>BSBM01001751.1:0-737441 GCA_027924585.1 Larix kaempferi
CATTAAAAGACATTAGAACTTGATCATTATTCATAATCACCTAAGTCATTCAACAACCTATTCATTTATTTTAATCGACAAGATCCTTTACATAATTAAGCCCTTTTGTTAATACCTTATCATAACCTACTTAATAACCATTAATTGAATAATTCAACATAAATATTAAGTTAATTATTAATTAAGCACAAGCATGTACACAATGATCATTTAGAATCACAACACATCCACACAATATTTCAAAAGATAACTCATATATTCACTTAAACATTACTAACCAAGTGCATTAATTACTACCTAGGTTAACCATAGTTTGTTTATTACTCAACACTAATTAATTATTAATAGACAATAATTACATTATTTATTCAACATTAGTTCACGCAATTTATAAATATGTAGCCGAGTTACGTAAGCGTAGCTACTGCTTACATACCATGCGTAAGTACACTAACAGTAATAAATCACACACATCAATCATAATCACGAAACTTATTGATCACTGACACATTTTTAACTTAGTTGCAAGGTACAGTATTTTACCTAACTGTATCTTATTAAGTTACGGCAATTCATACATCACCGAGTTACGACACATAATCAATCAATGGTTTTCCACCTACACAGTTAGATCTTGTTTTCATCCCGACTGCAAGCTACACCTATCTATCTACATCACAACTAACTTCCACATCCTATCCTTTCCTCTGCTGGACTACCTTGAAGTGTCAAGCCATGACCGGCTCCAGCTAGAACCCGTAAGCGGAAGTGTCAACTACATCGACCAAGCTTCCCCAACAGGAAACCACCAATCATCATCACACACCTTGGGGAGTGCACCGTAGCACAACCCTCCCATGAATTTGGGTTTCGGGGATAAACAGTGGGTAAAGCCTACACCCCCTTAATGGAACAAGTGACTATGTCTACCCGACATAATAACTGCGTTGCACCTGTACTCGGTTTGTCATCGTATAACCAATCTGGGTGGTTGAGTTTCTTGAAACCCTACCCCACCCATGTCATAATATACATCATAATAATAATCATGCGAAAGTAAATAATGCATCACTCGCATACCATTTATCTTTCGAAGTCCATGTTTCCGAGGCTCTCCCACCTCGTAGGATCCAACTATTACTTAGACTTTTAACTTGTAAGTTAGTCTCTGACATACAATATAGCATATCGTGCATAAATCCTCAACATGTACACATACATTTCATCGTACATAACACCAATAAATTCATTTATTCGCCATGCACCTGGCATAACATTCATTTATTCAACATATCACTGTAATGGTATCCACGTACCCATCATTCAATAATTTGCATATATAATTAACACATGATACATATCTAAACATGAATACCGATCATAATACTAACATCACACACACACATATATATATCAGCAAAATAATAGAACCATATGTCCACATTGTCATCAAACCAACGAAGTCTCACAATCAAACAAATACAACATATGATAGTAGTTCAGGTAGTAATGTCAAAACGGGGCGTTACATACACCCACCCTTCAGGAAATTTTGTCCCGAAGTTATGTTCAAAATAATGTGAGATAATCACGACGCATGGTCTCTGCGTCCTCCTAGGTAGCAGAACCTAGGGTATACTTTCCCTACTGGGCCACTTCCTAATTACACATAACGCCATCTACAATATTTACTCATTTAATCTTATTGGAGGTGTTCTTATATTTTGTTTGACATCACATAGGTTGTTGGTTTGACTACTCAAGGTTCATTACCAACTTAATCCATAGAATATTCAACATCCTTGTTAAATTAAATTAATTGCACGTTCTATAATGTGTTTCATAAGGATACATTGTTTTATATATTACTTTTAATTTGATTATAAGTCATTGCCATGACTTTTAATCGGGTTTCATCTTTAGTTAATTTCACTTTGACTTACACCATTTCTCTATATCAAGGTTTATTATTAGTGATAAATTATGAAGCCAACATGCTCTTTATTTTAAAGGTTGTTTGTTTAAATGATACACCCATTGAGACTGCAGTTTAAACATTATGGAGAAATTTCCATATCATCATTAACAACTTTCCAAGTTCAACTAGAACTTATCTTCTACTACATTTACATTTATCTTGTATCCTTACATCATAGTCCTAATTTTGGTAATATTTCTCTAACTATCCCTTACCTTGACATACCCATCATTCACATATCTATGTTAATCCACTAATCCTATCTCCTCTATTACTTTCAGAATCTAAGTTACACTTATTAGTTCTTTTGATTTATAATCCATTAATTACACAAGATGATGACTTTTACTTCTTTGTGCACACTAACATTATAGTCCTTACTCATCATTACTTATAATGCATTAACAATACTCTCATCACAATATGCAAATGATCTCATCTGTTATTATCAACCTTACCATATACTATGGTTGTTGCTCATGTTGTTTAACCCCTTGACTTATCTTTAATGATCATTTGTCATTGACACGCTTATAATTTTTATGTTGCAATTGTGTTGTTGTTGTTCTTAAACATACATAAATTTCATTCAATGTCCAATATTACTTGTTGTGTGATACCTTTTACTACCCATACATGAATAGGAGAAAGCTCGAAACTAACTCATCATCAACAACATATGCTAATGTGAGGTACCCTAGGTAATTCCAAACTAGGAACACTCAACAATGTCCTTCCAAAACACTATTTAACCATACTTAAGGCTAACAATTAGGTTAAAAATCAAATCAAATTCGTTCCAAAATGCAAATTTTCCATTAAGTAATCAAGTACTTCCAAGCCATACATCACACACCATTTTCCCATCAATGTATTACATTATGAACCACTTTCAAGAAATCTGACTTATGCATCTTGCGATATATCATTTTTTTTGTTTACAACTTAAATTATGATATAAGGTCATTCCCTTACATGATAGCATCCAACCCTCATGAATTTCCTACTAGCATGACTATATAGGCTCCTCAAAATTTTACAATTTTACAACCCCACCTATTGTCAATCAACTTTTAATTTATCCTTATAGAGTGAAGATGAAGATCCTGTAATTACTTGACGTACCTAAATTAATTTTATGTCCTACCATGAATTGAGGAATCATGCACATATTCTTCTATTACGAACTTCTCTTTATTATTACTGCCAACTACTTTAGTTGCCACAACCTCTCACTAATATATCGGGTGTCATTATACTCTTTCAGTTAAGGACTAAGTTAAATGTCCAAAATACATTTATGTCACCTTAATATTTTGCTTCCTTGATACCTCTATGGATAGTACATTCCATGACTTCTGATTAAGCCACTTATATTTCATTGTCTATATGTATATTTTTACAAAAAACTGGTATTACATCACCCCATAATTATAGTATAATTACTAATTTTTTCCCTCATCATTTGTTTACTCTCTTCGCATAACCCTATCTTCCTATGTGGCGATAGTTCCCTTTCTAACTTTATTACAACCGTAATCTCTCATACATTAATATGAGTTATTTTATGCACATTCATAAATATTATTGTCCATGCAATCCCCTTCATAGGTGCTCCAAATACTAATAATACATAAGCACATTACCATCTATTGCATCAAAACATCCTACATTGTATTGACTCACGTCTCAATTTTAAAACTACCTCCCTATCTACTGGTATTATATTAATGATAGCATTTATTGCCACCTAGCCCAAATGTACATTGTTTATGGATCGCTCCCATATAAGGAATACCTTACCCAATGCACTTACTCATTTGAGTTTTCCTGCTTCATTGACCACTCCCTTCCTTATCAACACCACATATTCTCATTCATAATTGCATTGTCCATGTTACTTAACCACCTTGAGTTATCCCGGCGTTTAATCATTAATACCCTACTCTCACTCCTGTAATACTATGCCCTATAATGAAATAGTTATACAATATGCTTTTGTCATACAACCATAATGGCCTCAAGCCCCTTTATCATACCCCAACTCCCATGAGACTCACCGCCCTTACTAATCCTTCTTTCCACAAAAGAAATTTAACATTGGGGTGACCATGCCCCCTTCCTGTCACAAGGTTTAAATCTAACTTTAGTCATTAGAAACGACTTCCCCTGGCTTAATTATAAATGAAATTTATCTAGGTGACCTCTCTAACATGTGTATGGATTGATTGCATTAACTCTATATCTTAACCATAGGGTTGTCTACTCGTAAGGAGGTAACAACCATTAATCTTCTTGTTACGAAATTTACAACCATTCCTCAACATGATCAATAATGAACATGAATTAATCCATACATCCACTCATAGTCAAGTGCAAGTCAACTTAATCTCGCCTAGTGTGTAGGACCCCGTCCTAGTTTATCTTAGGTTTCCTTCAACCTGGTAACCATGTTCGAATTTAAATCCTAACATAATATCGAACCATTCTTATGTCAATCAAAAAGATCTCTAAGTGATAAAATAATTAAATATAACCCTCATACCTGGTTTAATTTAATTAATTATTTTAATTAATTGATATTATTGTTTTTTTTTTTTGTAATTCAAGTTATATATATATATATTTTATTATTATTATTATTATTATTTTAAATAATTAAAAATAAAATGGTAACAATCTACTTTATCCTATAATCCAATGTTAAATAATTAAATTTCATTAAATTAGTATAATTATGTTAATATAATCCAATGTAAAAAAAATTAATATAATTAAATTTTATTAATTAGTAATAATAAAATTTAATTATATTAATTTGTTTTAAACAAGCCATCATGTATATACATATATCATTATGTTTTAACACATATATAACATCATAATTCAACGAAATAGATTGTATTAATTTTTTTTTTAAATACATTTTAACCAAATAAAATAAATAATAAAAAAAAGAAATTTTACTAACCTATATGCTTACCCCAACCTAAATGACCTGCATGGAGGCCACACGACCTCCCCAAGGTTTCCATCGCCATGTGTGAGAATGATACCCTAAAGGGGCAAGCCCAAGGGATGCCCGCCATTTCGCCCTTCTCTCGTTAGGTTTAGCTCTGCAACAGCTCCGCGAGCTTGCCTTGAGCATTAACCTATCTTGGTTTATGGATTATGGCGGTGTGGGCGCTCACTCGGTGGCGTGATTGTATTTTCCAGTGGACTCGTTTCTTTGGGCTTCCAAGGCAATTTGAGAAGGTATAAGTTGGGTTTGTATATGGTTATCTCTCTCTTTTGTTTTTTTAAAACCTTCATGTTTTGGTAGAGTGGCCATGGCTCTAAGCCTCGATGCAGCTCTCTTCGAGAGATTTTTTTTGTGTGGGCTCTCCCTTTGCACAAACCACACCCGGGGTCTCCTATTAGCTACCACCTTTGTTACACTCTAAATAGAGTAGATCCGAAGGTTGTTTAAGTCCCTTTTTGTGTTTATTGTTGCTGCGGAATTAGTAGTCCTGTGGCATGGAAGATGAGGAACTTCCCAGGTTGGGATGCCCAACTGCTTAATCTAAGTCTACGAACTGAGACTTGTCTTCGCCAGCCAGTAACACCCCGTAAAGCTAGATTTGGTATTTTTTTTTATTGATACGAGATTACTTTATAACTGATATGAGTTGTTTCAGCTCCTATATTTTATAAATAAAGAAAATATCCTAATTGGATCTTTTCTGCTCTTTTACCCAACTGAAGTGAAAGATGTAAAGCCTTGCACATACCAAACTTGCGGTCTCCCTTCAGCACGGGTCTGCATAGACAGTCCCGCGGCCTCCTCCCTCTGCGTAGACATGACCGCGGCTTCCTCCTTCAGCCCAACGTAGACAGGTTTTTTTTTTTCTTTGGCTGCTGGGCGCTGTTACACCTAAAATCTTCCCATCATGAGATTCAGTGTATACAGCCCTGGAGTCACCTTGATTGAGTGATTTACTTGAAAGGATTTGTACCCATTTGTACTAGGTTTTGAGAGGTCATCGCAGGTTTCACTCATGTAACATGCAACGTTGCAGCTTGCTCTATTGCAGGATGCGCCAATGTTAGTTAATGGACAAAAATAGCCCTTCGAGCCCCTTCTCTAAGCTTGCTGACTTGGGACCCTATCCCTGACCTCTTGGGAGAGATGGCACTCGATTCCTATCACCTTGGAAAGATCCCTTAAGCCTCTCCTATCATATCTCAACCTATCCTATCCATACCCTATCCACTTAGTCCTATTTAAATGAAGCTCACTCCCATCCCAAGGGGAGGAAGTCTATGGTACTCATATGCTAGTGAAATCAAGCCCAATAGATTTAATACTCTAGCTTGGGGAACATCCACTTCTCTCTAGGAGCTTTGGCATGGCTTGTCGGAAGGAGCTTGCAGCGTTAAGGAAATGGTTGTAATCCTCTTTTCTATTGTACTTCTCCACTCTTCAATACATTTAATATAATTGCTTTCCATAAATGTTGTCTCCTTGATGATGTTTAGAGCTTTCCTCCTTAACTGTTAGCTTAGATATATCATATGAGATATATGCTTTCACTTCTTGTGGTTTGTCACATATTCAACAAGGTTTAGCTACTTGCAATCTGGAAGCACTGGAGCATTGGATCAACGAAGGAGAAAGGGATCTACAAATCTAAGTTAAACGATCTACTCTTACATTTGTACTTCTATATGATCTAGGGAGGTATTTTATGTTCTGTCCTATATTTTCTAGGCTTACGTTAAGCTAGGGAGATCAAGCCTTGAGTCCGCTCTTGGTAGATTGTCCACAAAACAAATCCGGTGACCATACTGGGGAATTTACATCTTGTTCTGTAGTTTTCAATCTGAGAGTCATTTTCAGTTGATTGCTTGACACAAGCCTTTTATTTGTCATTTGCTTCTTGAGTTGATTTCACTATCAAATCTTCATCTTGAAGACTCTGATCTGCTTCCTCTAAGTTTGTACTACTCATTTTCAAACCATTTCATAGTTCATTGCTTGGAGATTTGATTCATTTTTGAACTTAGATCTCGTTTGTCGCACCTGGTTAGTGAAAACAGAGCGACACTGTGTCATTTCTGGTCTCTGTTCTTTGTCTGTTATCCACTCGTTGTAGTCCTTTCATTGGTATACTGCGACACCGTCGCACTCCCCGCATTGGTGAACTGCGACGTCGCACTGTGTACAAGTACAGAGTGCGCTGATTTGTCAAATTTGGCATGCAGGCATCATCTCTCCATTTGTTAAGCTAAGCTTTGGTTTGTTGTATGAACTCCCTTTGTGATGTAAGATCCAGCCAGAGATCCCATTTTTGATTCACGTGTTGAGTGTTTGGTCTTGTTTGGATTGATTTTGGGTTCCGTCTTGGACAAGTCTGAGAACCTGTAGTGGTGGATACTCTTGTCTCCCACACCTTCATCCGCTCACCCTTGCATTCCCTCCTTTCCTTAACTAATTTGGTCATTGGGTTAGATCGACCCCCCGACCTCATTCACATTTGTTTTGAGCTTTGCTTGCTTGGTTTTCTTGCTACTGTCTGATTTTGAGTCTCGTGTGTCTTTCAATCTGGTTGAGTGCTTGTCTTTTCTTTAGTTTTCTGAGTGTACTGAGTGCTGAAAGTAGTGTTTTCTTTTTAGTCATTTACATTTGAAAGCGTAGTTGTTATCAAATTAATCTTTTGATGCATCCATTGAAAAGTTAAAAGTGCTTCTTTCCCATCATTTATCAAGCATTGTTGAAGAAAATTGTTCATGCATTGGAATGTTTTGCTTATGCATCTTTTGGAAAAATTGAATGAATGTGTGATCGCTTGTGTTTTTCTTGAATTATGAGTTTCTCATTTTCTCGAAAAATCCAAAGTATACTTCAGTTTTTGCAAAATTAGTTCCATGCTAAGGAAAGGTAGATGCATTTTTAATTCTTATTGCTTTTAGGCCATTAAAAGTGAAATTGAAAAGCTTGCATACTCCATCTTAGAATTCTATCTTTTCATTACCTAGTATCATTCTACTTTGAAAAGAAAAAGAAAAAGGAAAAAATGTTGTGATTTGGATTAGTAGTGTTGTAATTTCTTGCGTTTCGCACAAAATGAAAATAATGCTTTTATAGTCAAAATTGTTTGAATTGGGAATTATTGCATTGTGTTGTTTTGGCAATCTCGTTGGAAAGAAAAATATTTCTCCTTACCATAGTTAGAGTTCATAAAAAGAAAAGAATATTTCATGCATGTAGCTAGGCCTTGTATTATTTTTCCGATTATGTACTCACCTCATGCATTCACCTAACCGTCCAGATAAAATTAATGGTAGAACTAGGTAACATTTTTTAGCAACTTGTGTATAAGTTAGAGACGTGTTCTAGCGTCGTTAAGCATGGTAGGTGTCATTATTTTCCAGCAATGTATCCTGGGGGTATTGTAGTCTTCCACGTACTTATCGGTATATCGAGCTCCTTCACGTACCCACCAAGTACTATAATACGTACTTGGCACATATCGAAGGGTGTATCATGTACTCGATAGTATATTAGAAGGTCTCTTTCCGAACGGTTGTGCATTAGACAGCACCACTACGGATTTGAGCTCCCACGTACCTTGCGTATATTGGGAGACACCATTAGGATTCCTGAAACCAACTGAGTTAACCATTTTTCCGTCTTGGAAAAGCAATACACTGAGAACAACACTCTGGGAGATTAGCACGCACGTACTGTCCAGGTAATCGGGTATGCAGGAAAGGGTACAGTCCCAATCCTCCTTGCCGCGTCATATTGTTGGACCCTGCAGTATATAGCGGTTTGCGATGCCTTGATAATCCCGCGAGGTTCCAGAATTTGAATCCACTCTGTCACATAATTCTGCTTGTTTCCATAGTTTGAGTAGGTTTTTTTGGATTGCTTTTCTTTTGTAGCATACCCTTAGGAGAACTGTGTTTCAGCCACCGTGGCTGACTTTCCTGACACTCTGGAGGATTTTCCCTGGAGAATATCCTATAGGATCTTAAACTTATCACCCGAATATCCCCTTAACCCAGAGGTTATTTCAAGGGTAAGAATGGATCAGCGTAACATGGTCATAGTTACTGAAGTTGAAAAACCCACCCTAAATGTTGGAGGACTTTTGTTTCCTTCAACTCCACCAGATTCATCCACCTCCAACCCCCCACAGGGTGAAGAGGTGCACATTTCTACTTCACAAGATGATACCCTCCTGGCAGTTATTCCAGGAGAGCCTGGTTTGTTGGAATGGATAAATCAACCCCAGGGCGAATCCACAGCAGCTGCTGGTCCAGCTGCAGCCTATTGGGCATCATCTCCAGGCCACCCAGTGGCTCATTTTGCCATCGCATCCCCACCCAACTGGACTACTCCAGAACCCTCTAGACCCTTCTACAGGCCCGACCTGGACGAGATTTTCGGCCCTATTCATGATCATCTGGAATGATTACGTGTTAGGTGTGACAAAATTCGAAGACAAAGTCTCGAGCAATGGCCTGGGTATAGAGACACCTCAGTTCATCCGATATATTTTGGTTCACTCGAACCATCCTTCCACAACCTGACCATTAATGAGACTGGTCAACCCTCACAAGAGTCTAGTCCCGCACTTCAAGTGAACCAACCGGTTGAAGGACAACAGTCTAACACACCTCTTACTACCATGGTTACTTTACCAGTTCCTCCCCCACCTCAAAACGCGAGGGGAGGATACTCCATTCCCCTGGATTATCTCATTGGTAACATTAATACTACGATATATAATCAACAACCTATGTTGGTTCAACCTTTGTTTAGTGGTCATCCCATTGTGGTTGGGGGGTAACCCCCGTTTCCTAACCAGAACGTAGGTGGTGGAATCCCCAGCGGACCTCCCGTTGGACCTTCCCAACCCGCTAGACCATCCACCATGGGATTATCTCATGTTTGGGGGCCATCCAATGTAACTCAACCCTCATGGAGTCAAGCGTATCCAGGTTCCGTTAACCCTGCGTCGGGTCAATCTAATCTCGGAAACGCACCATACGGGATACCCTATCCCAGAAATCCCTACACTCTATGGGGGAAACAACCCGTTTTACAACATGGACCCCAACCAACTATCCCTCGAGCACTGCCACCCCTGATTGGTCCACCCCCACCTCCTGTTGGAGGTGGCGGGACCCCACCTAACTTTGGAGGAGGCGGACCTCTCCCTTCTGGCGGAGGTCCAACTCATTTTACCAACAATGGCCCCCACCCTTCCAGCGGTGGCGAAAATGGTCCACCACCCCTCAGGCGGAGGCGACAGAGGACCACCCTATTATGGTGGAGGAGGACATTTTCCTTCGAGTGGTGGAGGTGGTCCACTACCCCCTCCAGGCGGAGGTGGTGGCAGATATAATTATTATGGTGGTGGTGGAGACCCTCATTCTTCTGGCGACAGAGGTGGTGGGGGCCCCCATCCTTCTGGAGGTGGAGGTGGTCCACCAACCCCTCCAGGAGGAGTCGGTGGTGGGCCACCTTAATATGGTTATGGACCCCCACCTCCTCCCGGTGGTGGCGACGGACCTCCACCTCCTCCCGGTGGTAGAGGTGGACCCCCACCTTATTGGAATGGACCAACTTATGGTGGCAGACCCCCTTACGTTTCGGGCGGCACACCCCCCTACGGTCAGTTTCCTCCGTGGTCACCCTTTAATCAGTCGATACGAGGTCCTATTGGTCCTTACATGCCTTACCAGTACTACCAGTACTCGCATCCTAATCAACAGCTTCCCTTTTTGGCTACTTTGGACCTACCCGATCTATCTCGACTGACGAATGACCCCATCTACCACGGAACTAACTGGCCCCGATTCCGGTGAAACTTCCATCGGATATCCCTAAGTTTGACAGCAAGCCGGACGAGGATCCTAAACACCATGTGATGACATACCATTTATGGTGTTCATCCAACTCTCTGATGGACGACTCGATCCATCTGAGATTATTTCAACGGACTCTTACTGTTTCGGCTGCCAAGTGGTATATCGAACTACCACCTCATTCTTTTCATGATTTCGGTTCTCTTGCTATGAATTTTTTGACTCACTTCCAACTGCCTATACGATACGAAACTGGCACGGACCTTCTCACCTCTCTCCGCCAGAATACCGCTACTCATATCTCTACTCATATACATGAGTGGTGAAGGAGAAGACGCTTGATTAAGGCTCCCATTCCAGACCAACTCCTAGCAGATTGGTTTACAAAGTCTCTCATCCCTCACATAGCTCGAGATGTCTCCATGGGCGGTGCTGTCACTGAAGAACAAGCTATCACTCATGCCCATTACCTAGACTTGGTCTATGCTTAATCGAGCACGATGTTTGAAATTATTCCCGACGCACTCCGTGACACTTATGACCCCACGAAACCTCCTAAGGGACCACAAACTGATGGCATCATTGGATCCCTTAACACCCAGCCTGCTTCTAACACTGTTGGATCATCGAACCTTCATGGTTCCTCCCCATTGCCAACTCAGGCTTTGCACAACACCACCAAATTGACCGCTCTTGCTGTAACTGAAGAGGTGAAGTATGTCCAATTAGCTTCATCTCAGAAGTCCGGTGGCAAGAAGAAGAACAAAGGGAAACCTAAGAAGTCTTCCGCCCAGCAGGAACAAAAGAGCACTCCTGACGACACCAAACAGAAACGAAAACTAAAGTATCCTTGCTTACTGTGCGAAGATGATCACTTCTCCAAAGAATGTCCCCATAGAGACGAAGTTCAAAATTTTATTAGGGGTAAACCGACTCCCATAGTCCTCAACGATCCCTTTCCCACTCAAAAACAACAAATGATTTCTCAACCCCCCCACCTCAGGGGGAACCATCCAATACTGCGCATGTTCTCATGGTGCGTAACGAGATGATCAACTTGAACACTCGCTCGTGATCATACAACTCGGTCCCTTCGAAGGAACCTGTTGGAAGTAATATTGAAAAAGCTTCCAACTCTTTTCCTGATGTCACTGTACCATTAGCTTCTCTTACCATTGAGAAGCCGTCCTTAGATTTGATATTGCGACCGCCCAAGAGCACGATTCGAAAAGATGTTTTCAATCCTAATGCTCGGGCATCGCAGAATTACAATATCATAGAGGACTTGGCACAAGCTCCTTGTGCCATGTCCACAATGGAAGTTTTGCAGAATTGTCCTAATCAACGCAAAACTATCCTTGCAGCAATCGGTGCAGTTGAACTTGATTCTTCGAATACCATCATGTTCCAACTTGACTACTTCAAGCCGAGGCTTTCCCTGCTGGGAAAATTGTCCATCATTCCATTTTGGACGAAGGCACCTCTACTTCTGTCATGTCGATCGACTGTTGGAGAGCCATCAGCTCTCCCGAATTGAATCATTCTCCTACCATGTTGAAAGCATTCGATGGGCGTGGCTTTCAATATCATAGGCTCCTACAAGCTCTCGCAGTTGAGTTGGGTGGAAAGACCGTAACCATTAATGTGGAAATGGTATCATCCCCAATAAATTATAATCTCTTGCTTGGATGCAATTGGTTTTACGCCATGCAGGTGGTAGCCTCTTCAGTCTTCCGCGTAGTACAATTCCCCCACCAAGGACGAATTGTTACTGTTAACTAATTAGATTTTTGCACACCAGACACTACCACTCATCCTGGTGACCATGTTCCTTCCATTGGACAAACGTCAAAATAGTATGAGAGTATAGGTGTTTTCCTTTTGAAAGATTCATCTCTCATGGGAGTTTTTCCAATTTCATACCCCCCTAATCATGTTGCCTTGGTGAACATGATCTCCACAGAGATTTCATCTCACTCCCCTGATACTTGGCTTGTACCTGAAGAATCCACAACACACTTGATTGGAGACGCAATGCGTCTTTCACCCGCTGAACGTATGTACAAGGCTATCCAGTCAACGCTGGAGAACCACTTAACTGTGGCTTCCCCATCATGTTCTCTACGACGGGCATCATCTCTACCTGATCTCTTACTTCAGACTTTTCATTCAGACGAGTCCATCATGGAAGTTATGAATGTTGATGATGGTCCGTGGGATGACCTCCACCATAGGTCTTCTTTTCTTCCCCCTTTGGAGTACATAGAGGACAACATTAGCACCATCTTTTCACCGGATATCTACCCGTTCCCTCATTCCCCCATACTCACATGTCTTTCAGACATTTAGGGAAACTTGGCCAACATTGAGCCTACCACCCCGATAGACATCTCGGTGAAACCTGGTGTAGTGGAACACATTCGCATAGGCCAGAAGTGTTCCCTTGAAGAAATAGCTATTGGTACGACCTTATTTAAGCGATTTCGAGACGTATTCGCTTGGTCTTATGAGGAGATGCCTGGGATAGACCCTGCGATTTTTTCTCATGAAATAAAAACCTATCTCGACATCAAACCTGTACGTCAAAATTTGTGACCGGTACACCACCGGAAGACTGCAGGGATCAAGGCAGAGATTGAAAAGCTCTTAAAGGTTGGCTTCATCTATCCTGTCCCGTTGACGGATTGGGTCTCAAACATCGTCCCTGTGAATAAAAAACAATGTACCATTCACGTCTATGTCGATTATCGGGACCTTAACAAGGCTTGTCCAAAAGACAACTACCCGACCCCGTTCATTGACCAGATTATCGACAATTGTGTTGGAAGTGTCATCTTTTCATTTATGGATGGATTTTCTGGTTACAACCAGATTGAGATCAACCTAGCTGACCAACATAAGACGGATTTCATCTGTCCTTGGGGGATGTTTGCATACCGCAAGCTCCCGTTTGGCCTTAAAAATGTTGGCACCACGTTCCAACGGGCCATGTCGTATGCCTTCCATGACATTAAGGACTTTGTGGAACCTTACCTAGACGATCTCCTTGCTCATTCAAAGATGCATGAGTTCCAAATGGATAATCTGACGACCATTTTCCTCAGATGCAGACGGTACAATATCCGTCTGAATCCTCATAAGTGTATCTTTTGCGTTGAGTCTGGATGCCTCTTAGGGTTCATTGTCTCGAAGGATGGGATCTGCATCAATCCCTTAAAGGTGGAATCCATTGTAAACCTACCACCCCCAACTGATGTGACATAACTTCATAGTCTCCAAGGGAAGGTGACTTATTTAAGGCATTTTGTTCGTAACTTCACGGAGAAGACTAAGGGGTATATGAAACTGCTTAAGAAGGACGTCCTGTTCATTTGGGATGATCAAGCTTAAAAATCCTTCGACGGTATCAAACATGCCATCACGCATTCCCCCTTAATCCAACCGCCAAACTATTTCCAAGATTACATCTTATATCTCGCTGCTTCTGCTACCACTATCGCCATGGTTTTGGTATAGGAGGATCAAAACGCCCAAGAACATGTAATATACTATGCGAGTAAGGGTCTCATTGACGCTGAAACTAGATATTCACATGTCGAGAAACTTGCTCTCGCGGCAATCATCGCCATCCAAAAGTTCCGGCACTATATCTTGCTCTGCACCACCACCATCATCGCAGACTCGAACCCCATGTACCACGAACTAACACGTCAGGTGCTTGGGAGCAAGTTCTCACGCTGGATTGTGATACTGCAAGAATTCGACCTTCTTTTCGAGAGAGCCAAGTCTAAAAAGTCTTTGGTGTTTGCTGAGCTTATTTGTGACCTTCCCCGTTTTGATGTAGAAGTTGAACACAATGACTCTTTCCAGGATGAATCGTTGTTTCTCATCAGTACGACTGATCCGTGGTATGGAGATTTCGTTATATCTTCAAACCCAACGCTTCAAACCTCAACTATCTCGCGATGACCATCGTAGAATACGTCACCATGCGAAGTATTATCTGATCATCAGTGATACTTTGTACCGCTGTGGCGTCGATTCAATTCTTCGATGTTGTCTAACTCATGATGAGGCTGAACGCGTTTTGAACGACTATCACGCTGGGGCATATGGAGGTCGCCTCTCTGGGAGGGCTACAACCTAGAAGATTTTGTGCGCAGGATATTATTGGCCTACTATATTCAAAGATTGTATTGAGGCCATGAAAATATGTCCTCCATGTCAACACTTCCATACGAAGAAGCACACCCATCCCGCCCCGTTACACCTGGTTATTTCCGTGGGCCCCTTCGCAAAATGGGGCATCGATTTTATGCATTGTAAGCCTACCTCGACCGGGGGACATAGTTACATCATTGTAGCTGTGGATTACTTCACAAAGTGGGCCGAGGCAATGCCTACATACCAAAATGACGGCAAAACCGCCGCACCCTTCATGTTCAATCACGTAATAGCGCGGTTTGGATTTCCGCAGGCGATAGTTACCGATCATGGTTCTCACTTTCAAAACCATATGGTTGATGAACTGAGCGATAGATTGGGTTTTCACCATAAAAACTCAACACCCTACTACCCGCAGTCCAATGGACAGGTCGAGGCCATTAACAAGGTCTTGAAAACTATGGTCCAAAGGATGGTAGGTACGCATAAGTCCAACTGGCATAATATGCTCTTTTCAACATTATGGGCCTACAGAACTTCCGTTAAAACCACCACAGGTTTCACTCCTTTTCAACTGGTCTATGGAATGGAGGTTGTCCTTCCTATAGAGTGCGAAATTTCATCTCTACAACTCGCTGCCCAACTTCTTCCTAACACTACTGCTGAGGAAGAACGTTTCCTGTACTTAGAAAAACTTGAGAGTCCCGCTGAGATGCTGCTCTTGCTAACGAAGCACATAAGAAAATCATCAAAGCTCAATATGACAAGTCAGTTGAACCTCGTATTTTGAACGAGGGTGACCTGGTCCTCACATACGACCAGAAACATGACAAACTAGGAGCAGGAAATTTCGAGTCCATGTGGCACGAACCTTACATTGCCAAACGTGTTTTGGAAAAGGAAGCTTACGAGCTTGAAGAATATGATGGAATATTT
Organism: Larix kaempferi; assembly: GCA_027924585.1. Lineage (NCBI taxonomy): Eukaryota > Viridiplantae > Streptophyta > Pinopsida > Pinales > Pinaceae > Larix > Larix kaempferi. The sequence continues at coordinate 15,938 of BSBM01001751.1, forward strand.
TTGGGTGAACCCCGTAATGGGATTTACCTGAAGAGGTACTATGCCTGAACCTGTCATGCATAGACTTTCTTGTATATACTGTACATGGCATGTTTGTGTGTTTTTGTGTGGTGTGACACGTTTATTTTTTGAGTGTCTTTATATCTTGTTTCCGCTTCTTATACCATGTTCTGTCTGCGTGTGCAGATGGAAACATGCTACAGATTCGCGGATGGCGCTAGCCGGCATACCCATAACCTTGCCTCGGCAGCCTGGGTACTGTATTCCCCAACAGGCGAGCTCATCGTCTCAGGAGGAAGTTGCCTCGGATTTGCAACCAACAATGCCGCAGAGTATTAGGTAGTAATTGGAGCCCTAACTGATGCTATTTCCTTGGGTATGAACCACATTGTCATCCACATGGATTCTCAATTAGTGGTTTCCCATCTTAACTGAGTCTACGCTATCCGTGATCCTACCCTACTACGTCTCTTGGAAAGGTCATTTGAATCCATTCAATACCTGCACATTCCACAAGAGTTAAACGCAGTTGCTAACTCAATGGCCAACTTCATTCTAGATTGGTACATTGCACACACATAATACTCATAATATGTAAAAGCTTTCACAACATGTAAATAATGCACTGTATAAAAAGAAAAGCATACGAACAAGATCACATCATTCATTATTTTTAAAACACATAATGTATAAATTGTCGGGAATGTCTGTATATATATATATCATCAAAAGTAGTGCTGGTACAAAAATTTGAAGCACGACGACTTTTAGTAAGTCTCTACAAAATCTGAATCCTCGTAGCTTTCAGTAGTACAAAATCCGAGGCCTCTAATCTCTCAGTACAAGTATAATAACGTCATCAGGCCTGACGCCTGGCTCGTACACCCCTAGGACAGATAGCTCTCTGTCATTGAGAATGGAAGCACTCCATTGTCCTCGCTACCTTGCGGAGTAAGGGGTTGAAGCATACAGATGCTCCAACTTTGAACCTCTGCATAGGTCTCGGTAAGTCATCTACTGCTGGCTTAGGAACATCCATTGTCAGCTGGGACAAGTTCCTGTACACATCCTTCATCTCCACGATGGCAGCATGAGCACCTGGGGGCACAATTGATTCCCCACCTCTATCTCTCCTCGCCAGAAGAGAGACTCCTACGGGCTGTATGGGACCCACATCTGCACACACATGTTATATACTTGTCAACACTACAACAAAAAAAATCATAAATATACAATACTAAATAATACAAGGGTTTTTGTTCTTACCGATGTCTCCCCATGCTGTACCCTCGGGCAGCACTAAGTCGGGATCCTCTCTGAAATCCGTATTGCCATATGGGTAGTCTTCAACCATGAGCAACTGGCCTTCCGGCCAGCTTAATAACTCAACACCAAAGATGATGATAGGGCCCCCACCATGATGGGCCATCACCTCTGCCCATCTGAGCATGTGAGGATCCCTAGGATCCCTGTCATCCAGTCATACCGGTGGGCGCAAGAGAGGGACCTGCTCCAAGTCGAACGATATCACTATCGATCAATATCCAAACTGCTTGAGCTCTCCTCGTCGACACTTGGTTAGCTGAGCTCGGATGTTTACGAGGAGACCCTCGCACCAGTTGAAGATCTTGGGGCACATATAGTCCTCCGCATAGAGAATTTGAGCCCGAGTGGCCATGTGTGGGGCTTGGCTCCCTGCCACTCTAGTAATAGTGAACAATATGGTACGCAGTGGACGATTTACAACATCCCTAATGGGAATCTTCCCACTAGAGGATTGAGCATGAGCGGTACAATGTTGCGTCACCATGTCACCAACAGTGCGATCATTAGCTCATGATCCGGTGAGAACTACAAGGTCCCCTCTTCGGGACAAATCGGTAAGAAAATAGATGTCCTCAACATCTATAGTGAGGATGTGCTCACTGATCACAAAGTGTTGTTGGGCCGCATCCCATCACCGGAGCATATGTGGCAGCAGCGGGATTTGGGCCCTCATGCCCTGAATCTCAAAGAACTTGAGCAAACCACAGTTTCTCAAAGCATTCACGCATTGTGGATCATTGGAGGCTTGTACATATTACACCTCGTGTTCTCTTTCCCGCCACTCTAATACCATGTTTGCTTGCTATCAAACTGCCAAGGTGGGCATTTAAACACTATTAGACCTCACTTCAACCACAGGAGGTCTACTTTTTGGGTTTAATTTGATGCTTGGGATCTGCGTTTCCGCCGTCGCACTGTGCTATTGCACACAGTGCGATGACATTGCACCCCATGTTTTCGGGACTTGTGTCGAGTAGGTCTCGTCGCAGTTCCCGAAAGGGCAGACTACGACGAGCCGAGGGCGCAATAGCCCTCCACAAATCCATAAAAAAACCTAAAAAATGGACCTAAAATCAAAATGTAATCCACTACAATTTTGCTGGATGAAGTTTAGGCTTACTTGCTCCAGACGATGGGTGAAATGGCGACTCGTAGCTCCGGAATCAACGAGTGAAGTTTGGCTCCAAATTGGCACTTCTTCTCCCAAATTGGAAAATGAAACAATGGTGACTACATTTTTCTATTTATAAATGAAATAGAATATTCCTTTTTCAAATATTTGATGCTTTTAGCTCATTTTCTATAGTTTTAATCATCTTTGATCATATTTGGAATATTGGTTGACTATTTGACCTAGTTTCCAAGTGTGCAGGAGTTGTTAAGTGGTCTTTTGTGTTGTTTCTCGCGTTACAACGGTCATCTCAGGTATGGACAAATCCCTTGAATGTTTTGTCATTATTTTGCAACGGTTAGATTGTAATTATTTTATGATGATGAGCTTACTCTTTGTTTGTTCTCGTGCTCTTGAAACTATGAGAATAAGTACCGAGTTACGATTTATCACTTTTCCGGGCTCGTTAAACTCCTACGAAAAAGGATACCCCCCAGAGTCTACCGTTAAGCTCTTTTCAGGCTCTCAAAAAATGAAAATATTGCCAAGGGAACTTGTCGCGTTCACGCTTGTTAAAGTATTTGAATGGTCGTCTTCCTGGTGATAGTTTACCCATTTTTCGGACCAGGGGGCACTACTTACGAAAAAGGTATACTCCAGCCAATCATGACTGGAAGAGTCCTCTCTCGCGTTGCTTTACCCTTTTTCGGGTGATGAGGCTAACTTTATGAAAAAGGATCGTTGGAGTCTTCTTTAGTTCTTTTCAGACTCTCTAAACATGAAATGACGACCGAGTTTACCTTCTATGGACTCGTTAAACTCTTACATTGAAGGGCCCGCCATGGGACGAACCCCTCCTATCCCAGGCTCAGAAAATATTTGGGATTGTTCTCATCTATGAGATGAGCTATACCGAGCATCTGGTTACCCTCATCAAGCTCGTAAAAAACACATGAGGCACTCATTGTTCATGATGGGGAAAAAGGAATTTTTTTTTATGTTACACACTTTGTTAGTGGCAGTATGTAGGCGTTCTTGAACATGGCACTCATCTGCATTTGCATACAGTACTTGGATCGTCTGTTTGTTCTCGAGTTCCGCTTACTTCCCGAGTCTTGTTACTCCTTTGAGTCATTCAAAGAAAGCTTCTATCACCAGTTGCATTAGGAGTTAGTGTCGTACTCGTCATGTCAATAATGCCAAGTCATGCCATGCCCATGTTCAAGAATACTTTCACCATTTATTATCTGCAATCAGTACACCTGCCACCATGTCGGTTTACTTTGAGTCAGTCTTGCATGTTACTATACCATCCGATTTGCTCTACACATCTTTTGTCGTGTTTCGTGTTGATTGATGGGGGATTCATCATGTCCCTCCTTCGACGGATTCATCCTTATCGACATCAACTCATCATCCAAGGATTGAATCTAGAAACCAACCAAGTACCTTGGCCTTGCATGCCTCAATGGCAAGTTACCTCGCTTGCAACATGAGTTTACATTATTGACTCTTGATTGAAAGATTTCATCTTGCATTCGACTTCAACTCACTTATTCACGCTTGGTGATATGTACTGTGATACCTTGGGAATCATTGACATTAATGATGATCTCCCTCGCGCTTGTTAATGGTTTACATCAATGATCGGTAATCAAGTGGTTTCTACCATGTTCGACGTCAAGACCTTTGTAATCACATGGATAGATTCATATCATTGCGGGTTCAGCTTGAAGACCCTGGGGAGTCATATTTTACCCAGTTTGTGATGGAGTTTGTATTTGCGTTATATAACACGGATCCACATTTGTATTGGTCGTGGCTGTGTTATCATCTTGTCATGGATCTACGCTTGTGTCTAGTAGCCATGATTGTGTTCAGTCGGTCATTACTACCATGGATCTCTATTGTATTGGTCGCTAGCCATGTTGTGAGTCATTTGAGATTGTGTACTCAGAGTCAGTTGTACTGCAGCAACGTTCTTCCTCTGACAAGTCTATTGCCATTCCTTTTATCAAAGCATTTCACCTGTCTATCTTTCAACAACTTCATGCTTTGGGGGGCATTCTGTTACACCTAAAATATTCCCATCATGAGATTCAGTGTATACACCCCTGGAGTCACCTTGATTGAGTGATTGACCTGGAAGGATTTGTACCCATTTGTACTAGGTTTTGAGAGTTCGTCGCAGGGTTCTCTATTGTAGGGTGCGCCGATGTCAGTTAATGGACAAAAATAGCCCTTTGAGCCCCTTCTCGAAGCTTGCTGACTTGGGACCCTATCCTTGACCTCTTGGGAGAGCCGACACTCAATTCCTATCACCTTGGAAAGATTCCTTAAGCCTCTCCTATCATATCTCAACCTATCCTATCCATACCCTATCCACTTAGTCCTATTTAAATGAAGCTCACTCCCATCCCAAGGGGAGGAAGTCTATGGTACTCTTATGCTGGTGAAATCAAGCCCAATAGATCTAATACTCTAGCTTGGGGAACATCCACTTCTCTCTAGGAGCTTTGGCATGGCTTGTCGGAAGGAGATTGCAGCGTTAAGGAAATGGTTGTAATCCTCTTTTCTATTGTACTTCTCCACTCTTCAATACAATTAATATAATTGCTTTCCATAAATGTTGTCTCCTTGATGATGTTTAGAGCTTTCCTCCTTAACTGTTAGCTTAGATCTATCATATGAGATATATGCTTTCACTTCTCGTGGTCTGTCACATGTTCAACAGGGTTTAGCTACTTACAATCTGGCAGTGTTGGAAAATTGGATCAACGAAGGAGAAAGGGATCTACAAATCTAAGGTAAACGATCTACTCTTACATTTGTACTTCTATATGATCTAGGAAAGTATTTTATGTTCTGTCCTATTTGTTCTAGACTTACGTTAAGCTAGGGAGATCAGGCCTTGAGTCCTCTCTCGGTAGATTTTCCGCAAAACATCGCGATCCAAGCTGGCTGGCTTCGCCCAGGCCGGCCCATGGCCTCCGGGCAGGGCTGCTGGCCAAAAAATAAATAAATTTAAACATAATTTTTTTTGGTTTTGTTAAACAAATTCATATGTAGTTTTTTTTTTTAATATTAAACATTAATATATATATTTTTGCTCACAGCGAGATCTCGGAGTGGGGGCAGCCCAGTTGGGTACCCCCTCCTCCCTCTCTACATAAACAATGGGTTGTGGATCTCCCTCTGTGCAGGTCTGCGATATCCCCTTGGATTCTCTCTTTGTGCATAACCAAGCAACAGGAAGGTCGTGGTGCTTGACCTGTGGACTCTCCTGGTTTGTATTTTCTTCTTACCATCTCATGGGATATCTCCTTCCCGATTTCGTGGGCTCTCCCACCTGCACCATTCACTCGACGGCCTCTCCTGCCCCATTTTGTGGGCTCTCCCACCTGCATTATCACGGATTACAGTGTGTTCTCAACCCAACAACCAACAATCATGCTTTCATTGGGGTTTGTGCTTCTATTATTATGCTTTGTTTTGAATTTCTTCTTATTTGACATTATTACGACAATATTATGACAAATTATTATGACAAATATTATTGTGCACAATGGCTCTTTTTTTCTTTCAGATAGAACAAATTTAGCAGAAAACACAAGTTTTAGGTTAGGTTAGCATGCAACAAAAGCTGCGATTTGTAAAACTTTTAATTTTTAGATACAATTTTGCATTATTTTGGAGTAGAAGCATTCACTTTAATTGAGATTTTTTTTTAAACGGAGGTTGTCTAATTTCATGATTCAATGAATACGATTAATGGAAAGTTTTTTTCAATGCAAGTCACCAGCATTCCGAAATATTGTATTTTCACGAAAGCTGCAATGTTTAATGTAAAACAGAAAACTTATAATATTAAAACAACAGCGGCCGAAAGCTTCAGGAAGACATTGGCTCTGCGGCCTCTCCTGCCCCATTTTGTGGACTCTCCTACCTGCACCATTCGTGCCCAGCCTCACTCTACACATAGGCCTCACACCGGCTGCACCCATGGCCGTAGCCCTTTGGCTGCTGGCTGGCTGCCCATGGCCGTTGCCATGGCTGGGCTAAACTAAGATGTGGTTTTTTTTTTGTAAACAAAGTTCTGCACATATTTTTTTTTTTGTTTATGGGCGACATCTGCCAGCCGACTGCGCCCAAGTCCGCACCCCTTTGGGTTGCACCAAGGATGCAGGCCATGGCCGTGAGCCTGTGGTTGGGCCCACGACATTGTCCATGGTCGCGTCCAACTGCACACTTTTTTTTTTTAAAGTATTTTCATAACATTTTTTTTTTGTTTTTTTTTAAAGTATTTTCATAACATATTTTTTTGTTTTGGTTTTGTTTTAAATTTAAAAATAAAACAAAACTAAAAAAAATCAAATTTTTCTTTCATATGTCGTAAATCAAATTTTTATTTATTTATGTTTTGATTAATTTCAAAATAAATAAATAAATTATATATATATATATATATATATATATATATATATATATATATATATATATATATTTGTATATATATTTGTATATATATATATTTAATTTTTTTTGTTTAACATTATATATATATTTGTTTATTTTGTCCATGTATTTTTTTTTATATATAATCCATATTTCATATATATGTTTTTATTTTTTTATTTTTTTAACGTTATATATATATATATGTATTTTTTTTTTTTTTGAAATTTTGGTTTAATAATATATATTATTTATACGTATATTTCCAATAACCTCCCTTTTTTTTATAAATGCTCAAATGGTTTTCCCTATATATATTTTTGAAATGCTAATATAGTGTATACAATACTTTTGTTGTAGTTTGCATAGGGTCCCTTTTTTTTATAAGGAAACTATGTAACTCTACTTTGTTACATTTAGTTTAATAAGCAAGAGTGATTTCGCATTTATTCCGTTATTTATGCAATTATACGTTTAGTATATTTCTATTGTCATTTCTACCGACATGTTTTCACTAACTTGTAATCTTTCTCCTTTTTGCTTTGCAGGTCTAAAGCTTCAACAACAGTGAATACTTACAAGTGAGTTTTTTTTTTTTTGAATTCCTTCATCTTATCATGTTCTCCTTTTGTTGTAGTAAGCCCTCTGGTTCCAGATTTGGAACCATGGCTCTGATACCATGTGTAGGACCCCAATCCCAGATTATCCAAGTTTATAAATAAACTATTCATTAAACACTATTTACATACTATGTCAAATTTTAGTTTATGTTTTTGTGGTTTATTGTTTAAGTTTCATGTCTGTAAAAACATAAAGTTTACATTTATAGGTTTGAATAACTATGGGTGCTATTTTATGGTTTCTAACAGTTACTATCTTGCAGGTGTAACAACATATAATATATGACAAAACTACTTCACATAAATTTCATTTTTCATAACTTGGAAATAATGATTTACAAGGTTAGAAATTAATTGTATACTTGAATGAGAAATACCTCTTAATAGCTAGTAGATCCCCCTTTGTTGTTGCTCCATTTTGTTGCCCTGCTTGTTGTTTCCCTACTTGCTGCCCTGCAAGCAAAATCTTCCCAAACCCTTGAAACTCAATCAACCCAAACAAGTATGCCACCCTGCCAACTGGCGAGGTCTCACCGACCACCCAGCTCTAAAGGTACCCCTTTCAACCCCCGAGCCCAAACCGAGTACAAGCCAACCTATTATATCCCTTTAGAAATCTCCAACAAAAACCCCCTTTCAGCTCTGCTCTGAAAAATTCTATCTCTGCTGTGAAAACTTCTCCCCAAAATCTCCCAAGGTAAAGATCCCCTATTTTCCTCCTCTTCTCCCCCTTATTCTCCCTTTGTCGACTCTCCTTCCAAGCAATTACTACCCTTATCCTAAAATTAATGTTTTTCCTTTTCCCCATTTTCTCGAGCCCAACAATTCTCCCCATCAATTGGTAATTAATATTTTAATTTAATGTATGGGGTTGGGGTCACCCACCAACCACAAGTTTCACATTAATTATGAAGTTATCCTCATTATATACTAGTTTTCGTTCGTTGACTAATACAACACACAAATTCATATTTTAATTAATAATGTTTATTAATAAATCTCAAAGCATATTTTAACATATTAATTTTATTATCACATCCTAATTAATCCTAATTAATTATAATTAATCATAATCACCATTAATTATTAAATCAAGAATTTTTAATAACCAAGTATTTATTCAACAATTTAATAACCAAGTATTTATTCAACAATTTATTAAATCAAGAATTCTTAATAACATTATCAACATCATTAATCATTATTAATCAACAATAATTAATCATTAAAAGACATTAGAACTTGATCATTATTCATAATCACCTAAGTCATTCAATAACCTATTCATTTATTTTAATCGACAAGATCCTTTACATAATTAAGCCCTTTTGTTAATACCTTATCATGACCTACTTAATAACCATTAATTGAATAATTCAACATAAATATTAAGTTAATTATTAATTAAGCACAAGCATGTACACAATGATTATTTAGAATTACAACACATCCACACAATATTTCAATAGATAACTCATATATTCACTTAAGCATTACTAACCAAGTGCATTAATTACTACCTAGGTTAACCATAGTTCGTTTATTACTCAATACTAATTAATTATTAATAGACAATAATTACATTATTTATTCAACATTAGTTCACACAATTTATAAATATGTAGGCGAGTTACGTAAGCGTAGCTACTGCTTACATACATCGCGTAACAGTAATAAATCACACACATCAATCATAATCACGAAACTTATTGATCACTGACACATTTTTAACATAGTTGCAAGGTACAATCTTTTACCTAACTGTATCTTATTAAGTTACGACAATTCATACATCATTGAGTCACGACACATAATCAATCAATGGTTTTCCACCTACACAGTTAGATCTTGTTTTCATCCCGACTGCAAGCTACACCTATCTATCTACATCACAACTAACTTCCACATCCTATCCTTTCCTCTGTTGGACTACCCTGAAGTGTCAAGCCATGACCGACTTCAACTAGAACCCGTAGGTGGAAGTGTCGACTACATCGACCAAGCTTCCCCAGCAGGCAACCACCAATCATCATCACACACCTTGAAGAACGTGTCGTAGCATAGCCCTCCCATGACTCTGGGTTTCGGGGATAAACAGTGGGTAAAGCCTCCACCCACCTAATGGAACAAGGGACTATGTCTACCCGACATAATAACTGCGTTGCACCTATACTCGGTTTGTCATCGTATAACCAATCTGGGCGGTTGAGTTTTCTGAAACCCTACCCCACCCATGTCATAATATACATCATAATAATAATCATGCGAAAGTAAATAATGCATCACTCGCATACCATTTATCTTTCGAAGTCCATGTCCCTGGGGCTCCCTCACCTCGTAGGATCTGACTATTACTTAGCCTTTTAACCTGTAAGTTAGTCTCTGACATACAATCTAGCATATCGTGCATAAATCCTCAACATGTACACATACATGTCATCGTACATAACAACAATAAATTCATTTATTCGCCATGCACCTGGCATAACATTCATTTATTCAACATATAACTGTAACGGTATCCACGTACCCATCATTCAATAATTTACATATATAATTAACACATGATACATATCTAAACATGACTATCGATCATAATACTAACATCGCACACACACATATATATATCAACAAAATAATAGAACCATATGTCCACAGTGTCGTCAAACCGACGAAGTCTCACAATCAAACAAATACAGCATATGATAGTAGTTCAGGTAGTAATGTCAAAACGGGGCGTTACATTTATAAACATCCATAGCTTTCTAAGGTTCCAATTCCATCCAAAGACTCCAAGCCAATTCGAATTAGGGAGTAGTTCATGATTTTCCATGTGTCCTCCCTTTCCTAGCCTTCCACCTTCCACCAATTCGAGTAGGAATCCTTTGAGCTTCTCTAACTCCATGAGCGCTCTCTTGGATGCTATTTTTAGGCCTGACATGTCATAATGGTCAGATGTCAGCAATCAGGTTTGCAATTTGTCATAGGTGTCATAGTATCTTCATCATTGTTGTCATATAGGTTAGGAAATCTAGTCCAAGTGTTCAATAACTCCTCATTTGAGTCTTCCTCTTCTATGGGAGTTACATTTCCATCCCAATTCAACCTATGATGCATATTGCCAAGTGTATGAGCCTTCCAACTCCTCCCGAGAACCTTAGGCTTGCCATGGATTCGAATTTACAAGAGGAGGATGCCATGTGGCACATAAGTTTTAGCTTGTGTGGGACTGACAACCTCCATGTGTCTTCATGAACCATTGCCACTTTGATTTTCTCTTGTATTTATTTATTTATCTCCTTTATTAAATATTTATTCCATTTTAATGTTGAAATACCATTTATTAGCTCCCTTATTGCAAATCCTCATGTCTCCATTCAACCTAGGGAACTAGTAAGATTGATGAAATTTCCTTGTTATGAATTTATTTAAATGAAGACATTACAGAAATGAAAAAAACAAAGAATAAATCCATGAGACCTCCACTTTGGTGCAACTTTATAAAAAAGTGAGTAATTTGAAAAGTATGTAAGTATGAAATTCTTTTTCTATAATTGGGAGACGAATCCCAAATCTATGAAAGGAAACTTAAAAAAATCATGGGAAATGAAGGAAACAAAGAATAAATCCATGAGACCTCCACTTTCGTGTGTAAGTTTATAAAGGAATGTGTAATTTGAAAACGTACGTAAGGATGAAATTATTTTTCTATAATTATAGAAGATTAGGAAGTTTTATGATTAAGTTTTGAAAAATCATAATTAATGATTACAAATCAATTTATTTTATTATAATATTAAATAAATTATAAAGACAAAATAAATTTGGTTTGTTTATGTTTTTTTCTAAAACTATATTACTATAAAATAAATTATAAAGACAAAATAAATTTGGTTTGTTTATGTTTTTTCTAAAACTATATTAAACAACTACTTTTGAATTAAACAATCATTAAATATTGCGTATGATATAATGCCACTCAAGCACTATAATATCGATTAAAAAAACATATTATATATTTTTCTAAATTCCATATTAATTATTGCATTGAATTGTCCATCCATGAAATTTTCTTCTTAAATAACCAATAAAATCAACATATAAATTGGTAGTAAATATATTATAGAAATATTAAAAGTGATATTGATCATGTTTTTAATACAATGAATGGTCTTTGGTGTTTAGTGTGACTATGAGATATATTGAATATGGTTTATTATTAATTAAAAAAGTAGGTTCATTATATATGTTTGGGATCCACTACATTATTGAGATGGAAATATTAAAAGTGATATTTGATCATATGTTTTTAATAAAATGAATGGTCTTCGGGGTTTACTCTGAGTATGAAATGTATTTAATATGTTTATTAATTAAAGAAGTAGATTCATTATATATGTTTGGGATCCACTACATTATTGAGTGTAACATGATGATGGTGATGTAGATGCAACCAATCATGTGGATGAGAAATGTTAGAAAACTTGATTGAGTGTAATGGTGATATTAAAATATAATATATTTAATTTTATTATTTATTTATAAATGGTTTTTTAAATTCTTTTAATATTATATTATGGATATATTTAATTTTTTTTTTTTCAAAGAATGGATATATTTAAATTATTATTTATTATATTGAGAGTAGTGAGGTGTTTACAATCTAGTATGGGGAGATGTTGTCACGTTATATTCTTATGTTCGCTCATCACTTGTAAAAAAATAATAATTAAATAATTCATGGTGACTCATAAAAAATAAAAGAGGAATCCATTTAAACATTTTTTTAAGATAATTTTTTTTTCTTATTGGGTAAAAAATTTAAGATAAAAAGATTACATCTCAACAAATTAGATCACTCTTGATGTTCAATAAATCTAGGTCTAGAATAAATCTATGTTGATTAATATTGTGTATAATTAAAAAATAAAATAATACAATCTACAATTGTTGTTATTCTATGACAATTTTTTTTAGTTATAAAGATTGGTTTAGTCTATATAAATATATGTATGAATATAACAACAATTTCTCATAAATAAATATAAAACATGAAAGCTTGGGAAGATAAATGATTGCATATATACATATAGTGTTGCTTAAACTTATAAAAAAACATTATTGCATCAAGGTTTCCTAATTCTTAGGTATTGAGTGCACACGTAATAAGGAAGGGAATATGCCAAGGATCTTAAAGAGATACATTTATGTACGTAATGTTGCTTATATTTATAAAAACATTGTTGGATCAAGGTTTTTGATATGTTTATGTAGATAATGTTGCTTTTTTTTATAAAGAAACGTGTCTCTAATAAATGTTGATAATTACAAGATTATGAACACCCATACAAAATAGTTCATGTGCATAGAGTCTAATATCTAAATGAAGATGTTCTAGTTAGGTTCATAACATGCTTTCCCCATTTAAAAATATTTGTCTTGAAAGTTGAAAATCAAGTAATAAAAGTCAATTTTGAAAAAGTTATCAACATAAGTAAAATGATATATTTGTGTCCTAATGTAAGTCAAAATTAGGTGGTATAATAGCTCAAAATTTAAAGAAACATACCTCTAGATTTAATTGCAACATAAGTTGCCTAAATTTAATAGCAGATCCCACACTTTTGAGTGATTTTTGAAGAGTGCATGCAAAGAAAAAACCGATGAACTACACCCCTTTTGGGTTCTTGTAGCCATATCCCGGAAGACCACCTTCTACTTCTAGAGTGGGTTGGTAGACAATTCTAGAGTATAAGTTTGAGAATTGCCTCCATACTATATAAGTGAGCCATGAAGATAAAGTAACCCTTATTCACAATTTTGGAAATGATTTTTGAGTCCACAATTATGACACGTTTAGGTGATATTCCTTTGATAGTGACTTCTTTTTTTTTCTTGGAAGAAAAAACTACTTCTTGATATTCATAGGGTGAATCAAAGAAACAACAGTATAGCGAATCTATCCCTTGGATAGTTTTTACAATGAGTCTAATACTTTTGAACATATTCTCCTAAGATCAAGTCCACTAATCTAACCTAGAATTTACATAAAAAAAGTATCAATAACGATCCAATGGTTGATAATAAAAAAAGTAGTCCCCTTTACAAGTTACCACTAACTATTCTATTCAAAAGGAAACAAGAGTGTAGGATAGTTCTCCAAAAATATCAATTAGAAACAATTGACACAAAGTTACATAGGAAATTCCAGTGCAAAACTAGTAAAATGATCCAAGCTCTAAACAACTTTAACCGATTCTTAAATAAAACCAAGAAAGAAAATTAATGAGGGAAAGATGTTTGATCTTCTAATAAGCATGTATGGTACCCTTCAAAACCACAAGATTGTGATGGAATTCTTCAAAATGAAGCAAACCCTCTTATTTTCCAATGGCTCTTTTGGATAACAAATCGACTGTATGATTGAAATTTCTATAGATGTGCTTAAAAATGATGGAAGAAAACTTCCCATTCCCATGTAGTTTTCGTAACCTATGTTTCCAATGATATAAAATGGAGAGCTGAAGATGGCATTTTCTATTGGCTGAGTCAATCACAACTCTAGAGTCCCCAACCACTTGTAGCGCGAAGAGGCCTTTAAAGTGAGAAAAAAAGAGAATCCCCCATGGAGCAAGTAATTTGGCTCTAGTATTGGTACTAGAACCGCAACCCATCCATAAAGAAAACCGGTGATCTTCAATCACATTGATATGCATACCATCCCCACATTTCCCCCATTGAGTGGCTCCATCAAAATACCAAATAGGATCATGGCTTGTGAAAACTGGAGCATGAATAATACAAGTACTTTTTCCTTCCTAAATTTAATAGTACTCAAGAAACATTCCATAGATACTCTCACATACTCTACCTAGATTAAATGGAATATCTTAAAAGGAGCAGATTGTAGGATCTCCAAATTCCCCAGATAAAGAATAAAGGGAGAGGATTATTGTGATAGCCCGAAGAAAACCAATAATGCAGACAATCATTGAAGGTTCCCTAACCCAACTGACATAAATATTGTGTCTACCCAAAATATTAGACCAAACCTGTTGAGTAATAGGATAATGAATGAGCAGGTGGTTCACAAATTTAGAGGTTCTTTTGCAAAGAGGACAACAAATATGACTAAATCCAACTATTTTTACAAAGTTATATCCAGTCATGATATTTTTTTCCAAGATGAGCTAGTAAAAACACAGTATTTTCAAAGGGATCAACCATTTCCAAATTTGTTGGAACCACGACTTATAACCGGGATCACACCGAGTAAAATAAATGGCTTCATATGCTAGCTTGGTATCTACCTATTCAGTCGCAACATTCCAGGACCATAGGATCTTATCATCAGAATTATCTAGCTTGATACCTCTATGATAGAGGGCATTAATGTATCAATTCCACTTAGTAGCACAATCATACACTAATCCCAGTTCATCCGTATATCACCAATAACTGTTTCCCACCAGGCCATAATCCGTTCTCTTAGCATGATTTAAAAAATAAAGCTCTCTAGAATGAATTTCTTGAATGGTAGTGAAATATAACTTATAAACACCATTTCCACCTATGAAAGGATCAACACCCAGTCTCACTTGAAACCCATTCCCAACCTTCTATGCAAGCCACCTATTTAAGTTTGGTAAAGTTTATGTCAAACCACTCCACGTATTGGAAACCGAGTGCCCTTTATTTTTATCCTTTCTAATCCATTCAATCAAAGACATGTTTTTCAATTATATCCCCATTAGAATCTCACTCCATAGGCCTCTACCAGTCAATCCCCTCCATAGGATTTTCATGGCTAGCGCTTTACTGAACCATAAAATATTTTTAATGCCACACCCACCATAATCATTCGGAGTCAAAATCTTATCTCAAGAAGCAAGTTGAATACCTGATTTTTCCCGATTATTAGCCCACAAGAAGTTATAAAATTTCTGTCTAATAAAATTTAGAATGAAAAGAGGAACCTTGGCAAGAGAAAGCTAGTAAATCAGGGTATTAGAAAGGACCGACTTTAACAAAATCAACCTGATCCCCAGGGAGAGCCATCTGTAGCTCCAATTATCTTCCCTTTCTTCAATATTTGTAATGAGCCACATCCAATCCTTTCACATGTAGTTGTTTGAATTCAAGAAGTAATTGAGATACTTAAATCCATTATCAGTAGGTTGGGAGGGAAAGGGGAGAAGCAATTGGACTTTTTCAAACACCTCCACATCAATATCCAACTAGTGAAAGCTTGAATTTTGATTGCTTACCTCCATGCCCGAGGCTAAACATAACAGATTGATAATGCCCATAAATGAGTGCCACACATCAACCGAGCCAATGCCGAAAATTAGCACATCATCTACAAATAAAAGATGTGTCATAAAATGACTTGTTGTAACTTTAACGCCCTAGATATTATCTTCTCACTTTGCCAAAAGTATCAATTTTCTCAACCTTCAATGAACAACAAGAACAAGAGAGTAGACAAGGAACACCCTTGTCTGATGCCCCTTAAGCTCTTGAACAAAGTAGACAAACTCCCATTTACCAGGATGTGAAATTTGTTGAAGTGACACATCCCATTATCCATTGAGTTATTTCATAACTTAATCTAGCATTAAGCATAAGTAATCTAAAAAAGTACCAATCAACCCTATCATATCCTTTAAGTAGATCCATTTTAAGAACCATTTTCCCGATCCGCTTCTTCTTTATAGAATGGATGGCCTCTTGAGTGACACCTATAGAGTAAAAAATTTGTCTCTGGTTCAAAAAGTTGAATTGCTCTTTAGAAATACCTTCAAAAAGCATGGGCTTGATTATATTATAAATCACTTTTGTTATTATCTTGTATATGAGGTTGCATAAATAAATCGGGCGATAATCATTAAATGATGAAGATTTTTCACACTTTGGAATACGAGTTAAAAAGGTAGAATTAACAGCTCTGGAGATAGTTCCAGTAATACGTGACTCTTCAACCATCTGAATAATTCCTGACCCCAGAATATCAAAGAACTGCAAAAAAAATTCTACAGTCCAACCTTTGGGTCCTGGACTCTTGTCCTTGGCCATTTTTTTCAAAATGTCCTCAATTTTAGGTAAAGAGATAGGACACCCTATCTCCACACAGTTAGCTTGAGAAAAAAAAACTGGGCACAGACTGCAAAATTTTGAACTAGGTAGGAAGTTTATTTAGTTTCGGTTTTTGAAAAATACCATCAAAATGTTTAATCGCTTTGCTTCCAGCCCCTGCTGGGAAGTGATTTTACAACCATTCTAATTCTCTATCTCCCAAATAGAATTGATATTTCTTATTTCATAACCACCATTGTGAAACGAGAGGAATTTCTCCTAGTGGTTAATGGAATAGGTTCTTATGGAAATAAGTTGTTTAATACCTAAAACATATACTCATCCAATAGTTGTGGTGAAAAATACAATTTTGTTTTTATTATATTCCATGTAATTTTTACCATATGAACTACACTTTCTCTTTGAATATATCTATTCTCTAGGATGATGATTGGAAGGCATTCATAAATATCTATACCAAGGACCAGACACTTAAATTATTGTTTCTTAAAAATGTTTAGGGTAGTACTAAAATGAACCATAATAATGATCCTTTGAACTTGAAGGGATCAAGTCTACCCAACCTAGATATAGAAATAAGGGAGATTGAGAGTTCTCTTGTTTTCAATTTATAGGGAAGTGGTCTTGTGGGATAGACTCAATTGCTACTTGTTCAAGAAGAGTACCCTCCTCATTTTAGATTTAAAGTCAAATTGGTGCAATTATTCCCACAAAAAGAGTTTGCCAATTTTGCATACATGATCATTAAATAAGGGTTGAGAGCCTTTGCAAAAGAGATTTAATAGTGAGGGATTAATGTTTTCGTGGGTTATTGATTAGGGGATTTGGTTTGTGGAATTTAAGTTTTTCTCTTTTCCTTGGCCCTCCAATCATATGCATAACCCATTTTATTAGAGTCTATTTTTTCTTTCTTTATAGATTCAGCATGACCCTTTTGTATTTTTAGCTATAGTAATGGATTTTCCTAAAGAAACAAGTTTAAACATTCTTAAATATGTCTAGGTTTATGTCCTTATATTTGAAATATGGATGTATCACTATGTATTTGTAGTGCTTTATATCAGAATCCAAGACTTGGAACCTCTTAATGCATGATCCTTCTAGTGACATGTTCTTTTGAAATAAGTGCATGGGTTAAACACCATAAGGATAATCTCATTTATGGTACACTCTCCAAGTTGATGCATCTACAAATTTACTAAAATCCCCTTTAGGTTTTCTACAAATCCATTTCTTGCCTCAAGTATGGGTTTCCCCATACAAATTATATGATCAGATTTAACATATCCTCGTATTTGTGCATGTGTTGCACCTTGAACTCTAACTTGACCTTGATTAATAAAGTATGAACTTTAACTTCACAACTAAAATCATGTTGTGGGAACTTCATTTGAAGATTGGAAATGTGTCTATAAGATTTTTGTATTGTTAATGATCTCATAGAAGTAATACACTTAATTCCACAATGGTTCATGTCCCGCTCATTCTCCTTTGTTCCCTTGTGATTATGTAGTGAATACACTAGATTACCAAGTCTCGCACGGGCACTTTTCCTTGCAACTACCTCATTATTTTCCATACTTGATGAAACTTGCAATGTTCCTACACTCAAAAGAGAATAACCAAAAATAGAAAAAATCTTATAGACACATGGTGTCATTGATGGAAGAAGTTTTCATTGATGTCAAACAAGGTTCCATTGATGTCAAAAGGATGAAGAGATATGTGGTGTTGCTATTGGTGTCAAGGTGATAATGATGATGTGGTTGTAGTAGAGATAGATTGTTTGGGAATGTTTGATGAATCCTTTAAGCCCCTATAGAAGACCCTAATGATCCTAAGGAAACCCTTGAAGAGGAAGCCTTGTCACAAGTGTCCATAACTCCAAAGCGGCCCCCTTATGGTGTAGTGGTTGAGCATGGCCCTCACTGGAAGACAATTTGATAAATACCTCAATGATCATGATGTTGTGGAGTGTAAAGGAGTACCTAAAGTGTCCTGAAGAAGTGTGAAGAATTTCCTAAATAAATGATGTTGGGTCACTTGACCATGATGATGATATCATGACCATTATGGTGGGTCACATGACCATGATGATAAGAAGTGTAAGGAAGTCCCGAAGGTTGCCCCTAAGCAATGTCGGTAAGAAATGTGAAGAAATTCCTAAAATAGTGGTGTTGGGTCCACATGACTATGTGGTTGGGGTCACATAACCCATGTTGGAGAAGGCCCTAGAGATCCCCTATGGTTGGTGCAAAGTATATTGGGATGAAGTGTGAAAGATCTCCAAAAATCATGCTGATGGGTCCACATAACCCTGAAAGTAATGGTGTTTGGTCCAATTTCCCATGAGTTTGGGGTTACATGACCCATGGTGGAGAAGGATCTAAAGAGTCCCCAAAGTTGGTCTGAAGCAAGTTTGTGTGAAGCATGAAGTATCCCCAAAATAATGATGTTTTATCCACATGACCCCAAAATTTTTGGTACGTTGGCCCATTGGACCACATGAAGTGGCAAGGATCCCTACAAGAAATAATGATGTATCCACAAAGTATGATGATTTGGACAATACCTAAGGTCCCTTTGAGAAGATATGGAGTGATCTTGAAGTTTTGGTGAAGTGTCATGATGGATCCTTGAAGTGGGGTACTAACCCTTGAGACCCCCTTAAAATATGGAGATCCACAAATTAAGGATGAGTTTAAGGAAACTCTAAAAGAAGCTACAAGGCATGATGAAGTGTATAAATAGAAGACCAAAGATTTCATTTGATCATCCATCAAGTATCTCTTTGGTCTTGCACACCTCTTGGAGAAAAGTGCGAAACTTTGTGGAGGAGAAAGTTTTGGGCATCTTTGAGGATTGAGGAGATTCATGAAAATTGTCATAAATTTCTCATACGGTATCGGAATTACAAAATTCTTGGCTCGTTGGAAAGATTGTTGTGAGGGATATGTGATGAAATGATCTAGAGTTTATTTTGGTTTTTGTCTATTGTTTCTCCATCTTGTGATCTTGGCAAAGGTATGGCTCATGCTTGTTGGTTTCTCTTGTGATGGCACATGTCTCTCATGGATAGAGTTCATCTTTGGTCTTGGTATGGTGTGTGAAGTCACTAAATATGTTATTGGTTATCTTGGAATAGATATTGGTAGTTATGTTGGCATATTTTATGAAGATGTTGGCATAGATCTTGGTTATTTGTTGGTATAGATCTTGATGTTATATGGGGATATATATTGATGTTAACTTGGCATAGATCTTGATGATTATCTAGGCATGTTGTATGATGATTTTGACATAGATATTGATGATTGTCTAGAATATTGTATGATGGCCTTGGCATAGATTATAGTGGTTATCTTGGCATATTCCATGGCTATGTTTTTGCATATGGATCATCTCTTGGAATGTTCAATGTTTTGAAAATGTATATGATGTAAAAGTTGAGGATGCAAATGAAATTGATGGATGATTGTTTCTGGGTATAGATTTGAGGCATATACTAGTTGATATAATGTGATAGATATAGAGACATCATGACAATGATAGTGTGATAATGACAGGTATAGTGTAACAATGGTTGTAGCATTAGTGGCATTGTGACAGAGACAGTGATTGTGGCATTGAGATAGAGATACAGTGATTGTGACAGGGACAATGTTATAGGTACAGAGATAGAGATACAAGTACAGGTTGCTAGAGACAAAGATTTAGGTTACAAAGATAGTGATTGGGGTATTGTGACAGTTTGGCATAGGCAGTGACACAGTGATACAGGTTGACAGATACAGTGATACAGGTACAGGTTGATCGAGGAAGCAATACATGTATAGGTTGTCAGAGACAATGATATACTAATTATTAGAGATTGATTCTTCTATTCATATCAGGGTGGATGGATGGGGAAATGATAGGATATTGAAGTCTCCTTCAGGTTGGTTCCTGTGATCTCAAGGGATTGGAGCCTCCTTACAGTTGGTGCTAGTAAACCAGGGAGTTGGAGCTTCCTTCAGGTTGGAGCTTGTAAATTATGGGGTTGGGGCCTCCTTCCAATCAATGTTGGTAAATCAGGGAGTTGGAGCTTCCTTCAGGTTGGTGCCTGGAAATCATGGGGTTGGAGCCTCGTTCTAGGTGGTGCTATAAA
The DNA here is from genome assembly GCA_027924585.1 of Larix kaempferi. Taxonomy (NCBI): domain Eukaryota; kingdom Viridiplantae; phylum Streptophyta; class Pinopsida; order Pinales; family Pinaceae; genus Larix; species Larix kaempferi. The sequence continues at coordinate 36,693 of BSBM01001751.1, forward strand.
ATGAGGGAGTTGGTGCTTCTTTCCAGTTGGTGCTAGTAAATAAATTGAATGTAATATTGAATATATAAGGAAATCATTCTGTGGGTTTTATCCCATTTGGGTTTCCATGTTAAATCTCTTGTGCATTGTGTATGGTTTATGTGATTATGAATGAAATTGTTAATGGTTAATGTTTACATGACATAATTAATGTTTGAAATATTAAAAAGTGCTCAATACCGATTCACCCCCCCCCCCCCAGTATTTCCAACAACATGTTCTTTTGAAATAAGTGCATGGGTTCAACATCATAAGGCTAATTCATTTATGGTCCACTCTCTATGTTGGTGCATCTACAAATTTACTAAAATCCCCTTTTGGTTTTCTACAAATCCATTTCTTACCTCAAGTATGGGTTTCCCCATACAAATACTATATGATCAGATTTAACATATACTCATGTTTGTGCATGTGTTGCACCTTGAACTCTAACTTGACCTTGATTAATAAAGTATGAACTTCAACTTCACAACTAAAATCATGTTGTGGGATCTTCATTTGAATATTAGAAATGTGTCTATAGTACTTTTGTGTTGTTAATGATCTCATAGAAATATTAACTTTCATTCCACAATGGTTCATGTCCTTCTCTTTCTCCTTTTTTCCCCTGTGATTATGTAGTGAATACACTAGATTACCAAGTCTCATGGGCCCTTTTCCTTGCAACTACCTCATTATTTTCCACCCTTGATGAAACTTGCAATGTTCCTACACTCAAAATATAATTTTTACTGTTACTATGGAAATAACCAAAAATAGAAATATAGAAAAATCAACAATTTAGATGTGTATTAGTGGAGGGGATCCTATTTATAATAAAACATAGGAAAAAAACCCAACTTAAAGTTTTAATTACTAATAAGAGTGACCGGGTCATTATTATTAAAAAATGATCTTTGACATGTAACGATATTTAAATAACATGATCATACACATGAGATAGCTCATTAGGAGTGCAAACCAAGCATTGGCGCTTGGTCAAGGATGGAAAACCATTCATCATCAGTGCACACAAAGGTAAATCCAAGATATCCTTAGCAATATTTGAGCAAGCCAAATAATTGGTTGGCTTATGGAGGAAGTTTGTACTATGTATCTTCTTGGCAAAGTCAACAAGGACATGAACAAGGAAAAGTAAAGACATCTCTAAAGGGATGTGAAAAAATAGTACAAACAACTATAAGAGAAGCTTCGACGAGATTATAAAGTGTTCCAAGAGACTAATAGGTTATCACCTAAGTGAGAAGTAAATCCCGATATATAGTTTCTTCTAAACTCTAAATTGTTAAGCATAGGACTTAGTATAGGTAGTCCATACTAGAAGTAGATGTAATGAAGAAGTAGCGGCAAAAATTGTTGGTGCAGGGAGTCAAGTGATCAAGTACATCATCTTGTGGGTGACCTATCATCATGATTCCCAATATGGACATGAATTGGAGATTGTATATCAATTTATATCTATCTACAAACAAAATTACTCTCAAGAATTAGTACCCTCCACCTGGGATCGATAATTTATCAGTTGCAACATGGCAAGTACTTACCAAACTGGATCTCAATTGGGATACCGCAAAGTGTGAATGAAACAAGAAGACACCTATAAGCCTACCTTCAAGAAAAGGTAAGGTACGTATGAGTGGTTGATAATTCCATTTATCTTATGTAATGCATGAACAACTACTTTTATATGTTTGATGAATGATGTCCTTCATCTATATCTAGATTCATTTGTAATGTTGTACTCAGAAATATTTAAATACTTATATCTATCTAGGAAGAGAATCTCTCAAGCTTGATGAAGGTATTAGACATTGAGGGAACACAAGAGTTTGGTGAACTTCAAGAAATGTGAGCTTTGTCAATAATCTATGGTGTACTTGGGCATGTGATTGGTGAAGGAGAAGTTATGTTTGATCCTATGAAGATGGAAGCCACCACAAAATGTTCAACTCCTACTAGTGTTTTAATGAAGTACTTATGGAATTTTAATGCTTCTTTTTTAGTCGTGGTTACACCAATTCATACTATAATGACTAGTGGTAATATTTCTAATGGGGAAAGACTTAACAAGACGATTTTGAAGAAATCAAACATAAAATCATTGAAGTCCTAACTTTGGAATTGCCTAATTTGTGGAAGCCTTTGTAAGTAGAGAATGATGCAAGTGGATGATAAACTGTGAACGAAATATTGATGCAAGGATTTAATCTAGTGTGTTATCATTCTGAGATGTTCCATGGAACAATCATAAACTACCCACCTATGAAAATAAGATCTTTGTCTTAGTGAAAGTGGTTAAGAAGTGGAAACATTATTTGATGGGAAAGGAAACCATCATTCACACCGATCACTAAACCTTACAATACTTGCAATACTACAATAAGATGGCAATAAGAAAGATAATACAAATGGATGTGGTTGTTCCAATGCTTTCATTTAGTCATTGAGTATAAGAAGGGTGGTACTAACAAGTTAGTGGAGATGTCATGTAGACCACTAGAGCCTAAGAGTATAACATAGGTACTCTTATGCATATGAATCCTTTCACCCATGATGCATACAAAGAGGAAAGAGGAATGCACATGATGAGGACTTTAAGGAGATAATTTAGTAGCTATAAGACCAAGTTCATGAAGATGAAGGATATATCAAGTCTAACTATGATGTCTAAGATGGGTTTCTCTACAATTTGACTAAGGTCTATGTGCTTAAGGACGAGAGAACACAACATAAAAGACAAAATCATACCTCCAAAGTTGTAGATTAATTTTTATGGAGAAAACAAGAACCAACCAATAAAAAAGTGTGATTGGACCAAAATGTAAAAAAATGAAGTTTAGACCATTAGAGGTTGTATTCTTTATCGCACTAATAAATTGTGAGAAAACTCAACAACAAAAAGCAAGGGCTATATCTCCCCTTACCTATACCAATTAAGAGATAGGAGAGCATCTCCATAAACTTGGGCGTGGTTTGCCAAGAACTAAGTGGGAACTTCATTGTCTCTTTATAGAGTTTAATATCTTATATCATTGTATAATGTCAAATTGAAATTGATGTATAAAACCCTATAAAATAAATGTCCATTTGTAAATGAATAAGATATTAAAACTTTAATATCTTGATAATACTTTATAAACCAAAATGTGAATATATAATATTAAAAACGGTTAAGATTGTATTTATAAAAGGTTGAAAAATTTCAGCAGAATGGTACAAAATTCCTTAAAGAAGATTAAGAGGATCTTGAAGAGTATCGTGAACAAGAAAGATCTTAATTACAATAATCCATAACATAGTAAACTTGTGGAAAAAAACAAAATTCCCTAATCTGCTATAGAATCTTATAAACTATCCTAAAAACAACCTACAAAAAAACTTCATAAAAGGATAGACTAAATGTTGTAATCACTGTCCAAAAAATGGACATCATGAGTGTCTTCAGCTTCAACTTTAGAGTTGTTCTCAACATCTTTTTATTCAACATCTTCTTCTTGACTTGCAACATCATCATCATGGTCCTCGTCCATGGTCTTTGTTTCTCTCAGGATATACCCAAATGCGCGCCCTACTTGGAAGATGCACACAACCATGTATTGAAAATGACCACAACATATCAGGAAATGCCCGTAATACATCAAAAATGCCCGCAATACATCAGGAAATGCCAGCAGTACAACATAAAATTCCCACAATGCATCAGCCAAACAACGGGAAATGCCCACAATACAACATGGAATGTCTACAATACAATATGGAATGTCTAGAATACAACAAGAAATGCAACCATACAACAGGAAATACCTGCAATACATCACAAAATGGCCACACATACATATAAAATGCCCGCCATACCTCAGGGTATACCTACAAAAATTTAAGAAATGCCCGCCATACATTAAGAAATGGTTGTACTTGTTACTCTGATCTTGAGAGTCAAAATCAAGCTTGGTTTGACAATCCATGTGTTCTTTGAAAAAGTGGTCTTGCTAACATTTCCATGCCCCACAAGATGCACACAACCATGTATTGAAGATGCATGCCATACAACAAAATATGCCCACAAAACATTAGAATAAGCTACATTAAATGCCCGCCATACCTCAGAATAATCCCACCAAACAACATGAAATGCTCACCTTTCAACAAAAAATACATGCCATACAACAGGCAAGGCCTACCATTCAACAGGCAAGGCCTTCCAAACCTATTTTTCCATTAAAAAATCTAAAAGAACGTCCCCTGAGTCCCAGTTCAAACTTATAGCAAACTCTGCAACCTACCCAGGGCTTTGTGCGTAATTCTTAGGGACATCAACACATGATATCTAGTTGCCAAAGATAGAAAACAACTCAACTATTTGCCCAATTTCCACAATTGTTACAGAATTTTCCTCACTGAGTTGTTAATCCTCAGAACCGAAAGGCATTGAGGAAACTTCATCAAAAAATTCCCTTGGACCCCGAACTCTCCATACCAGTGAGAGGGGAGGAACTAAACAAAAACCGTTTGATATTATTAGTCTATCCTCATAACCGAAATTCAATGTAGCTTCTTCAAAAAAAACCTTGAATCCCAATCTCTCCAAACCAACGAAAGGGGAGGAACTAAACGTGAATTGGATATGATTACCCGTATATTAAATCTTGCACTGCATAGAATTAGTAGCCACTCTCTTATTGCATAAGAGGAGGCTACATATTCCACAAAGTTCCAATCCCTCATTCCATAATTCTTGCTCCTGCTTTTTCCACACCTCTGCTCTTTGCTACAAAAACCAAATTGGAAGTGACAATTCAATCTTACCTTCATTCCCAGGAAAACACCCTGCCCAATAGTACCACCAACCTGACCAGCAGTGAGAAACTTTGGAACTTGAGGGAGTTCAAGTATCGAGAAGCCAATCACTCTACAAATGGCCAAAGTCTGTACCATATAAAAGACACTTACCCTTCGTCGTAAATGAGTCAATAATATACGCCTTGACATGGTTATGGATCACATGTTGATGTTAGGGAAGCCAACAAGTTTTAACTTAACCCCTATTTTCTATTAAACTTCCTCGGGAAAGATGCAAGGCAACATTTACAACTCGATTTCCTCTACAATTGTGTTCTCTTCACACATGCTACAATTTAATACTCCGAAATTGAGGAAAAAGACCAATAATTCTTTTGTGTAGCCTTCCAATGATTAGATCCACCATTTCCTGATGATATCTATATTGAGAAAGAATAAGAAAAAGGTCTCCATCGAAAACAAATACCTAATAGAATTGATTGCTTCAAGCCTAAAAATAAAGCATATCACTCTGCCTTATTATTTTTGCTAATCCCTATTCCACAAGAATTGGATAAAACTATATTTCCTCATGGTAAAAAATAACCCGCACTTGCCTCCCAAGTCCTAACTAGGGGAGGGATTCCAGTTGTTGGACACCCCACCTGGCTCCCCCCCCCACACCATGTGGCCAACTCCAATTGGGTCGTTTTCCGGCTGACGAGGCAGCGCCACCTGTCTAGTAGGTGGGCGCCTTTACGCCACACGTGCAGTGTGCCTTTTCACGGTCCCATGGACCTTTTCCCGGGAAAGGTCTTATCCCCCGTGTCTTTCTGTCCGGGCCCGGAGTGTGGGCGTTGTGTTGCCCCGGTTGTTGAGCAACTCGACCTCCGTTGCTGTTTGTCCCTTCGCTCGTCTCTATTCACGTGGCGCTCGACTCTGGTGATATCCTGCACATGTTTGTTGGTGGTCCGACCTGGTTGTTGCTTCGGACATGGTGGCATTTCGCTCAATGTTGCGCTTCATTATGTTCAGATGTGGTGGCGACTTGGAGTATCCCCGTTTCAGTGGTGGAGATGTCGAGTTCCGCCTCCCGTGGTTTCGGTGGTGGCGATGTTGGCTTTCTGTCCCTAGTCCAGTAGCTGCGGTGGCTTCGCTCCTGGTCCAGTAGCTGCGGTGACTCCGTTCGGCGGCTTCTCTCCTGGTCCGGTAGCTGTGGTGACTTCGTTACGTTGCTGCGCTCAGTTTCTTGCGTTCGGTTTCTTCGTCCTATGGCTCGCTGGCTTCGTTTGGTGGCTCGCTGGTAGGTTTCCAACCAACCATCCCTGCAAACGTGTTTTTCAACACTCCCAATCTGCTAGGGATTATGTGGACCTTCTGTGCTGCATTTCAAGGTTTAACATTGTGTTAGTTTGTTGTTGTTGTTGGAAAATTTAGTTTAATATGAAAAATTTAGTTTGTTGTTGGTTTAATATGGAAATTAAGTTTGTTGTTGGTTTTTTGTTGCAATCCCTGCATTCGGGTTTAGGGTTAGGGTTTATGAATTATATTTGTTGTTGGTTTACGTTGCAATCCCTGCGGCAGGGTTAGGGTTTATGAATTATGTTTGTTGTTGTTTTACTTTGTAATTTTTGCAATAGGGTTATGGTTTGTGAATTATGTTTGTTGTGGGTTTACGTTGCAATCCTTGCCACGGGGTTAGGGTTTATGAATTATGTTTGTTGTTGGCTTACGTTGCAATCCCTGCCGCATGGATAGGGTTTATGAATTATGTTTGTTGTTGGCTTACGTTGCAATCCCTGCCGCAGGGTTAGGGTTTTTGAATGATGTTTGTTATTGGTTTACGTTGCAATCCCTGCCACAGGGATAAGGTTTATGAATTATGTTTGTTGTTGGTTTACGTTGCAATCCCTGCCGCAGGGTCAGGGTTTATGAATGATGTTTGTTGTTGGTTTACGTTGAAATCCCTGCCGCAAAGTTAGGATTTATGAATTATGTTTGTTGTTGTTTTTCTTTGCAATCCCTGCAACCGGGTTATGGTTTATGAATTATGCTTGTTGTTGGTTTACATTGCAATCCCTGCCGTAGGGTTATGGTTTATGAATTATGTTTGTTGTGGGTTTACGTTGCAATCCCCGTCGTGGGGTTAGGGTTTATGAATTATGTTTGTTGTTGGATTATGTTGCAATCCCTGCTGCAGGGATAGGGTTTATGAATTATGTTTGTTGTTGGCTTACATTGTAATCCCTGCCGCAGGGTTAGGGTTTTTGAATGATGCTTGTTGTTGGTTTACGTTGCAATCCCTGCCGCAGGGATAAGGTTTATGAATTATGTTTGTTGTTGGTTTATGTTGCAATCCCTGCCGTAGGGTCAGGGTTTATGAATGATGTTTGTTGTTGGTTTACGTTGCAATCCTTGCTGCAGGGTTAGGATTTATGAATTATGTTTGTTGTTGTTTTACTTTGCAATCCCTGCAACCGGGTTATGGTTTATGAATTATGTTTGTTGTTGGTTTACTTTGCAATCCCTGCCGCAAGGTTATGGTTTATGAATTATGTTTGTTGTGGGTTTATGTTGCAATCCCTGCCGCGGGGTTAGAGTTTATGAATTATGTTTGCTGTTGGCTTACGTTGCAATCCCTGCCGTAGGGTTAGTGTTTATGAATTATGTTTGTTGTTGTTTTACTTTGCAATCCCTGAAGTAGGGTTAGGGTTTATGAATGATGTTTGTTGTTGGTCTTTGTTGCATGGCCTGTAGTGGGGTTCGTGTTTATGAACTTAGTTTGTTGTTGGTTTTTGTTGCAATCCCTGCAGTAGGGTTTAGGGTTAATGAATTTAGTTTATTGTTGGTTGTTGTTGCATGGCCTACAGTAGGGTTGGTTTACGAATTTGGTTTTTGTTGCATGGGAGGGATTGTCTATTCTTGGCACTGCATGGGCCTGATGTTAATAGTTAATAGTTAAAACTGCATCATACAATAGTGACTTCTTGGGATATCGGCAACTGTGCCAAAGCAATGGAGATATCAGTCGATGACTGAGATTGGCTTTTACTTTAATTTACAATTGGCAACACAATTGGCATATGATGCAGTTTTTCAAGTATATGGGCTTGAATTTACAAGTATATGATGCAATTTTTACTTCTAACTATGGTGTGAAATTGTTTTGAAGGCCATTTACTTTCTTTTGCACTTATTTCATATTCAAAATCTAAATGAATTATGTTTGTTGTTGGGTAGACTAGACCATAGCATGCATTTATATACACATGTTTTTATTAAACAATGACTTTGGCTCGATTACTATTGTATGTTGCTCTAGTCTTCAATAGGATATCGATTTTGTTCTTGGTTCCTTTTAAAGTATCATGTCTTCTTTGTATATTTCAGAGAAGGGCTGCAGACTATAATTTGATATTTGATATTTATTTTGGTTGAAGGGTTGCAGACTATAATTCATAGGAAAACTGAACTACTATACCTGACCCTACTAGACATAAACCGACAACAAACTAAATTCATAAACCCTGAAAAACACACACTATACCTGATTTAGGTCTTTTATGTTGATTAGTATGATACTCATTGCTCTTAAGGCTTACAATCCATGTTTAAGGATCTAGACCATGCCACATACATCATAGAAAGAAGGAAACATAGGGGTCTCAAGAGTTTCATTAAAAAACATAGTGTGTACATTAAAAAAACACACTTAAAGATTCATTAAGGATTTAGACCTAACCCTGCTACAGAGATTGCAACGTAAACCAACAACAAACATAATTCATAAACCCCTTACACAGACATTAGAGCCACTGATTACAAAAAATCCACATTGCAATGTGGTCACAAACCAAAAAATGACACCCCTATATGACACCCCTATGCAGGATGTCCTCCAAGATCTTCACTACCTAATGTTGCAGAGTTTCCTGCTTGAGCCAAGTTGGTTGGCCTGCCTAACAATCGCTGATTAGGTTGTGGATGATTTCCTCCATATGATATTCAATTTGCCATGGAGGAATTGAGTAGCCACAGTGCACACTTGTGCTACTAATCCCTGCAATAGGTTGAGTCCCCTATAATCATACACACGATTGAAACCTGCAATGGTAGGAGGGAATAAAGTGGCTATGCGCACTTGTTGATAGAGGGGGGCTTGGATGTTTAGGAGGTCTTGGAAACATGGAGTATTATTTACAATATGATCCAATGTGTTTGGCATCATCCTACTCCCCTCCACTATGTTTGCTTCACTAGTAACCCTTTCTGCCAGCCCTTGTTCTTTTTGAAGCAATTGTTGAGCCTTTCTCAAATCCTTTTCCTGCCTTGTCATCTGCTTTTGATGAGCCTTTTCTTGTCTTTCTTTCTCTCTTTCAGCGCTTTCCTGTGCTCGAATTTTTGTTGCAGCAATCCTTGTAGCCTTCTTTTCTTTAGCTAAGTCTTTCTTTTTCTGTTTTAAATCCTAGATTTCAAGCTTCCTATTCTCAGACTCAACCAATAGTTTTATATAATCTTCTGGGGTGAGTAACTGTGAACTTCGGCATAGACGAAGATTGTCTGTTGTTGCTTGCCTTCTTTTTGCTAGCACTCTCTCTACTGGTAGCTTTAGGAACCGACCAAGCAATTGGCCCTTCGTTGACACTTGCTGCTCCTTGCCTGGCACTTGAATTTCAATATTTGGGTCAATATTCTCCTGCTCTATCTGAACCATATTGTCCTCTTTAGCTGGAACCTCATTGTGGACAGTATCTTCTTCCAGATTTCCAGTGTCCACAAAATAATGAACAATTTCCTTGTCCAATTCTCTTGGTTGTGAAGGCATGTTCATGCTTTCTTCACTGGTGCTTGAGACATTATTTTTGTTCAAATTCACCATGGCTTCTGCCAGCCATGATGGTGGGGTAACCTGGCTTGGCAAAGACAATTCTACATTGTTGCTTCCTGGAGCATGATCAACGTTTTCATTGACATTCTCATTGACAGTTGCAAGACCACATGTGGAAGTTGCAGCTGTTTCAGTTGGTATAACAACCTCCATGTTATTGTCAAATTGTTCATTGTTATATTGTGTTTCACATACCTGTTCATCATCATCATCACAGTAGGGTCCTCCTTGAGACGGGGATATGATATTATCAGCAGCAACAACTTCTTCCTCTACTTTCGCATCTTCTTGGCCATCACCATGTGCTTGGACATCCCCTTCTTCCTGACCATCCAGTTGAAATGCCTGGCTACAACCAGTATCATGCATGAGATCCTCAGAATTCAGTGGCCATATCCCAGTCCTCTTAAACCCATCCTTGATATTTGATGGTGTGAGAGACCTTTTAAAGGCTTTACTTGCAATCTCGGCTAGCTCAAACCTTTTTATCTCCACCCCTAGATTCTTTGCCATCCACGAAGCTTGCTCACCCCTAAAATAGTTCTTGAAAGGCCCGAACACACTGACATCTAGGGGTTGCAGTTTGTGAGTGGTATGAGCAGGCAGTGTCAACAGGTCGATGCCCAAATTGTTAGCCTCCTCTATTGTCTGCACAACAATGTGGCTTCCATGTCCATCTAAAACCAGTAGGTGTCTGTTTACAGGTGAGACACCGCCTGGTATAGATGCAACAAAGTGAGTAAGCCAATTCAGAAAGAGTTCTTTAGTCATCCAAGCATGGGGATGTGCAGCCATTAATGCACCTGGTTCACAATTCTGTATATAGTTTTTCAGTTGAGTTTTACCTTTAAACAGATAAAATCCAGGGATTGAAGCACCAATTGCATTGACACAACATAGAATAGTGATCCACTCCCTGCTCCTAGGCAAAATCTTAGGCACATTACGACTCCCTCTCTTGGCAATTACACGCACACCACAGTTCCTTCCTGCCTGTAAACTTGTTTCATCACAGTTCCATATATGGTCCGGAGCATAGCCATGTTTCTCGTATGCACTAGAAAGGGTGGCATAGAACTTAGTCAGAATTGCAGGGCGTAGATTTAGAGCCCTATCTCTATCTAGGCCCTCAGCTGTATGCAACATAAGGTCTAGATGCCTTTTTTTAAACCCAAACCACTGTGACTTACCAGGAAACCCATCTTTGAAGGGGTTTGGCCTCCCTTGACATATTTGAGCTACTGTGGATTTTAGCTGTATTAGCTCTAGGCCATGCCCCATTTGAGCCATCTCCTTACACCACTGAACCATTTCGGCCTCCTCCTCTTCACTCATCGCTGTAACAGGCCCTCTGCGCTTTGTATGTGTGAGCCCATTTATCCAGTAATGCACTAATGAGGTAGCAACTCCATGTTTTTTAGCAGCAGCACAAATGGAATATCCATTGAACTCTATATCATCAATGGCAGCTAACATGTCTTCTTTTGTCCAGCCTCTTATTGCACTGATCCTGGTGGTTGAACTTGCTCCTGGAACTGTTGTTGATGGTGGCTCTGTGGTTGATGGTGGAACAACAGTGTCCTCTACCACCACATAGTCATTCTCAACAACATTGCTGGGTGCATTGTTGGCATTTGAATGATCGACTCTCTCCTCGTCCGATGAGGTGCAGCATAGCTGGGAACCCCTGCTCAGTCGACGACTTGTTCTCCTTGCAATGTTGACTCTTGCCATGCCTGCAACAACTTGCACATTTACAGGGGAAGCTGATTATGTAGAAGAAAACTGGAAGTTGCCTATAACATAAATGGAAATAACATTACAGGTTCTGATTATATAGAAGGAAACTGAAAGCTTTTTATAACAGAAATATAAATAACATCCATGGAAATAACAGAAACACTGAAGCTGATTATGCAGTTACCTGATTATACTGTGCACACACTCTCTGATGGTATGTCTCCACTGTGCACACACTCTGCAGTTCGAATTTCTGAAATGCCACTACATTCAGGGTTGTGGTTCTTTTATAGTTGTTTGAAGTTGGATTGGATTGGTAAGAAGGGTGCACATGGATTGCAATCCCTCAAAAATGAATGTGTGTTGTGGATTGATTTAGATTGTGATCCAATGGCTGGGAGCTTGTCATGGTTGATCCTTGTGCCTTCATCTATTTCATGATCCTTGTGCTTTCATCTGTTTACTGGATGCATTTAATGGGTAGGTGTCATTTATTGATTACAGTGGGTTGGGATGTTGAACAAGCAGGCAGTTATGGCTGACACAATTCTGGTTGTTGCTTGGATAGATTTTAATGAATGCTGGGATATTTAGGCTCCAATAGATATTCGTGGGTCCTCATTTGATAGGTACCTTGCAGTTGGTGTGAAATACAAGCTGGGTTAAATAGTTGTTAATGTACTTTTGGATCCCTGAGCAGATCTGTATGTACTTGGGACAATATGTTTTGTACTTTTTTGCACTCCAGGACTATTTATGGACACCTGTTGGCCCAGTCAGTTACTAGACAATTTTTGGACATAATTTAAATATTTACTGTATTTAATATGGAATATTTATGTCTAATTTATGGGTATTTTTTATGTCAATATGTAGTAGCTGTATGGAACCAATACTATGACAACTACTAGTCCCTGTTCAAGAATAGACAACTCTCCCCTACATGTGAAATATTATGATCTTTAAAATCCTTGCTCATCATTACTTATTACTTTGTGACTTAAAAAATTAGAAAATACACACAAGCAGTTTTAATCCTTGCTCATCATTACTTTATGACTTAAAAAATTAGAAAATACACGCAGTTTTATTTGGGTCAAACTATTGACGTGGCACGCTGCTGTCGTTGCCTCAAACTGGATTGACGGGGACGTATCACGTATGTCTCTTGTCGGGTCAAACAACTTCACCACGTGGCAGCAAACAACTTCACCACATGGTGTTTGACGCGACAACAACCACGTCACGGGTTATATATTATCTTTTTTATTTTGTTAGATTACTTTTTTAATGAAAAATAAAACACTAACAAAGTTCAATTGGCTTATATGGTAGAGATACATTTTAAATTATTAACGTTTCAAACTTTTCATACATTTAATTTATTTAAATTGTGTAACTGGATTTTATATTTTCTCATTTAAAAATATATATTATAACTTTTTCATTTTGGCTCATTAAGCTTTAATTTTGAAGACGATTATTTAATTAGTTAGAATAATACTCTTAAAAAACAATATTTCCATTTGTGGTTAATTTTAAATTTTTAAATTTGTGAGTGTTCTTTAGGATACTTGGTTATGAAACGTAATTTAAAATATTATTTTTCATTATTAAAATAATAATGAAATTATTTTGTCATATTACGTCATGTTAGGAATCACATGAAAACTATGTTGACATCATGACGTCATGTTTAGAATCGACACTATGTTGAGAACCACACGTTCTAAACCTAACATCATAAACAACTATGTTGACAACCCCACTACGCAAGATAAAATAAGTATGTTGACAACCTCACTACGCAAGGTTGAAAATCAATCTAAACAACCACGTTAATAACCAAAGTAGCTTTTCTGTATTATACTTGAGAAGGCAATTGTATATTGTTTTCCATCTTTGGTCAATCCCTATTAGTTTGAGCTTGAGCGTTGACTACACATGTTTTTCATTTTTCCCTAAGTCTTACATTAGACATTCAATTTTTTTAATTTTGGCAATTCTATTAACTCATTTCACTGTTATGCCATTGACTATTTGATTCAGGGTGTTATTGTCGGGGCGACGGCTAAGCATTGAATTAACATTTAATTCAACATACTATTTTTGTCAGGTCTCTGCCTACAATGCACCGCCCTCCATCGTCGTCTCTACCTTCATTGCACGAGGCACCTTTGTCTCTTAGCCTTCGCACATGCATAAAAAGAGTCTATCTAGAGCTCGCTTTAGTATGACGTCATGGTAGCTTAAACCATGGGTTCACACACATGGGAGTTTGAACGAGCTTGCTACCTCTATACTTTTCTGTCCATGGGTTTGATTTAACGTACTATGAATTTGAAATTTCACCCGAAATTCGACGTACTTCCTTATCAATTCAACATTACCCGACATACTTTCTCGTTTTTTTGTGAGAGGGCCTTGGATGAGCTAAACTGCACCACATTTCTTTGAAATGCCCTCCTAATTACACGAAAGTGGGTTAAGAGGGTGCTCAGAACCCACTTTCTGTGTTCATGTGCGGAGGCCTTCTACCTCCAATGCACCGCCCTCCATGTCGCCCTCCATCATCTCTAGTAAACCAGAGGTAGAACCCTTGTTGTTGTAACTTATTTGCATGTTCCACGTATCTTTGGCACCTTCGTCACTTGAATAAGGAAATTCACCGCCATTCTCCATCGTCTCCAACGAACTACACCTGGAACCCTTGCTGTTGCAACTTATTTGCATGTTCCACGTATCGTTGGCACCTTCATCGCTTGAAGAAGGAAAGCCAAACAATCTAAATAATGCAAGAATGTGCAATAGAAGATAGAGAATCAATAATCTGCAATTGGCATATATGCAAGTCTAAGATATAGAATCAATAATATGCAATTGGCATAAATGCAAGAGAAATTGATCTTTGGGAGAGTATGCAGTAGATCCAAGCATTCAACCAAACACAGATTTTTTGCTCAAGGTACAATCTACTATGTTGAACTACTATTTTGTAACTAATTTTTCATTTATTCACGAATGCAATTAATGAGAGAAAAAATTCAAACTATTATTGTCATTGTTTTCATGTGTTGATTGATGCAATTCACGATTACAATACTGGGCTGGTGCAAGGTAATGATACCCACTTATGACACATTAGTTGCAATGGCATGCTGGAAAAACATAAATCTGATCATTAAAATGAATTATTAGAGGTACCTGCAATTTTTTTTAGAATCAGGTGTAAAAAGATGAAACGTAGACAATTGTGTCACCTTCCAGAATATATAAATTTTATTTATGGAAAATAGGTATAACCACACCAAAAAGTCGTTTTTCTAAGGTTGGTATGTTATTTTTTCTCTAAAACATAATGCATATGTTCGCGTTGGTCCACCAGTTTGTTATGTAAATTGTCAAATTATGTGGAAAAAAATATGTAGATGCATAGGCAACATGAGGATCTTGTGTAGGGCTATTTTTCCAAAATTTTAAAAGTCAATTTTATATTTTTTTAAAATTAAGAAAGTTAGTGAAGCCCTAAAATGACATGGTCGAGCGTCCGTCCACCCTATCATGGTCTTAACATAATCAATCACTTTTTTATTAGTTTGTAGGTATTTTTGTACTCTTGTGCGGGTTCTTTTCTGTTTCTGAAATAGGTAAGCCACTCAAAAGTTATAGCCGAAATAAACAACCTATGTTCTATAAAAAATTGACATGAGTGCAATTAAAAATGAATTAAAAATAGAAAACAATAACAAATTTATTCAAAAAAGTATATAGTTAGAATATGCACACAGAGCTCGACAAGTGTGTGCAGTTTCATCAGTAGTGCACAAGTGGAGCATATTGGGAATGAAGGGTGAAAAACATGAAGTTACAAAAATTGAAGTGTTTTTCTATAACTTAGTCTGAGCCTCAAGGTTTGGGAATCCGAACCTATTACCAAAGTTGCAAGAGCGCCAAAAAAATTGAATTTAAACACGGATGCACATAAATAGCGCATACACTCAACTACACGCACGCATACCAGCGCGTAAGCATACTAGCACGCACGCGTTTTTTTATACCCTCAATTTTTCTTCTTCTTCTCCCTAAACCCCCTCTCCCTCTCTATAACCCCCCTCCCCCTCCCTCTCTATAAATCCCCCCTCTCTCTTCCTATCCTCCCAATCTCCCCTCTCTCTTCCACTCTTCCCAATCCCTCCTCCCTCCCTCGCCCCCTCTCTCTTTAACTACAAAGGTTAGGAGATTCAATCATTCGTTTCCATGAATAACACCTAAATCCATGACATAGGATATCTCAAGGCTAGCCTTGATTCCAAGTATGAATATGGGTGTGGCAATTCTAATGGATTGGATTCTAGGTTGGGTGTTTGGGCCCTATACATCATTGAGGGATGGAACCTTGGTTTTAAGCCCTAAAATAAGAATGTAATCATCCAAGTTCAAGAACGACACCTTAGTCCACTACACAGGACCTCTCAAGCATATCCTTCGCTATGAGTAGCGATACTAATGATATTAGGAATGTATGATCACCAGGTATAGGTCTGAGGGTCTTAGACATGGTTGAGGGAGAGAATTCAGGCCTTATGCCCTAATGAAGATGATAGAAATCTAGGCTCAAGATCAATGCCTCAAACCTCAAAAATGACCTCCCAAGGGGATATGGGAACCATTATGAGTTTCGGAATAGAAGGTATGAGTCACGGGGCCCTCGAGAAGGCGATGGGAGGAAATCTAGGCATTAGTCCCCGAAGGATAATTTTGTGCATCCAAAGCCAAAAATAATGCCGTGAACCTACACACATGACCTCCCAAGATAATTCTACACCTTTGAGTTAGCATATCAGCACCATTAGTTTTTTTGGTGAACTAGGTAATGATCTCAAGGTTTAGAGCAAGGTTAAGCAAAGAAATTCAATCAATAGGCCCAAAAAGTAGTTCCTAGGGCTCAAAATCCATCAATAAGGCCTCAAAACCACCACACATGAATTATTTATGGAATCTTTGTCTTTCAGTGGAAATACATGCACCATTAGAAGGTTTTTAGCACCAAGGATGGGTCGTGGTGCCATTGAAATTTTTAAGGGAGGAAACCCAACCCTTGTGACTTAAATTATGCTTTTAGGCATCCAACTCGAAGAATAATGCCTTAGACCACCACCAATGGTTTCTTGAGGGTATCATCTACCTCTAAGTTGGGATATGGGCACCATAGGGAGGTTTTGAGCATTTGGTATAGGTTATGGTGCTTTGACCATGGATAGTGGATGGAACTTGGGACTTATGCCCTAAAGGTAACTTCTAGGGGCCAAGGAACATGGACATGGCCTTAAAGCACCAAACAAGACCTTTCTATGGGATCTATGGCCTCTAAGAAGGTTTTTAGTAAGTTAGGATTGTGTCATGGAAGCATAGACATGGTAGGGGGTAGAAACCTAGGGCTTAGGCCCTAAAATAAGCTTCTAAGCATCTAGGTCTAAGAATGTCACCATCAACCACCACACATCGTCTCTTGAGTGTATCATTGACCTTTGAGGGTGTATATGGGTACCATTATCAGTTTGTGAGAACTAGGGATGGGTGCATGAGTGTTAACCATGGTTGGTGAAGGAAGCTCAGGTATTAGACTCTTATAAAGACCACGATAGGGCTCAAGGTCTTGGAATGATGCCTTGAACCACCATAGATGACTTCTTGAGGGTATTTATGGCCTAACACTAGGCATGGGGATATGATGGAACATCACACATGACTTGCCAAGGGAATCCTTGTCCTCTAAGAAAGGATGGTTTCCTTTATGAGGTTTTGAGCATTAAGTATGGGTCTCAGGGTCTCGACATAGTCAAGGGAAGAAACCCAAGACATAGCCACTGAAGGAATCTTCTTGGCATCCAGGGCCAAACATGAAACCTCAAACCACCACACATGATCTCTTAAGGGTATCACTGGTCTATGTGTGGGGATACTAGGTATAGGTAAATACCACACACTAGGTATAGGTCTCAAGGACCTTCACCTCTAATCCCCTAATCCCTAACCCTTAAATCCTATTTAACCCCAAACACCTAAACCCCCTAACCCGTAAGCCCTAAATCCAAAAACCCCTAAGCACCTAAGCACTTGGGGATTATGGTTTAATTAAGGGCTTAAAGGCCTTTAGGGGGGGGGGCTCTAGGAATTAATGGATAAATAGGGATTTATTGGGAAATAATACACTAAACGTTACCCACCGAACAAAGCAACGTTATACACTGGAACACACGCGTTAGTAGCGTGTGCACACCTTTGGCGCATGCACGCTCTTTCCGCGTATGCACCCCTATTGAACATGACAATTTTCAAATTACCTGAGCTCTTCTCCCACATTTTTTTCACTCAATTCGCGCGATTTGTATTTGCAACACACATAACTCGACAATGTTTTGCATTTTGGATTGAATTCACACACCTTTTGGAGTTTACTTGGCAATTTGGATTGAATACACACACCTGTTGGAATCTATTTGGCTCTTTGGATTGAATTCTCATGCCACTTGGACACACTTGAACTCTACTTACATCTAGTGGACACATCAAAAGACCATTCTACATTGCAAGTAAAGAGCAATACTTGAGGTATTGTGACAATTTTTCCTTATGAATTGTATTTTAGTCTTCATTTAGTTTGTGTGAATTGTATGAATTGTAGTTTTTCTTCATGAATTGTATGATAAATGTATTTTAATCTTCTTAATTTTCATCATAGACAATAAAAAACATCTTACCAAGAAAAAAATACAACATGCACCAAACAATACTTTCAACTTTTCATAAAGATAACAAAAAAAACTTACTTGCATCACCACCAATAACCTTTCATAATCACATAACTCCATCCATTACACAAACATTTGTTGAATTTCTCATGATTTCACTACGACAACTCACACAAACACCAAAAGGATCCAATTCTTAATCTTTAGGGGTGATTTTCGCTCATCCAAAACATGAAAAATGAAGTAAGAAGGATATTCTCCTTTTATAGGAAAGGAGTGTTAAGATTCAATATGCTAAGATAGATAACATCAGTATTCAATTCAATTTCACAACAATAGCATATACAAGATCACTGAAAGAACAACAAGCACAACATAAACACAAGAGACACAATTTATCCTGGGAAACCCTCATGGGGTAGAAAACCCAACAAAAATTCCTCCAGCAGCTACTCCTCCTCCACTTGTGCACACTCCTCTCTCTCAACTATGCGAGTTGGATGAGTGAGTGAATGAATAGAATGATAGACACTCACTCTCTATTTATACACAACTTAACCTGCCTTTAACCCTAATAGGGTCGACTTCCTAAGGAATCCTAATAACCCATCCACATGACTCATAGATATTCTTCCGAAAACTATGAGAAGTTTCTAATCATGCAATTGAATTTGACTTGTAGGAAAGATTGTGTACAATCACCTACAAAAGAAGGACTACAATATTTGTTCCAGCAACGAAGTTCAAGAAAACTATCTATTGAAGATATTGAAGAATACGAAGTTCCCAGGATCTAGGATGCAGTAATGGAAGGATGCCACGATCGAGGAATACCAGTCAATCATGAAGAATGATGTCTGGGATGTGGTCCCGAGACCAAAAGGGAAGTCTATTGTGACTTCCATGTGGATCTATACAAGATCAAGCATGCTTCATAAGGTAGCATAGAGAAATACAAGGCAAGGTTTGTGGCTCATGGCTTCTCCCAGAAAGAAGGGATAGATTATGAAGAAACTTTTGCACCTATAGCCAAATACACTTCCATCAGAACAATACTTTCTTTGGCTGCAGTGATGAAGTGGAAGATACACCAGATGGATGTCAAGACAACTTTCTTGAATGGTGTAGTCGAAGAGGAAGTGTATGTGGAGTAGCCACTCGTTTTTGAGACACATGACAGGGAGTCATATGTGTGCAGATTGAAGAAAGCCTTGTATGGATTGAAGCAAGCACCTAGGACATGGTACGACAAGATAGACAACTTCCTGTCCAGTTTGGGCTTTACCAAGAGTAAAGCGGATTCCAACCTTTACTACAAGGTTGAGGAAGGAAATCCAGTGATACTCCTATTGTATGTGGATGACTTGTTTGTGACAAGAGAGGATAGATTGATTGCCGACACAAAGAGGAAGCTTGATGCCGAGTTTGAGATGAAGGACTTGGGTATGATGCATTACTTTCTAGGTATGGAGGTGTGGCAGAGTGCAAATAGAATCTTCCTTGGACAAGGGAAGTATGTAGTAAAGATCCTGAAGCGGTTTGGGATGATGGACTGCAAGGCCATGGCCACACCTATCGCATCGAACTTGAAGCTATTGAGTGATGCTTCATCAGATTCGGTTGATGCCACGATGTATTGTCAGATGATTGGGTCCTTGATGTACCTGACGAACACGAGACCAAATATTTTCTTTGCGGTGAACACCATGAGCCACTTTCTGACAGATCCTAGACATGTTCACCTGATTGTTGTAAAGCATATTCTGAGGTACCTGAAGGGTACAAGTGATTATGGGCTCAAGTATGATGTGAATCAAAAGTTTAATTTGGAGGGTTATGTTGATTTAGATTGGGCAGGAAGTGCTGCAGATAGTAAGAGCCCTTCGGGGTGTTGCTTCAGTATGGGATTAGGCGTGATATCTTGGTTTAGTAGGAAGCAATGCTGCGTAGCACTGAGTACAACCGAAGTAGAGTATGTCGCAGCTTGTTCGGCTAGTTCTGAGGTAGTATGGCTAAGGAAGCTACTAACTGATTTATTTGATCTCCAGTTGGATGCTACCTGTATCTATTGTGAAAACCAGAGTTGTGTGAAGTTGTCAGAGAACTCGGTGCTCCATGACAGGTCAAAGCACATCGAGATCAAATATCACTATATCGGGGATATGGTGTAGAGAGGAGTAGTGAAGCTCCAGTATGTTGCGATGGATGAGTAGATTCAAGATGTGTTGACCAAACCACTAGCCAGAGTGAAGTTCGAATACTTCAGAGAGAGGCTTGGTGTTCTTCAGATAGAAGATACTTCGAGGAGGAAGTGATGGGACACATTTTCAGGAGCCATTCCAAGCATGGTGGTAGGAGGATCTTTCCCATGGCTGTGGATGTAAGCGTTGTGTGATGAGCATCAGGATGATGCTCCGAATGATGTTCGATGATCAGGATGATCATGTGATGATGATATGCATCAGGACGATGCTATGATGATGATCAGTATGATCATGCGATGATGATATGCATCAGGACGATGCTATGACGATGATCAGGATGATCATGAGATGATGATGTGCATCAGGATGATGTACTGTATGATGATGACTAGTATGATCATGAGCATCAGGATGATGTTCCGTGCGAGGATGATTAGGTTGATCATGAGTATCAGGATGATGCTCCATGGCCGTGGACAGGTTGTGCGATAAGCATATAATCTTGCCCTGGGAGATTTGCAGATACTTTTGCGAGGTTTTTACTATGGCATATAATAGCTCCCTGGGAGATCTGGCAAATGCTCTTTTGAGGTTTTGCTTGGGAGGACATATAATCTTTCCCTGGGAGATTTGAAGATACTTTTGCGAGGTTTTGATTATGGCATATAATAGCTCCCTGAGAGATCTGGAAAATGCTCTTTCGAGGTTTTGTCCTTGGCATATAATATTTCCCTGGGAGATCCTATAGGTTGAGCAGTGAGCTTGTAATCAGTCCTGGGATGCTCTTTTGAGGTTTTTCCAGACCACATGTAATAAGTCCTGGAGATCTGATAGGTTGTGCTAGGCACGTAAAAATCCTGGGACACTCTTTAGAGTTCTTGCCGGTCATGCTATGTACATAAATGTTCCTGGGACACTCTTTTAAGGTTTTGTGGTGGTCACATCTAATAGATCCCTGGGAGATCCGATAGGTTGAGTAGTAAGCTCGTAATCAGTCATGGGATGCTCTTTCGAGGTTTTGTTGACACACGTAATCAGTCCTGAGGATTCCACAGGATGGATAGATTGCAGAGATGATGAAGACCTACAGGAGGCTATTCCTACATCCAACATGAAAAAGGGTTGGCTCTGTAGAACTTCCTATGACGAGAAGAATTGAGAGATATCCCAATGATCGAGATGACGAGTACAACAGCAGTGACGATGATGCTCTGTGATCCAGCCCCAAAATTGAATACTTGTGCCGATATGTATTGATGACATGTGTCAAGAGAATACCTTCCTAGTTAAGAGGGAGTGTTGATGTATTTGCAACTTTGGAATATATTCTTCTATGTATTACACTTGTACTTTATTATATTCCTGATGGAGATGTTTTATTCCTCCAATCAGAAGTGTCATCATTTGTATTTGTAAGTGTTGCAACTTATATTTGATGGGTTATTAGACCACCAGTGTGGGGTCGTCCTAGATAATGTTTGAATGAAATTATCGAAAAATTCAAGTGAAATAGATATTCTTCTCATAGTGTAATACATAGAAGAATATCTTCCGAAGTTACAAATACATCAACATATATTTCACTTGACTTTTTCCCTAACTAGGTTGGCCCCAACAACTTAACCACTCAACATAATGCTGACTCGGCCGAATCCTCTAGGGGACTTAAACACCCCATTACAATTGACTCTAGGGGAACTAATGCCCCGACTTACATGGGAGGTTTTACCTCAATGAATTTACATTATAATAGCATCCCGACGGAGGAATAACACATCTCTGGATGAATAATAATAAAGTACAAATAGAATGTTCTTCGAAGTTACAATATTTCAACACTCCCCCTTAATGAGAAGGGTATTCTAACAACATCTGCAGGAGCAAGGATAGGTCATCAACAACATCATAGTGATACATCTATAAATCATTGGAAGTTTTAATCAATCATCATCAACAACTGGAACGGCTACTGGAACATCAACATCTACAGTACCGAGTTTTCATATTTTGCAGCACTCGATCACTCGATCGTCTACAACAAAATCCTCATCTGGATATCTCGATCAACAAAATCATATGGATCTCTTGATCAAAAACATCATCTGGACCTACCGATCAACAACATCATCTGTATGTCTCGATCAAAAACATCATCTGGATCTCCTGATCAACAACATCATCTGTATCTCTCGATCAAAAGCATCATCTGGATCTCCCGATCAACAACATCATCTGGATCTCTCGATCAACAACATCATCTGGATCTCCCAATCAACAAAAACATATGGATCTCGCGATCAACAACAGCATCTGGATCTCCTGATCAACAACATCATCTGGATCTTTCGATCAACAACAACATCTGGATCTCCCGATCAACAACAACATTTGGATCTCTCGATCAACAACATCACCTGGATCTCTCGATCAACAACATCATCCAGATCTTTCGATCAACAACAACATCTGGATCTCCTGATCAATGACATCATCATATCTGCAACACACATGATCCAATTACAGGATGATCAATCCCTCTCACTTTAGGACATAAGTCCAAGGATGATACAATCTTGATCCACTTATGGGGTGATCAATCCCTATCGCTTTAGGACATAAGTCCAAGGATGATACAATCCTGATCCAATTACGGGATGAATATCAATCCCTCTCACTTTAGGACATGTTGATGCTTCGAAAATCGTAGCATCAATCAGCAAGGGATTCTCCCCGGTAAGCAAGCCCAATTAGATCACTCACCGTTTGGTGTGGGGAACCCGTTCGGTTAACGGTCCGGATACCGTGTGAGTTTTAAAGATTTGTTTATTTGACTGGTTGTGGCCCGATCCACCGTTTATATATTTTATATTTAAGATGATATGCATATGCCCTAAATTAAATGCATGCATTAAACAAATCTGTTTTAAGCTATTAAATCTAAATTAACCTATCCTTGCAAGGAGCAGAACTTTAAATTATGAGCAATAACTGAAAGTAACCTTTAAAGATTGAAACAGATAGCCATTTAATCCCATAAATGAATTTTCAACAGAATATAAATGATATCAAAGATAGCTTTGATTATATTAAAACATTCCATCACTCATAAGGTACATAAATTTCGGTAAGAAGTAAAATCATTCACAGCATAGAATTAATTCACATAAGCCAAGAAAGATCTCACTGAATGTATATAGAAACTATCGAAATAGTTCTGCAATCATTCATCACAACTCAAAGCAAAACAATGCACCAAATTTCACAGGTCTAAATCATTTCCCTATTCATGTAGCTGAAGAAATTATTTCACCTGCCAAAAGTCCTTTACTTCTTCTCTAACTAGATATATATAGCTTTACAAAATGCTCCAAGAGTTGCCACCTATACCCTAACCTTTCACATTCCTCTAATTTGTCATGTAGTGCTTAATTTACAAAAATAAATAAAAACCCCCAACAATATTGCAAAAAGAACGGGGACTAAACTCCAGATGTCATCTTAATATTCTAAAGATATATAAAGTCCAAGAGAACGTGCTGGCTGTTTTATTAGATATAATAAAATGGACTATTCTCGGATGGGCATCTCTAAAGGTTCTGGGATTTCTGCTACAGCTAGTGTCACTATTGAAACTGTTGGTGTTGCTGGGGTTGTTGAAATTGATACTTGGTTTTCTGCTTGTGTTCTGTCCACCTCGGCTATATAATTCACCCAAAGCTGTGCTTCCCTTATAATACTGTTTCCAATCAAGGAGAGAAGAAATCTAAGAGAAAATTCTTGCATGGTGAGTTCTTTCTCGAGGATGATCACTTATGCTGCTACTGCTTGGAGGCTTTCTTCCAAAAGGTGTGCATGGAAGGCAGCCTGGCTGATAAACTGGTCCATATCTTCTGTGGTTAATACATCCATTTTCCTCACATAGTCAATTTCTGCGCTTAGTCTATCATTCAGCTCAGATAAACATTGGGTTCTATCCAGAAACTCTTCTATACTTTGGGGTGTCACTATTCGACAGGCCTCTTGAGTAGTTCGTATCTTGAGGTATAAATTCTTGCAATGTTCATAGGTGGTCTGTGTTACAGTGTTCAACTTTTCTCCACAGTCTTTAGAATATACCAAGGTGCGCACATCGACTCTATATTCAACGATAGACTTAAGGGGAAGAGTTGTCGGAAATCCTGATTTCCCTTCCCTCCACTCAATTTGTTCCTCTATATCTTTACTAATTCGTGGATGTTTCCTTCTAACCCAAGTGGCTTCGGTGTTAATCTCTCTGACCCTGGCCATTATTGCTTTTAACTTGTACACCTCTTCTGATATAAGTTCTTGGAGTTGGTGGTTCTTCTTGAGTATTTCACATGCCTGCTCATGAAAGGGACCAAGATCACCTACCTTGCTAGTCATGAGTTCTAATTGTCATTCCATCAATTCCCCGCCTTCTTCCAATTTCTCTATCCTTTCTTTCAAATCCTCTATTTGCTGAGTATCATCAAATTTTTTAGATTCAAGCCTCAGGTTCCTACTTTCAAGGTCTTTCTTGTCTTCTTCTAGGGCTCTTACTTGGATCACCAAAGCTCTCTTTTCAGCTTCTAGATGCTGAAATTTTCTGCTTAGTTCCTCCTTTTCTAATATAAAGGTGTCACATTTTGTTCTTTGACTAGAGTTTCTTGCAACTGACATGCTCTCTTCTTTTCCAGTCCTAACTTGGCCCCTAAAACGTGCACATTGTTTTTGGTTGCTTTAACCGAGGCTACAGAGATGGATGCCATGAGATCAGGGGCATCCTCGGTACTTTGCATGATTGTAGTTTCTTTCTTAGTGATGATATCTGGTCGGAAAGGTCTCTTCATTCGTGTGACTGTCTCCTTTACAATGGACTTTCTGTTTTTGTTATAAGTGAACCTTTCCCACTGGGACACTGTACTATTCTTTGATGGAGTAAAAGGGACAAGTGGGAGGTCTCTTATAGAGAGGTCTGTATCCAAGTCTTGTATGTTTGGACTCTTTGGATCAGCATCTTCTTTGGCTTTCCTTTCCTCCTCTGCTTTTCTTTGAGCTTATTCTTCTTGTTCCCTTCTAAGTCTCTCATCTTCTTCTTGTTTGGAAATTTCTTCCAATCTAATTCTTTCCTCCTCCTGAACTCTTCGAGCTTCATCTTCAGCTGCTTGGACCCTTTGAGTCTCTTCTTCTCGAAGTTTATCTTCTTGTGCTTTATTTCCTCTTTCTCTAACTTCCCTTTGAATTTTCTTAGCTTGTTCCTTGAGCTTTTGTTCTTCTCCAGAGAGGGCTTTAGCAACTCCTGAGGTTTCTTTTGCTTGCCGCAGTTCTTCTTCTTTGATCACAATAGAGCTAGAGCTGGCTCCATCCTTACCGAGTTGGTAGATCCTTAGCTTGGTCATATTGCTAACTCCTCTATATACTTATTCGTCTTCATCATAATAGTGAGAGTATTCAAAAGGGGCATGAATCTCCTTGCAATGTTCCACAACTTTGCCCCATCTATCGTTTTTTTGAAAGATATTTTCCCCGAAATGAAAACCTTTTAGCTCCGCAATAAAATCTTCCGCCATTGTGATTTTTGAAAACTTGTAAGCTCCAACATAAAAGGATAAGGGTGGGAAAGAGGCCTTCTTTGCTTTGTACAAGGTACTACCAACCCCATTAATGAAAACTTGCCTCACTGCCTCCTTGTGAACTATGTAGTCAGTAGCATACCTGGGTAAGATATATGGGGCTTTCGAGCCTCCGTACATTCGTATGTAGGTGCCTTCTGGTGAAAAATAAAAATCTCCATAATTTTCCAGGACTTCCATGGTGTTCTCCGATAAACAGCTAGATTCTTCATTGAACATCAATTCATAAAGGCATAATAAATTCTTAACAAATGACCTTGTAGTGCCACCTGTAATTCTGAGCCCAAAAAATCTTGTATGCGGTGTACACCGGGGAGTCATCCTGATTCCAGATGCATCCTAGCTTTGGAAAGGGATGCTTCGATACAATACAGTCTATCAAGTAGGATGGCATGTAAAATTCTGCCTTTTTCACTACTAATCCTTCTTGTGCAGTACTTATAGCTGATGACAGACTCTCTGAGAGGATATCTTCCCAGTTGAAAATTGTTCCCCTGAATGCTACATAATGAATCATGGGAATCCAGTGGAGCATGAAGACAGTCCCATTGGGCCTACCAAAGATTCTACTCAGCATGAGAGCGATCATTTTGAAAGGAGACCTCAGATTCTAAACCTCGTACTCCTCGCTATCCTTCTTTCTGATCTGTTTTCCTGAGACTAGCAGTTTTCTAGCCATCTCCAGATTATCCATCTTGGCCTGTTCTAGCCATTCATCATTTAGCCACTGCTCTGGCTTGGGAAAATTATAAGCGGCTGTAATATAGGATGGGTGGAAGGATGCAAAAGATTCCCCTTTACTGTCTGAAAGAACTCTCGTTTCAGTGTTCACATGCTGTAAGATCCATCCAATCACTTCTGAGCATGGAAAAAGCTCTGGACGTGTGGCTGCTTTGGATATGCAGGAAATTATGATATTCCGGTACAGGTATTCTTCCTCAAGAAGCGCTTCAGGAACATCCTGGTCTCTTATCATACGATATATGTATCCCCATTTGACTTCACGAGGTATGCCTGTAGTGCACTTAGTATCTTCGAACAAAGTTTCCATACATGTGTCAGCCAGTCCTGATTCAGTCGCCTTCGATTTTCTTTTGCCACCCTTAGGCATTTTGACTTAGCACCTGTCAATAATCAGACATAGGTAGATATAAGACATGACGCAATGTGAGCAATCCAAACTAGCATCCTACTCATAATGTTAAGGCTCAAACGTCAACTGAAACCTTCTAACTCTTCTTGTTTCACCATTGATTTGCAAATTTCAAATTGTTATGCCTTTTCCATTTTCAAATCAAATACTTATTTCACATGTCATTGAATAATCCTGCGCATTTATTTCAATATGATTATTTCCGTAGACCGATATTGCAACTACGAAATCTAAGAGCAATGCATTCCTGTAATAACACACCGCAAAAAAAACAAACAAAGTAATTCTGAGTATACTATGTTTTATGGCATAAGAATTGACATGGTAATAACATGTTCCATAGTATATAAAAGGCACGAAACTTCGTATGCAGGGTAGGAATACCAACGTTCTTCTCATGATGGCGGACAAGATTGGGTTCCATTCTATGACGCTACTAATTTCTAAAAACTAGACGATGGTGTATCGCAGGATCTGCTAATAATTTATGTGGTAAATGATTATGGCCTGGGAAACTATGCACCCCTATGAAGCCAGGCTCGACTGTGTTTAGCAGGATAGGAGCATGGTTCTAGTCTGGGAAAAACATAGGACCAAAAATAAAAATAAAACGCAGAGTCCAAATAGCTTGGATAAAAATAACTATGACCACGACCCCTTTTAACTTGAAAGACAAAGAAATAACCATTTCAATTTAGGATATGAGGCCAACCTGGTGAATTCTACCTGGTTTGAGGGTACTACAGTTTCTTGGGGAGCTAGTGAACTTGGATCTCTAAGTATGCAGTCTTCAAACGGAAATGGAAATAGGCCTTCAGTCAATTGAAACAATGAAATTTAACAGGGTTTAAACCCTACATATAGCGCTTAGACACATGCGAGCCATTAATAGAGTGGTTGTGAAAATTTAAACGGGGTTAATGGGTGTACCGATGAGGTCAAATCGGTACATTCGGCATTAAGTATGGCTGCCAAAACTGGAAGGACTTGCTTAACCTTTCTGACCATTGCAGAAAGAAAAAAATGAGTTTGCCCACCGTTGCAGGAGAATTATAGGAGTTCGTCCGCAGAAGAACGATGCAAAGTTGTGAATCGGAAAACTTAATCGAGTTTCTCCGTCGTTGCGGAAAATTTATGTGAGCACTTCCGCATTTGCGGGCAAGTTTTAAAATCCTGAGCGAAGTGACCACCGAAAAAGTATCATTTTATCCGCCGTTGCAGAAAATTTACTTGAGTTCTTCTGCTGTTTCGAGCAAACTGGTCAAGTTCTTCCGCCAAAGTTCAACCTATTCTTCTCTCTTCGCTGCTGTGGTAGATTTAGGTGGGTTTCTCCGCCATTGCAGAAAAATCTCGTGAGTTCGTTCCGCCAATATTTGTCTTGGTTCTTTTTCCCGCCTCTTCGACTAGGTTGGTCCAGATCTTCCGCCATTGCGGAAAAGTTATCTTAAAAGTTCCTCCATTGTGACCCAGAAACTTGAGTTTTACTTAAGCAAAATCAGTGAAAATAAACTTAAAGGGAGCAAGGAAAAGACCTATCTCTAGAAAGACTAAGAAAGAAAAGACTTTGATGGCCTTAAATTTCTAGGTAAACTTTCTCTTAAAAAATAAAGGAGGGGCCCCAATATTCAAAGAATTTTGGGGGGGCTGTTGCAGTAACAACAGGACATAAGTCCAAGGATGATACAATCCTGATCCACTTACAGGGTGATCAATCCCTATCAATTTAAGACACCATATCATGTCTAGGGACGATGCAATCCACTCGTCAACTTAGACAAAGTCTAAGGACCACTTCTCGAAGTCACAGGTCTCCAAATCCATTTAGGACTAAAATCCAGGGATGATGCAATCCACTCGTCTACTTAGACAAAGTCTAAGGACCACGTCTCGAAGA
This sequence comes from Larix kaempferi, assembly GCA_027924585.1. Classification (NCBI taxonomy): domain Eukaryota; kingdom Viridiplantae; phylum Streptophyta; class Pinopsida; order Pinales; family Pinaceae; genus Larix; species Larix kaempferi. The sequence goes on from BSBM01001751.1 coordinate 65,775, forward strand.
CATAGGTCTCTGGATCCATTTAGGAATAAAGTACAGGGATGATGCAATCCACTCGTCCACTTAGAGAAAGTCTAAGGACCACTTCTCGAAGACATAGGTATCTGGATCCATTTAGGACTAAAGTCCAGGGATGATGCAATCCACTCGTCTTTTTAGACAAATTCTAAGGACCACTTCTAGAAGAAACAGGTCTCCGGATCCATTTAGGACTAAATTCTAGGGATGATGCAATCTACTCGTCAAATTAGACAAAGTCTAAGGACCACTCATGAAGACACAAGTCTCCGGATTCATTTAGGACTAAATTCTAGGGATGATGCAATCCACTCGTCAAATTAGACCAAGTCTAAGGACCACTCATCAACCTCATCGTCGGTACAGGTATCCTCATCATCGACCCCATCGTCGGTACAAGTATCCTCATCATTGACCTCATCGTCGGTATAGGCATCCTCATCATCGACCTCCTCGTCAGTACAATCATCCTCATCATCGATACAGGCATCCTTAGTCATCGATACAAGTATCCTCATCATGGATACATGTATCCTTCATCATTGATACAGGTATCCTCATCATCGATACAAGTATCCTTCATCATCGATACAGGTATCCTCATCATCGATACAAGTATCCTCATCATCGACCTCATCGTCGATCCAAATATCATCATTGACCATATCACTCCCCCTTTCAAGGAGGCTCCTTTTGAAATACACCAAGCTTGTCTCGGAAATACTCAAATTTTACTCGAGATAGAGGTTTGGTCAATACATCAGCAACTTGCTCATCAATGCTCACATACTCGAGATTTATAACTCCTTTCTGCACCATATCCCGTATATAGAAATATTGGATCTCTATGTGCGTTGACTTATCATGGAACACTGGATTATCCATCATATTGATACAACTCTAGTTGTCACACGGGATCACATGGAGTCCATCTCTAAGTCAAATAGTCCTGACCAGGGAAATTTTTAAGGGAGAAATTTAGCCAATTGGCTATTTTTTGGGTTTTTTTTCGAAAAATAAATTCGCTATTTGGTCATTTTTGACCTCCAATATCGCCTATATTTACATAAATTTTGTTTTTTTAGCATAATATTCACCAAAATTTAACAGTTTCGGTAGTAAATTGTATGTTTCATATTTAATATTCGCCTATGAATCTATATAGTTGTTTTTTTCGATCCAAAATAATCCCCTAGAATACTATACTTAAGTATACTTTTATGATCCTTAAAAAATACCCTGGTCTTGACAACAGCTTCTGAAGCCATATGGCTTCACAACTAGCAGAGAAAGCTTCTATATCTTCCGCTTCAGCTGTGCTGAGAGTCACATAAGACTGCCTCCTGCTAAACTATGAGATCATGGTGGATCCCATACAATAACATCCACCTGAGGTGCTCTTCCTGTCTAAGACACTTCCGACCCAATCTGCATCTGTATAACCATAAAATCTGTAGTCATGATCTCCAACATAGTATAGACCAAAGTCTATCATACCTTTTAGGTACCTCATCACATGCTTTGCAACTACTAGTTGAACACGTCTAATCTCAACTAGATACTGACTCAGGGTGTTCACAGCAAAGCATATATCTGGCTTGGTATTTGTCAGATACATCAATGAACCAGTCATCTGTCTGTAAATTGTAGAAACCACCATCCATCATCACGAATCTCTACTTCACATTTTCCTTGGCTAAGGAAAAATCTCATCTGATCTTAGCCACACATGTAATCACAAGAATCATGCCAACATTCTTTAAATCTGAGATCTACTCCCTTTGTGACTGAACATCATTCACACTCTTCATTGAGTGATCTTCTGCATATCTTCCATGCCATCTCCTGTCAGATGGGTCTACTGATATGAGCCTCAAGATAACTCGAACTCTATGGTGAGTTCCTTCTTGCATCTATCTAAGAGAATAATTTCATATGTATATATAAAACATCTTCAACCTTGTAGCAAAGGTTGAAATCCGCATCACCCGTGGTGATCATCAAGCTCATCAAATGACTATTGATCCTAGGTACCTGTTGAAACAGTATAGAGCCTTCTTCAATCATGTGATTCTCTATGGAATCCTAGGAGTTTGCTCGATTCACACTTCTTCTTTAATTACACCATTCAAGAGAACGGTCTTGTCATCCATGGGTGTAATCTATATCTGGAAGTGTGTCTATCCATTTGGAGAAAACATCTCGTCATGATCCTCTCCCTCTTTATAAGAGAATCCTCTAGCCATGAGCCTTCTATAGTATGTTTGATATGTAAGTCTTCTTGTTGAACATCCATCACTTGTTCTTTGGAACAGGTGTTCATCATCCTTCTTTTGTAGATCATAGCACATGATATTTCCTACAAATCAAATTTAATTACATGATTAGTAACACTTCATAATCATCAAATCATGTTGACATTTCAATGATAACCTATTATGCATACTGATATGATTCACATAATTATGCAACTATCTTGACCAATACTTTGGCACAACACTTTTCCATATCATGTATGCATACAATGGCTATCTAGATGCCTTCCATCTCTACCAGAACATACTATCAAGAGTGTGCACAGCTCCCAACATGTTAGCAAAGAGGTTTCATTCTAGACAAGCAACAATGGAATGTTTTTCCAACTTACCCATCATATGCATATTAGTAGTATACTGTTCAAAGCTATATGAATGTTTACACTATGCATGATATATTCTAGGAATGCAAAAGAGCAATATCATTAACTATTCAGAGATTCAAGAAGTAATTCAAATAACAACTCAAATACTTATCTTTTATGTTTCTGTGGTTGTCTTCCTCTTGATCTCTATTTTCCCTTTATGATAACATCATGATTATATGTCTTTGAACTTCTATCCATTCTGTACCACTATGCATGCTTAAGTGTGTACTAGTTTCATCATTGTGTCTTTCCTCAAGATCTCGTACATAATCATACATTCATTAGTATAATTTCAATACTATCAAAACATTATGATTCTAAATAATCTTAAACATGTATGGTCATGATCATTTTATACACAAGTATACTTATCTAAGATCCTAACAAAAAGTTGGATTCTAACTCGATATAGGAAAATATACCTAGATTGTCATGGTTGCCAGTTATGTCTAACATACCCAAACAATGTCTTATTTGTTCTCTCCAATGATTTAGAGACCTTGTGCTAGTAACCTGCATATCTCATAAGTTAATCATTGTAGAACCAACTTATACATACCTTGTAAGTAGAGCTTCTATGTGATCAAAGAATATGGATGATTCTTTGTCTTCATGTCATCATGGTCATATATTCTTGATGTACCTTTCATGTTAGTAGACAACATCATCCTCATACAACACCACAAGTGCATTAGTACAATCATAAGTGTCATAACCCTAATCAATGAATGTATTCTTTTATTCACATGCATTCATACTTTTACTAAGGTTATCAGAAAACGTGAAATTAATCATGATTGTACTAACCTCAATAATATGAAGACAAACATTTGATGAACTTAATCATGAAACAAATTTCAAAACATACCTGTATCTCCTCAAGTCATTCCTGTCGAGATTGCTTGTAGTCTTCTCTATAAGGGTAAAACCCTAATCATCCAAGGTAGATCACTTGTAAACATCTTATATAGGTTCATGGTGCTAGGGTGATAAAATATCGGTGCCATTTAAACCTCCTTCATTGTTTCCCTATGAGTCTCCCAACTTTGCTATGGTTTCTTCTTACTTGGAAACCCTAATTTTCAATCTCGTTCCTCCCATGACATTTTCATGGAGGATTAATATCTATGATGAATGGGTTCCAAATCAATTTTCAAAGTTTCCAATGTTGCATCAGGTGTCTCCAACATTGTATCAGGTCATTCCATACCTAAAAACTGAAAACCCTAAGTGAGAGCTTCTTCTTCCTCTTCTTTGATTTCCTCCGTTGAGCCATTTCAGATGTGTCGTATTGTTTCTAGTGTATCTCTGAAATTTTGGATTTGCAGGGTATGAAACTTCGGCCTATGGTATCTTGACCTGTCATATTTCCAACCCCACATGTTTGAGCTTCATTGGATTCTCCATAATAGAGATAAGCTCAGTTTCCCAACATGACCTGTTTAAGGGATGAAACAATATAACGAACTTGTACATAGTGCCACGTGTCACTATTTCAATTTAGGCCTCTGATACTCGGACCTGTGAAACTACAGTACGTTCCCTAACCGTCACTTTTTATGGAATTCCATTTGGATCTTCCTAGCCTGAGATATGACCTTTTCTACCTAGGTCACCTGTTCAGGGATTCATTATGGAAGAGGTAGAAAACCTAACTTGTAGAGATCATATCTCAAAAAGTACAACAAATCTGAGGCTGAAAATCAGACACAAGGTACATGAAAAGTTCATCTTTGACATGTCCAAGTTTCAAATCCTGAACCCTTACCAAAATGTATTTATAGCGAAAGTTCCACGATGACTAGGTTTTGTTATACAAAGCCCTAGCTTTCAAATTGTCGCAAGTGAAACAAGTGTCGTAAGTGCCATACATTTCATTCCTTCAGGATAGATATGAAACCATGTTAAGATTCAATATACTAAGATATATAACATAAGTATTCAATTTAATTTCACAACAATAGCATATACAAGATCACTGAAAGAACAACAAGCACAACATAAACACGAGAGACACAATTTATCCTGGGATACCCTCATGGGTTAGAAAACCCAACAAAACTTCCTCAATATAGATGATCAAAAAGTACAAAGATGAAATCCCCAGACAAGATCTCCTTCTCCTCCTTTGCAGATCTCTCTCTCTCCTATGCGAGTTCACAAGTGAGTGAGTGTGTTTAAATGAGGAACACAACACCTCTATTTATACTTTATCTTTCACTTGACTTTTTCCCTAACTAGGTCGGCCCCAACAACTTAACCACTCAACATAATGATGACTAGGCCGACTCCTCTAGGGGACTTAAACACCCCATTACAATTGACTCTAGAGGAACTGATTCCTTGACTTACATGGGAGGTTTTACCTCAATGACTTTACATTATAATAACATCATGACAGAGGAATAACACATCTCCAGATGAATAATAATAAAGTAAAAAATAGAATATTCTTTGAAGTTACAATATTTCAATAAGGTGCTCCTACTAACACCCCATACCACCATCCAATACCATCTACTAACCCAAACAACTGTTGAAAAACCATGTTCCAAGTGCGAAGCTACCAAAATGAGGCTTATTGTTGATTGTTTTAAGATGATAAGAAAACATTTCAAACTAAGGTCCTACAGGTGATGTTGTTTTTAATTCTAGGGAATTCTCAATAGCTTTTAAATATGCTCATATATCCCAAGTTACATGTATATTCATATCTTCATATATTGATATGAATCTAGTTTATCTCATTGTTTTCTATTCTTTAGAATCTTGTTTTTTACAACGAGTTTCAACAAGTTTTTCTAGGTATACAAGTAACAAAAGCTCTATGTATGTACATATTAATGGGACGTTGAAAGATAAAAAGAAATATAATGCACATTACATGTAAGTTACCTCAACATAGATAAGCTAAGCAAGAGATATATAGCCAGTGAATGAGTTTTAATCAGTTTTTCTAGCTATACCTGTAACACAACCTCTACGTGTGTACATATTAACCAATTATTGAAAGAAAAAACGAAATAGCCACGCACATTACATGTAAGTAATCTCAACATAGGTAAGGGAAGATAACCAAGCAAGAGATGGCCATGCAATGAGTTTCAACAAGTTTTTCTAGCTATACCAGTAACACAAGCTCTATGCATGTACACACTAATGGGATGTTGAGAGCAAAAAATATATTTGCTGCACCATTTCGATCATTTTTGTAATAGTTGCAATGGCCTAATGCCACCTTCATTCTTCCTACCATATTAGTTTTCTATATATGTCCAATGTCAAGAAAACAAAACATACTTCCATGACCATAGTTTGCATTGTACACTTAGGAATATAACACTAATAGGTTTGCGCAGTACCCAATCCATTGCTACAACGAGTTTTAAAAATATTGCACATTATACAAGTTACCTCAACATAGATAAGGGAAGCAAGAGACAACCAAGCAATTCACAACCTACTCCAAGCTGAACTCCAAAGGCTTCTCTTTGTTCAAATGCTCTCCAATAGAGTAAGTATTACAACAATGCTTAAGGCAACCGCCAACATAGAAAAGAGAGGGTAGAGCTTACTTCTCTCAATGTTTTCTATTAATTCAGAAACTTGTTTTTTAAGGTGATTTCCAACAATTTTTTCTATATACATGATTAACAAATTCTCTATGTATGTACAAATTAATGGGGTGGTTTTAAAGCAAAAAAGAAATGTAATGCGCATTATATATCTTACAAGGAAGCAATAGATAGCTACACAATCCACAAGGTGGTCCAAGATGACCTTCAATGGCTTCCATTTGTTCCAATGCATTCCCAATAGATTTTAAATATTCTCATATACCCAGATATATCAACTAGATTCATATCTTATGCTTCAAAGGCTGCTTGTATGATCCTTTAGGCTTGTGTGTATTGATGCCTCAACTATGATCATAGCTGCTTCAGAAATTCACTTCAAGACCTCAAAAGATTAACATGGTTTAGTTGTGGGATGTTATTTGATTTGTTATATTTTAATTAAATATAACATCTAGTGGCTTATGTTCTTGAAGTTACTCGGAAGTCATATTTTTTATTACCACTCAATGTCTAAATCTTGTGTCCCTTCTATCTTATTTGTGGTAAAAGTTTGTTTTTCACACTTCATAATTGAAAAATAATCTCTTATTTGTTATTTATTTTGTGGGGGTGATATTCTTGTTTTGTTAAAGAACACATTGAATATGTGAAACAAACACAATAATAAAAGAAAGTGTAGAAGGAAGGATTTGCTCCATGAAAATGCCCATGAGATAAGAGAAAAGGCCAGGTTGTCCATGGAAAAACATAGACATTAAATTTTCAGTGCCTTAGATCCTAGTGCAATACATGCCACAATGACCTCTAGTTCATCATGAGAAGTGAAACAGATGTGAGTAATGGAGCCCACTCAAAATCCAACATCAAGTGATCATCCAACGAATAATCCATCAACAAGCAATGATGAAGAGGCTCAAGTCAATCCAATATTGATTGTTGCTAAGTATGCAGGGATGGATGTTGAACGAGTTGTTAATTGATAACCTCCCCAAGAAGAGCACACACATGCCGAACGCACTCCCTTTTAGGACCAAATTGTGAACGAAGTGCCACAAAAAATCGGTGATGAGACTCGTACTTCCTGTCGAACTCCCTTGCCTCGACTATCAAGTGGACGAAGAAGAAATCCTATTCGTATTCATGTGGATGAAATTTCCTTAGTAGGAATTGAAGATAAGTTTCCTAAACACACTGTTGATTTGCATTGTAGCAAGATCATCAAAGAATTTTTTGAATCCAAAAGCGATGCGGCAAAATGTCAATTGTTACTCGCTTTGTTAAAATCACACTGTCTAGCTCATGTTAGGAGAATTTTAGGCATAAAGGTAGTTAGAAGTTCAGATACCAATATTCATGTTGTTATAAATCTATAGTTTTCATTTAATTTTATTGGAAATACTTGTACAAAATATCTTGATGTGGCTCATCGTGTACTGTCAGAATCAATTGTAGACAAATCCACAAGGCAACGTCGCATGCTATTACACACATGTAAAATATTTAAAGTACATAGAAAGACTCTTCAAAAGTATTATGCTATTAGAGAAAAACTTGATACCCCAAGCCAAAAATATTGTTGGGCCTTTGTTGGTAGGTTACCTCATTCAGACTTGAAGCTAATTGATGCTGTTAAATAACTAGTACAAATTTTTTGGCATGATAACACTAACTCGCCATCGAATCAAATAGATGTGCTAAAGTTGAGAAAATGTGTTAAGGGGTGTGAACCCCATGTCAAGCACTTCCTTGACACGACACAAACATAAATCTATGAGAGATTCAAGAATGAGATGTTACACCTAAATTTCATTATCATGAGTCCTGTGTCAACTTCATGCCTAAATTCTTGAAGTTTCCCTGACCAAAAACACCCAGAGCAAGTTGTTGAACCTTGTGTCCACATTTTCTAGTTTCATTGGTGCAGGTTTTCTTCTAGCAATAGGCGCCAGAAAATTCCTGGCGCAAAATGCCACCTGGAAGAATGCGCCAGTGGCTCAGGTTGCCCTCATACAGCGTGCGCTGCCCCCTTCTTGGTGCCAGTTTCCTTCATACAGGGTGCGCCAAGCTTGGTTAAATTGGGTAAACAAGAGCTTCGAGTGACTTCTCGAAGCATGGTGAGGTGGAAGTCTATCCCTAATTGATAGGTGAGTTGTCCTTTGGTCCCCTAATCTCAAGGGAGTATCCCTTAGACTTCTCCTATTAATCCTCAACCCACGCTATCCATTTGGTCTTATAAATATGAATCTCCTCCCCATTGGAAAAGAGAGGAAGGTCTATAGTACTCTCATGCTGGTGGAGTTATCTTAGATGACCCTTATTCATATCTGGGAGTCTTAATTCATCCTTGGAGGCTTGATTTGGCTTGTTGGAAGGAAGGTTGTGACGTTAAGGCATAGGTTGTAACGTTCTCTCTTGTTGTACTCTCCTTTATTACAATTAATATAATCTCTTCCCATATACATTATTGTGTTGTTAATGTTTAGAGCTTACTTCCTTAACTGTTAGCTTAGATCAATCATATGCAATATATGCTTTTATTGCTTGTTTATGTCTACTTGTTCAACAGGGCTTTGTAGCTGTAGATTTGAAGGTTCTGGAGCATTGGGTCAAGCAAGGAGTAAAGGGAATTGCGAATCTCAAGTAAGAGATCCACCTGTTACTTTTCACTTCTGTTGATATAGCGAATTTGATTATATTATGTACTTATTTGTTCTAGATCGTGTTCGACTAGGGAGATCTTGCCTTTAAATCCGCTTAGGTAGATTGTACGAAAACAAATATGGCGACCATACTGGGGATTACTTTAGCTTTGATTTCATTTTGAGTGTGATTCCATTGATTTCTTAGTGATCCATTTCTTAGCCTCCTGAATCCCTCCCACCATTATATCTTGTCATTAGAGGCTTTGTTGGCTGGTTCTTTTAGGATCCGTATCAGGTCATTTGTTTTTCAATTTTTGGAGATATTTTTATTTTTGCTATTGACTATTCACCCGACGCACCTGGGCTGTGAATCCTATGCGCCATTGCATATCTGGCGCCTATTCCCTGTGTGCAAACTACGCCACTGGCGCTATTTCCTTTCATGCAACCTGTTCCACTGGTACTTTTTCCCTTTGGACAGAGTGTGCCAGTCGCTCTAGTGTACACCGACAGAGTGCGCCAGCCCTTTAAGATTAGTTCTTGGTACAAGACCCTCTCCAAATTTTTATTTTGATATGATTAAAAATCCCTTGTGTACTACATATTCCATTCATGGACTTGCTTTCTCATCTTGCTTGTGTTTGGAATTGTTTTTGTTGGTTTTTGGGTTCCATTTGGTCAAGAGAGAGATTCGGTGGTGGCGGGAAATTCCAATCCCCTGCGTTTATCCGCTCGATTTTTCATTCATTGATCACCTTACCAAGTATATTCAGTGTGTTAGATCTGATTCCAAACCCTTCCTGCACTTAGCCATTTAGTTTTGGTTGCATTTGATTGATTTTGAGGGATTCGAGTGTCTTTGAATCCATTCGGGTGCTTGTCACTTTTCTTTCAGAGTTTCTGAATCATTAGGGTGCTGCGATCAGTCTCTTGTTTTCTACTATTACATTTGGAAAGCATCATTATTATCAAATTTTGTTTTTCTATATGTATTGAAAAAATTGAAAGTGCTTCATTTAGTCTATTTTCAAGATCACGTGGAAATTGTTATAGAATTGTTTCGTGCTTTGGAATTCCTTGTTTACCAATCTTTGAGAAGTTTGAAAAGTAAATTGGTTGATTATATTTTTCTTAGTTATGAGTCTTTCAGCTCTTCTAAAAATCAAGTGAATTCAAGCTCTTGCAAAGTATTTCAAATTTGAAACATTCTATGCACTTTTGGTCTTTTTGTGCTTTTAAGCTCATCATTGTGGAAATTGAGAGTTAGTGCATTCTAGGTAGAAATCCTCCTTTTCATCATTACTTAGATTCATTCTAGATTGAAAAGATAAAAAGAAAAAAAAGTTTTGATTTGGTGTGTTGTTATTTTTGTGTTTTGTTGGAAACAATGAAAAGAGTGCTTTCAATCATCTTTGGTAGATTTTTGAACTTTTTGGGATTTCTTGTTTTGTTGAGATCCTCGGAAAAAGAAATTTATCCTTACCTTATATAGAATTCATCGAAAGAAAAGGGAAATGTGCACCTTCATGTATCTAGGGTTGCATTATTTTTAAATTCCTGTCTACACCTCATGCATTCACCTAACTGCATAAGATAAAATTAATCAGTAGTGTTAGGTTAAAATCTACTAGTAACTTGTGTGATAAGTTAGTGACGTGTTTCGGCATTGTAAAACGTGGCAGTTGTCGTTATCTTCCTACAATGGATACCGGGGGCCTGTAGTTCTTCCATGTACTAACCGGTATATCGAAGGATCTTTCACGTACCCTTGGGTATATCGAAAGGCAGTTCACATACTCGGTAGTGTATCGGAAGGCTCTTGTGGTATGGTTGTGCATTGGATATAACCACCACGGATTTGAGATCCCACGTACCTTGAGTATATCGGGAGACTCTCCTAGGATTCCTGAGACCAACCAAGTTAACCATTTGGCCGTCTTGGCAGAGAAATACATCGAGAACAACACTCAGGGAGATACTACGCACGTGCTTCTAGGTATCCGAGTTTTACGGTCAGGGGTATGGTCCTAATCCTCCCTAGTTAGTGCTATGAAAAATTTATCCGAGTATAACTGTTGGACCCTGGGGTATATCATGAGTTGCAATGCCTTGACAATCCTGTGAAGTTCCAGAATTTTGAATCCACACTTGTCACAGAAGTTTGCTTATGGCCTTAGTTTGTGTAGATTTTGGATTGCTTTTATTTTTGCATAGAAGACACTTAGGAGAAATTCTGCTTCGACCATTCTGGCTGAACAACCTTTGAGAAGGTATCGTATACTTTTAAACTTGCCCCCCGAATATCCCCTTAATTAGGAGGTACATTCGAGGTCAAACATGGATCAACCAGTTACCATCATGTCACCTGAAGAAGAAAACTCCACCATGGAGTCGGGAGTGAAATTTCCACTTCCCTTGAGTCCACTAGTCACTGGTCCTCCAAGGTCTATGACCATGGAACCGTCTACTTCATGAGACACATATTTATACCATTCGATGGAAGGAGAACCTGGGGCTATAGAATGGTACAATCAACCCCAGGATGACCCTGTATCCACAACTTTTGGTCCATTTGCATCCTTTTGGGAAATCACTCTAGGGAAACAATGGGCTCATTTTTCCACACTTCCATCAGCAGGAACCACACCCCCTTACTGGGTTCCCAATGATGAGTTTCTGGCACCCTTTAGGGACCGCCTTGACCGGCTATGGATAATCGGTGAAGAAATCAGATGACAGAGTCTCTCATGAGGGAGTCGAAACTCGGAAGTGTCCATGTATCAACATACCCCAATTCGTTCTTTATCTTTCACTTTACCGGAAACACCTATACATAACATGACCACTTACAAACCTGGTCAATCCTCATTTCCTATGAGTTCACCTCTTAATCAGGAGACTAGTTCCATACCCTAGATGACTCAAAATGTTGAAGGACAATTTTCAAACACCCCTCATACTACTACTGGGATGCTACCCCCACCTCCCCCACCCCAAAACTCGAAGGGAGGATACTCTTTACCCCTCAATTTCACCAAGAGTAGTTTTCCTCCACTAGTTAGTAACCATCAACCTTATGCGAGTCAACCATCAAAAAGTTGTCAAAACATCGTTAATGGGGGGAAACCCTTGTTCTCTAGCCATAATATGAGTGGAGGGATTCCAACTATTCATTTCGTTGGCATCTCCTTACCCGTTGTGGGACCTATCATGGGATTACATCATGGCGGGGGGGGGCATCCAACCTAACTCAAGAACTATGGATCTATACAGGGCAGGTAATTTCCACTCTGTGTCGGGACAATACCATCCCGAGAACATTATTACCGGGATACCTTATCCCGGAAACCCAAACACTCCATGGGGACATCAAAATGTTATTCAAATTGGACCCCCACCAACCTTTCCTCATGTACCACCACCCTCTCCACCGTTTGGTCCACCCCCACCTCCTTCTGGAGGCGGCGGACCCCCACCTAATTCTGATGGGGGTGAACCTCCACCTTCTAGCAGAGGCCCACCTCATTCCAGCGGCAGAGGCCCACCATATCTGGCAGAGGAGGCAGAGGACCCTCTTATTCTGGCGACGGCGGAGGACCCCCACCTTATGGCGGAGGCCCACCTCATTCCAACGATGGAGGCCCACCTCATTCTGACAATGGAGGACCCCCACCTTCTGGCGGAGTCACACCTTACTCCAGTGGTGGAGGCCCACCATATTCCGGAGGAGGAGGCGGAGGACCCCCTTACTCTGGCAGTGATGGAGGACCCCCACCTTTTGGCAGGGGCCCACCTTATTCCAGCGGTGGAGGACCCCCACCTTCCGGTGTCGGAACACCCTATTATGGCGATGGACCACCGTCAGGTCCACCACCCAATCCAGGAGGCCCAACCCCTACGACCAATTCCCTATGGGAGGACCTTACAATCAATGGATTCAAGGTCCTATTGGTATGCAAATGCCATATCAATATTACCCGTATCCACAACAAAACCAACAACTACCATTTCTGGCTACTTTAGATCTTCCAGACCTGTCTCGTTTGACCAACGATCCCATCTAGCACGGTTATAATTGGCCACCCATTCCGGTTAAGTTACCTTCTGATATTCCAAAGTTTGATGGCAAGCCCGGTGAAGACCCAAAGAACCATGTGATGACATACCATTTATGGTGTTCATCCAATTCCTTGATGGATGATTCGATTCGTCTGAGGTTATTTCAAAGGACCCTCATCGGTACAGCTGCTGAGTGGTACGTTGAACTACCACCGCACTCATTTCCTGACTTTCGTTCTTTAGCTATGTCATTCTTGACTCATTTCCAGTTACCCATCCGCTATTAAATTGGTATGGACCTATTGACTTCTCTCCGCCAGAACACCGAAACTCATATATCTGATCATATCCACGAGTGGAGGAGGATACAACGTCTCATTAAGGCTCCCATTCCAAAACAATTATTAGCTGACTGGTTTACAAAGTCTCTTTTACCCACCGTAGCTAGAGATGTAGCCATGGGTGGGGCCATCACCGAGGAACAAGCTATCGCTCGTGCCCAATACTTAGATCTTGTCTATGCTCAATCCGACACTTTATATGATATTGTTCTTGATACCCCCCGCCCTACCTACGAACCTGCAAAACTGCCCCAGGGACCTCATGCCGATGGCATTGTTGGTTTCGTCCAATCCCAACCTTCTATTCAAATTAGTGGATCCTTGAATCACCATGTTTCTTCCCCACCCTCATCATAGGATGGAAACACCACCAAGTCATCCACTCCTTCTCCCACCAAGGAGGTTAAATATGTTCAATCAGCTTCACCTCAGAAATCCGGTGGCAAGAGGAAGACAAAAGGAAAACCCAAGAAATCTTCCAATCAGCAGGAACATAAGAACCCTTCCAAAGACATGAAACAAAAGTGGAAGGTCAAGTATCCTTGTTTACTGTTGTGGTGACCATTTCACCAAAGATTGCCCACACAGAGACAAAGCGAAAAAGTTTCTTAAGGGAAAATCCACACCCACAGTTCTCAATGATCCCTTCTCCACCCAAAATCCACAAATGATCACCCAACTCCCTCCTTCTCAAGGAGAAACATCCTCCACTGCGCATGTTCTCATGATGCGTAGTGAAACCGTTAACCTGAATACTCGATCATGATCATACGAATCAGTCCCTCATAAGGAATCCACTAGAAGTAATACTGAAAAAGATTCTGCCTCTACCTAGAACACCTTCGCGCTGCAAGGTCCTCTTACCATTGAGAAACCTTCATTAGATGAAGTGTTGCGTCCGCTTAATAGCACGATTAGAAAAATAGTTTTCACTCCTAATGCTCGGGCAGCTCAGAACTACAACATTGTCGAGGACTTGGCACAATCTCCTTGTTCCATTTCGATGCTAGAAGTCTTCCAATCAACGTAATACTCTTCTCGTTGCCATCAGTGTTGTAGACCCATATTCCTTAAATAGGATCATGTTTAAACTTGAGTATTTTAAACTGAGGCTTTACCACCAGCTAGCTTTCCAAATTGCCAAAAAATTTGCTGGGAAGATAATCCATCATACTGTGTTAGACGGAGGTGCCTCTACCTCGGTTATGCCATTATCCTGTTGGTGAGCCATTGGCTCTCCTGAGTTAAACCATTCCCCTACTACCTTGAAAGCATTCGACGGTCGTTGATTCCAACCCCACGGGCTGTTACAATCCTTAGCAGTAGAGTTGGGGGGAAAGACTATGACAATTAACATGAAAGTAGTCGCCACCCCATTGGATTATAATCTCTTGCTTGGTCATTCTTGGTTTTATGCCATGACTGCGGTTGCATCATCTGTCTTCCGCATTGTGCAATTCCCCCATCAAGGTCGAATTGCCACCATCGACCAATTGGAATTCTGTACACCAGACACCGCTACTCACCCTGGCGATGATGTCCCTTTGTTAGGGAAATATTCACAGCTACATGAGAGCATGGGGGTCGGCCTTATAAAAGACTCATCTCTTATGGGCGTCTTTCAAACCCCAGATCCCCCTAACCATGTTGCCGTGGTGAACATGATCTCCTCCATGATCCCATCTTCTTCCAACTCTATAGATCAATGGCTCATTCCCGATCCGGCCACCATGCATTTGATTGGAGATACTATGCCTCTCTCATTAGCTCAAGCTACCTATGAGGCTATCCAGTCATCCTTTGAAGACCACTTGACCTTGGCCTCTACGTCTCGTTCTCTACAGCGGATGTCATCCTTACCAGATCCTCTGCTCCGGACTTTTCATTCTAATGATTCCATTATGGAGATTATGAGCATGGATGAACCTCCGTGGGAAGGCCTCCACCATCGATTGTATTTTCTACTTGCATTGGATTATGTGGAGAACGCTATCAAAACCATTTTTACACCAGATGTTTATCCTTTCCCGTAGTCACCAATCCTCACTTACGATACGGTCACTGAAGGAAACTTGCAAATCATCACATCGACCATCCCAATTGATATCTCGGTTACGCCCGGTGTCGTGGAACATATCCGCATCGGCCAGAACTGTTCTCCCAATGAGATCACCACATACACGACCTTATTCAAATAATTTCGTGACGTATTTGCATGGACATATGAGGAAATTCCCGAGATTGATCCTGCCATTGTGGTGCATGAGATCCAAGCCTATCTCGACGCTAAACCTATCCACCAAAAGTTGTGACCAGTGCACCCTCGAAAAACTGCGGTAATTAATGCTGAGATTGAAAATATCTTGGAGGCCGGCTTCATCTATCCTGTTCCTTTAACATAATGGGTCTCCAATGTTGTCCCTGTGGCCAAGAAGCAGGGTACTATTAGGGTTTGTGTCGATTATAGGGACCTGAACAAGGCTTGTCCCAAGGAAAACTACCCTACCCCCTTCATCGACCAGATCATCGACCATTGCACTCGAAGCATCATCTTCTCGTTTATGGATGGATTTTCTAGTTATAATCAAATTGAGATCCACCCTACTGACCAACATAAAACCGCTTTCATCTTCCCCTGGCGTAGGTTTACTTATCTTAAACTCCCTTTTGGCCTAAAAAATGTCGGGGCTACATTCTAGCAGGCCATGTCGTATGATTTTTATGATGTGAAGGACTTTGTGGAACCCTATCTCGATGATCTCCCTGCTCATTCGTAGTATCGTGAGTTTCACATCGATCATCTGACGACTGTATTCCTCAGATGTAGGCGGTATAACATCCTTCTGAATCCTCACAAGTGCATATTCTGTGTCGAATCCAGACGCCTCCTAGGTTTCATCATCTCAAAGGATGGGATCCACATTGATCCCTTGAAGGTGAAAGCCATTGTACCTCTCCCTCCTCCTACTGATATTCAAGAACTACAAAGTTTGCAAGGGAAGGAAAACTACCTATGGCGTTTTGTATCTAATTTCGTTGAAAAGAAACAGGGCTATATGCGGTTGTTGAAGAAGGACTTCCCTTTCATCTGAGACGACCAAGCTCAACAATCCTTCGATAACTTGAAGTATGCCATTACTCACGCCCCTGTGCTCCAACCGCCCAATTACTATAAGGATTACATCCTTTATCTTGCTGCTTCCTCCACCACGATCGCCATGGTATTGGTCCAGGAAGATGATAACGCCCAGGAACATGTGATCTATTACCTAAGTAAGGGTCTTATTGACTCTGAAACCCGTTATTCACATGTTGAGAAACTCGCTCTTGCAATAGTCATTGCTGTCCAAAATTTTCGTCACTACATACTATTCCGCACCACTACCATCATTACCGACTCGAACCCCATGTACCACATCCGTACACATCAGGTGCTTGGGAGAAAGTATTCACGCTGGATTGTGATACTTCAGGAATTTGATCTCCTCTTCAAGAAGGCCATGTTAAAGAAATCTTTGGTTTTTACGGAGCTCATTTTCTATATTCCCCATGCTGATTTGGGAACTGATCCCATTGAATCCCTCCCAGATGAGTCGTTGTTTCTCATCAGCACGTCCGACCCATGGTATGGAGATATAACCTTATATATTCAAACCCAATGGTTCAACCCTCAACTATCTCACGATGACCGTCGTTGTATACACCACCACGCCAAGTACTACTTGATCATCGGTGATACCTTGTATCATCATGGTGTTGACTCCATCCTTCGACGTTGTTTAACACATGAGGAGGCTGAATACGTATTGAATGACTATCACTATGGGGCTTGTGGTGGTCATATTTCTGGGATGGATACAACCCATAAAATATTACGCATAGGATACTACTGGCATTCGATCTTCAAACACTGTATTGAAGCCGTCAAGAAGTGTTCCCCATGCTAGCAATTTCAATTCAAAAAGCGCTCCCATCCAGCACCTTTACATCTGTTTATTGTTGTTGGCCCTTTTGCTAAGTGAGGCATAGACTTCATGCACTGTAAGCCTACCTCGGCTGGGGGTCATGGTTACGTCATCGTAGCCATTGACTATTTCACTAAATGGGCTGAGGCTATGCCTACATACAAGGAAGATGGAAAAACTACTGCACTCTTCATTTTCAATCATGTCATTGCGTGATTCGGAGTCCCACAAGCCATCGTTACGGACCACAGATCTCATTTCCAAAACGGGATGGTGGAAAAATTGAGCACCAGACTGGGTTTTCACCATGAGAACTCAACCTTGTACTATCCACAGTCCACTGGACAGGTAGAGGCCATCAATAAGGTCTTGAAAACCATGATTCAATGCATGGTGGGTACACACAAGTCAAACTGGCATAACATGCCCTTGTCATCCCTATGGGCATACAGGACCTCCGTTAAGACTGCCACCGGGTTCACACCTTTCCAACTAGTTTACAGATTGGAGGAATTTATACCGATAGATTGCGAAATTCCACCACTAAATCTTCCAGTCGAACTTCTCCCAAACACCACTGCTGAGGAAGAATGTTTCCTTCACTTAGAAAAACTCGATGAGACCCTCCGCGATGTTGCTCTTTCCAACGAAGCACATAAGAAATGCATCAAAGCCCAGTATGATAAGTCAGTCAAACCTCGTATCTTCAACAAGGGGGATTTGGTCCTCACGTATGACCAAAAACATGATAACCTGGGGGCAAGCAAGTTTGAGTCCATGTGGCACATGCCATATGTTGTAAAACATGTCTTGGAGAAGGGATCATACGAGCTTGAAGATTACGATGGGATATCTCTTGGAGAGCCTCACAATGGGATCTACTTGAAGAGGTACTACACATGAGTCTTTCCCGCATTAGTATCTTGTCTATACTGTACATGGTGTGTGTTTTGTGCGGTGTGACACTTTGCTTTAGTGTGTTAGGATCTTGGCCTTATGATTATATCATGTTCTGCCTACATGTGCAGATGGAAACCTATTTTGGATTCGCTGACGGCATTGGCCGACATACCTATAGACTCGCTTCAACAGCCTAGGTACTTTATTCCCCTACCGACAAGCTCATTAGTCTGGGAGGGAGTTGTCTAGGATACACAACTAACAATGCCGCAAAGTATCACGTGGTGATTGGAGTCTTGACCGATGCTCTTTCCTTGGGTATGGACCACATTGTCGTTCACCTCGACTCACAATTAGTGGTATCCCACCTTAACCGTGTCTATGCCATCTGCGATCCCATGTTACTACGTCTTTTCATATGAGTACTTCTCTTGGAGAGGTCCTTCGAATCTGTTCAGTACCTGCACATTTCCAGATACATGAACACCGTTGGTGATTCCATGGCCAATTTCATATTGGACTGGGATATTTCACATTCATGAAACATTCATATATATAAAAGTGGCACAACATGTACATAATGCATAAATAAACACATACACAAGATCCCATAATCATCCATAAAAACACAGTGTATAAATCTGCCAATAGAGTTTTTATATATCATATCGGTACAAAGTACAAAAACGTAGAACTGATACAAAAATATGAAGCATGTCAGCTTTTAGTAAATACCTCCCGATACAAAATTGGAAGCCTATAGATTTCAGTACATATATATATACACATGAGTCTAATCCCCACGACGCTCGTGATAGCAGATGATCTGCCTCGCTACTTTCCTAAGCAGCAAACCGAAGCGCTCGGACACTCCAATAGTCTGACACTGGTATCGACGAGGCAAGTCATGAACCCCCGGCTCTGGAATATATAGAGTCAAACACCGTAGGTTCTCCTCCAGCTCGTCCAGCTCCTCGACGATGTCGCGCATTGTGTCATCTATCTCCCACACTACTCCTCTTCGCGCAATCAAAGAGACACCAACTGGTCGTGATGGGCCCACATCTGCATCAAACATATGTCAATTATCAGCACTACAAAAACATTTACAAAATATAAAATGAAAAACACAACAGAGTTGTCGTTCTTACCCATGTCTCCCCACTGCATCCCCTCGGGGAGATCCAGGTCCGGATCCCCATGAATTCAATGCCATCGTAAGGATAATCCTCAACCATGAGGAGTTGACCCCTAAACCACATGAAGAAGGGTGTACCATAAGTAATGATGGGACCTGTTATACCTCAAATTGTCACACTGTGTACCATTGAGAGTCTTCATGTCATATCACCATGATAAACATGATGTTTATGCCTCCGAAGGGTGTTAGGACCCTTTGTGATCATGTTGGTCCCTTCCCTAGTCACACTTGGAAGCAAATCCAATAACTCAGGGGTCAAAAACCAGTTGACCTAACCCATTTATGGGCCTCCTAGAGATATTTTCGCGCCCTAATAGTGGTGCAAGGCACGATAATTCCTTATTTTTGCATTTTGCATGCCTATGGGGGCGCGAAAATGACAACATTTTCTCGCTTTGCTAAATTATAGGGGCGCGAAAATCCCTAAATAGCCATTTTCCTAAATTTTGGACCTTGGATCTCGAGGATATTTTCATGGGATGAGGTCCTCCTTTGAATCCTCTCTCACATTCCCTCCTTGGCATGTTTCAGATCCTTGATCCACATCTTCCTCACTTAGATCCACAATATGCTCTTAATGGTTGGCCTCTCAAATCCTATAAGAAGAAGGCCATCCATGAGCTAAGGGGGGGTGATCTTGGAAGCACTAAATGTTAGGATATTCCTATACTCCATCCTAGTCCCACTAGTGTTTTGATCATTTACATTTTTAGTCATGCATGCACTTTTAGGGTTTGCATGCATTTTGCATGCATCCCATGCATCAGTCCAACACCTAGCCCTCAGTTAGCCAGCCCCCGAGAGATTCTCACTGATCAGTTTTAGCCCTCCAGTTGCTTAATGCGCCCGATCTTCCTTGATTTTAGGAAGCAACTCGCCCTTCTTCACCTACCAGTCCAGTTGTCTTCAGTTACACTTAGTTACACTCAGTTACACTCAGTTACACTGAGTTACACCTAGTTACACTCAATTACACCTACCAGACTCAATTTGACTGATGGTTGACAGTTACTTGAGCATTGATGACTCCACTGATGATGATGAAGACTTCTAGTTGTGCTCCGATGACACCAGTTGTGCTCTGATGACACTCCAGTGATCTTTTGATCACTCCATGAAGGCTAATTCGAATTGCCACCTTAGGCATTCGAATTCCTCATGCATTGTATTATTTATTTGTCCATGTGTGATTAATGAATTAGTGTGTGTGAAGTATTATTGCTTCTATCCGAGTTATACTGTACCATATTATTCTGTTGCTCATTATACTGTATTGTTCACTCTTCTTCTATTTTCCTGCTTAATCATAATTACTCTTGTGAGGTATACATCATATCTTAGATCTGATGTGAGGATTTTCACATGGTTTCAGAGCATGTTGAAAGTATTGTTTATCTCCATTCTGGATAGTTTTTTGCAGGTTATTACCAAGATTTCAAGTGCAACAGTTGCAACAGTTTCTGCATTTTTGCAGCAGTAGCAGTTGCAGATATTCTCTATTGTTTTTGCAAGTCTTCTACAACTTCAATGAATTCAGAAGAAATCCCTCCTCTTTCTCCACTAAACTATGATGAATGGAAACCGAAAATGATAACATATTTGAAGAGCCATGATCTATTTGACTGTTGTTTTGAAAGAGAGTTCGAATCTTCTAAAGAGAAGATTGATTGGTTAAATAAAGGTGACAGAACCTTTGGATCAATGAATGATGCTATGCATGAATGGATGTTATATAACCTCCCTGATTTTTCATCACCAAAAGAGCTATGGGCTCACCTGGATGTAATATTTGGAAGACAGAATGAAGGGATTGGTCCAAACCCATTCGAAAGCAAACAAAGTGATGCATTCGCTCCCCTTGATGGTATCTTAGATCATGAACCAGTATCATCTCATATTGAAGTTGTTGACAATGAACTTGTAGATTCTCCACTCATGCTCCAACTTTCTTCTCTTTCTGTGCCAGCTCACACTCTAGATATTGCAGAAGGTCCTAAATCCTCTCTTGCACCAGAGTCTGTTGGTTTGCATCATGATCACATGATTATTTCGGAGTTAAAATCAACTATTGTAGGTAATGCATTCACTCCTCTCAAGCAATCATCTCTTATTTACTACTATATGATCATTAATTCATGCTTTCAGAAGGTTATTGAAGAATATGGCCATTGCCACCCGCTTGAGATAATTTCTAATGCATCCATTGGTTTTGATCTCACCTCTTATGGTTCAAAGGAGATCTCAAGAAACCATTTCCATTCGCTTGGGATAATTTCTCATGCATATGATAGTTTTGATCTCACCCCTGCTGGTTCAAAGGAGATCTCAAGAAACTATTCTTCAAGTCTTAAATCTGATTTGGATTTCAAGAAATTATTATTTGATGGTTCTTTTTGGCATAATCTCACCCATGATGGTTCGAAGGAGAAGACAAAAGACTATCTGCATATTCATGATTTTGATCCTACCTCAGCTGATTCGAATCACAGGTTCAAGGATCATCCTCATACTTTTGGATTTGTTCTCATCACATTCGATCTGAAGAGCAAGTACAAGCACATGTTTTTTGAGCATGATCCACTTCTTCCCAAGAAGAAGATACCTCTAGACATATGACCAAGCATCACACTTGCTTGAGTTTGGAGCATTTATTTTTGTGTGTGCCTTACAGTCTGTTTTTGAGGAGGGGGTATGTTTCCCATGAAATTTTCCTACTTCCTTGGTTTATTTACTGTTATTATTCATTGTATTGGGTGACCTCTGGTCTTAGTTACCAGGGCCCAGGATGGATTAAGGGGGGGTGTTAGGATATTCCTATACTCCATCCTAATCCCACCAGTATTTTGATCATTTACATTTTCAGTCATGCATGCACTTTTAGGGTTTGCATGTATTCTAGGGTTTGCATGCATTTTGCATGCATCCCAGTCATCAGTCCAACACCTATCCCTCAGTTAGCCAGCCCCTGAGAGCTTCTCATTGATAAGTTTTATCCCTCCAGTTGTTTAATGCGCCCTTCTTCCTTGATTTTAGGAAGCAACTCGCCCTTCTTCACCTACCAGTCCAGTTGTCTTCAGTTACACTGAGTTACACTGAGTTACACTAAGTTACACTGAGTTACACCTAGTTACACTTAGTTACACTCACCTAGTTACACTCAGTCACACTTAGTTACACTTAGTTACACTCAGTTACACCTACCAAACTCAGTTTGACTGATGGTTGACAGTTACTTGAGCATTGATGACTCCACTGATGATGATGAAGACTTCTAGTTGTGCTCCGATGACACCAGTTGTGCTTCGATGACACTCCAATGATCTTTTGATCACTCCATGAAGGCTAATTTGAATTGCCACCTTAGGCATTCGAATTCCTCATGCATTGTATTATTTATTTGTCCATTTGTGATTAATGAATTAGTGTGTGTGAAGTATTATTGCTTCTATCCAAGTTCTATTGTACCATATTATTCTGTTGCTCATTATATTGTATTGTTCACTCTTCTATTTTCCTGTTTAATCATAATTACTCTTGTGAGGTATACATCATCTCTTAGATCTGCTGTGAGGATTTTCACACTAAACTTATGATATTATGAGTCTTGCAAGGGTGATGTTGGAGAGCTTGGAAGGAGGTGCTGCTACTTTGGACATCAAGGTATAACATTGTAATCAACTTCTTTTGGATTTCGTATCATTAATATAACTTAGCCTATTCCTCCCATTTTCATGTCTTTAAGGATTAATGTATGAAATTGTCTATGTTTTTATAGTTAGATCTTTGTTTATACATATATTGCTTTGGAGAAGATGTTGTCTTTCCTTTGTGAACAGGTTCATAAGTCCATAATCAAAGGATGGAACTGGAGCAACAAGGACAACCATCAGAGTGAGGTACGCCATCTACTTGCTTTGTCTTTCCATAGCTTGTTAATTGATGTATGAGCTAGATCTAGGAGGACTATAATGTCTATTTGTTTCTTATCTGTCTTGGGTAGGAAACTAGGGGCATTTTCTAATCCCAAGGGGATATATACCTATCTGTAGGGATATTTTCTCACAACAGGACCACCACCGCTGTGGCGATCCATCACCTTTGACTAATGAACCATGTCAGGATCCCTCGGATCTAGATCCTCTATATCAAACCGCGGGCGCAGATGTGACACCTACTCTAGAAAGAATGAGACTATGACTGATCCGTAGCCAAACTACTTCAGTGCACAATGTCGACACTTGGTGAGCTGATCTCGCAAGTTGGCGAGGAGTCCCTTGCACTAGTTGAAGACCATAGGAGCCATGCACTCCTCAACATATAACATATGGGATTTTCTTGCCATATGAGAATCCCTAACTACCAGCCACCCTCATGATGGTAAATAAAATTGTATGGAGAGGTCGATACCTGACCTCCTTGATGGGAATCTTCCCACCAACCATCTGGGTACCATCAGTGTACCACTGGTCTATCAGATCCTTGATAGTTCGGTCACTCCCTTGTGACCCTAATAAAGATAAGGGACTACCACATCGGGACAATCCTTTTAGGAAATAGATATCCTCGATATCTATAGTCAATATGTGGATTCCTATATGGAAGTGTTTCCGTACTGGATCCCAAAACTGGATCAAATTATACAGTAATGGAACTTGGGATCTCATGCCCAGAACATGGAAGTATTTCAACAACCCATAGGTTCCACAATGCAACCATGCATTGTGGGTCTTTTTCTGCTTTAGCATCATCAATCTCATGCTCTCTCTCTCTCCATTCAACCACCATTGTGTTCACCCAAAACCTGTCCGAAAAGCAATAAAAATACCATTAGAAGCTTTCCCAACCGACCAAATCATCTATATTTGGTTAGATTTTGAGCTTGTGATACGGACTTGCATCGACGCATCCCGTCTGTGATAATCTGCAAGGATCTAACAACTGTAACAATCTCACAATCAAACTCTCAAGAATATTTGCAAAGAAGAAGAGAAGCATGCACTCAATAATCACTCATAAACACATAATAATGAACAATAACAGTATCATACAATGAATAATGAATGTAAAGAATGTGGTACAATGAACTGTGAAGGAGCATCATATAGGATTCGAATTAGCCAAGTAGGGCATTCGAATCTGAGCTGAGAGTATAGCTTGGATAACAATGGAGACATCATCCAGTCAGTAATATAAGTCATAAATGGTAACAGCCAGTCAAGTGTGTCCAAATGAGTCTAACAAAACCATCTAGGCATAAATCAGGAAATGGAGACTCCAAGGGGGGTGCATGAGGCTGTCAAATAGTCAAGTGGAACTCCAGAACTAGCTAACTAGAAGCTACAAGTAGTCAACATGAGCAATCAGTGGAGCAACTGCTCAATCAATGCACTAACTAAGTGATAACTCCCGGCAGGTTAGAAAAGGAGCCCTAATTGAGTGATAACTGGTGGTAGGTGAGAAAAGGCACCCAAACTGGTTGTGGTAGGTGGGAAAGGCGTACTTGTCAAGCAGAAAAGTCAAAGAGGGTGCATTAGGTAGGTAGGAGGCCAAGTGGGGGCTAAAGACAGGCTCCGGAGAGATAGAAGAAAGCTCTAGGTGCTGGGGAGACAACCATGATGATGACTGGAGGCATGCAAATGCATGCAGGCATGAAAATACAAAAATGATGGTGTGAATATTCCAACACCGTCTTTGCAGACAGGGTGCCACCGGTGCAATACCCTGTGTCTATATTTGCGCTGCTCCGCCCTTGGCGCCTTTCTTGAAAGGAGAAGTTGCACCGAGATGAGGGCTCAATTTCCCCCCACAAAGCAAGCCCAAAACCTTGAAAAATGGAAAGGAAATGAAATTATAAACCACTGAAAATGAAGAAGGAAGGGATTAGGCTTACCTAACACTGACAGCACTGGAAATGACAGATCACAACTCCCGCAATCAGCAGTTGAAAATTGCACTCCAAAGGGTCACTTTCACCTCCCAATTTGGTAAAAGACAAATGGTAACTATTTTTACTATTTTTCCCTATTTATATTAAAAAATGCATATTCCCTTTAATTTTTTCTTTTTGTGGGTTATTTTACTATAGTTGGGGATATTTTTATATTTAAAATGATCAATTGATCATTCTAACCTAGTCTCTGGAGTCCGCAGGTGAAGTAAAATTTTGTATTATAATCTTTGGTCGTGATCGTGGTCATCTCGCACCCTTTGCCATGTGTGAACAAATCTTCAAGCATTCTTTGTGTTATTAGTATGCTCGTTAAAATCAACTATTAATGACAACGAGCATACTCTTTGTTCCTTCTTGTGCTCATAAAACGAAGAGAATAAGTCACTGAGTTACATTTTATCGCTTTTTCAGGCTTGTTAAACTTCCACAAAAAAGGAACCCCTCAGAGTCCTTCTTTAAGCTCTTTTCACGCTCCCTAAATACGAAACGATTGCCAAGCGAACTTGATGCATTCATGCTTTTAAAAGTATCTGAATGATCGTTCTTCTGGTGATAGTTTACCCCTTTTCCAGACCAGGAGGAACAATTTACAAAAAAGAAGCACTCCAGAAATCATGGTTGGAAGAGTTCTCTTTCGCGTTTTTTTACCCTTTTTTTGAGCGAAGAGACTAACTTTATGAAAAAAGAATTTTGGATTCTTCTTTAGATATTTTCAGAATCTCTAAACATGAAATGATGCCGAGTTTACCTTCTTTGTACTTGTTAAAATCTAACATCGAAGGGCCCGTCATGGGATGAACCCCTCCTATCCTAGGTTCGTACAATATTTGGGATTGGACGCATCCATGGGATGATCTATATAGAGCATCTGTTACCCTCATCAAGCTTGTTAAAAAAAAAAAGAGGTACTAATCAATCATGTTGGGGAATAGGGATGAGATTGTGTTCATGGTAGTTATGGCAGTACATAGTCACTCTTGAACATGGCACTCAGTTGCATATGCATTCAGTACTTGGCTCATCTGTTTGTCTCTGCGTCTTGCTAATTCCATGAGTCTTGTCACTCCTTTGAGTTATCCAAATAATTATTCTATTATCAGTTTCATTAGGGGTTGGTACCATTCTTGTCGTTTCAATACTGCCAAGTCATGCCATGCCCATGTTCAAGAGGCGCTCATTATTCATTATCTGCAGTCAGTATACCTTCCTTCATGTTGGTTTACCCTGAGTCAGTCTTACACACCACTCTACTGTCTAATTCACCCCAAACATATGTGATCATGTTTTGTGTCGATGATGGGGGATTTATCATGGCCCTCCTTCGACGGATTCATCCTTGTCGAATTCAACACATCATCCGGGGATTGAATCTAGAAACCAATCAAGTACCTTGGGCCTACCTACCTCAACGGAAGGATACCTCGCTTTTGACATGAGTTTACATCATTGAATCTTGATTGAAAGGTCATGTTGAGTGTTTGACCTTAGCTCATTTATTCACACTCGATGGTATGTACTGTGATACCTTGGGAATCATTGACATCAATGGTTATTTCCCTCGCGCTTGTTAACAGTATACATCAATGATCAGTAATCAAGTCGTTTCTACCATGTTCGACTTCAAGACATTGTAATCACATGGATAGACTTGTATCATTGCGGGTTCAGCTTGAAGACCTTGGGTTGTTTCATATTTCACCCAGGTTGCGATGGAGATTGTTTGAGTCATATCAGACAGATCCACTTTGTATTGGTCGTGGCTGTGTTATCATATCATCATGGATCTACGATTGTGTTTAGTATCCATGACTGTGTTCTTTTCTACCATAGATCTGCAATGTATTGGTCAGCATCCATGTTGTGAGTCATGTGATATTTGTCTCTCAGAGTCAGTAGTACTGTAGCAACACCTTACAACCAATAATTCCTTGCCCTCTATCTTGCAAAGCATATAACCTATCTTATTTTAGTAGCTTCATGCTTTGGGGGGCATTCTATTACACCTAAATCTCATCATCATGAGTCATGTGTCAACTTCATGCCTAAATTCCTGAAGTTTCCCTGAACAAAAACACCCAAAGAAAGTTGTTGACCCTTGTGTCCACATTTTCTAGTTGCACTAGCGTAGGTTGTCTTCTAGAAATAGGAGCCAGGACATGCCTGTAACGTCCCCACCTATCTAACCAATGCACAGGAGGGAACATGATGCCAATCTATGGGGCTGTTCATAACAAACTCAAGCCATTCAAGATTCATGCAATTAAAAACCATTGTGTGCAGATGCAACTCAATTGAATATGCACAACGGAAATAAACAAATCATCCACACACATTTTATATGCATACATCATCAATATAAACATCAAATTAGACATTGCAAAAGTAAAATATAGAGACAAAGAACACTTATCTTCCTTTCACAATTGTCCCAAGCAACTAGCTATGTCGCTGCAACGTTCCACCCAACCGTAGGATCTTCGACGAAATATACTGAGTCCGTCCGAAGGCCACCATCGAGTTGGGCATGATATCTACAAGGAAAAAGGGGAAATCCAACTCATACACAACCAAAACATCATTTCAGCTAAGCCAAGCTAGTCCATAGCTGGGTTTATTAGGCTAGTACTGAACCCTCATCATCACTGGATACTTGCATTCAAGCTCAATCCAAAGCATTGGATTCCCATAACCCACACCCAAACATACTATTTTCTTACACAACAAGCACAATCACTGAGCATGGATACACATGTTTAACAATGGGAAAGACAATCACAGGGAGGAAAACGATTTCATCCCAAACAAATCAACATTCAATGGCTAACACATGGATGCACATAACAGGAAAAAATATAAGTGCTGGGCATGAAGAAACGTTTATACAATGAGATGCCCAAAGATGGGGTTTCTATCAATTTCGGAAATTCGTGGGCAGCCCAAAAGAAATGGGAGAATGGGGAATAAACCCTGGAAGGAAGAATTCGTTTTCATAAAATGTTTATGGACAACCCAAGAGCAAAAACGACCTCCATCAAACCCCAATTCGTGGTTCTCTTCTCCCAGCCACTGTGCTAACCAAAAACGAGTTCCCAGCAAGCCAAAAATGCCCAACAAGCTACAAAAACGTGAGAGGGTCAAGTCTAACCATGAATAATGGCTTGAGTAGGCAACTTGTGGGTGTTTTCTTTCCCAAGAAGGAGAAACACATTTTTCCATGAGGGTGGCTTGCCCATACTCGAATTTGGACAGCCATACCTACCCAATCCCCAAGGCATTAACTACTTCACCCATCTCTTGGGAGAAATGAATGATTGGGCACCAAAATCAACATGGGTAGTTGCGGGTTCATGGGTTCTCTCATTGACACTTGGCATTACTTGATTGGCTCAAGGGTTTTAATATTTCCCTCCCAATTCCTTGCAATATCATGCCCCCATCTCTTGTTGCATTGCATAGCTAGTTGTGGGCATTTATATTAAAATGCATATTTACAATTCCCATGGTTCACTAGCGCATGGGTAGCATAATATCAAATACTTGCCTCTTCTAGATCGAGCGTTCACTAGAGGGGCCTTGGCCTTGAGCTCCATGCTAGGAATCATACATAATATGCATACATTATTTACATTACAACCCAAATGTCACAAGGGTCAAGAATGGGGATATTACAATGCCTGACGCAAAATGCCACCCGACAGAATGCGTCAGTGGCTTAGGTTTCCCTCATATAGCCTGTGTTGCCCCCTCCCAGCGCTAGTTGCCTTCATACAGGTGCGCAAGGGTTGGTTAAATTGTATAAAAAAGAGCTTCGAGTGACTTCTCGAAGCATAGTGAGGTGGAAGTCTATCCCTAATTGATAGGTGAGTTGTCCTTCTGTACCCTAACCTCAAGGGAGTATCTCTTAGACTTCTCCTATTAATCCTCAACCCACTCTATCCATTTGGTCTTATAAATATGAAGCTCCTCCCCATTGGAAAAGAGAGGAAGGTCTATAGCACTCTCTTGCTAGTGGAATTATCTTAGGTGACCCTTATTCATCTTTGGGAGTCTTACTTCATCCTTGGATGCTTGGTTTGGCTTGTTGGAAGGAAGGTTGTGACGTTAAGGCATAGGTTGTAATGTTCTCTCTTGTTGTACTCTCCTTTATTACAGTTAATACAATCTCTTTCCATATACATTATTTTTTTGTTAATGTTTATAGCTTACTTCCTTAACTGTTAGCTTAGATAAATCATATGCAATATATGCTTTTACTGTTTGTTTGTGTCTACTTGTTCAACAGGGATTTACAATTGTAGATCTGAAGGTTTTGGAGCATTGGGTCAAGCAAGGAGCAAAGGGAATTGCGAATCTCAGGTAAGAGATCCAACTGTTACTTTGCACTTCTATTGATCTAGGGAAGTTGATTATATTATGTACTTATTTGTTCTAGATCCAATTGGACTAGTGAGATCTAGCCTTTAAGTCCGCTTAGGTAGATTGTCCGAAAACATGAGCACGCACAATTGAACTTGGGCCAAAGGTCCTTTGAAAAATGAAAACCTTGGTATGTTAGAATTTGCATTGATCGCAACACATGCTACTGTAGATACCATGTAGAATTTGAGTATTATTATGATACATATAGACATATACTTTTTGATTTGCATACTAACATCGTGCAGGAGTGCCCATCAATACCACCACCGAATGAATCTATAGAATTTATCCATAGCATCATGTGTCCAAGTCCTGAAGGACACAAATATGATAAAAAATCATGTTTATATTGGACATGTTTCAGGTGCAGTGGACTTGCATTATTGATCCGCTGCATCCATGAGAGCGAGGAGCATGAATTTCAGAGGATGATAGTAGAAATGCAAAACTTCAAGTATGTAACATATTGAGTAGACAGTGTGAAGGAAAGTAAGAAAATCACATTGGTGAAGTCACATGTAATTTAAGTTTGCATACTTTCATACTGTACATGTTGAATTTATGCATATATATATAGATTTTAAATGTCACACTGTAATAATGCCCTTGGTTTTGTGGCACCATGTACAAATATGCAATTTCATGGAGGAATTCTACAAAAAGATTGAGCATTATGTTAAACATGTCCATGTAGCACGATGGTAGGATGAATAGTACAGACAATGAAGGGGCACCTTTCCCAATGTCACAATATTGTTGGTTGTGGGTTTTGCTGAAAACTACACCTAGTAGCCATAGAAAGAGATTCAAATTCAATATTACCATTCAGACCAAATTAGAATAATGGTCCATATCACATATAGGCATGGTCCAGAGAGCAGCAATGACAGGAGGATATTATTGAAAGAGACTAAATTCTACATCAATGATGAAAGGTGCCATGACATTCATTATGTGAAACATTGCTTCAGAATTTTGTATGATCAAATAATGGAGAGAGATATACAGATGGATCAACATTGGATATGGTCATATGGTTGTGCGGGCCAATTAAAAAATGCACGTGTATTCCAGTGGTTGAGTATTTTTCACAAGACTTATGATGTGTTGCATATATGGAACTATTTTGAGACTAGGCACATGAAAGGAGAGCATGATGGGGCTGGAGCATGTCTCAAAAATGCCCTACAAAGGGAGGAGATGAGGTGCATTAAAAAACCTCACATCCGGGATGTAGGATCTATAG
Organism: Larix kaempferi; assembly: GCA_027924585.1. Lineage (NCBI taxonomy): Eukaryota > Viridiplantae > Streptophyta > Pinopsida > Pinales > Pinaceae > Larix > Larix kaempferi. Next base: position 96,774 of record BSBM01001751.1, read on the forward strand.
TTCAATGGTACTATGCAAAAATGTCAAATCAAACCATAGAGTAGTGGACATCAACAAGTAGAGGACATGTTGTAAGAAATTTCTGGCAAGAGGTTGATATAGCTCGATCGCGTTCTTATAGTTGTAGTACTATACAAGGGACTCATGGATTTCATTCAGTTTGAATCTCAAAGAACCACTTATTTGAAATATGGACGTGAAAAATTGCTTGCTTTTGTGGGCCTTGTAGCAATGATGAGTGGGATGAGTGTGAATCAATGGACTGGGTTGATGAATGGGACCATGTATCACTTGTAGTAGACCCATGTGTAGTTGTTGAAACAATCCAGTTAGAGGAAGTCCAATCTTCTATTTCGAATGACTATGATTATATATCTGATCTTGTATAACTAGGTAAATATTTATGCAATCATATCTCAGTTCTCTTCTTGTATTTTTAAATAACCATGTTCTCAAACCCCTACTTGTTTGAATTTGACCGTAAAATGCATTTTTGCAGGACACATCTACGCATTTGTCACCCCGAAAGACAGTGCAATGGGCATGGATTATTGGTTGGCATGATGCATTTAGGGGAAGAAAAGCCTCGATGCATCATTAACTAATAGTGAAGGCATTTCCTTTCCGACTGGCTCGATGGTTGTTCAGGGTGAACATATTACAGTAGATGGAAAGGCACCAAAGAGCAGTTGTTGGCTATAACTGACTCAGAGGTTTTTCTATAAGACCCAGGTTCTTCACGGTTTCCCTTTGACCAAAAAAACCCCTTCGCACTGGCCCTTTCGGCAGCAACCTACAAGCAGGTTGAGGTCTCACCCGAGGTGTATCTATGGGGTACTGCGGAATCAGGTTTCCACAGTAAGTGATAAGTTTCTTGGATAGATGTATTGCGCAGCACAACAGGGGGTATGTGCTGCAAGGTGAGATTGCACAGCGATGGGCAATGCTGCGGTTTGCACCACTATGTTCTTCTACTGCAGGACTTCTATTGAAACTATGAACAATCCGATTCAACTTTACACTTTGGAGCACACGGAAATGTTTAAGGTGCTGAACTGAGTATCACTCATCCACTCATTCAACTACTCAACCGATTATACATCTACTATTCATTCATCCACTTAGTATGGTTACGATTTGAACATATTCCACTGATACAATCTAATTATTATGCATTTTTTTGTTGTGGATAAAGAAGTACTTAAGTGATATCTTAACACTTAACCAACTAACTGATACACTGTTCTCAAACATAAGCCAAATTTTCACCAGTCATCTATTCATGCAGAACTTAACATATCATTTCCATACCTCTTTTGATGGCAAATGAATACAACAGTTCTCTCATAACAGCATGCAAGGAAACATCTAGACATTCATTTACAGAAAATACATATAAGCATTCATTCATAAAACACAATCGCACAGCGCAATATTTAACGTGGTTCACTCCCCCGGGTGGGAAGCTACATCCACAAGAACGGTTGGTAATATATATCTTTAACATGGGATGGGGACAACCGTTCTTAGTCTACGCACTCAGCTGCAGACTCTCCTTCCTCTCAGATAGGTCTCTGCGCACACAGCTGTAGAGCCTTTTCAATCTTCTTAACTCGAAGAGATTTTACAATATAATATCCAGAACCCAAAGATGTAACAACAAAGAGTAATAGCTATGAAATTAGAACCTCTAACCCCATCCCATACAAAATTGTCTTCTTAAATAGACCATGCCTGAAGGTCACGTCTTTACAATTTCGAAGACCTAAACCCAAAAACCCTTAGGGTTTACAAAACTGTGTCGGTTTCCCTAAACTGGCTTGCTAGCATCTAGTAGCGTCTACTTCATCATGGCGATTCTCCATGTCTTCCTTTTGTCACTATCGGCCTTCCTGTCGCACGTGTGCCAACAGGTCTCTTTCAATGGACTGTTCATTTCTAACGGTCTCACCCACTAGGTATGCCAAGCCGTCTCTTTCCTTGAGCTGTCCTTTCCTTAACAAACTCTTGCATTGGCCGCCTTCCTGATTTGCTTGTGCCTGTTTCTTGGCACTCCTGGAGCATCTTTTCAAAATTATACCACTACTGGTCCATCCGATACCTACACCTGATCCTTGTCCAGCACTCCGCTTTGCTGGCTCCATGTGGCCTGACTACTTCGCAGCACTGCTTCCTTGCAGCACTGGTCTTCGCAGTGCTTCCAAATTTTGGATGCTGTGCACAACTTCGCAGCATCCTCAACACTTAGACAAAATTACATCTTTTTCTGAGCTGTGCACATCTCAGCTTTTCCTGCTTATAAAAAATGTTACCAAAACTTTGTCCCAACTTGGGCCCAACATGCACCTAACACTTACATGTGGCTCATCCCCGAGCCACTTGCTGCTTCGGTTGTCTCACTCTGCTCCGCGATCGACGGAACTAATTTGGCCGCGAACTCATTATATGTACCGAAAAACTATTCCACTGCTTCTCTGGTATCTTGTTCAACTTGTTGTACTGTGTCAAGCAGTGCTATAGTTATCTCTTCTCCAATCTGTTCTTGTACCTGCTCCTGGTTGTCGCACAATTCCTTCAGCTTGTCTTCTATCTACTGCGACACTGCTATAGCATCCTCCAGGAGTTGCTGTGACTGATTATCCATCTCAGTCTCTTTTTCTCTTAATTCCTGGACTTCCTTCTTCAAGCTTGATATTTCCTTATACTTGGACAACCTCTCCCTGGGTGGCAGAGCCTTGAGATCTGTGTCCAACTTTTCTAGCACGGTCTTCTTTTATTTTACCGCAGTATTTACCTGTAGTAGCCCTTGATCCTCCTCAAGGGCAGTGAATGCCTTTGAAATCTTTTCCAAGAGATCTTGGCACTTAGCCATCTCACTCGTTATGCTTTGCGCGGAAGCACTCACTGTTTGCTCTCTTAACTGTTGTTCAGTTAATGGCACCTGCGTGTTCAGTTTTTCCTTCAAGGCTTCAAGCTCGACCTTGTGGAGGATGTCCCTATCCTGCGTCTCCATCTTCAAGGATTCACCTTTTCTCCGATCCTCAAAGCTGTGTCCACAGGATCATCTTGGACTTCTATACCTTCAATATCTTGGGCAACAGTAGATATGGTAGTCTCCAATTGTTTATGGAGGTCATATTCATCACGCAGCTGCATGTCTATGCGCAACTCGAGCTGCCTGTTTGCTGCATGGAGCTCCACTTGTGACTTCATCAAATCTACTGTTCGTTCATGCATCTCCTCGACGATCTGCGTGTGGATAAAGTGTAAACCTGGCAAGGGTATTTTGGCCAAGTCGAGCTCTACCCGCTCGACACCCTTTGTGTCCAGGATGATCTGTTCTATCATTGGTAATGCAATAGCCAATGGGTCCAAATGGACAATCCTGGTCTTAGAAGGCAATGTTATTACTAGCTGCGGCGGTGCTTCCTGCGAGGTTCCTACTGACCTCCCTTCAGCTACTGTGTCGTGCGACAAGGTTAGGCTCTTCTGGACATCGTCCATTTTCTTCATGAGACCTTGCAGTGCGAGCCTAGTCTTTTGCAGGTCATCCTGGATGACCTTATCCTTTTTGTCTTTGTCAGTCATTAGCTCCTTCATTTGGTCTGAGACCTTTTCTGCTATCATCTCAAAGTCATCTTCGTTCAGCATTGTGTCAGATTGAGTCTTTGTGGCCTTCATCTTCTTCCGTGCCTTTGGCTTCTGTGAGGTCTCAAGCTCTTTCCGCTTTCCTGTTTCTTCAACAATCGGGCATGACAGCGGGATTGGCTCGTCTTCTTTAGAGTCTTTCTCAACATCCATGACTTCAACACGAAATTCAGTGGGCCAGTCCTTCATGAGTATTTCAATGTCATCCTCATACATATGGTAGTTACCCACGTACCATTCTGGATTCTTCATCTTTTCCTTGGGTGAAATAAAAATACATCGCATGTCAGCCCAAAAATCAAGAATGCAAATGTATTTCGACGTTACCTGCTTTGTGATGCGAGTTGTGTGGGTGATCACATCGCACAACTGAGTGTAATACTGATAGAAGACTTCAGCTGTCGTGTGCTGTCACTCTACGTTGATGTTTGCCCAGAGGTTGGCATAATGAAACCCTCTAGGATCATTGGTTTCTGTAATGACACCCATATAGTCCTTTAGCTCTTTCCATCCAGAAAAGGCGATGAGGATGATCAGCCATGTAAAGTGGAACTGTTCGCCATTCTCCTGGGTATCATTAAGCTCATCCAAGAACTCATTAAGAAGATACAGACACCAATTGAATTCAGTGCCTTCAGTTGCTGCGGCACTGGGTAGTACTACGCCCGCAGGCACCTCTGGAGGCCTAGCTTTTATGAGTATTTTTCCCGCGAGTAGCTGGGTGACAATCTTGTCACTCTGTCTTCAATTTCCTCTATGGGAAAACCTCTTTTGCCTTTCACTAATGCATGAGTTTTCTTCATCTTTTTGACCGCCTCTTTTTCCTTATTCTTCCCCTGGAAGAATAGCTTAGGATCCTTACCGCGCTTGCTTAACCCTGTGATGCGGTGGATTAAATCAATGTTTACATCGACATTTCTGTCGAGCCACATATATCCCTGGTGGATTCACGCCATCAGTGTGTGAACCACCACATTCACTTCTGGTGATCGATCAAAATGTGGCAACCTCAACAAGTTCAGCAGTCTTGACTGAACGACGGGTGTGAGCCAGCTTTCGGACACCAAGTTAAAAGTTCCCTTGGCATCCTTTTTCCAGCACATATACTGGTCAGGCTGGAACTGTGGGTACTTAGGCGCATGGGGCTCTTCCTTTTGCATGCCTAGGAGGTCAAAATCTTCCCACTTACAGTCTGCGATCTTTTCGAGCAGGTTCTTGGCAACCTCTACATGTTTTGAAATTGGCGACAATGGGATGTCATATCTAGCATTCTTGGTCAATTTAAAGACTGGGGCATCCAATGCCCGTGGTGATATATACTCAGGTTTCAACTTCAGTGGTTCCTTCTGAAAGACTGGCGATCTTTGTGCCATTTGACCCGTCTTTAGAATATTTCTTCATGGTGCAGTTATGTCTTTCCCTTTGTCCTGCATGATTGGGTTATGGCAAGGTGATCTTCTGGACACTTGACCCGATTCGAGTACAACCTTCTTGGCAGGGGTTTTCATTAACTCTGCAATTCCCCCATGATGAAAGACTCAGATTTCTTCTTGAAGTGTAAGCTCTTCTTCTCTGTTTGGTGATTTGGACATTCACTGGCGAGAGTAGGAAACTGTTTCTGAGATATGACTAAGGATTGCTAACACAGGAGTGAAGGCATGAAAATTCTAAGTGTCTGGTAACGTCCGCGATTCCTTATGCAGCGTTATTTATAGGCGCAGCTGGGTCCTCCCCATGCCTTCCAACGGCTAGATGGGCATTTAATGCAGTGTCCATTAGAGAATTTGAGTGAATCCTTAAGTTCCTTCCGTCGTCAATGTGTTCAGAACGACTATATTTTTGTTAAATACTGAAGCGGTTCATTGCAACAGTCATATAACGACTATTTTTCTCAAAAGCAGTGTAACGGCTATTTTTTTGAGTCTTGCGCCGAGCTGCACAGCAAGTCATCCGCGATCCTGCGCAGTTACTTCGCAGTGCCACAATTTTCAATTGCGCGGTTCCCTTTTTATTTTCTTACTTCTTCTCTCTTTTTTTTTTCCTCCGTCCAGCTTCAGCAGTGCTGCACGGTACACACATTGTTATACTTATCATACATGTATAGACTCCTTTACATTTCTAGTGTCCAATTTCAACTATACTTGACACTTGGAAATATCTTCCTCCGCTTATCATTCAGGATTCTGCGAAGCAGGGCTGTCATGGTACAGCTTTAGTCTGCTTCCATTGATCAAAGTTGGTAAGGTATCGCCAGCTAAATTGGCTAACTGGACTGCACCAGTGTTAGTAACATGTATCACAGTATATGGACCAAGCCAATGCATCTTAAATTTACTAGAAAAATTCATGAATTTTCTATCATATAGGAGGACTAGGTCACCTACCTGGAAGCACTTGTTCTTTATATGGCGATCATGCCACGCTTTCTCGCGGTCTTTCTGAACTTGCTGGTGGAAGCCGGCAATGAAGCGATCTTCTTCCAACCCAATGAGGTGTAGCAACCTTTCTTCTAATGCTGCGTAGTCTGCCATTCCTGTGAACGCAACGATCCGCAAACTAGGGACAATGTACTCCATTGGAATTATAGCTTCCTTCCCATAAGCCAACTGAAAAGGTGTATGTCTTGTCAATTTATTGCATGTAGTCCTGTATGCCCATAACACAAAAGAGACGCGCAGATCCCAATCATATGTATTTACGTTGCAGACCTTAGTCAGTGCGTTCTCCAGTATTTTATTGAAAGCCTCAACAGTGCCATTCGCCTGTGGATGATATGGAGTACTACACTGATGATGAATGTGGAATTCATCTGTGAGTGCCTCAATGGTCCTGTTCAAAAAGTGAGTACCTTGGTCACTCATCAAAATCTTTGGACAACCCAATCTTGATAATATGTATTCAAAAAATGAACTACGCTGTAGTCCTTTACTGGCTTTGCTTCCGCCCATCTGGTGAGGTAATCAATAGCAGTAATAATGTACCTCGCACCAGTTCTTTTCCCTAGTGGGTTTATAGGACCCACAAAATCAATTGCCCATTTCTCAAACGCCTGCAAGGTCAACTGTGGGTTTAATGGCATCTCATCTCTTCGTGAAGGTTTCCCTGTCCTTTGAAAGACATCATAGTTCTTGCAGTGTTCTTTGGAATATTTGTGGATCATGGGCCACCATAGCCCTGCGCACAATATCTTCTGCGCGGTAGCCCTTCCTGCATAGTGACCTCCCGCGACCCCTGAATGCGCGTCTGCTAGAATAAATGGTTTCTCATGATTTAGTACGCATGTGTGCAGGACTTCATCCGGTCCGAGTTTGTATAACTAAACTGCAATTATAGTGAAGTCTGCGGCGTGCACCACTAGCTGCTTCTTCTGCTGGACGGATAATTCCTGTGGTGCTAGCCCTGTTGTTAAAAAATTAATGATATCCTTATAATAATCATCGGAAACCTATATAGCGAATAGCTATGCATCAGGCAGACTGTCTTCAATGTTCGTCGGCTCTTCTCCTGACTCAATCCTTGACAGATGATCGGGTCCCAAGTTCAGTCTACCTGGCTTAACAACAATATCAAAATCATACTCCTGGAATAGCAATAGCCATATGCATATGCGTCCCCCTAACATTGGCTTATTGACCAAGTATTTCAACGCAGAATGGTCAGTGAGCATAAGGAAGTGCGCACCAAGCAAGTAATGTCTGAATTTCTGTAGGGCATATACCATCGCAAGGCCTTCCCTCTCGGTAGTAGTATAGTTCTTCTCTGCTTTTGTGAGCTTCCTGCTAGAGAATACAAAAGGATGGTCAATACCTCCTTCTCCTGGTTGAGCTAATACCATTCCCAAGGAAATACATGATGCGTCAACATGGATGTGAAATGGCTTCATCCAATCTGGAAAGACTAGAATTGGCGCAATCACCATATTTTCTTTTAGTGTATCAAAACCCTGTTGACATTCCGCGTTCCAAATGAACGGTGCGTCTTTCTTCAGCAACTTTTCCATTGCTGCGGTTATCTGCGTGTAACCCTTTATAAATTTCTTGTAGTATCCAGTATGGCCTAAGGTAGAGCGCAACATCTTGACTGAATTTGGTGTTGGCAAGTTCACAATAATGGCAATCTTCGCAGGGTCCACCATCAGTCCTTGCTTACAAACAATGTGCCCAAGTAGAATCCCATAAGGAACACAAAAAATACACTTCTTTAGATTTAAAAAGATTTGATGCTGTTGACACTTCTCAAGCATCATTCTGAGGTTCGCACAATGGTTTTTCAATAGACCAAACATAGTCCAATCATCAAAATAGGCTTCGAGAAACTTATGCATAAATTCTTTGAATGCTGCGACGACCACTTTGGAAAATATGGTAGGTGCGTTCTTCAGGCCAAAAGGAATTACTATGTACTAAAACGACCCCCATTCTGTAGCAAAAGTCATCTTATGCATGTCTGCGGGATCAATCCTTATCTGATGATATCCCGAAAAACCATCAGTAAAAGAATAGGCCTCATTCCCTCCAACATTATCAAGCACTTCGTCCGTGAATGGAGTAGGGAATGGGTCGTGCATGGAAGCATCATTTAGTTTTCTGAGATCAACACAAATCCTGATCTCACCCTTCGCTTTCTTATCTTGAACGACCATGGGACTAATCCACTCTGATTCCTCGATAGGTTCCATGATTCCTGCTTCAAGCATCTTATCCAGCTCTGCGCGTACTCTTTCTTTGTAGCGCGGATTTAGTCTGTACGGTCTCTGCTTCACAGGATTTGCGCCTGGCTTCCAAGGTTTTTTCATGACTCATAGGTCTCCCAGAATTCCTTTCATTTCTATAAATTTTGTTGGAAACAACGCCTGATACTCATGTAGAGTGTCTACTATCTCTGCAACAGTCTGATCGTACCAATAGTCTCCGATTGTTGCGAACTTTGGTTCTTCGCTTGTGCCAATATTCACCTTCTATGTTTTTACTGGTTTGCTCATATCTGGGATTTCTAATGGAGGTCCTTCTACGTTGCGCGCACCCTTTGATTCTAGTATGTTTATGTTGCGCGGATCGTCATTAGCATCTTCATTTCTATCATCGATGTCTTCATCTAGGTTGTAACACTCGCTAGGGTGTTCTTCGTGTTTCTTCCATTCTGACTGTAGGTGTGCAGGAATGCGATCTGCCCCGAAGAATTCCTCCAACATCATATTTCTGTGAGGACAGTCTTCCCTGAATATGTGTTCCTTAATTATTTACAATGCCTCATGGATCAACGGCTTCTCGTCCTCCAAGCTGAAGTCCCTTTGGAAGTTCGCAGTCAACATTTCCCAATCAGTGGTTTCTTTGCGCAACTCCAAGTCTAGGTACCATTTCTTTGGAATGTCATCATCCAACGTATGTACAAAAAGATGCACCCATTATGTGTGTGGCCTTTCCGCCCATGCCTATGAATAGACTTCAATGTGTTGACTAGGATCTGTCTGTCCATTAAACTTTTCAAAGGGTAAAGTAACCCTTTCAGCAAATCGGATTTGCATCTTAATTCTGCACTGATCCCAAGTGGTTAGTGTCTACTTGTGCGCATTCCACCATCTGGCGGGTGTGTCACACAGTGCCATATCCAATGCTGGTAATCTGTGCTCATGGCAATAGCTGCAATGTATTATTGGATGAAAGTATAAACATTAGCAGAACCATCATATGTGGGAATAGGACTTACCTCCTTCTCGATCCAGCACAGTGATTTCGTAACCTGTGTTAAATTTTCTGAATTTACTTCAATCTGATCTAGGATCTTAACTAAGAGAACAACATGTACAACAAATCTACAACATATCAATCATGGACACAATAATGCAAGCACACAAGAGACATAAAGTTTACTTGGGGAAAACCATAAAGGTGAAAAACCCCAATAACTTCCTCAGAGATAGATAGAGCAATGATACAACTAGAATACAAGAGATAGTCTTCTCCTAGCAGCAGAGCCTCCTCCTACACAAGTGCGCCACTTTCCAAAGTGTGAGTGAGAGAATAGAATGTGTAAAATGAGAGAGACACACTCTCTATTTATACACTAACTTGACTTGACCTTTACTCAACTAGGTCGACCTCAACTTAACCACTTAACATAATGCTGACTAGGCTGACCCCCACTAGGGTGGTCTAATAACCCTTTGACCCACATGGCCGACCCCCAATAGGGTGGTATAATAACCCCTTGACCCACATGACTTATACAGGGCCGACCCCAACAAGGTTGTCTAATAACCCATCAAGTATAAGTTACGACACTTACAATATAAATGAAGACACTTCCGTATAGAGGAATAATAACATCTCTATAGGAATACAATATACATATATGTGAAATACATTCCGAAGTTACATATACATCAACACTCCCTCTTAAATAGGAAGGTATTTCTCGACATAGGTCTTCTAGCACAAGTCATCTTCTTTGGATCATCGTCACTGGATAATCGTCATCGAGTCATCATCATAGTCACTGCTACTGCTATCTCAATCGATCTTTGAATCTACTCGTCATAGGAAGTTCTACAGAGCCAGTCCTTTTTCATACTGGATGTAGGCCCACCACCTGCAGGTCTTCGTCATCACTGGCCATACTATGGAAATCTCAGGACTTATTACGTGCGTCACAAAACCTTAAAAGAGTCTCTTGACTAGCAAGAACCCTAAAGAGCATCTGAGGCCTTTTTCATCCTGTCTAGATCTCCAGGACTTATTACATGTGACCCCACCACAAAACCTCGAAAGAGAATCCCAGGACTGATTACGAGCACAAGGCTCAACCTATCGGATCTCCTAGGGCACAAATTACATGTGGTCACCACAAAACCTTGAAAGAGCATCCCGGGACTGATTAAGAGCACAAGGCTCAACCTATTGGATCTCCCAGGGCACAAATTACATGTGGTCATGGAAAAACCTCAAAAGAGCATCCCAGGATTGATTACGAGCACACAGCTCAACCTATCGGATCTCCCAGGAAACAAATTGCATGCCATAGGACAAAACCTCGAAAGAGCATCTGCCATATATCCCAGGGCACAAATTACATGCCATAGGAAAAACCTCGAAAGACTATCTGCAGATGTTCCAGGGCACAAATTATATGTCCTCCCAAGCAAAACCTCGAAAGAGCATTTTCCAGATATCCCAGGGTACAAATTACATGCCATAGGAAAAACCTCAAAAGACTATCTTCAAATCTCCCAGGGCACAAATTACATGCTTATCTGCACAACCTATTCCACGGCCACAGAGTATCAACTTGATACTCACCATACATCATCCTGATGTACACATGATCATCCTGATCATCATCACTGCAACATCCTACTGCATGTCATCTGGAGCAACATCCTGAAGCTCGTCATCCATGATCATCCTGATCATACAATGCATCTACCTGATGCATACCAAATCTACCTGATACATATCATCATACATGATCCACCTGATCATACAGTGTATCCACCTGATACAAATACAAATACATGATACATATCACCATACATGATCCACCTGATCATACAATGTATCCACCTGATACATATACAGATACATGGTCCAAGCATCCAACATGATGCATATACAAAAATACATACAAGTGATCCACTTGATCATATCCAACATCCAACATGATGTGTACATACTTATAAATGATCCAATTGATCATATCCAGCATCCAACATGATGCGTACATACATATAAATGATCCTACTGATCATATCCAGCATCCAACATGATGCATACATAGAGCAGTAACTGGAGCATTGTCCTGATGCTCATCATCCATGATCCTCCTAATCATCATAGCATCGTCCTCTTCAGATCATTTCATTGTCCATGAAGCATAGCCCAGATGCACATCATCCAGCACTTACACCATCGACATGGGAGAACACATCTACCACCATTCGGGGAAGGCTCCAGCCCTCACTTTTTCACCATGGGAGAACACATCTACCACCATGTGAAAAATGGCTTCATCCCTTACATCTACACCATGGGAGAACACATCTACCACCATGTGAGAATGGCTCAGCAATTACATCACGACCATGGGAGAACACATCAACCATGTCAGAAAATCTCATGTGCATCTACATCTTCCGGACTCATCACTTCCCTTTGGAAGGAACCTCGATTTGAAGTGCACCAAGCCTCTCTCTGAAGTACTCAAAACTGCACTCTGGCCAACGGCTTGGTCAATACATCTGCAACCTGCTCATTCGTTGCAACATACTCTGCTTTGGCTATACTCAGTGCTACGCAGGACTGCTTCCTGCTAAACCAAGAGATCACACCTGATCCCATACTGAAGCAACACCCAGATGTGCTCTTCTTATCTGCAGCATTGCCTGCCCAATCTGAATCAACATAACCCTGCAGGTTAAACTTTTGATTCGCATCATATTTGAGCCCATAATCAACTGTACCCTTCAGGTACCTCAAAATATGCTTTACAGCAACCAGGTGAACACTCCTCGGATCTGTCAGGAACTGGCTCAATGTGTTCACCGTAAAGCAAATATCTCGTCTCATGTTCATCAAGTACATCAAGGACCCAATCATCTGATGATACATAGTGACATCAACCGGTTTAGATGAAGCATCAAACAGAAGCTTCAGGTTCGATGCCATAGCCTCGTAGTCCATCATCCCGAACCTCTTCAGGATCTCTACTGCATACTTCCCTTGTCCAAGGAAGATTCCATCTGCACTCTGCCACACCTCCATACCTAGAAAGTGGTGCATCATACCCAAGTTCTGCACATATATGACTCCCTGTCATGTGTCTCAAAACCAAGTGGCTGCTCCACATACACTTCTTCTTCAACTACACCATTCAAGAAAGCTATCTTGAAATCCATCTGGTGTATCTTCTATTTCATCACTTTTATATTTCTCTATGCTACCATCTGCAGCATGCTTGATCTTGATAGATCCATATGGAAGTTATAACAAACTTCCCTTCAGGTCTTGGGACTACATCCCAAACATCATTCTTCATGATCGACGGATCATGGCATTCTTCCCATATCCTGGGAACTTCAATATCTTCAATAGATAATTTTGTTGCTTGTAGCTAGGGTTTTACCCCTAGCTTGTGCAAATGAGCACCTACTAAGGAGAAGGGACTCCTTAGTAGCAGTTCAGTAAATGTAAATTATTAAGCTAAAACAGAAATAAAAACTACTCTAAAACATGTGCATGAAAAATAAACAACAATTTGTAAACAAGGGTTTTGTATTAATATTACCTTCAATGTGAAGGTTGGTGAAGCTCCTTGCAATGTCCAAGAGGGTTGCTCCAAGCTCCAATGTGCTCCTTCTCTTTCTCCAATGGTGGGGATGGGCCAAAAGAGGCTCTCAAGGTGAAAGTAGTTCAATGGTGAACTAGGGTTTCGAGAGAGATTTTGGCAGAGTAAGGGTATACTTGATTGTGGATGTGAAATAAGGGATCTCCATCACCTATTTATAGTTTTTTGGTGGTGGAGTGCTGACCCATGGTTTTAGGAAACACATGGTTTAGGGCAGCTGTATAGGGTTTTTTTCCTCCTTTTCCTCATTATTTTATAATTTTTATTCCCTTTTTAGGGGGTTTTTGCTGTTTTAGAGGAATTTTGGATATTTTTGGAGGAAAAGGGGGGTTTTTTAGCCTTTTTGAGGCTATTTTGATGGTTTTGTGGCCTTTTGGAGGCATTTTAGGCCTTTTGGAGGCTTTTTAATGGGATTTTTTGGGATTTTAAGGGAAATATGGTAGGAAAATGGACAATTGAGCCATATAATGTGGTAGATGAGGTAGTGAACACTTTTTGGGTGTTAACATTGCTGAACAAATGTTGTAGTTCTTCTTTTGTAGGTGATGGCATATGATATTTCCTACACAACAAGTTAAATTGCATGATTAGAAAACATCTCATAGTTTTCAGAACAAATTCTTACACATAAAGAAATATGTCATACAGTCATGCAATTATCTTAGCCAATGCTTCAATACAACATTTATCCATATCCTGTAACTTTCTAGATGCCTTCCAATCTCTACCAGAACATTGTTAAGAGTGTGCACAACTCCCAACATGTCAGCAAAGTGGTTTCATTCTAGATAAGTAGAAATGGAATGTTGTACAATGCCATAGGCCACTTACCCATGCATATTAGTAGTATACTGTTCATCAATGCAACTATTCTAATATGCATAATACACAACCTAATTCTAGGAACATCAGTATATACATTATTGAACAGTATTATTTAAACAATAAAATATGCAAGTAATGACAATTCAAATACTTATCTTTTTTGTTTGTTGGGTTGACTCCCTCTTAGTCTTTGCTTCTTTTTTGCAACTCCATTCTTATGTGGATTGTGAGAAGTGGTCAACTCCCTCTGAATATCTGCATCCTTGCAAAAACTACTGAAGTGTGCTCCTTTGATTTCTTGCAGGAACAACTGGAGTGTGCTCCCTCTTGATCTTTGCTTCCTGGATTACCTGTCCTTGAAATTACATCCATCCTTAATCACTATGCATGCTTATTAGTATCATCATTGTGTTATCCTTGAGGTCTCATACATAATCACACATTTATTAGTATAGTCTTAATACTATCAAAACACAATAATCTTAAACATGTATATTCATGATCATTCACAGATAATAAACATTAGTATTCAAGGTTTCAGGGAAGTCTTCTTTTACTCATAGCGATTCTTATTTGATCATAGGACTCTTTTGGTTAGTTGAATCATCAATCAAGATAAGAGATATAATATGCATAAAACCCGTGATTATCCAAACCTATACCTTCATGATTCTTCTGGTTAGTCATATCATCAATTATGGTAAGAAACATAATATGCATACAACCATGATTATTCAAACCTATGACTTCATGAATAATCATTATCAACAACACAATAGTATAAGATCCTAACACAAGGTAGGATTCTAGCTTGATATAGGAAAAAAATACCTGGATTAGCATGCTAGCTAGTTATGTCTAACATACCCGCATAATGTCTTCTGGTTCTCTTCGGTGACTTGTGCTAGTAACCTGATGTCTCATAAGTTAACCATTGTAGAACCAAGTTATACATACCTCGAAAGTAGATCTTCTATGTGATCCATGACAATGGATGAATCTTTGTCTTCATGTCAGCATGAGCATATGTTTTTGAAGTAGAACATGATTTGACTTTCTTGGTGTACCTTTTGTGTTAGCAAACAACATAAACCTCATACAACATCACAATGCATTAGTACAATCATAAGTGTCAAAATCTTAATTAATGAATATGTTCTATTAAGGTGATACGACAAGTACAGTAATTAATCAAGATTCTACTGTAATGATATGAAGACAAACATATAATAAACTTAACCATGAAACATACCCGTAAGCCATACCTATCAAGATTGCTTGTAATCTTCTTATGGAAGGCCTTAGCCTCATCTCCCTCTGAGAGAGGAACTTCTTCACTTATGCAGGTGACCAATCCATCTTCTTCTAGGATTAACCCAATCCACTTGATTTACAAGAAATGGACCTGGAGCTGGATTAGGGTTTGTTAAAGAAACCCCAAAAATTCAAACTTTGAATTTCAAACTTCTGAAAGGATAGAAATATGCGCCTTAATGAGCTGATCAAGTTGGTATATTCAGAATTTGAAAACTGCAAAGTTTCACCCCTCGAAATTGCCTTTTAGATTTCCAGATTCATTGGGGAGGACCCTGAATTAGGGTTTGAGTTTCCCGGAGCTTCACCCAACCAAAAGATTTGATTCAAAACTCTAAGATTCGATTTTTCTGAGGAGCTTCCATCCGTGGTCACAGATTTCCAAAATTCCAATTTTTGTAGAAGCCCTAATTTTCCATATTTCTGATCAAAGTCCGAAACTGGGGTTTGATCTAGCCTGACCTTCTGCCCAACCAAAAAATCTGATCTTGGTCTCTAAATTTTTATTTTGATGAGTAGCATCCAGCCGTGGTCTCTGATTACAAAAATTTCAACTTTCTCTCAAGCCCTAAATTCTGGAAGCCATGAATGAAGGTACTCAAAAATAATTTTGTTTTGACAGAAATATGTACTTGATTGTTTCTGGTGTAACTCCGAACGTTTTGATCCGCAACGTCTGAAATTGTTTCCTGAGATAGCTCGACCTGTTATCTTTCAATCCCGATAGGTCTGACCTCAATTGGATTCTCTGAGAGAGAGTTATGCCAAGTGTCGCAACGTGACCTGTTTATGGGATAATACAGGAGAGCGAACTTGTACAACATGCCACGTGTCATTGGTTCAACTTCAGCCTCTGAAACACTTTTCTGAGATATCCTGACCTATTATATTTCCATCCCGATAGGTCTGACCTTCATTGGATTCTCTGAGAGAGAGTTATGCCAAGTGTCGCAATGTGACCTGCTTATGGGATAATACAGGAGAGCAAACTTGTACGGCATGCCACGTGTCACTAGTTCAACTTCGGCCTCTGAAAATTGTTTCTGAGATAGTACAGGTTGTGTACGACCTTTAACATTTTATGAAATTTCATTTGGAGCTTCCTAGCTCAAGTTATGAACTTTTTACCAAGGTCACCTGATTTTGACTCAGATTTGGAAGAGGCAGAAACCCTATATTGTACAGATTATAAATCACAAAGTACAACGAATTAGAGGTTTTCCTTTGGACACAAGGTGCATGGGGTTCTGATATTCAACCTGTAAACGTTTCAGATCCGAAAACATTGCCAAAATGGATTTATAGCGAAAGTGCTACGATGACTGGTTTTTACTATATCAAGCCCTAGCATCGTAAGTGCAACAAGTGTCATACATGCCATATCATGCCTTCTTTCAAGCTAGCTCTGATACCATATTAAATTTTATGAATTTACTTCAATCGGATCTAGGATCTTAACTGAGAGAACAACATGTACAACAAATATACAACATATCAATCATGGACACAATAATGCAAGCACACAAGAGACACAGAGTTTACTTGGGGAAAACCATAAAGGTGAAAAACCCCAATAACTTCCTCAGAGATAGATAGAGTAATGATACAACCAGAATACAAGAGATAGTCTTCTCCTAGCAGTAGAGCCTCCTCCTACACAAGTGCACCACTCTCCAAAGTGTGAGTGAGAGAATAGAATTTGTAAAATGAGAGAGACACACTCTCTATTTATACACTAACTTGACTTGACCTTTACTCAACTAGGTCGGCCTCAACTTAACCACTTAACATAATGCTGACTAGGCCGACCCCCACTAGAGTGGTCTAATAAATATTTGACCCACATGGCCAACCCCCAATAGGGTGGTCTAATAACCCTTTGATCCACATGACTTATACAAGACCGACCCCAACAAGGTTGTCTAATAACCCATCAAGTATAAGTTACGACACTTACAATATAAATGATGACACTTCCGTATAGAGGAATAATAACATCTCTATAGGAATACAACCACTTCCGTATAGAGGAATAATAACATCTCTATAGGAATACAATATACATATATGTGAAATACATTCCGAAGTTACATATATATCAACAACCTGTGCGCATCTTCTTGCTGATATTTCATGCATCCGGCTTTGCCAATTTTCCAATCCTGCCTTCGAATCAAAGACACAGGAGCTGTCACATCTCCAGTCGAGTGTACGATCTGCAGTAGGATTAATGTAATCTTCCTGGTTCATTGTGAGCTGGTATAGTCTGTCCAAGTCTTGAGGCTTGGATTCCTCCTGAATCGGCTCGCTATATCTGTCACCATCCTCAGGATCCAACGGTGCGATGACCCTAAGATGCTTTCCTTCAAATATCATCTTCTTTGTTTTTAAGTTGATGATAGCCAAGTTATCAATAGCCCAGTCAATTCCTAGCAGTGCAGGAAAAGGTTGACTATCATCCACAATCTCGATAACTTCAAAGGCTACATGACTTTGGACTCCATCGATGTCGACTATCACATCAGCTAACCGACCAAAAGGTATGACTTTCTCTTGGTTAGCCATTCTCAACTAGATAGGTGACCATGACAACTTTGGTCGACCCATCTACTGCCATGTCTGCTTAGTTAAGACATTTACTTTAGATCCCAGATCAAGGATGACTTCATCCATTTCAAAATCTCCTATTTGCATGGTAAGTCTCATTTCTCGGCCCGTTCTTTTATGCTTCCTTATGTGATGTACTACGCTATCAGAAGCCTTTGTTCCGGTCTGCGGCTCATACTGGTTTATGAGCTTCTACAGCTCTACTACGGCATTTTCACTTTTGAGTAGCTTCATACAGCTTCACAGGAATTGCGCAACGGAGGTTCTGACATCCATTACGGTGCTTATTTTGTCATAGGCCGCTAGCATGTCTTCAACATGCGGTGCTTGAATGCGCAATGGGATCCTTTGTGATTCTGTTGCTGGCTCTCTGAAGGTATCCTGTGCGTCGATAAAGACTTCCTTGTTCTTTCATAGGTCAAGAGTAGGTATTTTTCCTGGAGATTTCCTTCTCCATACTGTCTCAAGAGGAGACTGCTTTGTGTGAGCCACCCCTGACATGGAAGCTTCTGATCCCCTATCGCGGCCTGTCTGAGCGCCATTGCACGTGACCACATTGATGCTCGGGTCTACTGGTCTGTTCTCTACTACGATCCACTAGATGTTCGTGTTTGGTGCGTCTGTCCGTCTTCTTTTCTGTATTTCCAGCTCTAGCACTGGGCAATCTTCAATAACATGCTCAAATGATTTACAATAATTGCACGTAGTGCATGGGTTAACACAATCTCTAGATACGTGACCTGTCTGGCCACAATTATAACAAATGACTTGGCCGCGGCCTCTTCCCTGCGTCGGGCTAGCATTTCTTCCTCTGCCGCAGTATCCAGCACCACGACTTCCTTGTTCTTTCATAGGTCAAGAGTAGGTATTTTTCCCGGAGCTTTCCTTCTCCATACTGTCTCAAGAGGAGACTGCTTTGTGTGAGCCACCCCTGACATGGAAGCTTCTGATCCCCTATCGCGGCCTGTCTGAGCGCCATTGCGCGTGACCACATTGATGCTCGGGTCTACTGGTCTGTTCTCTACTACGATCCACTGGATGTTCGTGTTTGGTGCGTCCGTCCGTCTTCTTTTCTGTATTTCCAGCTCTAGCACTGGGCAATCTTCAATAACATGCTCAAATGATTTACAATAATTGCACGTAGTGCATGGGTTAACACAATCTCTAGATACATGACCTGTCTGGCCACAATTATAACAAATGACCTGGCCGCGGCCTCTTCCCTGCGTCGGGCTAGCATTTCTTCCTCTGCCGCAGTATCCAGCACCACGACCTCTGTATCCTCCTTGGTCATATTATGCATTCTCTTGTTTTAGCTGGTTATCTTCTTGTATGTGGTACAAGCCAGTGCCTCTCATTGAGTCCATATCTTGTTTTCTCTCATTCATTAGCTCATATGCGCGGCAGTTGGTTCATCATGTCCAACTGATTTACAGAAATTGCAATATAATTTTTTAGGTGTTTTCACATATCTCTGTATAAGATAGCAGTCTTCAGGTTGGTGTCCTGTAGTTCTACAAATTTCACACCATGGGGCCTGATTCTGATTTAGTGGGTTGGGCGCACCATTATTAAGATAGTTGCGGAATAAAGGGCAATGCTCCCCATCATGGCCTTCTCCTTTACAACCTGTACACCAGACCTCATGTCTAGGTTCATACCTTTGTTCTTTGCCATTCTTCATGCTTTGCAGCTCTAGTGTCATGGTGGTCAGTTGGTTCTGGATCTGAGACATTCCAGAACTAGTCTCACCAATCAGCGAAGCCTCTAGCTTCATTGCGATCTCCAAGGCCTCTGCTTGTGACGTAACCTTCTACTGCATCAATGGTAATCTAATATGGGGCAACAACGCATCAATGAACCATTCCTTGTGCTATTCTGGGGCTATAACAAAGCTTACTTGGTCTAATAGGGTCTTGAACTTCTGATCAAACTCCGAAACTGTTTCAGTCAGTTTCTGCTTTATTTCTTTCAACTCGGTTATACATCGAGATTTAGATTTAGGTTTCTTAAACTCTGCCACAAGCGCAGCTTTAATTTCTGTGAGGGTTCTCGGCTGTGTGTTAGAGTACTTCATGAACCAATGTAAATCTCTATCCCTGAAAGTGGTGATGAGCTGTGCTCTCTTCACGACATCATCCTGGATTTGTCTTACACTCCATACGGCTTCACAAAGAAACCAATGCTAGTCAGGGTCTTCTAGGCTAGTTCCGTTGAATATTGGGAGCTTCATATTAGTGTTTTCCATTGTTATATTAGGTGGTGGGGTGCCCGAATTAGTGCGTGGCTGCTGTAAAGGGCTTTGCCGGTGAAATAAAATTGGTTTATCAGGATAGATGTACTGGGATGAGTATTCTGCGGCGTGGGCTGTGTAGCGGGTGGGTTTTGAGATAAAGGTGGTGCGGTCTCTGCAGCCAGTGGGTTGTTAGGTGTAAATGGTGGTGCGGCTTCGTTGTCAAGGTTACACGGAATCTCAGTATCAATATGGAGTCCAGGGCCTCCAAGATTCTTATTAAATTTATACCTCTTATGTCATGTCCCCAATTTTGGGCTAATTCAGTGACCATGGGTAAAAGGGGACATTATTTTCCTAGGAAGATAAATGATAATTTAATCCTGTAACTATATAATAAATTTTAGCCTAATTTATGTTGGAGGAATTAATTTTATTAATTTAAATTAATTCCTTTACTTAATATTCCTAAAATAATTGGGAAAGTGGGCCAAGAGAGTGCCCTCATGGAGATAAGGTTTCCAAATTGGATCTAGAGACAAGAAAATAGAAATATGGCTAAATCAATTTGTGGATTTAGGAAAAGAACAAAAGAAGGAAAGGTGTAAGAGTTTCTAAAAGCAAGAAAATGGAAACAACCAAAAAATGCAAAAGGAGGGCGCAATTTCCAAAAAGGAGTCCAATTTACAAATCAAACAACTTTTACAAAGCAGGAAACATATGGAGACAAAGGGGGGCACAGTTTCTAAAGGAGAAAAGCTTGTAAGGCAAAATAAAGGAAAGTATGTCAACTCATGGGTGACCTATTCTCACAGGTCACCAAGCTCTTCAACTTGCTCAGTAGGTCATCATGAAGTTTATAAAAGAATCCAACCAACTCCATTTGAGAACTTTTGGTCATTGTGAGTTTATGAGTGAAGCATTTTAACTTCTCAAGGTTTGGTGATGTGCCCAAGCTAATCAATGGGTGATATGCCCCATTCTTCTATTCTACTTCTTTTCTCTAATATTCTCTCAGGATTTGCAGCCATGGAGATATGATATGAAGGTCCATATAATCCAATACTAAGAAGAACCCAAGCTTACAAGGATTCATCATCATACAGGGTACATTCGGAGGAGACAACATTGAAGGGACGAAATGGAGGTTTCAGGTTTAGAACTTCTGATCATTTCTAGGATGTGAGACCTATTCCATTGAATTTGGAGGGCCATTTCCAGTAGGAAACACTTTTTGTCTCATCGAAAAAGGTGTCCGAATGACTGAGATACAACCATTTTCACCGGAGCCAAGATTTCATGTGTTAATGAGCGCACGTGTGTAGTTCCAGTTAAGTGAATGTGCCCATTGAAGCTCAGGAAGCCCAATACGACTCCATACTATGTTTCATACCTGTTTAATACCAAAGTACACTTTCATATCAGATATTTAATCATTCCATCCCTTCTTACAGTTCTTCTATGGCCCTATGAGGGGGTTTTCTAGTCTACAAGACATTGTACTGATAAGGAGCTAATTAAAGAGTACAAACTTCGTTCAGTGAGTAATAATTCGACTTGATTCTATTGATTACATTATATGAGAGAATATTAATATTTCAGAATAGAGCATTTAATTAAATCAAGTCATTTATTAACTCAGATTGGAAGACTAGCTCATTGAGCATTGTTTATTGACTAGTTTTGCAAGAATGACTACCAAATTTGTTCTAAATGTTATATTTACTTTCTTTAAGTTGTAGGAGGTCAATAACACATAATATTATCTATATTAGTCCCTACTTAAATAATTTTGGAGGATATAACCCTTTTTTGTAAAGATTTCATTTTGACTAGCTCTGTCATCCCGATAGGGCCTAAAACTTCCAAACCACTCCTACTTTTCCCAAATCCTTTTGAATGCTGCTCATTGTGTCCATTGAACTTATTTTACTGTCATAACTTATTTTTTTACCAACCCAGTCTAGTAAGCTTATGCTGGTGCGCCTAGGAAGCTTTGTGGTAGGCTTCAGCGGTAGCCGATGTCCGAAACATAAATGGCCCCAGTGCTTTGTGCTTAGGACTCTCCCTCTGATGTTATTATTTGTTGATACACATTTCCCCATAAAAATTATAGAACTGAAATTTCATCCCACCATACTCAGATTCAATCTCCATCCCCATCACTGACCTCCTGCTTGGTTTAAAAGAATTATTAAGAAATTTAACCAGTGAATTTTATTAAAATTTCTGAAGTTGAGTTAATATCTTGGTTTAATATTCCCAACGATATTACATCTTACCACTTTTAATATTATGGGTATCTTCGTCAGAATCACTATATATAATGTTTACCATGACAAACTTAAGAATATTATTGCATTCTTAAAACACCTTTCTCAGCTAACAACATCTTAATGTATAGACTGATATTGTTCAACAACTTACCTTGGAATCCTCCAAAAAAGTATGCTTCTGCTTGGCTGTAGGATTTGAGTGTGGCTACAACAAATTCTATTACGAATCCTTCTAACATATGATCAACCCAAAAATCAACTGCGCGTGTCAACGGAATGTCTATTGTTTTGAGCAGCGCTATGAGCTCAGGAGTCCACTCTGTAGGAAATCCTCCTTGAAAATAGGTTTTCTTTTCTGTGAGCCGCGAGATCCACACGTGCAGCTCGATTGGAAATGATGCCCAGAAAATATCGTGAATATCTTCCCACAGATATCTATCCGACCACTGTGTGTTAGATAGACGCGGATGTCTATTCTCTTGCTTTGCAAAGTCTCTTCTGGTCTTGTCCCACCAAGCTTGGATTTCTGTCTTTTCGGGATGCCAGTTGTCAGATCCTTTCGGGAACTGGTATTCTTCGTCACTCATTACGGTTGCAACTCATCACGTATTCTAGCGCGGCAACGGAACCATTTGTTGGCTATAACTGACCCAGAGGTTTTTCTATAAGACCCAGGTTCTTCGTGGTTTCCCTTTGACCAACAAAACCCCTTCGCATCGGCCCTTTTGGTAGCGACCTGCAAGCAGGTTGAGGTCTCACCAGAGGTGTATCTATGGGGTATTGTGGAATTAGGTTTCCACAGTAAGTGATAATTTGCTTGGATGGACGTACTGCGCAGCACAACAGGGGGTATGTGTTGCGAGGTGAGACTGCACAACGATGGGCAACGCTGCGGTCCGCACCACTATGTTCTTCTACCGCTGGACTTCTACTGAAACTGTGAACAATCCAATTCAACTTTACACTTTGGAGCACACAAAAACGTTTAAGGTGCTGAACTGAGTATCACTCATCCACTCGTTCAACTACTCAACCGATTATCCATCTACTATTCATTCATCCACTTAGTATGGTTACTATTTGAACATATTCCACTAATACAATCTAATTGTTATGCATTTGTTCTATTAGGCATAAAGAAGTACTTAAGTGATCTCTTAACACTTAACCAACTAACTGATTCATTGTTCTCAAACATAAGCCAAATGTTCACTAGTCATCTATTCATGTAGAACTTAACATATCATTTCCATACCTCTTCTGATGGAAAATGCATACAACAGTTCTCTCATAACAGCATGCAAGGAAACATCTAGACATTCATTTACAGAAAATACAGATAAGCATTCATTCATAAAACACAATCGCACAACGCAATATTTAATGTGGTTCACTCCCCCGGGTGGGAAGCTACGTCCACAAGAACGGTTGGTAATATATATCTTTAACAGGGGATGGGGACAACCGTTCTTAGTCCGCGCACTCAGTTGCAAACTCTCCTTCCTCTCAGATAGGTCTCTGCACACACAGCTATAGAGCCTTTTCAATCTTCTTAACTCGAAGAGATTTTACAATATAATATCCAGAACCCAAAGATGTAACAACAAAGAGTAATAGCTCTGAACTTAGAACCTCTAACCCCATCCCATACAAAATTGTCTTCTTAAATAGACCATGCCCAAAGGTCATGTCTTTACAATGCCGAAGACCTAAACCCAAAAACCCTTAGGGTTTACAAAACTGTGCCGGTTTCCCTAAACCGGCTTGCTGGCATCTGGTAGCGTTTGCTTCATCGTGGTGGTTCTCCACGTCTTCCTTCTATCGCTATCGGCCTTTCTGTCGCACGTGTGCCAACAGGTCTCTTTCACTGAACCGTTCATCTCTAACGGTCTCTCCCACTAGGTATGCCAAGCCATCGGTTTCCCCGAGCTGTCCTTTCTTTAACAAACTCGTGCATTGGTCGCCTTCCTGATTTGATTGTGCCCGCCGCTCGACATTCCTGCAGCATCTTTCCAAAATTAGACCACTACTGGTCCATCCGATACCTGCACCTGATGCTTGTCCAGCACTCCGCTTTGCTGGCTCCACGTGTCCTGATTGCTTCACTGCACTGCTTCCTCACAACGCTGGTCTTCACGGTGCTTCCAAATTTCGGATGCTACACACAACTTTGTAGCACCCTCAACACTTAGACAAAATTACATTTTTTTTTTTTTTTTTCTGAGCTACGCCGAGCTCAACTTTTCCTGCTTATCAAAAATGTTACCAAAACTTTGTCCCAACTTGGGCCCAACAACAGTGGTTATGTATACATTGATTATAGACCAGGTTCACGGGTGTATCACTTTACACACTTGATCGTTGGTACAAACATACAACTACAAACAATGTCAACAAAGTCATCAAACAAGATATGCTACTTCCTACCTTATGCAGAGAACGAGAGGTTGTTTGAGACAATTAGAAACATAGAGGATCCAGAAGGCCTAATTGATTGAGGTAACTATTTCATGCTATGTACAAAGAATATTCATGTAATTATTTATTCATGCATGTCTAACGTTATTCATGTTAGATAGTTTATTTCATGTTATGTTAGATAGTGCATTTCATGTTATATAGATCTTTTTATCTTATATTGTTTATTTGATGTTTAAGTTATGTTTAAGTTAATATTACAACACATTGATGTATTGTTGACACCATTATATGTTTTACACCATTACATGTTTTAAACCATGCTCATTGTCCCATTCCCATTGTTACCATCATGCCCATTGTCGCTATCAATGTCACAGCCACCATCCTCCTCATGCCCACGTTGTCACCATCGCCATCCTCAGTATCCCCATCACCTCCATCAAACACACCTGAAGGCTCATACTTGAAGGGAACGAGTCACTTTCACTTTAAGCCCTCATCAAAACCATTATCCATGAGAGTATATGTGTTATTGTTTAACCTGATTCCAATTTCCCTAATGGTTTGATTGTACACAACTAGATTGTACCTTAGATTGTACCTAGATACCTGATCTAGAATCCTTATCTATCCCTAGAGACCTAATCTAGACATATAGAACCTAATCTAGCTTATAGACCCTAATCTAGCCCTAGAAACCAAACAAAAACAAATCTAGCCCTGGAAAGCCTAATGTGGACCTAGAACCCTTGAGACATGATCTAGAATCCTTATCTATCCCTAGAGACCTAATATATCCATAGAGACCTAATCTATCCATATAGAACCTAATATATCTTATAGACCCTAATCTAGCCCTAGAAACTAGAAAATATAGCATTAGAAAGCCTAATGTTGACCTAGAACCCTAGAGACCTAATCTAGAATTGTAGTGCCCCTAGACTACTATAGACATTGAAGGCACCTGCTGAGTCACCTGACTGTTTGAAACATTAATAAAATAACCCTATGATTTTATTTTGAGTATATTTATGATTACGATTGATTGATAGATGTGCATTTGGGTAGTTATTGTGAATGGACAATTTCATGTTGTTTAACGATTAACTTTGATATGAAAACTGTACATATGAATGATGCTTAACGACTAGCTGTGCAATTGATTATGTGATTAGACGAAAGAGTAATGATTAAGTAAATTATAGATGCTTAATGAAGCAACAGAATTATAAACCAAATTGTGATTATTGAGGACAATGCTACTAATTTACGTTTGTGAGAAATGCGTGTAGCGATAGGTGAAACGGTTCACCAACGGACACACAAAGGAATATGAAGGGTCGTAGAGTACGAGTAAATCACACACAGGGAGAGCGACGACGATGTCAACTTCCGACGGAATACCACGCTTGAGCAGATAAGCACTGATCCGCTTGCTCAAGAGGAAAGCGTGAGGGCGTACGAGGTGGGTCACGACGGAGCTGGTCACGTACGAGTTTGGGGGCGCGCAGTGAGAACGGACTCACTCCTCAACGCCATTAGTCCCTAATAGCGTGTAGACGGAGGATGGAAGGTAACGGTTCCTGAAATCCCTACATGAAGTTCCCGCAAGTCAAAACGGAAGGATGACGGCAGAAGGGCCTGACGGTGCAGTACCCTGCCGAGAACAGAAAGAGTGAATGCAAGGACCCAACGATGTGGTGCCTTCGTGAGGAATGGAAACTATGGATGACTGGACTCGATGGAGTGGTGCCATGTCAGAGAAATTAAATTAAGGAACAAGGAGGCCCAACGGCGTGACACCGGGTCCCTAGTAAAAGTTGATTGCTAAAGTTAACTGCGTTGAAACGTATAATTTTGCACCTAGAACTTTACTTAGAAATGCATTTGAATACTTTAGGCATTTGCACATAAATGATTACTTTGGCATTTAAATAATATTAAGTGTTATTTAGGCATTGCACATGAAAGGATATTCCTGATTACTTAAAAATATTATAAATATTTATTTAGGAGCAAAATGGAATCCTAGGCATGGACACCTAGTCAACTCCACCTACACCACAAATCTAGGAGTTAAGTGAAATATATAGGGGACAAACATGAGCAAAGTTAGGGATGTTGGTGCATCTCCTAGAGAAACTGACACTTGGATGGGTGAGTATTATTAAATTGGAAATTTAATAAAATATGTGTTTATGCATGAAGCGACATGTGTCGCATGGAATGTTCCTTTAAAATGAAGGCTTTGGGAATGGGTAAAGGACCCAGACCCTGGATGACTATCGTAATATTGAGTTACCTCATGACTTGTTGCTATTAAGGGTTTGGCTGGAAATCTTGGTGGGGGGGAATCCCAAACTGGGTTTCTTGATTTTTGTTTTGTGTGTGTGAGCTCTACAACCCAAAGCTCGGGGGAGGCCATGCGACTGAAAGCATGAGCCTATGGTTGGGTGGCGAAGCTAACGGTTGCTTCGCCAATGGTTAAACGAGCTTTGCTGGAGGGATCCTACGGAAGACAAAGGCGACAATGGACCAGCCGGATCGGGTTGACAGGTTAAGGTTTTGCTTATTTTTGTTAAGTTATTCACGCTTTTTATTTTATTTTTCCAATAACTATGATGGCTAATTTGTTTGTATGAAGTTGTTAAAGTTTCAGGTTCAGTTCAAAGGGACCCTAAAGGAGGGGTCCTACATTTGGTATCAGAGCCGGTCGAGCCTTGAGGGCACCGGACTTAGATCGACGACGAAAGTACAGCTGCAAATTTTGTGGGTTACACCTACGACTGAGCTATTCACACAGGCTACTTCACTCTTAAGCTTTCATAACTAATTTATGTTTTAATAAGGATTATGGATCTTGAACTTTGTGAGAAATATTGGATTTCTGTATTAATGCTACTTTCTGGAATTTGCTGTTTTACCTTCGCTGGAATTTTAGAAAATAAGAGATTGATCTACGTTGGTATTCCAATAATTTTTTTTTTTACACTTTTTATGGCTCTGTCGTTTTTATTGAAATTCAAGATCTCAGTTTATACAGTGAATAAATATTTATCCTGCGTTTGAACTTGGAATGAAAACGTAACACTTCCGTATTAGGATAAGCTTGACCCTATGGAAACAGAGTCGACTCCAGCCGAGAGATCTCTGTACTTGAATAACCTTTTCCGATTTTAATTACCATCCTGAGATCTCTGTAAGATTGTGCGGTATTTATCTATTTATTTATCTTTAAAATCCCTGTCTTTTACTTCTGAGCGTGGAGTTTTTATGCTGGTTTTGTGACAGATTTCATTACCGGCATTCTGTTGTAAGAGCTACAATCTGAACTAGGGACATGATACATCTGTGTAAATAGAGATGCGTATTGATTCCTTTTAAGGACTTATGTTGTGTTTAGCTTGAACTCTGTATGTACAAAGTTAGCAGCCAACCAAACCAGAGCTCTGCTTAGACAAAACGTACTTATATGTTTTTACTTTTTTTAATATTCATTGCTTTCTGGGTTTCAATGACCAATAAACCCTTCGTTTTTGGTAATAAAGGTGTTTTACCGGAGTTGAACTCAGAGTTATAGTGTAGATAACTCTTATATTTTGAATTCTCTGCCCATCAAATAAATCGTGGTATGTATATATGTGTGTATACATTGACATAGTTGATCTCTTCTTCGGAAATAGATTGAGGAAGACAGGTTTATTTTAAAATTGGCGACTGGTTAGTTTCGAAACTCAGTTTTATACAGTGATCTCCGTTTCTTTGTTGATTTTATTAGATCCTAGAAAAGTGCATCTATGCACGGATGAGCGAATACTTAGCTCAGATTTTCATTCTGTAGTTCCTATTCAATCCGTACATACCTATTGTCTATGGGATCTGGAAATACTGCAAATACTACATTCGTCGTTGTTGAAATGGTATCAAAACTGGTTAATTACATAAGCAGTCATCTCCGGTGATCGCACTGTGCTATGCATGTTGGGGACAAACCACATAGTGCGCCATGCACTACAATCGCAAGTAAATAAAACACGGGGATTGTTTTATAGAAATCGAGTAAGGATAGCTGAGTAAGATCCATGAAGTTACCGCGCACCTTGTTTAGACGGACTAATAATATACTCTTAATTAAATAGTCAATTATAGGGTTGCCTATTCGTCGTTCGATTCGCTTCAATTCTGAGTGCAAGTGTCATGCAGGCAATACCAGGACCTGTATATGACCATAAAAAAAAAATCACTTTAAACACGAATCTGTCGAGTAAAATCATGCTTAAGAAGAGCGTTTCCCTCATATAAGGCTGTGTACTGCGCAACAACAGAAGTTACGAATTAATTATTGAAATGTCCTCGTCTTCATCCGAAGTACATGTACTCAAGTTCCAACTATTTGTATCATTAAAGAGATCAACGTGATCACCGGGGGGTTCCAGTTGTGAGCCAGCGTGCTAATCAAAGTCCCACTACGCCGAGCATCTCGCTGACAAGATGGGGCAACATCCTTAAGTACCGTCCTTTATGGCCGAATCTATTGCTAGAGATGAAGGCCATAACAGTTTAGTTTTTATTGTTTCTATTATAGAATCCCTTTATGCTGTCGATTATTTCCATTTTATATTATTATTTTATCCTTCACGAATTTCACTTAAATTTCGAATTGAAGAATGATTGTTTAAATAAGTTTAATTATTTAAAGACTAAACTAAAACTATGAACTATGGCGTGATTCCCGGCATGAGTATAAGTTGATGTCCTTTTATTTATATCTATATTTGAGATTAAAATCGATGAACAGAGATAGAGTGATTCTCGGGTCTGATGTTGGACCTGTAGATTACAATGTAGTCCTTGATTAAAATAGAGGAGACCTTATCGAAGGGATGATCGAAGTTATAGTTATTATCCCCAACAGAAAATTATCAGGAATCGCTAATAGTTCTCGAACCTTCTCTTACAGATGTTTTTTTTTTTGCATTACTTTTAATAGAATTGAAGCTAACTAATGTGGCGGTGCTTTCGATCACCCTTGTACACGTGTATGTTCTTGAAAATTGATAGAACAATAGATAGGGTTAGCGGTGGATTTATAAAAGACCCTTACACGCATTTACACGCATAGATTAGTCGGAAAGAAAGAATATATATATATATATATATATGCCATGTAAAAAGAAAATACAGATACTTACTTTTATTAAAACTTAACTCCATCTTAAAGCTTTAGGATAACGAATTAAGTTTTAGCATTATTAGTATATAATAAATTTACTCTCGAAGTTTGTAAATAGTATCATATTGGGCTATTACATGATAAGAAATTTCACTTATGTATTTAAACTAATAATGTTTAGTTATCAAAAGGATAAATGTTGTTACATATTTAACATTCCTTTGTTGTAAGAATCCGATCTCTACGAGAGAATGGGAAGTGGAAAGATTTATGGCCGGGCAGGTATGGAGTGTATGCTCAAACCCTGCGAAATTTCTGGAGAGATAGAGTGACAGAAGCCCTTATTGACGTTTCATTTAAAGCAGCCGATTCAAGCTTAAAGGTACGAAAATTTATGTGCTTATTCCTTTTAAACTCAAATTCATATTTCATTTAATAAAAAGAGGAGAAGTTATATGTTGTATGTTTTAGATTGAAGTTGTACTTGGTTAAATGAAACGGAAGAATTTCTTTTTATGCTTTATATATTAAACAGTAATTTGTATTTAGTTTAGCAATAAAGAAAATGTATATACTTAGTCTATTAACCTGAAATTCTTATTTAGTTAAATAAAAGGGAGAAGTTAGATGATGTGTATCTAACATTGGAAACTGTACTTAAGTGAATTAAAGGGGGAACCTTTATGCTTTATATTAAGCAATAAATTGTATATGGTTTATAGTAAAAAAGAAAAAGAAAAAGAAAATATATGCTTATTTTACTAATCTGAAAATTTTATTTAATTTAAATAAAGGAAAAGAATTTATATGCATATTAAACTGAAATCCGTATTTAGTATAATGAAAATAAAAATATATATGAGATTATATATATTAAACTAAGGTTCATACTTAGTTAAGGAATGGGAATAACTTTGATGCTTTTAGTACTAAGTAGTCATTTTTGTATTTTGGGTTATGAAAGTGAAGAATTTATATACCATGACTTATTTGAATATAATAATGTTTATATAAGGATATTATTGATCATGTCTTAATAATCATGGGAGGTATGTTAGTTACTTTTAGCTATAACAAAAATATAGCTAACCACACTTTAGTTAAGTTAAGTTTTAAATTTTAGTATTATATCATATATTGGAATAAAGAGACGTTTGTGTTTAGGAATTCAATTAAACAAAGTTTCAAGTTTCATATTATGCATTGAAGAAAATGATTACTTATGGATGCCTAACTATTAACATAGAATTGTTGATATGAAGTTTTAGAATAACCAGTTATGTTAAAGTGTTGTTTAAAAGATGTATATCAATATATTTATATGCCTTATCTTACTTTTAATAAAGTTAGAGTTGGAAAGATAAACTTTGATGCATAAGGTTTATTATAAGAGAAATAAAAGGAAAATTGTGATTTATGAGATTATTGAAGATATACATATATAGAAGTAAAGATGTATGCTTTATGTTGATGAGATTATTGTTATTGAATGAAAAGTTATACCTTTAGCTAATTTAGCATAAAGGTAATTTATATATTTTGTTTATAGTAAGGATTACTTTTATTTCTTACTAAATGGGTAAAAGCTACTTAAGTAGACAGACTTGCGGAAATAGTCAAGTTCTATTAAATTCATTTTGAGGGTTGTGATCATTTTGAAGCCATTTTTGGTGCATACAAACATGTGTAGAAGTTTAGTAAGACATATCTTATCTTGACAAGATAGCTTCATTGTATATGTTATAATCGTCATGCATTAATTTCTCCCCTTACGCTTAGAGATTAACGAATGTATAAGTTCATGCTAGATGATTTGATCTAATGGAAGCATTACACTTATGAGAGCTTGAATGGATCCTTGATTCATGATGTTAATTGTTTTGTTGAGGTTAACGTGTAGACTAAGTTTAATTATAAAAGTTAAAATACTTATTACATGACAGAATGTAAATGAGATGAATGTTCTTTGATGATTATGACAAGTAACCGATGGACTAAGATATTTGGATGTTTGAGTGGAGTTAAAGGAAAAATTTTATACCCCATTTTCCCAAATTGGTAATGAGGACATTGGGTATGTTATTGATGACATGGACATAAGGAAAATGTAACTTGGTAAACTTGTCGAAAGGGTCGATTGAAGATGAATTTTGTAAAATGAAGTATCGAGACAATCAACACAATGAGCTGAACGCAATAATGTTAACCTCGTGACATGACGAAACTTATATAAATAGACGACTAGTTTTGATGATAAGACTCGATGAAACTATATAGACGCATGTGATGAATCTTGGAAAGTAGTAAAACAATGTATGGAGATGATCAACACGATGAAATGAACATAATGCAGCTAACAAATCGGAGATGGTCAAACCTTAATGAAAATATGACTAGCCCTCGAGATGGAACTCGATGAGGTTAAGAAAACACACATAGTACTACTTGATGAGTATGTTGAAGTGGTCTTATGACAACGAAAAATGTTGAAATAAGGTAAGGATGTGATAAGCTCATTGATCTGGACACATTGTTACCAATAAAAGGACTAGGAGTTAAAGAGTAATCTGTTCAACTAAGTCTCTATGTATCGACACTTGGAATCCTATCGAATTGAGAATCGACATGTAAGGATTTGGAAGTAGTCTTATGGGAATGGGATTTAGGACTATTTGATAGACACTCTTAACTTATTTATATGTCATTATAACTTACCCGTCTGTATTTTACTGAATACTGTATGGTGTTTACCTTCCCAATGAATTTGAATTCATGATTGGATTTGATGTGCAAAATGATGATTAGGTAACTATGGTGTGGCTATGGATGAAATATAACCTGTATTTAATTTGGATATCACGGATCTTCCAGGATGAATAGAAGATATAGGAGATCTAGTTGGGACTAGCGATTATTAAATGTATTATTGAATTTGCATTGCGTGAAATTACGATTAAGTCCCGAGGGTGCATTGGAACCATGTTGGATGAAAAAGAAAACTAATGATTAGAACCACTTGTGCATGTGGCCATGATTGTTGGAGAAAAATAGAAGGGAATGGAAATAAGATGATAATAGGAAATTAAGGTAAAGCCTAGCATTGAAATTACGAGAAAAAAAAAATTTCGGGACGAAGTTCTATTTATGAGGGGGTGTATGTAATGCCCCTAGAATGACTGTGGACCTTAAGGGCACCTGTCGAGTGACCCGGCTGAACAACTTCGATATAATGGTCTCTTGAGCCTTGTTATGTCTTAAATGATTGAGGAAAACCTGAAGATGGGAATGACGACAATAATTGATAAATGAATTAAAGAATTAAATTATATGTGTGGAGTGGTATAATTGATTGGTTAGTTCTTGCTTAATGATTAGCCTAGATTGATCAAGTCAAAGTGCAGTAGGACAGTTACAGTCCTAGCTCTGCAACTTGGGAGGATGCAACTAAGATGCGTCATAGCTTTCCATTTTTATTTTGAACTTCGGGATGAAGTTCTAAATAAGTAGGGGTGTATGTAGTGCCCCTAGACTACTATAGACATTGAAGGCACCTGCTGAGTCACCTGACTGTTTGAAACATTAATAAAATAACCCTATGATTTTATTTTGAGTATATTTATGATTACGATTGATTGATAGATGTGCATTTGGGTAGTTATTGTGAATGGACAATTTCATGTTGTTTAACGATTAACTTTGATATGAAAACTGTACATATGAATGATGCTTAACGACTAGCTGTGCAATTGATTATGTGATTAGACGAAAGAGTAATGATTAAGTAAATTATAGATGCTTAATGAAGCAACAGATTTATAAACCAAATTGTGATTATTGAGGACAATGCTACTAATTTACGTTTGTGAGAAATGCATGTAGCGATAGGTGAAACGGTTCACCAACGGACACACAAAGGAATATGAAGGGTCGTAGAGTACGAGTAAATCACACACAGGGAGAGCGACGACGATGTCAACTTCCGACGGAATACCACGCTTGAGCAGATAAGCACTGATCCGCTTGCTCAAGAGGAAAGCGTGAGGGCGTACGAGGTGGGCCACGACGGAGCTGGTCACGTACGAGTTGGGGGGCGCGCAGTGAGAACGGACTCACTCCTCAACGCCATTAGTCCCTAATAGCGTGTAGACGGAGGATGGAAGGTAACGACTCCTGAAATCCCTACATGAAGTTCCCGCAAGTCAAAACGGAAGGATGACGGCAGAAGGGCCTGACGGTGCAGTACCCTGCCGAGAACAGAAAGAGTGAATGCAAGGACCCAACGATGTGGTGCCTTCCCGAGGAATGGAAACTATGGATGACTGGACTCGACGGAGTGGTGCCATGTCAGAGAAATTAAATTAAGGAACAAGGAGGCCCAACGGCGTGACACCGGGTCCCTAGTAAAAGTTGATTGCTAATCTTAACTGCGTTGAAACGTATAATTTTGCACCTAGAACTTTACTTAGAAATGCATTTGAGTACTTTAGGCATTTGCACATAAATGATTACTTTGGCATTTAAATAATATTAAGTGTTATTTAGGCATTGCACATGAAAGGATATTCCTGATTACTTAAAAATATTATAAATATTTATTTAGGAGCAAAATGGAATCCTAGGCATGGACACCTAGTCAACTCCACCTACACCACAAATCTAGGAGTTAAGTGAAATATCTAGGGGACAAACATGAGCAAAGTTAGGGATGTTGGTGCATCTCCTAGAGAAACTGACACTTGGATGGGTGAGTATTATTAAATTGGAAATTTAATAAAATATGTGTTTATGCATGAAGCGACATGTGTCGCATGGAATGTTCCTTTAAAATGAAGGCTTTGGGAATGGGTAAAGGAACCAGACCCTGGATGACTATCGTAATATTGAGTTACCTCATGACTTGTTGCTATTAAGGGTTTGGCTGGAAATCTTGGTGGGGGGGAAATCCCAAACTGGGTTTCTTGATTTTTGTTTTGTGTGTGTGAGCTCTACAACCCAAAGCTCGGGGGAGGCCATGCGACTGAAAGCATGAGCCTATGGTTGGGTGGCGAAGCTAACGGTTGCTTCGCCAATGGTTAAACGAGCTTTGCTGGAGGGATCCTACGGAAGACAAAGGCGACAATGGACCAGCCAGATCGGGTTGACAGGTTAAGGTTTTGCTTATTTTTGTTAAGTTATTCACGCTTTTTATTTTATTTTTCCAATAACTATGATGGCTAATTTGTTTGTATGAAGTTGTTAAAGTTTCAGGTTCAGTTCAAAGGGACCCTAAAGGAGGGGTCCTACAAGAATCCTTAACTAGCCCTAGAGACCAAATCTAGCCATAGAGATCTAATCTAGCCATATAAAACCTAATCTAGATTATAGAACCTAATCTAGCCCTAGAAACCAGACAAATACAATCTAGCCTTGGAAAGCCTGATGTGGACCTAGAACCCTAGAGACTTGATCTAGAATCCTTATCTATTCCTAGAGACCTAATATAGCACTAGAGACCTAATCTAGACATATAGAACCCAATCTAGCTTATAGATCCTAATCTAATCATTAGAGTCCTTCTAATCATTTCATGGTTCTTTTACAATCCATAAGAATGCACACCTTACTAAGCATGTCTATTTCCAAATACAATTAGCTAGGCACTCAGATTGTCCTTGATAATGCCTCTAAAAAATCCATGGAAATGATAATGAGGTATTACTAACCTAGATGGTACATCAATATCCCCTCCTTGCATTAGCACTACTTAATGCACTAATCAAACAAAAAAACATTACTAACCATTCATGTACAAACCTTGCTTCATACTAGATATGTTCTCTCAAGTAGTCAATGCACATTGTTTATTTGTCATCCTTATTTGGTACTAAAATACCATGCAAGGTACTTGGTCTTATAAAACCTTGCTTCATCAACTCTTATAAGTGCTTGTACCCTAGATATTAATTATTAATTTATTCGAGTGCCAAATTTCACGGACGCTACCATGAAAGTATC
Source organism: Larix kaempferi (assembly GCA_027924585.1). Lineage (NCBI taxonomy): Eukaryota > Viridiplantae > Streptophyta > Pinopsida > Pinales > Pinaceae > Larix > Larix kaempferi. The sequence goes on from BSBM01001751.1 coordinate 132,604, forward strand.
GGGTTGGCATGACCACCTTTGTCATGCCTAGATACACATCTCTATGCTTCTAGAACTCGAATTAAATGCCCTGGGAGCAATTTTGGCATGTGTTCATGATGGCCATTGTGGGTGTGTTCATGATGGTTCTATGGCCATTTTTTCCTGACACCTAGTGGCCATTCAGGGACACTTTGAGAAGTTTCTACGGGGACACGAAACCCAAACCAAGGAGGGGAATGGGGCTCCGTTAGCTCCCACACATGTGTTGATGTATATGTAACTTCGGAATGTATTTCACATATATGTATATTGTATTCCTAGAGAGATGGTATTATTCCTCTATACGGAAGTGTCGTCATTTATATTGTAAATGTCGTAACTTATACTTGATGGGTTATTAAACCACCTTGTTGGGGTCGGCCCTGTATAAGTCATGTGGGTCAAAGGGTTATTAGACCACCCTATTGGGGGTCGGCCCAGTCAGCATTATGTGATGTGGTTAAGTTCGAGCCTACATGATTTATGTAAAAGGAAAGTCAAATCAAGTATAAATAGAGTGCGGGAGGCACTCTATTTGATCACTCACTTCTCACTCATGCACTCAAGGAGGAGTGGCGCACTTATGGAGGAGGAGGATCTGCTACTAGGATATGTCTATCTCTTATGGTTGGGTTGCATCATTGCTCTATCTATCTCTGAGGAAGTTATTGGGGTTTTTCACCTTTATGGTTTTCCCCAAGTAAATCTTTGTGTCTCTTGTGTGCTTGCATTATTGTCTCCATGATTGATATGCTGTAGATATGCTGTACATGTTGTTCTCTCAGTTAAGATCCTAGATTAGATTGAAGTAAATTCTGAAAATTTAACATGGTATCAGAGCTAGCCTGAAAGAAGGCATGATATGGCATGTATGACACTTGTTGCACTTACGATGCTAGGGCTTGATATAGCAAAAACCAATCATCATAGCAATTTCAATATAAATATGATTTGGCGAAGTTTTTGGATCTGAAATCTTTACAGATCTGAGTCAAAATCAGGTGACATTGGGAAAAAGGTCATAACTTGGGCTAGGAAGCTCCAAATGAAATTTCATAAAAAGTGACAGGTAGTACACATACTGTACTATCTCAGGAAAATTTTGTAGAGGCCGAAGTTGAACCAGTGACACGTGGCACGCCGTACAAGTTCGCTCTCCTGTATTATCCCATAAACGGGTCACGTTGCGACACTTCGAATAACTCTTTCTCAGAGAGTCCAATTGAGGTCATACCTATCAGGATGGAAAGATAACAGGTCGGGCAATCTCTGGAAAATTTTTTAGAGGCCAAAGTTGAAACAATGACACGTGGCACGCCGTACAAGTTCGCTCTCCTGTATTATCCCATAAACAAGTCATGTTGCGACACTTGGCATAACTCTCTCTCAGAGAATCCAATTGAGGTCAGACCTGTCAAGATGGAAAGATAACAGGTTGGGCTATCTCAAGAAGCTTTTTCAGACCCTATGGAGCGAAAATTTTGGAGTTACACCAGAAACAATCAGGTACATATTTCTGTCAAAACATAATTATTTTTGAGTACCTTCATTCATGGCTTCCAAATTTAGGGCTTCGGAAAAAGTTGGAAATTTTGTAATCAGAGACCACGGCTGGATGCTACTCATAAAAATAAAAATTTAGAGACCAAGATCAGAATTTTTGGTTGGGCAGAAGGCCAGGCTTGATCAGACCCTAGTTCGGGACTTTGATCAGAAAAGTGGAAAATTAGGGCTTCTGCAAAAATGGGAATTTTTGAAATCTGTGACCACGACTGGAAGCTCCTCATAAAAATAGAAGCTTAGAGATTTGGATCAAACCTTTTGATGGGTCAGAAGAGTGGGATTCATCAAACCCCAGTTCGGGGTCATGTCCAATGAATCTGAAAGTTTCAAAGGAAAAATTGAGTGAAACTTTGGAGTTTTCAAATTCTAAGCATACCAGTGTGATCAGCTCATAAGGCGCATATTTCTATCCCAGAAGTTTGAAATACAAAGTTTGAATTTTTGGGGTTTCTATGACAAACCCTAATCTAGCTCCAAATCCAATTCTTGCAAATCAAGTGGATTGGGTTAATCCTAGAAGAAGATGGATTGGTCACCTGCATAAGTGAAGAAGTTCCTGTTTCAGAGGGAGATGAGGCTAAGGGCTTACATAAGAAGATTACAAGCGATCTCGACAGGTATGACTCATCGAGGTATGTTTTGAGATTTGTTCACGATTAAGTTTATGGTATGTTTGTCTTCATGTTATTACGGTTAGTACAATATTGATTTTAGACTTATCATATCACCTTAATAAAATTATGAATGCACGATAGAAAATATTCATTGATTAGGGTGTTGACACTTATGATTGTACTAATGCATTATGGTGTTGTATGAGGATTATGTTGTCTACTAACATGAAAGGTACACCAAGAAAGACAAATCATGTTCTGGTTCAAGAACATATGATCATGATGACATGAGAACAAAGATTCATCCATTGTCATGGATCTCATAGAAGATCCATTTACGAGGTATGTATAACTTGGTTTTATAATGGTTAACCTATGAGATATACAGGTTACTAGCACAAGTCATTGAAGAAGAACAAGAAGACATCATGTGAGTATGTTAGACATAACTAGCTAGCATGCTAATCCAGGTATGTGTTTCCTATATCAAGATAGAATCCTACCTTGTGTTAGGATCTTATACTGTTGTGTTATTGATAATGATTATTCATGAAGTCATAGGTTTGAATAGTCATGGTTGTATGCATTTTGTAATTGATGATATGACTAACCAGAAGAATCATGAAGGTATAGGTTTGAGTAATCACGGATTTTATGCATATTATATCTCTTATCTTGATTGATGATTTAACTAACCAAAAGAGTCCTATGATCAAATAAGAATATGCATGAGTAAAAGAAGACTTCCCTGAAACCTTGAACACTAATGTTTATTATCTGTGTTTGAAATGATCCTGACTATACATGGTTGAGATTATTGTGATTATACTAATGAATGTTTGATTACGTATGAGACCTAGAGGATAACACAATGGTGATACTAACAAGCATGCATAGGGATCGAGAATGAATATAAGTTCAAGGACAAGTAATCCAGGAAAAAAAGATCAAGAGGGAGTACACTCCAGTGGTTTCTGCAAGGATGCAGATATTCAGAGGGAGTTGACCATCTCTCTACATTCCACATCAAAAGGGTGTAGAAGAAGCTACTTCAGATTAGGACTCCAGTAGCTCCAACAAGGAAGCAAAGACTCAGACGGAGTCCACCCAACGAACAAACAAAGATAAGTATTTGAATTGTCATTTCTTAAATAATACTGTTCAATAATGTATATACTGATGTTCATAGAATTAGGTTGTGTATTATGCATATTAGAATAATTGCATTGATGAACAATATACTACTAATTTGCATGGGTAAGTGGCCTATGGCACTGTACAACATTCCATTGCTACTTATCTAGAATGAAACCTCTTTGCTGACATGTTGGGAGTTGTGCACACTCTTAACAATGTTCTGGTAGAGATTGGAAGGCATCTAGAAAGTTATGGGATATGGATAAATGTTGTATTGAAGCATTGGCTAAGATAATTGCATGACTGTATGACATATTTCTTTATGTGTAAGAATTTGTTCTGAAAATTATGAGATGTTTCTAATCATGCAATTTAACCTGTTTTGTAGGGAAGACCGTATATCTTCACCTACAAAAGGACTACAACATTTGTTCCAGCAACAAAGATATCTATTGAAGATATTGAAGATATTGAAGTTCCCAGGATCTGGGATGAAGAAATGAAATGCCATGATTCGTCGATAATGAAGAATGATGTTTGGGATGTAGTCCCAAGACCTGAAGGGAAGTTTGTTATGACTTCCATATGGATCTATCAAGATCAAGCATGTTGTAGATGGAAGCATAGAGAAATATAAAAGTGATGAAATAGAAGATACACCAGATGGATTTCAAGACAACTTTCTTGAATGGTGTAGTTGAAGAAGAATTGTATGTGGAGCAGCCACTTGGTTTTGAGACACATGACAGGGAGTCATATATGTGCAAAACTTTGGTATGATACACCACTTTCTAGGTATGGAGGTGTGGCAGAGTGCAGATGGAATCTTCCTTGGACAAGGGAAGTATGCAGTAGATATCCTGAAGAGGTTCGGGATGATGGACTGCGAGGCTATGGCATCGAACCTGAAGCTTCTGTGTGATGCTTCATCTGAACCAGTTGATGTCTCTATGTATCGTAAGATGATTGGGTCCTTGATGTACCTGATGAACACGAGACCAGACATTTGCTTTGCTGTGAACACATTGAGTCAGTTCCTGATAGATCCGAGGAGTGTTCACCTGATTGCTGTAAAGCATGTTCTGAGGTACCTGAAGGGTACAGTGGATTATGGGCTCAAGTTTGAAGCGAATCAAAAGTTTAACCTGCAGGGTTATGTTGATTCAGATTGGGCTGGCAATGCTGTAGATAGGAAGAGCACATCTAGGTGCTGCTTCAGTATGGGATCAGGTGTGATCTCATGGTTTAGCAGGAAGCAGTCCTGCGTAGCACTGAGTACAGCTGAGGCAGAGTATGTTGGAGCCTGTTCATCTAGTTGTGAGGCAGTATGGCTACGGAAGCTACTGTCTGAGTTATTTCATCTCCCGTTGGATGCTACTGGTATCTTATGTGATAACCAGAGTTGTGTGAAGCTGTCCGAGAACCCAATGTTTCATGATAGGTCGAAACACATAGAGATCAAATATCACTATATCAGGGATATGGTACAGAGAGGAGCTGTGAAGCTCCTATATGTTGTGACGGATGAGCAGATTGCAGATGTGTTGACGAAGCCACTAGCCAGGGTGAAGTTCGAGTACTTCAGAGAGAGGCTTGGCATTCTTCAGATCGAGGACACTTCGAGGAAGAAGTGATGGACACATTTGTTGAAGCCATTCCAAGCATGTTGGAAGGAGGATTCTTCACATGGCTGTGGATGTAAGCACTGGATGATGAGCATCAGGATGATGTTCTAGTTTCTGCTTTGTATGATCAGTTGGATCATTTATATGTATGTATGCATCATATTGGATGCTGGATATGATCAGTTGGATCATTTATATGTATATGTATGTGTGCATCATGTTGGATGCTGGATATGATCAGTTGGATCACTTATATGTATGTACGCATCATGTTGGATGCTGGATATGATCGGTTGGATCATTTGTATGTATTGTGTATATGCATCATATTGGATGCTTGGACCATGTATCTGTATATGTAACAGGTGGATACATTGTATAATTAGGTAGATCATGTATGTTGATGGATACATTGTGTGGATCATGTATCTATGTATCAGGTGGATACACTATGTATGATGGTATGTATCAAGTAGATACTTGGTGTGCATCCTATGGATGCATTGTATGATCAAGGTGATCGTGGATGACGAGCTTCTCCAGATGACATGCAGTAGGATGTTGCAGTGATGATGATCAGGATGATCATGTGTACATCGGGATGATGTGTGGTGAGTATCAGATGATACTTTGTGGCCGTGGATCAGGTTGTGCAGATAAGCATGTAATATGTGCCCTGGGATATTTGTAGATGGTCTTTCGAGGTTTTTCCTATGGCATGTAATTCGTACCCTGGGACATCTGGCAAATGCTCTTTCGAGGTTTTGCTTGGGAGGACATATAATTTGTGCCCTGGGAGATCTGCAGATAGTCTTTCGAGGTTTTGTCTATGGCATGTAATTCGTGCCCTAGATATCTGGCAGATTCTCTTTCGAGGTTTTGTCCTATGGCATGTAATTTGCTCCTGGGAGATCTGGACAGGATGAAAAAGGCCTCAGATGCTTCAGCCAGGTCTTGCCATGACCACATGTAATTTGCTCCTGGGAGATCTGGACATGATGAAAAAGGCCTCAGATGCTTCAGCCAGGTTTTGTGGTGAGATCACATGTAATGTGCTCCTGGGAGATCTGACAGGTAGAGCTGTGTGCTTGTAATAGCCTGGGATGCTTCAGCTAGGTTTTGTGATGGGTCACATGTAATGTGCTCCTGGGAGATCCTATAGGTAGAGCTGTGTGCTCGTAATAGCCTTGGATGCTGTAGCCAAGTTTTGTGACACATGTAATAAGTCCTGAGAATTCCACAGTATGGCCAGTGATGACGAAGACCTGCAGGTGGTGGGCCTACATCCAGTATGAAAAAGGACTGGCTCTGTAGAACTTCCTATGACGAGTAGATTCAGAGATTGATTGAGATAGCAGCAGCAATGACGATGATCCAGAGAAGATGACTTGTGCTAGAAGACCTGTGCTGAGAAATACCTTCCTAGTTAAGAGGGAGTGTTGATGTATATGTAACTTCAGAATGTATTTCACATATATGTATATTGTATTCCTAGAGAGATGGTATTATTCCTCTATACAGAAGTGTCGTCATTTATATTGTAAATGTCGTAACTTATACTTGATGGGTTATTAGACCACCTTGTTGGGGTCGGCCCTGTATAATTCATGTGGGTCAAAGGGTTATTAGACCACCCTATTGGGGGTCGGCCCAGTCAGCATTATGTGATGTGGTTAAGTTCGAGCCTACATGATTTATGTAAAAGGAAAGTCAACTCAAGTATAAATAGAGTGCGGGAGGCACTCTATTTGATCACTCACTTCTCACTCATGCACTCAATGAGGAGTGGCGCACTTATGGAGGAGGAGGATCTGCTGCTAGGATATGTCTATCTCTTATGGCTGGGTTGTATCATTGCTCTATCTATCTCTGAGGAAGTTATTGGGGTTTTTCACCTTTATGGTTTTCCCCAAGTAAATCTTTGTGTCTCTTGTGTGCTTGCATTATTGTCTCCATGATTGATATGTTGTACATGTTGTTCTCTCAGTTAAGATCCTAGATCAGATTGAAGTAAATTCTAAAAATTTAACAACATGCATATGGCCATTGTGGATGTGTTCATGATGGTTCTATGGCCATTTTTTCCTTGCACCTCGTGGCCATTCAGGGACACTTTGAGAAGTTGCTACGGGGGCACAAAACCCAAACCAGGGAGGGGAACGGTACTCCATCATCTCCCACACATGCATATGGCCATTGTGGATGTGTTCACGATGGCCACAGTCTCCTGGGAGCATTCAACTCAAAATTCACCCCATGTGGAAAATTGGCATGGCCTTCATTGAGAAAAACCCTAGATCCGAAGATAACACAATAGCACCATTTATGGGAAATTGAGTCATGGTGGGGGGGGTCACCCAACTAAAACCTGGCATCTCAAATCCATCGTATTTGAATTCTTCGCGATTGGAGTCACAGTTTTGGTTCTATGGCCATTTTTTCCTAGGGCCCCGTGGCCATTCAAGGACACTTTGAGAAGTTGTTACAGGGGAATGGAACCCAAACCGGGGAGAGGAACGAGGTTTTGTCAGCTCTCACATGTGCATATGGCCATTGTGGATGCGTTCATGATGGCCATGGTATCCTGGGAGAGTTCAGCTCAGAATTGACCCCCTTGTGCAAAATTGGCATGGCCTTCATTGAGCAAAACCCTAGTTCTGGAGATGGCACAATAGCGCCATTTTCGGGAGATTGAGTCATGGTAAGGGGGGTCCCCCAGTTGAAACCCAGCATCTTGAATCCATCAGAATTGATGGCTTTGCAATCAGAGTCATGGTTTTGGTTCTATGGCCATTTTTTCCTGGCTCCCTGTGGCCATTCAAGGACACTTTTAGAAGTTGCTATGGGGGCACAAAACCCAAACTGGGGAATCGAATGGGGCTCCGTCAGCTCCCACAGATGCATATGGTCATTGTGGATGTGTTCATGATGGCCACGGTCGACCGGGAGAATTCGGTTCAAAATTGACCCCCTTGTGCAAATTGGCATGGCCTTCATTGAGAAAAACCCTATTTTTGGAGATGGCATAATAGCACTGTTTTTGTGTGATTGAGTCATGGTGGGGGGGGGTCCCCTAGCTGAAAACTGGAGTCCTGAATCCATCGGATTCGATGTCTTTGTGACCGGAGTCACAATTTTGGTTCTATGGCCATTTTTTCCTGGCACCCTGTGGCCATTCAGGAACACTTTGAGAAGTTGTTATGGGGGTATGGAACCCAAACTAGGGAGTGAAATGGGGATCTGTCAGCTCCCACACATGCATATGGCCATTGTGAATTTTTTCACGATGGCCATGGTTTCCCAGGACCATTTAGTTCAAAATTGACCCCCTTGTGTAAAATTGGCATGGCCTTCACTAAGGAAAACCCTAGTTCCAGAGATGGCACAATAGCACTATTTCCGGAAGATTGAGTCATGGTAGGGGGGTCCCCCAGCTGAAACCCGATGTCCCGAATCCATCGGATTCAATGGATTCATGATCGGAGTCACGGTTTTGGTTCTATGGCCATTTTTTCCTATCGCCTTGTCGTAATTTAGAGACACTTTGAGAAGTTTCCATGGGGTCACAGAACCCAAACCGGGGAGAAGAACAGAGTTCCATAAGCTCCCACATGTGTATATGGACATTGTGGATGTGTTCACGATCGTCACTATCGCCCGAGAGCGTTCGGTTCAAAATTCACCTCCTTGTGCAAAATTGGCATGGCCTTCACTACAAAAAACCCTAGTTTCGAAGATGGTATAATAGCACTGTTTCCGGGCGATTGAGTCACTATGGGGGGGTCCCCCAGCTGAAACCTGGAGTCCCAAATCCATCAGATTCCATGGCTTTGCGACCGGATTCATAGTTTTGGTTCTATGGCCATTTTTTCCTGGCACCCTGTGGTCTTTCAGGGACACTTTGAGAAGTTGCTACGGGGGCACGGAACCCAAATCGGGGAGCGGAACGGGGGTCCGTTAGCTCGCACATGTGCATATTGCCATTGTGTATGTGTTCATGATGGCCATGGTCACCTAGGAGTGTTCGGTTTAAAATTGACCCCCTTATGTAAAATTGGCATGGCCTTCATTGAGCAAAACCCTCATTCCATAGATGACACAATAGCACCATTTTCGGGTGATTGAGTCAATCTAGGGGGGTCCCCCAGCTGAAATCCATTGTCCTGAATCCATCAGAATCGACGGCTTTGCAACCGGAGTCACAGTTTTGGTTGTATGGCCATTTTTTCCTGGCACTCTATGTCCATTCAGGGACACTTTGAGAAGTTGCTATGGGGGAAAAAAACCCAAACCAGGGAGACAAATGGGGCTCTTTCAGCTCCCACATGTGCATATGTCCATTGTAGATGTGTTCATGATGGACATGGTCGCTTGGGAACATTCATTGCAAAATTGACCCCCTTGTGCAAAATTGGCATGGCCTTCATTGAGCAAAACCCTAGTTCCAAAGATGACACAATAGTACTGTTTCCAGGTGATTGAGTGATAGTAGGGTGGGTCCCTAAATGAAACTCAGCGTACCGAATCCATCAGAATCAACGACCTCATGAATGGAGTCATAGTTTTGTTTCTATGGCCATTTTTTTCTGGCACCCCGTGGCCATTCAGGGACACTTTGAGAAGTTTCTACGGGGGAACAGAACCCAAAACGAGGAGCGTAATGGGGCTCCATTAGCTCCCACATGTGCATATGTCCATTTTGGATGTGTTCACGGTGGCCACGTTCTCCCAGGAGCGTTCAGTTCAAAATTGAACCCCTTGAGCAAAATTAGCATGGCCTTCACTAAGAAAAATGCTAGTTCTAGAGATGGCGCAATAGCACTATTTTCGGGCGATTGAGTCATGGTAGAGGGGGTCCCCCAGCTGAAAAATGACGTCCCAAATCCATCGGGATCGATGGATTTGAAACCAGAGTCATGGTTTTGGTTCTATGGCCATTTTTTTCTAGCACCCCGTGGCCCTTCAAGGACACTTTGAGAAGTTGCTACGGGGCCAAAAACCCAAACTGGGGAGCAGAACGGGGCTCCATTAGCTCCTATAAGTTCATATGACCATTGTGGATGTGTTCATGATGGCCACATTCACTCGGGAGAGTTCGGTTCAAAATTGACCCCCTTGTGCAAAATTGGCATGGCTTCACTGAGCAAAACCCTAGTTCCAAAGATGGCACAATAGCACCGTTTCTGGGAGATTGAGTCACAGTAGGGGGAGGGCAGTCCCCTAGCTGAAATCTGGCATCCTGAATCCATCGGATTCGATGGATTCACGGTTTTGGTTCTATGACCATTTTTTCCTGGTGCCTCGTGGCCATTCAAAGACACTTTGAGAAGTTGCTACGGGGGCACATAACCCAAACCAGGGATTAGACCAGGGTTTTGTCACCTCTCACATGTGCATATGGACATTGTGTATGTGTTCACGATGGCCATGGTCTCCTAGGAGTGTTCAGTTCAAAATTGACCCCCTTGTGAAAAATTGGCATGGCCTTTTGCAAGCTAGGGTTTATTTATTGTGTATGTGCATGTATTATGTGTGTATGCATGTGTAAATATTTGTATATGAGCATGTCTTTTGTTTGTTTGTAATTTTTTGGGGAAATGTGCATGCATTTTTGTGTGCACCATGAAAAGTTGGAAATGTGCATATATTTGGTGTGTGTAAATAATTTTTCCAAATTAAATAATGCACATTGTTTGTAATAATTTAAAATATTTGAAAGTAATATTTAGGTGTGTAATTGTGTTTGAAAAGATGATGTTGTTTGTTAGATTATAATGATATTTATATGGTTTTCTTTGTGCAACTTTGTGTGTAAATATTTGTCCATGTGTGTTTTTTTTAACATGTAAATTTTTGTATATGTGCATAGATATTTGCCTATGTGCATGTATTTTTTGTGTAAATATTTTTCTATGTGTAGGTTTTTGTAGTGTAAATCTATATGTATTTGTATATCTTTAATATGTGTGTAAATATAATTATGTGCATATCACTTGTGTGTGTTTGTGTGTAAATGATATATATATCTATGGGTGGTAGGTGCATAGGGGGGAATCCTCATTGATCCTAAGAGAACTCAATAAATCAAACATGGGGTCTAGGGAATGATTCAAAAAATAAAGTAAAGACGTAAATGATCTCCTTCAAGAGATCAAGATCACCTTTTCATCGAACATAAGGAACATTTTGGTATTTGGGAACTTCGCCATTATCATTCATCACTTATACAACAATTCCATATCCAAGGACAACTCTTTAGAAAAAATTGTCAAAATAATAAGGATCAAAAGCCATTATTTCAAAGAATTTCATTTTGTTCACATATTACCCTCCTTAAACACTCCTTGAACATTGAAAATGATCAAATGGTCAACATTGCCACAATGTTAGGTGAAGGGGGCTATAGGAAATGGGGTCAATTCAATCCTCCACATCCCTTAAGTCATTAAGGTCTTATGCATGTGATCTCAATTATGAATAGGCCACATCTCATACACATTAAATGACACAAGGGAAGGAGGGATGATGCAATAAGGCACACCCCCTCCTTGCACATTCCCTAGTTCATGTGACCTATAGGATATCTAGAGTTTATATACAAGATAGGGTTTGTGCAAGCTAGGGTTTATATACACATTGACAAGCTACATAAGTTCCCAACCATCACTAGGAATATCTTGGGGCTTGCGTCCCTATGATCCTTCTAAGGACAATGATGGGCATTGTTTTTCATTAAATTACTAGGATGTCTCTAGCTAACTCCACTCACAGTCACAATAGTCACACCTATTTCCAAATCCTATGGTGGGGCATGTAGTATCCATTGATTAAACCTCCAAAGGTCAAGTATCTCACTAGTTATCATATCAAGGGCCCCATAAAATTTCTCCAATAACTACTCAAGGTGTTGAATTTTACCATGAAACTTTCATCCTTGTGACATATACAAACTAGTTGGATCTTATTACAATGACATTTTACGATCAAAATGCCTTTGATAATACAAAATAATTGAAATAAAATTCATTATTTCTTTTATAAATCTAGAGTGACACTTCAAACTAAAAAAAACATCCATTGCAAGAAAATACAATGGCATAAGGATGCTGGTCCCTTCACACTGAAACTTTCCAAGTGAAGGGGATGGGGAGATATTTTTCATATTTTTGACCACAATGATGATAGCATAAGTTTTTAACACCTAGGTACGATTGAAAAGTCCTTATTTATTGGTATATAATAAACATTGGTGGAAATAATTATTTTTTCAGTTCCGACATTGGTTCCATATGTTACGAAGATGGTTAAGTGAGTATGTTTTGTTAGATTTCAAACACAATAGTTTTTTCAATCGACCATCCAACAATGAATTTGAGAATAGTCACTTATAGCCCATGGTTGAATCTTGGTGCATGGGACTCTTTTACATAAACTAAATTTATCTATATGGCCCAATTTACTATATAATATCCTTAAGATCAACGACTATATGAGGCCACTAGAGGTCAAAATTTATATATTTCATCATAAAAAAAGGAAATCATATCAAAATCCATTCAAACTCAACCATTTGTATTAAAAGCATAATGTTATTTATTAGGAAAATAAGCAAAACAAGAGATATCAAGAGACAACAAGATGCAAATAGAGACAATATGCATATAAATCTCATAACTGAAAAATCCATGTACATCCAAGCTACAAAACTCGTCCAAACATATCAATTTTCTGGAAAAAAATGGAACATGGTTCCCAACATAATGAAAACTCGTGCCCTATAAAAAATCAGGAAACTTGTGCCCTATATCCAAAATACATGGAAAATCGTTCCCTAGATACACAATACATGGCAACTCGTGCCCAAAAATGCCACATTGTAGCTAATATGGATAATATGGTTGCTATGGAAAAAAATTGCACAAATGCACTCTTCCACTTGGTAAGGGGATAGGCCTTGTAGGATGTAGCAAGGCCTCAGTCCTTGGAGCCCCTGTGGGTTGGTTGGTTGGTTTCCTCCAGGTGATCCTGCAAGAGATTGTTAGTGTAGTTTACATAAAAAAAAGAAATATGGAAAAATAAAAAATAAAATATAAGGGGGGAGAATGCAAACTCTAATAACAATCAAACATATGCTAAACCAATTTTTATTGCTCAATGGTCAAGATGTAAAACACCTAGGAGGTCTGGGATTCAAGGGAAGCCAATAATATCCCTTAGGGAGGCCTTTTTTGTCCAAACTAAATGCTAAGTCAATGGTGGAACAATGGAGAGAAACTCTTGCCCCTTGAAGGAAGGTGACCAGGAAGCTTGGGAATGCTCATAATGATAGGAAGTGGTGGTCTATGAGGAAGCTCCAACTCAAATCCAACAACAAAACCTTGATCTTGATTTCTCTCTACAAAATGTATGCCAATGGATTCCTTTTATAGGCTAAGAGGTGGAAAACAATCAACTAGATCCAAATGTGAACTCATATCCTTCATTAACTAGTTCCCAAGTACACCAAGGGGGCTATTTAATGCCACCAGGTGTGTGAGGGGTCGAATTTGGATTCATGGGGGTGATGGAGCCTTCAATGCGCAACAGAAAGTTGGTGGTCCATCCATTTTGATAGTAGAACAACTATCGAAGGAATAGCCGTGCGAGCGTGGTGTGGGCATTGTTCTGGTAACTTGCGCTATAACGTGAGTTAACTATGTATTACCCACGCTACCCCTTTTTTGACTGGTTTTTTCCACTTTTGGACTCATGCTGCATTTTGGATTTGTTGAGTATGCTTGAGGTGGGATGCATTATTTATGTTGATGACATATTACTGGAAGAATAGCTGAAATGTTGCATGTGTGTGAATTTTTGGCGTTAACAGATGCCCCCTGATGTATGAGGTTCAGAGGGTACTGTAGAGCCGATAATGCATCATGTTTTCTTCTGTTTCTCTCCTATTTTGTAGGACAAAGCATATGTGGAAAATAGGTTCCTCCCATGGGGAAAGGTTGTTGGTGATGACTGTTGAGCTATAGTAAAGAATAGTTTTTTATACAAACAAGGCGGGAATACCCATGCTTGTGAAAAGTTGTCAATATGATTACAATAATAGAGTACAAAAAAGGTGTCACTCGATGATACAGCTGGGACATGGATGAAGTTGGCTTCAAGCCATGTGTGAGTAAAGAACCGAGGAAATTTTGTGGAGTACTGAAGAAGTGGTATTGTTGATGATCATGATAAACCCATATGGATGGGGAACGAGTATGTGTGTGAAGCTGTCTGATACCTTCAGTTTGCTAGATGGACTATGACCATGATTTGGAAATGTGAGCAATGCTAACTTCAAAAGTATGTTTCCCCCTGATGCGATGATGTGTTGACGTCGATCATAGGGGAAACCACTTAGTTAGGGAGCACTAATGACTCTCCCTACTAAGTTCGAGGCGATCCCTTATAGTGATTGAAAGGGATCCTAAGGTACAACTGCTACTGCAACTCTTGAAATGTAGTGTTTTGACATCAACGAGAGCTGAAGCACATGCTAAGACTAAGGTATTACCCTGAGAACCAATACTATATTTCAACCAACTGGTGGATGGACAGACCTGGAAGAAGAGTATTTGATAAGCATTGGGATCATAAATTCCTTTGATCGATGTAAATAGGTGGAGTGGGGATGACAAATTTCCTTTCAAAATGGTACAGGTTGAAACAAACGGAGACAAACTACAAAATGAAAGGGATTTTATGGAGACACAAAATAGAGGGTAATGGTGACCGGAAAAACAAAAATTGTTTATGATGTCACGAGATTCAAATACATCGAGAAAAGGTGACCATTGTTTGCTGCAAAAATAATATGGTGTTCCCGCAATGTAAGGTGATGAGGGAACTTGTTTGTACATAAAGAATATGAGTGGGGTCCCTAGAGTTTTGGGTGTGTCGGGGGACCAATTTGATGATGGGAGGAGTCCACCCAGTTTTTTTTGGATCGGGGGATGCTTTCCAAGATGAAGTGGATGTTAACTTGTAGACCCAAAGACGGGTTCCTCATGAAATGATGGCATGCAGTATATGCCTCTAGGATAACAGAATAGAATTGGTTATTTCATAGGGTGGTGGCCCCATAGGTGTCTTTGCGGGGGTGCTGATACAAGGAATATTGCGGAAGGTAAAAGTAATCATGGAGGTACGAGGGGTATTTGTGAATCTATCTCGTAACATGTGCCGAAGAATCTGATGAGGTCTACTTGGTGGAGTAAATACACAATTACAAAATGATATGCTAAGGGGCGATCATTTCAAACTGAATCTGATTCGTTAGATTTGTGGGGGGTCGAAATCATGGGTGTCAATTGATGAATGGGATGGAAATGGTGCACACACCCATGGGGGAACATGCCATTCTCAGTGATGATGCTGATGGCATATCGGTACCGGGAATAAGTGGTTATGTATATGTAACTTCGAAATGTATTTCACCCATGTATTTCATATATGTATTTTGTACTCCTATAGAGATGGCATTATTCCTCTATACGGAAGTGTTGTCATTTATATTGTAAGTGTCCTAAATTATACTTGATGGGTTATTAGACCACCTTGTTGGGGTCGGCCCTGTATAAGTCATGTGGGTCAAAGGGTTATTAGACCACCCTATTGGGGGTTGGCCATGTGGGTCAAAGGTTTATTAGACCACCAAGTGTGGGGTTGGCCCAGATTAAGTTAACCATGGGTTAAGCTAGACATGTAGGCCCCATTAGTTTATTGGGTAGGACAAAACAAGTATAAATAGAGATCGGGAGATCTCTATTTTGATCATTCAGTCACACACTTATCTCATTCAGAAAGTGGCACACTTGTGAGGAGGAGGCTCTGCTGCTAGGAGAAGACTATCTCTTGTATTCTATTTGTATCATTGCTCTATCTATCTCTGAGGAAGTTATTGGGGTTTTTCACCTTTATGGTTTTCCCAAGTAAACTCTGTGTCTCTTGTGTGCTTGCATTATTGTGTCCATGATTGATGTGCTGTAGATTTGCTGTTCATGTTGTTCTCTCAGTTAATATCCTAGATTAGATTGAACTAAATTATGAAAATTTAACATGGTATCAGAGCTAGCCTGAAAGAAGGCATGATATGGCATGTATGACACTTGTTGCACTTACGATGCTAGGGCTTGATATAGAAAAAAACAGTCATCGTAGAACTTTCAATATAAATCCATTTTGCCGAATTTTTCGGATATGAAATTGTTACAGGTCGAAGCTAAGAACCCCATGTACCTTGTGTCCAAAGGACAACTTCTAATTCATTGTACTTTGTGATTTATGATCTATACAATATAGGGTTTCTGCCTCTTCTAGATCTCAGTCATAAACAGGTGACCTTGGAAAAAAGGTCATAACTTGGGCTAGGAAGCTCCAAATGAAATTTCATAAAAATTGACAGGTAGTACATAGACTGTAATATCTCAAGAAACGTTTTCAGAGGCCGAAGTTGAACCAGTGACATGTGGCATGCCGTACAAGTTCGCTCTCCTGTTTTATCCCATAAACAGGTCACGTTGCGACACTTGGAATAACTCTCTCTCATAGAATCCAATTGAGGTCAGACCTATTGGGATCGAAATACGACAGGTCAGGCTACCATAGAAATTTTTTTCAGACCTTGTGGATCGAAAAGTGCGGAGTTACACCAGAAACAATAAGGTACATATTTCTGTTAAAACATAATTATTTTTGAGCACCTTCATTCATGGCTTCCAGAATTTAGGGTTTCAGATAAAGTTGGAATTTTTGTAATCGGAGACTACGAATGAATAATACTCATCAAAATAGAAATTTAGAGACCAAGATCAGAATTTTTGGTTGGGCAAAAGACTGGTCTTGATCAGACCCTAGTTTGGGACTTTGATTGGAAAAGTGGAAAATTAGGGCTTCTGCAAAAATGAGAATTTTTGAAATCTGTGACCACAGTTGGAAGCTCCTCAGAAAAATAGAAGCTTAGAGCTTTGGATCAAAAATTTTGATTGGTAAGAAGAGTGGGCTTCATCAAACCCTAGTTCGGGGTCACCTCCAGTGAATCTGAAAGTTTCAAAGGAAAAATTGAGGAGTGAAACTTTGCAGTTTTCAAATTCTGAATATACCAGGTTGATCATCTCATCAAGGCACATATTTCTATCCTTTCGGAAGTTTGAAATTCAAAGTTTGAATTTTTGGGGTTTCTCTGACAAACCCTAATCTTGGTCCATGTCCAGTTCTTGCAAATCAAGTGGATTGGGTTAATCCTAGAAGAAGATGGATTGGTCCCCTACATAAGTGAAGAAGTTCCTATCTCAGAGGGAGATAAGGCTAAGGCCTTCCATAAGAAGATTACAAGCAACCTTGACAGGTATGGATTACAGGTATGTTTCGAATTCTATTCATGGTTAAGTTTATGATATGTTTGTCTTCATATCATTATAGTACAATCTTGATTAATTACTAGACTTGTCGTATCAGCTTAATATAAGATATTCATTGACTAAGGTTTTGACACTTATGATTGTACTAATGCATTGTGATGTTGTATAAGGTTTATGTTGTTCACTAACATAAAAGGTACACCAAGAAAGACAAATCATGTTCTACTTCAAGAACATATGATCATGGTGACATGAAGACAAAGATTCATCCATTGTCATGGATCACATAGAAGATCTACTTACGAGGTATGTATAACTTGGTTCTACAATGGTTAACTTATGAGACATGCAGGTTACTAGCACAAGTCATTGAAGAGAACCAGAAGACATTATGCAGGTATGTTAGACATAACTAGCTAGCATTCTAATCCAGGTATGTTTTTCCTATATCAAGCTAGAATCCTACCTTGTGTTAGGATCTTATACTGTTTTGTTGTTGATAATGATTATTCATGAAGTCATAGGTTTGAATAGTCATGGTTGTATGCATTTTAGGTTTCTTACCATAATTGATGATATGACTAACCAGAAGAATCATGAAGGTATAGGTTTGAGTAATCACGGGTTTAGGCATATTATGTTTCTTACTTTAATTTATGATATGACTAACCATAAGAGTCCTATATAAACCTTGAATACTAATGCTTATTATTTCTGTTTGAAATGATCATGACTATACATGCTTAAGATTATTGTGTTTTGATAGTATTAAGAATATACTAATGAATGTATGATTATGTATGGGACCTCAATGATAAGACAATGATGATACTAATAAGCATGCATAGTGATTAAGGATGGATATAAGTTCAAGGATAGGTAATCTAGGAAGCAAAGATCAAGAGGGAGGACACTCCAGTTGTTCCTGCAAGGAAGCAAAGATCAAGAAGGAGCACACTTCAGTAGTTTCTGCAAGGATGCAAATTTTCAGAGGGAGTTGACCACTTCTCACAATCCACATCAGAATGGAGTTGTAGAAAAGAAGCAAAGACTGAGAGGGAGTCAACCCAACAACCAAACAAAGATAAGTATTTGAATTATCATTTCTTACATATTTGTTTGTTTAAATAATGTTATTCAATGATGTATATGCTTATGTTCCTAGACTTAGGTTGTGTATTATGCATATTAGAATAACTGCATTAATGAACAGTATACTACTAATATGCATGTGATGAGTAAGTGGCCTATGGCACTATGCAACATTCCATTGCTACTTATCTAGAATGAAACCTCTTTGCTGACATGATGGGAGTAGTGCAAACTCTTAATAATGTTCTGGTAGAGATTGGAAGGCATCTAGAAAGTTACAGGATATGGATAAATGTTGTATTGAAGCATTGGCTAAGATAAATGCATGACTGTATGACATATTTCTTTATGTGTAAGAGTTTGTTCTGAAAACTATAAGATGTTTTCTAATCATGCGATTTAACTTGTTGTGTAGGAAAGATCGTATACCATCACCTACAAAAGAAGGACTACAACATTTGTTTAGCAACAAAGTTATCTATTAAAAATATTGAAGATATTGAAGTTCCCAGGATCTGGGAAGAATGCCAAGATAGAGGAGTACCAGTTGATCATGAAGATGTTTGGGATACAGTCCCAAGACCTGAAGGAGAGTCTATAGTGACTTCCAAGAGAATCTACAAGATCAAGCATGCTGCAGGTGGTAGCATAGAGACTTTTGCTCCTGTAGCCAGATACACTTCCATTAGATTAGTACTTGCTCCGGCTACAGTGATGAAGTGGAAGATACACCAGATGGATTTCAAGACAACCTTCTTGAATGGTGTAGTTGAAGAAGAAGTGTATGTGTAGCAGCCACTTGGTTCTGAGACACATGACAGGGAGTCATATATGTGCAGAACTTGGTATGGTAGGATAGACAGCTTTCTATCCAGTTTGGGCTTTACCAAGAGTAAAGCGGATTCCAACCTTTACTACAAGGTTGAGGAAGGGAATCATGTGATTCTACTCCTGTATGTGGATGACCTGTTTGTAACAGGAGATGATTGCCGACATGCAGTGGAAGCTTGCTTCCAAGTTCGAGATGAAGAACTTGGGGATGATGCACTATTTGTTTTTGGCATGGAGGTGTGGTAGAGTGCAGATGGAATCCTCCTTGGATAAGGGAAGTATGCAGTAGAGATCCTGAAGAGGTTCGGGATGATGGACTGCAAGGCTATGGCCACATCTATGGCATCGAACCTAAAGCTTCTGTGTGATGCTTCATCTGATCCGGTTGATGTCACGATGTATCGTCAGATGATTGGGTCCTCTGTGTACTTGATGAACATGAGACTAGATATTTGCTTTGCGGTGAACACATTGAGCCAGTTGTTGACGGATCCGAGAGATGTTCACCTGGTTGTTGTAAAGCATATTCTGAGGTACCTGAAGGGTACAGTTGATTATGGGCTCAAGTATGATGTGAATCAAAAGTTTAACCTGCAGGGTTATGTTTCTTCAGATTAGGTAGGCAGTGCTGCAGATAGGAAGAGCACTTATGGGTATTGCTTCAGTATGGGATTAGGTGTGATCTCTTGGTTTAGCAGTAAGCAGTCCTGCGTAGCACTGAGTACAGCCGAAGCAGAGTATGTTGTGACGGATGAGCAGGTTTTAGATGTATTGACCAAGTTGTTGGCCAGAGTGTAGTTTGAGTACTTCAGAGAGAGGCTTGGTGCACTTCAGATCGAGGTTCCTTCCAAAGGGAAGTGATGAGTCCGAAAGATGCAGATGCACATGAGCTTTTCTGACATGGTTGATATGTTCTCCCATGGTTGTGATGTAATTGTTGAGCCATTCTCACATGGTGGTAGATGTGTTCTCCCATGGTGTAGATGTAAGGGCTGAAGCCATTTTTCACATGGTGGTAGATGTGTTCTCCCATGGTGAAAAAGTAAGGGTTGGAGACTTCCCCAAATGGTGGTAGATGTGTTCTCCCATGTCGGTGGTGTAAGTGCTGGATGATGTGCATCTGGTTTGTGCTTTGTGGACGATGAGATGATATGAAGAAAACGATGCTATGATGATCAGGAGGATCATGGATGATGAGCATCAGGATGATGCTCCAGTTACTGCTCTATATGTATATGTACGCATCATGTTGGATGCTGGATATGATCAGTTAGATCATTTATATGTATATGTATATGTACGCATCATGTTTGATGCTGGATATGATCAGTTGGATCATTTGTATGTATTTTGTATATGCATCATGTTGGATGCTTGGACCATGTAACTGTATATGTATCAGGTGGATACATTGTATGATCAGGTAGATCATGTATGTTGATATGTATCAGGTATGATCAGGTGGATCATGTATTTTTATTTGTATCAAGTGGATACATTGTATGATCAAGTGGATCATGTATGATGATATGTATCAGGTAGATACTTGGTATGCATTAGGTAGATGCAGTGTATGATCAGGATGATCATAGATGACCAGCTTCAGGATGTTGCTCTAGATGACATGCAACAGAATGTTGCAGTGATGATGATCAGGATGATCATGTGTACATCAGGATGATGTATGATGAGTATCAAGATGATACTCTGTGGCTGTGGACAAGTTGTGTAAAGGAAATCCTATATTTGTTCTAGGTCACATCCAGTATGGAAAAGGACTGGCATTGTGTATCACATGTAAGACCTGGGAGATTCGATAGGTTGGGTTGTGTGTCTGTAATAAGTCCTGGGATGCTCTTTCGAGGGTTTGTGATAGTGGGCCACATGAAATACCTAGGAGATCCGATAGGTTGTGCTGTGTGCCCGTAATAAGTCCTGGGATGCTCTTTCGAGGGTTTGTGGTGGGCTGCTACATGTAAGACCTGGGAGATTTGATAGGTTTGGATGTGTGCCCGTAATGAGTCCTGGGATGCTCTTTCGAGGGTTTGTAGCAGAGGTCACATATAATCAGTCTTGGAGATCTTGTCGGTCGTGCTTAGGCACATAAATGTTCCTGGGATGCTCTTTAGAGTTCTTGCCGGTTATGCTATGCACATAAACGTTCCTGGGACACTCTTTTAAGGTTTTGTGACAGTCACATGTAATAAGTCCTGGAGATCTGGATAGGATGAAAAAGGCCTTAGATGCTCTTTAGGGTTCTTGCTAGTCAAGAGACTCTTTTAAGGTTTTGTGACGCATGTAATAAGTCCTGAGGATTCCACAGCATGGCCAGTGATGATGAAGACCTGCAGGTGGTGGGCCTACATCCAGTATGAAAAAGGATTGGCTCTATAGAACTTCCTATGACGAGTAGATTCAGATATTGATTGAGATAGCAGCAGTAGTGACGATGCCGATGATTCAAGGATGATGATTCGCTAATGATGATCCAGAGAAGAATACTTGTGCTAGCAGACCTGTGTCAAGAAATACGTTCCTAGTTAATAGGGAGTGTTGATGTATATGTAACTTCGGAATGTATTTCACCCATGTATTTCATATATGTATTTTGTACTCCTATAGAGATGGCATTATTCCTCTATACGGAAGTGTCGTAATTTATATTGTAAGTGTCGTAACTTATACTTGATGGGTTATTAGACCACCTTGTTGGGGTCGGCCCTGTATAAGTCATGTGGGTCGAAGGGTTATTAGACCACCCTATTGGGGGTCGGCTATGTGGGTCAAAGGGTTATTAGACCACCAAGTGTGGGGTCGGTTCGGATTAAGTTAACCATGGGTTAAGCTAGACATGTAGGCCCCATTAGTTTATTAGGCAGGACAGAACAAGTATAAATAGAGATCTGGATATCTCTATTTTGATCATTCAGTCACACACTTCTCTCATTCAGAAAGTGGCGCACTTGTGAGGAGGAGGCTTTGCTGCTAGGAGAAGACTATCTCTTGTATTCTGGTTGTATCATTGCTCTATCTATCTCTGAGGAAGTTATTGGGGATTTTCACCTTTATGGTTTTCCCAAGTACACTCTGTGTCTCTTGTGTGCTTGCATTATTGTGTCCATGATTGATGTGCTGTAGATTTGCTGTACATGTTGTTCTCTCAGTTAAGATCCTAGATTAGATTGAAGTAAATTCTAAAAATTTAACAATAAGGGCCCTGTGGTTATCAGTGGGAACACTGGTAGATGCATTATAAATGGGGGGTAAATAGTGTCAATATTCTAGTTTCGAAATGATACCCATGGTAGGGAACTTTGCACCATTTGATGAAGCATGGAGCCTTGTTCTTATAAAAAAGGGTTGGGAAATTTTCTTAGTCAAGATCCAACACATACGGTGCACGTACCCAAGTGTAGTAAATAACATGACCAATGTATTGACAATGAAGAAACCTTATAACTAAAACAAGGTGTACCTAAGGGGTACTGATGTATTAAGGATAGAATCATTTGAGGTACAAACCATTGACCAGGTGGTTGAGGGTGATACCTTCGTGGTCGGTTAAGATATATGATCCTTTTAGGATACAATTCTTAACGCCATAAGGGCCTGTCCATTTAGATATAAATTTACTAGGTCCTGTTTTACTGTCTTTCTTGGCGTTAAATAAGACAACAAAGTTGCCTTCGTTGAAGGTGGGTGGTCGCAACTATCGGTCATAATGTGCCTTAGAATGAAATTTTGTGGCTTCATTTTGTTGAATAGAGTCTCAAAATTCATCATCGAGGTGTTCCAAGGTAAATATGCATTGCTCTAGGTCGGGAATATATGGTAGCAACTCGACAGCGGATTGGAGGGTGGGGATTTGACACTCTATTGGGAGGATTGCTTCTACACAATGGATAAGGTGGAATGGGGCACTATGATTTTTGAACCCAAAATCTGATGGCATAGATGTCTGATTTTTGACATCATGTTGTTGACCATTCGAAAATCATCTTCTTTTTTAAACGTCGGTGGCACTCTGGCGGATATCCGACAATAACATGAACTCATCGGATATCCGACAGTGTCTGGTCGTATATTCGAGAAATTTTCTTTTAACATTTCCGTTGCATATCTGACACATCTTACTTTATAGGTGGTCGGATTTCCAACACCCCTCACTTTATAAGCGGTCGGATATCCGACATCGCTTACTTTATAGGAGGTCGGATATTCAAAAACTCTTACTTTATAGGAGGTCAGATATCCGGCATGATTGACATCAAATATGATGCCTTAGCCATCAGTTGTATGGCGACGGTGTCAGATTCTTTAGAAGCATCCATCGGATATGTGACTGTATTGGAATTGTAAGAAGTTCAAAATATAACGCCTTTAGCTGTCAGTGGTATGGCGACGACGTCAGATTCTTTAGAAGCGGATTTCAGATATTCGACGGGTATGTGGAATTTAAAAAAAAATACAGATATCCCGTGAAAAAATATATGAGATGCATATGTTTAGCATGTCAAATGGACCTCATGCTCAACAGGTTCTCTGCTACACCTATGATCATTCATCATATTCCAAACAAATGGGTTTTCCTCTTTTAAAAACCAGTGTATTTTTCTTAGTTGCAATCTTGCTAAAAGTACCACACAAATTTTGATGGTGAAACAAAAGTCTTGAACAACAGTCTTATCTCCCACATACAAATTTAAATCTTGGGTACTTTATTCAATCAAGTGAATAAAATCCAACTTTTCTTCATTTTTGAGCTATGTTTTATTACACATATCTAGAAAAGAATCACTTGATGTCTTCCTTATTCATGTCTCACTGAGCATTGAAGATAATACAAAAACAACGTTTTGGCTATCTTTGTATCTTCTTCCTTTGGTAGTGCCTATGGAATCAAACAAGTTCTAAAAATTCATCCCTTCATCATGGTCGGAGCACACACACTCAAATACCAACATGATCCCTTCTTTTTGAGTATGCATCATCTGACTACTAAACTGTAGAATTCAAACTTGATCTTCTTTGATATCTTGGTGACAACATCATATATATTTTTATCATTGTCTTCTTAAGTTGACTATTTGAAACTTCCCTTTGATATTTTTAACATATTTCATATATTTTAACCATCTTGGGATGATATACATTCATGCTTGGATTTTCATGATTAATAGATAAGTTTTGCTCAAAATAAGAACATTGCATGAATTCACATTCGATGATTGCTAAAAGTGTTTGTTTTAGGTCATAGGAGGAGGTCAATTCCCATTTTTCTAAACTTATTGGCATATAAAGGATGCAACTTGACTTCACATCCTATATCATACTAGTGAATCACTCAACAACATACAAACTCGCTATTGCAGAATCCCATTTCGTGTTGATGATTTTGACCTAAGGATGGATAATGCATAACTTATTTGTGTTCTTATAACAAGTTCAAGTTTCCAAAGTTCCATGTGGCCTTCTAGAATGCACACAAAATACCATCCTATCTCAAAGACTTAGTCCTGACCAAATCCATTAGAGTAGTTGTCAACTCATCTAAAGTGATTGCTTATACACCAGAATAAATCTTATAAGTCATGGGATACATGGTATGAAAATAATGCTTCAAATAAATAACCGTGGGAAATGGATAATTCCTTACCTTTTGAGAGGCTTGGAAAGTAGGATAAAATGCTTTAGTTTCATAACAAGCCCCAAGAAATTGTCAAAATTTAGATGACATGTGAGTGGGTTGTAGAAAGGAAGCACTGTAGCCATTCATTGAGATCCTCTTTGTTTCGAGAATAATTTAATATTCTCTACTGAACATGGCCAACCACATGAAGGTGGAATCTCTTATGCCCCCCCCCCCCACACCACTCTCAATTCCCCATACCCAATGCATGTACTTTAAAAAAACAATTACATGCAAATTCATGCAGATTTCATCATAAACAAACATTTACCAATCATTCAATAAAAGATAACATTCATTAAACCATTCATTCATTCAATCAACACATTCATTCAATAAAAGATAACATTCATTAAACCATTCATTCATTCATTCAGTAAAAGATAACATTCATTAAACCATTCATTCATTCAGTAGTCAAAAAATCATGCAAGAGATAATATTATCAAAAATAATTCCGCAATATTTCTTCAGTCACGACTTTCTAATTTTTATTCTCTTTACAAAATCAACAAGAAGCTCATCTTCTGGAACTTGTCCTTCAATTCTTGTTGCTTCATCAACTTTCTGTGATGTCTGCTTGGTATAGTGCTCTTAACGTGGATTTTGCGGCAAGGGGTTCGGATTTGCTGCAATAATGTGAAAATGTTACATCGATATATTTTGTTATAATTATAATGACAAGTATTTCATTTAAAAAAACATTACAAAGGTGTTTTTTTACCTGTTGTG
This sequence comes from Larix kaempferi, assembly GCA_027924585.1. Classification (NCBI taxonomy): domain Eukaryota; kingdom Viridiplantae; phylum Streptophyta; class Pinopsida; order Pinales; family Pinaceae; genus Larix; species Larix kaempferi. The sequence goes on from BSBM01001751.1 coordinate 158,300, forward strand.
GCCACATCATGTTCTTCATATTCATGTCCAGGCTCAACCTGTACAGTGTGACCCTCTATATGCTTTGCAGTCGAAATATGGAGAAGTACAATTAATTTTCACCATCTGCAATGCTATATATAAAATTGTAGCATATGAATAAATTCATTACGAGGATTCGAAGCATGATCTTCAATTTTTTCTTGTTCATCCTTGACATTAAGGGGATCATTGCTTTCCTGTTCAAAACATAGTCAATATTTTATGTCAATTATTTATAACGAATAGATTGCACAAGTAATAAATATTCATTAAACTATATAGATTTTATATACCTGTGCACCATATGGATTACCAAAAGACCATGTTTTCCTAGACAAGCTTTTTCAACATTCAAAAGCAACTTCAAAGCCGTGCTGGAAGACAAGCTTCAGGTCTTAGTCAGTGGGAACTTCTTTGAATCGGACGGCCTGCATATTTGCATAACGTCATTAATTTGCAATTTATTATTTGGATGCATTATTGGTTTTCCGATACTTACAATTCGTGCCGCTAAATTCGAATAACCACCAGGCCCAAGCTTATGCTGACCAATCTTTTCTAGTCTTTCCTTTTTGGACTTCGATGTGTCTGACAGCCTATGAAAGTGTTGAAATAAGTTAGATGTTCCAAATTCGATATAAAAATTAATAATAATAAGGTTTAGAATTACATTGTGGAAAGTATTGCATACCTCCCCGTGCCTAGTGGTAGCTTTCCTTCTTTTCTCAGAGCCCTCTCCTTTCCATCTTCCACAAGGGATCTCCACTCTCTTGCTGGAATCATCAGAGGGCACTCATACCTAGGGTTCCTTTCTAGGTGAACCCTATATTGCTCTCGGACAATCTTCATATGTTTTCCTGCCTTCTTTAAGACCGCGGCTCGATCGAAGGTCTCGTTGCCGAACATGCCAACCAACCGATTAGTGAGCTCATCTTTTAAAATTTTCGTTTTTCTATCCCACCTTGTGCGGATGGTGGGCCCAAAGTTCTCCAAGGAAAAATCATTTATATGTTTATAAAACACATAATTTCCTGCAAAACGATCATTCCATCATTAGTTGGAAAAAAATGTTTTATCGATATATTACAATCAAATTATAAACACTATCTTGAACAATGTATAATTACCTAGGATCTTCTTTATCTTTATTGGAATGAGATCTTCGTCCACCAAAAATGTTGCATCTATTGTACCCGTGTTAGTGACACTGGAAGATCCAAGATATGTTGCTTTAGCAATATCAATACTAACAGGCTCTACATCGATCCCTTCTTCTGCACTATTTGTTGTGCGTCGGTCACTAGCGGGTGCACTCTCTACTGGCCTCGGGGGTGTCGCGGAACGTGTTGCCGACTGTTTAGTCGAAAACAATGGCGCATGAGTCGAGGTACGTGTAGTCGTTTTCTCATGTGACGACAGATCTCCACGAGCATCACTGGGGCCAACACCACCTTGACCAATAGTGTGTAGTCGCAGAAAATACTGTAAATACAAACAATATTTTATAAGTTCACTATCATATAAAAGTAAAAATTATAAAGTTCTAAATGAATTTATATTATGATTCAAGATTCCGCAACTTACTTGCAAGGCATGAGATCTCTTTACCAAAATTTCAACCTTAGCTTTAATCTCATCTGTCTGCAGATCAATGAATAGCAGACCAAGGATATCCTCATTATTTTTTTTCAAGGTCTTCTCTATCATTTTAAACGGGTTTAGATAAGAACCAATTTCAACATCCCGCATCAAATCATGCACATCAAAAGCTATTGATTGCTGTGATGTTGTTTTATACACCGAATCATTGGTATGCAACAAAAATATAAAAAACATTATTGACGTAAAAGCAATAGACTGAGGAAAAAAGTATATTAACAAAAAATATCTATCATGATAGATAACTAAAATTACAACTAGGTTTACCTGATGCATGGACGATGGTGTCGTCAGATCCACAGCTGGGGACTTGCCCCAATCATCCCCCTGCAAAGAAGAAGTAAAAAACATTATCATAATGAAACCAATATACACACTAAAAATACATATAAAAAAATATTATGCTACATATTTTATTGGTACAATTCCAATGAATTATACCTACTTCCTGATCGAGGATCGTGATATACTCATCGGATCAATGGTTATAGGTGACCTTCACTGATATACTAATAGGGAGGTGCCCCTTACAAAATCCTGAATCAAAAACATAGAAAATATTATCTAAACGAGACCAAAATACTCACTGCAACAATATAATAACAAAACATTTTGACGTATTTAAATTGTACAATTACAATCATGTTTACTTGTTGCCCTGAGGCTACTGTCATCTGATCAACAACGGGGTGGCTTCCCCCATCAAAACTCTGCATCAAATATAGATAACATTATATAAACCAAACGAATATGCTAATGAAAAAACACAGCAAAAAAAACTCTTTTTTCATACTATATTTTTACTATTACAAAGATGTATACCTACTACCTCGAGGCAAGTCTGGTATGATATACTACTAGGGAGGTTCCCCTTATAGAACCCTGCATCAAAAACATAGAAAAAGTTACCTAAATGAAACCAAAATATTCACTGAACAATATAATAAGAAAACATTTGACGTATTTAAATTGTACAATTACAATCAAGTTTACTTGTTGCCCTGAGGCTGTTGTTGTCTTGTCAACAACCTGGTGGATTCCCCGATCAACGTTCTGCATCAATAGATAACATTATATAAACCAAACGAATATACTAATGAAAAAACATAGAAAAAAAAACAATTTTTTATTATATTTTTACTATTACAAAGATGTATACCTGCTTCCTCGAGGAAGTTGTACTCCTCTGACCATCTACTGGCCGGGGTTTTCCCCGATCACTACCCTGCGAAGTAAATATAGAAAATTTAAATGAAATAAACTAACGAAAAAATCCTTAAGATGTTAAATTCATTAATAAAAGGTTGGGTAAATTGTTAGATGTACCACTCCCATAGTAACCGTGTTTGTATCTACTATATTCAAATTGTAATTAATAAGCAACTCTTCCCCTGCATCTATTGATTTAATGGCACATATAAAAACATGGTTTCCTTCACGCCCCTCAAATTTGTAGTTAGGTTGCTTAATTGTAGACCTTGGTTGCGTACTGTTTATAAACCCCGCAATATTCCATGTGGCCTTTGGACTTCCGTCAATGTACAACGTTGCTCCTTTATTTTGATCTTTGTCTTTCAACTGTAAATAGTTTGATGACAATCCATATCTATGCATACTTCGTGTATATTGGACCAGCCGCATCCAATCTTTGTAGTTGTAATAGGGTCCAACATACTCCATCAATTATGTACATCTGTCGTAACCGACCTTTATGCCATTCATGCAAAACAACCCCAAACCATGTAATTACAATGGTGCAATTTGATATATCCTCTCATTCACAAAAAAAAATGTGTTTAGTTGAGGAATATCCTTGGGTAACCATTGTTTCACTATATGTCTGTACCTCAAGGGCACCTCCATGTCTCCTATTGTCTCATCATCATAGAAACATGACCCCCCTTCAGGGAGAAAAATTCCATGCATTTATGGAATTTTCTTCTGATATTTTGACATGTAGTTGATAAAACTCTTGTAGACCTATTGGATGTCTCACTTTCCTCTAGCCTTCCTAAACTCCCCTTGCTCGAGGAAGACAGATTTGACAAATACCTGTTTGGTTCTACCTGCACCGTGGGGAAAAAGTTCAGATAGGACCTTGTTGGGTATGCATAGTTCATATTAGAAAAATACAAGGCATTAAGGCATGCATTTTCCACTATCATCATACATAGTCAGCATGCCTCCACCAAATGTAAACTCCTTTCTTTTATTACATCTAATAAACAAGTACTACTGAAACTAAATAGAACAACAGTAACAAACCATAATTGTCATCTCTTTCGACTTTTCCACATTAACACTACCAGTTGACTCATTGTGTTAAAGTAATCTTCAGTAACATGTAATTACTAACAATAGTACTTAATCAACATTAACATGAGTAAAGAAGATAGGTTTATGGTACTTACACCGTAATGTGGAACCTTCTTGTCGGATACTTAGAATTATTACTTTCAATGAAAACTGTACCTCTTAGAGGTCAGCCAACACTACGAACCCACTGACCCTACTAAAGGGAAAGTACAAACCAGAGAGAGAGAGAGAAAGGTTGTATGCAACAATAATTAGAAAAAATTAGTTACATTCATAACATAAGTTAAATAAATCACAAAGAATGATTGCAACAAAAGTCTTAGTGCAAGTAAAAGATTAACAAAAAAACACATATTTGATCACCAACAATTTTGTCTAACATGACAAGTCTTAACTACTTAATACAAATAATAAAAAATTAAAATTAAATTAAAATTAAAAATTAAAATTAAAAATTAAAATTAAAATATAAAAATTAAAAATTAAAATTAAAATATAAAAATTAAAAATTAAAAGTAAAATAATCAAATAACAAATAAAATAAAAAGGAGTCATAAATAATAACATAAATCATAAGTGGGGTACTAGGTTCATTTAGGGGACAAACAACCATAGTACCCAAAGGACCAAAAACATTAAAGGGTGGTACGAACAACTCAAGATGGGCGAAATTATCCTATCAACCACACGCCAAGGACAAGGTACCACAAGACCAATAAAGAACAATGTGTAAGGACCAAAAGTAAATCAACCATTGTGGGGAAGGTACAACTAGTCATCTCTCTCTCAAATGTACAAATGTTCCATATAACCTGAAAGTTCATCATCACTGTATGAAGAAGGTTCCACACAGATCATGTGGTCATGATGATGTATATGTGTGATGAGGTATATCAGCCATGGGAATGCGTATGACACTAAACAAACAAATCTCATACATGCATCCATGCAAATCTCATCCATGACAATGTGGGGTAACCATGCATCCATGCATCCATGCAATAGATCCTTATGACTACATATTATTTGACATGCCAAAGAGATGGAAGGTCAAATAAGGTCAAATATATGCAATAGCTCCTTGTAACTACCTCTTATATGCAATTGCTCCTTGTAACTACTTCTTATTTGACTTGCCAAAGAGATAGAAGGTCAAATAAGGTCAAATATATGCAATAGCTCCTTGTAACAACCTCTTATTTTTGCAATAGATCCTTGTAACTACCTCTTATTTGACATGCCAAAGAGATAGAAGGTCAAATAAGGTCAAATATATGGAATAGATCCTTGTAAGTACCTCGTATATGCAATAGCTCCTTGTAACTACCTCTTATATGCAATAGCTCATTGTAACTGCTTGTAAGAAATCACTATTACTTAGCCCCTATGGGAATTTCCTTAGCCCCTGCGGACATTTCCTTATCCCTTGTGGCCATTATTAATCCCCCGCGGGAATTTCCTTAGCCCCTGCGGGCATTTCCTAAGGCATTGCGGGCATTTCCTTATCCCTTGTGGGAATTATTAGATATTCTTGCTTGAGGTGTGCCACCATGCAATCTACTTTCTTTTGCAATTTTTAAAATGGATGTAATTTTTTCATTTTAATTCCCGCCTTAAACAAAAAATATCAAGGCCCTCAAAACTTAGACTTATGGGAATGGCATGAAGGCATTGTCAAGTTCGTTGCTATTGAAGATTGACCACATGCTATCCTAAGTGATACTTTAACAATCATATGCTTATTTCCTCACAAGAAGAATTGTTCGTTCAATCCATCTTCACATAAAAATTCTAAAAAACTATGGAACTACTTCAAAATTAAGAGATATGTATTCTACTGTACTTTGTAACTTCACTAGGTTCCCCAATATTTCATTAATAAAGTATTATTCCATTTATTTGAAGAATACCTTTTCACAAACATAAACTATTCAAGATCTCGAGTTGGTAGAACGATAGAGCTCTGGTTTCACAAACTGAGCTAAAAATATTTGTCATGATATACTGCTATTTGTTTATTTGTAATAGTAATGGGAATTCAAATCTTTATATGAATAAGCGAGAGTGTCTAGACTATGTTCCTTTGCATATAGAATTACTTTTCAAAAATATTACTAAAATAAACATGATGATATGCTAGGTTTCAGTCTTAGATCCTGATCAAATATATACATGATGAAATGCTACTATAAAATCCTGATCAAAATGTCCTGCTTGCAGCGTGAGGTGTACCCAAAACATAGAAAAAAATTCCATACTAAATTTGAACATAAACTATTCAAGATCCTGTGTTGGTAGAAAGATAGAGCTCCACCTTTCATGAATTGGAACTCATAAAGTTTGTCTTGATAATGCTATCTAGTTATCTGTAACAATAATGGATAATTTCATCTTAATATGGATAAGCCAAAGTGCATAGACCCAATGTTTCAACTACTACAAGGTTACTACAATCCAATAATAGAATGAAGCTTAATTTTTACACACAACCATGACAAATAAATTGGTGAGGATTTGCTACATTCGTGCTATCTCTCAATTTAAGGAGTTCTCAACAATTTTTCATCATCTAAAATCTCATTTATTAAGTCTACTAGATATTACTTCTAAATATCTTTGAATTTAGTCATTGCATGATTTAAATATGATGTTAAACCTTATTTAGTTGGCCAAGAAAATGCCCGCAAGGGCTTAATAATGCCCACAATGGCTAAGGAAATGCCCGCAGGGGTTTAGGAATTCCCGTAGGGGGTTAGAAATGCCCGTAGGGTCTAAGGAAATGCCCGCAGGGGCTAAGGAAATTTCCATAGGGGCTTAGGAATGCCCGAAGGGGCTAAGGAAATGCCCGCAGGGGCTTAATAATGCCCACAAGGGCTAAGGAAATGCCCGCAGGGGCTTAGGAATTCCTGCAAGGGATTAATAATTCCCACAAGGACTAAGGAAACGCCCGCAGGGGATAATGAAATGCCCACAGGGGCTTAATAATTTCCACAAGGGATAAGGAAATGCCCGTAGGGGCTAAGGAAATGCCCGCAGGGGCTAAGGAAATGCCCACAGGGGCTAAGGAAATCCCCACATGGGCTTAATAATGCCCACAAGGGATAATGAAATGCCTATAGGAGCTAAGGAATGCTCGCAGGGGCTTAATAATGCCCACAAGGGCTAAGGAAATGCCCGCAGGGGCTAAGGAAATGCCCACAGGGGCTAGGGAAAAGCCTGCAGGAGCTAAGGAAATGCCTGCATGGGCTTAATAATGCCCACAAGGGCCCCGCATGGGCTTAATAATTCCCACAAGGGCTAAGCAAATGCCTGCAGGGGCTTAGGAATTCTCGCAGGGGCTAAGGAAATGCCCGTAGGGGATTAATAATGCCCACAAGGGCTAAGGGGTTCACTACAAGACTTTAATGAAAGGAATTTCAATCTACTACATAATTTATTGTCAAAAGAACCTGAAATAAATTGTCATAATCATGAAACCTTATCAAATTTGTAGCAAGGAAATCAAATTAACTCAATGCACCCAAAGATTTCAACACATATAATCTCACTTACAAAGACTGCCAAGTATTGTTATATTCACTTTGAGATTAAGTCATAATTTATTTAAATGTGTTATTAATGTTATATAATGGTTGTTAACCCAAATTATTCCCATCCATCTATCAAACCCAACCATCATTTAAATTACATTTTAAACTTAGTACTCTGAACATGATATGGTGGGAAAGTGTGATACCCATACATAATAGTATGTTGAATTTGAAAAAATGCACAATGTTCATTGGAAGTGTCGAACCCTAACCATAATGTGACCTAATCCTAATGTTCCCTACTGGTGTGGATATATGAGAAAAGAGAAGTGTGTCTCCAATGGACTGAACTGAACTGAAATTCTAAGTATGGAAATCTAAGTTGGGTGCCAAAATGCAAGTTACTTCAACTAGGCATCAACAATACAAAGTAAATACACTAGCCATTGTTGATCAAAACTATCTGCACATATCCACAAATATACCTACATTTTTCAAGTTGCAAGCCCAAAAGTAGGAAGAGCAATGTTATGAGCACCATTGGTCTCAGCTCTTGGTTGTCTATCACAATAAAAAACTTCATTCTCTGCAACAAAGCATTCAGAAGTAAAATTTTAGCACTTTGCTTGATGCTATTACCAGGATACCACTACCTAGACATGAATAGAAAGGTAAAAGGAAAAATGACACGCAATCCATAGGAATGGTATTTTTATGCCTTTTTGTCTGCTCATATTTTTCCCAATTTGGTATTAATAGGATTCTAGACATACAAAAGCTACCTGTGCAGTACTATTACCCAAAATGTTGTGTGGTGTATTAGAGAATTTTCCTTCACATAGTTAATGGCAAATTCATCTTCAAAATCTATGAGATGCTATAAATTTTAGGGCTCCAAGAATTTCAAATGATGATATGTAGTCATTGAAAGGAACAAGGGATGGTTCTTTGAGGACCATACATATCTTCGACCTCATGGATTCCAGGGTAGGCCAATTTGCTACCAAGGCCCAACATATGTATACAACAAGAACCTTCTATATGAAATATGAAGGTAAACATTAACTATTCATTGTTGGCTAGTCATCAAAGAAAGTAAAGTTGCAAAATGTTCATCTTTCAACTATACAAAGGATAAATATAACCTAGTTTTCTCCTTTAGAATCCTTCAAGATTGTTCCAAACCCTGTTTTGGTATATCAATAGAAATAATATACCATAAAATACAACAGGAAAAAGAAAAAGAACAAACCGACAACCAAGTTTAGATTTTAACCTTGATGCCCCCTATTTTAAAAGCTTTTACACTCCAGTGTGCCTCATACATTAAGTAAACAATCTCACTCAAAAATAAAAGTGTCTTTCTATAGAACTGCACCAGTTCGCTAGGAACACACTTACCAATCCACAAACACTATGTAACAATTATTTACACCACTATTAACCACTATAAAAAAAATGCAGAGATTCATTTAATCACGGAGGGAGCAACTTTAGAGATTGATCTTCTCTTAACTTATTAGAAAACAAAATTGAGGATTCAAAACCCTATTGTAACATCCCCCTCACCCAATCTGACCATCAGGAGGGGATGTTGGGAAAATACGGTCTTTCAAATTTTGCCCCAAGTTTATAATACGTTTTTCAACAATGCAATGTGTGCATAAATGTAAACGAACATGCACAGCGGAATTCAAAACTATCCACACACATCTATTGTGAAAAAGCAAGCATAAACATTACAGGCATCAAATAAAACATTTTAGATTCAAATACATAAGAATACTTATCTTTCAGAAATGTAGATCCAATCAACTGGCTGTGTAAGAGCGATTTTCCATCCAACCATAGGCACTATGTCTAGCATATACTATTTATGTTGCTGAGAGGCCACCCCAAAGATGGGCTATGAGGCCACCAGTGAGAAGGAAACACCTACAGGATTCTATCTCACAGCCCACAACCCATTATGCTCTCTGTGCTTAGCCAAATGCTCATACATATCTCTACAAGGGCCTCACTTAGCCTCCATCTGTGGATTCTCAAGCACCTACGAGCAGTAGAACTCAAGGGTAAGCGTTCTTAGCTTGCACAACCTCTCTACTCACCTACATCCAACAAAACCCACTTCCCAATTTGCAACATGGTCTCCAAATTCGAATTTCTGGGTTCATAATAGCATGGTGAGTTCATGGACAACAATGGAGAGCTCTGCAACCTCTAGACTTGCATGAAAGAATAATAACAAATGAGGGTTGGCTCCAAAGGATATGAGAAAATGGTGACAAGACAACTGACATATATTCCGGTAGTAGGGAAAGGACCTCTGGTAGCTGCAGATTGAATTCTGTCATGACAGAACTATCACAAAAGTGCATTCAGTCCCATGCTACAATAACTACATGAGGTGACTTTTCCCACCAACCACACAGATGCACTAATGATTGGAAAATGGTAAAAAAAGGAGGTATTTGGTTTATTCTCAACACATGACAAAATTTAGGTATGAGTTCTAAGGTTGAAACTTGGCAGCAAGGATTTAATCACCCATGGACCCCCTTCCTCTTCCCCTTGGTGGAATCATAGCCCCTTTGGTGCTCCTTACATAGCCATTGTTAGACCATTTTATTATGTATGCACATAATATTTACATATACTCTAAGTCCGCATAAAATCCAACTAAACAGTCCAAATGAAATATAAACATCATACATGCCTAAACATTCACTAGTCAGGCCTTGGCCTTGAGCTCCGCACTAGGAATTTGCACTAGCATATTTACATCATTTTCATTTTAATGCAATGGGGTCAAAATTGGGATATTACAATCTCCTCCCCCTTGGAATAACACCGTCCTCGGTGTTCCAGTACTTAGGAATACATACACACTTTACACATGTCCAAAAATTCACAAAATGTGGCAGGTCTGTCCTGCATTTCATCTTTTACTTTGAACTTCTAGGACCAAGTCCCTGGTTTCAACAAGCTCCTCCTGCTGAATTTGACCTTCCAGTTGATCCACTAGTCTGGAAACTTCATGGCTACAATTCTTCTTGCTGTCCTTTGTTGGGTAGTTGCAGAGGCAATGATTTCCTCCATATTCCCAACATTTCAGTGGCTTCTTTTTCTTTACTTTCTCCTTTTCCATGGAGTCTTCCAATCTAGAACGTTTCTTAATGGGCTGATTGGATGAATGCTTCTTCATTGATCCACTTTCCTTCCATTGCTGACTTCTCCCAGAATGCTTTTCACCTCTCTTTGCAGACAAATAGATTCCTGTAAAACCTGGTAGTTCATCTCAATTTGTTGCTTCTGTAGCTTGAGCATCTCTCCAAGATTTTCTTGGGTCTTGGTAATCATTTGAAGAATATTTTCAACCAAATCCAATAGATTTTGGTCTGATGCCATGGTCAATGTGCACAACTGCCTACGCTTTGCTTTCTAGCACCACTAGTCTTGTAACAACTACAACCAATTGATTTCAATTTCTCACCTGTGAAATTCATCATTCCAATTCTTGTTAGGCCAAGCATAACATAAGAATTACAAATCAGTCAATTATTTTCCCAATTGACATGGAGATCCCATGCTCTATTCATGAGACTTCCACACTTTTCATGCTTTCCCAACATACACATGAACTCATTCATGTTCATCTTTTCACACGGAAATAACTATTTCAGCATTCACAATTTATTCAAGCAAATAAACACAATCAACTTTCAACCATAACATGCATTCAACAATTTTCTGTTTTCTAAAATGCATCAATTAGAAAGAAAAGAGAAGAGTAAGAGTTTCCCTCTCTTAGTCTTATGCCAATCCGGAGCCACACCACCACTGTGGTTCCATGCTCCTTAGCCTCTTTCACTTCAAGGTGAATGCTTGTCTTTCCCTTACATGTTTTGGCGATGATACTTAGTGTCTAAGGTCTATCGAAGGCTTCTCAACCAGGGAACCTTTACCCATTGTTTCCTACAGAACCTTTGGCTGCTAGGACCCACACAATTCCACTAGCACCATATTTCATTACTGCTCATACTGAGCTCTTTAGGACAGTCACATGTCGACATGCATCCTTATGATGCCTTCATAGTCCTTGCTTCCAACAATACCTACACTCAAACATTGAATCAATTCACATGTTTAGTTTATTTTCATAGGTTTTATCTCTAAACAATACTTTAATAAATCATAACCAAATCATGTACACACGTATATTCATATTAAATAAGAAAGAAGATGCAAGATAATCAAATACTTATCTATATTGGATGTCGTCACTTTATTCCACAGGCTCCTTCTTTGCTTTACAAGCCTCGGATCGCCTATGGATACAATAACGAATGTTTGGCCAGCACACATGCTCCTCCACAATAATTCGGATAGGAAATGCCAAGCCTTGGATCGCCTATGGATACAATAACGAATGTTTGGCCAGCACACATGCTCCTCCACAATAATTCGAATAGGAAATGCCAAGCCAGTACGCTGACTGGGTTTATCAGGAATCCCATTTATCAATATGCTAAGCTAGTATACCGACTAGGTTTATCAAGTATTTAAGGAATGTTTGGCCAGCACACCGACTTCTCCACAACATTCAATGCCCAACCAGTGCACCGAATGGATTTACCAAGCATTTGTGGTTCCTTCATCAATATCACCACACCTTCACACACACAACAACCTCTTCACAACAACCCCTCACACCCACCTTTCATACACAACAACCCTTCCACCGAAACCCCTCGCAACACCTTTTTCACTTTGCTTCTTCAGTGTGCAACACCAATTGCATTTGTTTAAGTTGACAACACAAGATGGATAAGCAAATTCATCAGTATTACTGCTCTAAAATTGTAACCATATTTCATAACATTCACTATCAAGCATTGAAACACTAGGAATGTGTCCATTCCCTTAGGGTGTAGTCAATATTGGCAACCATAACATAACCCAGCACCCGAAAGGTATGCATCCCTTTCCGATGTGATTCATGTAGGCCCTATTCACACTCAAGCATTATGGGATAATAATGAAATAATAAAACATGCTCTGCATATTAAATCTAATAACCAGACATATATATATATTCTTAGTTAGGGTTACAGAATACTCATCCGTTTTGCAGATGTATCTTTTCTTCATTTGCGAAGAATGGGGCTCCCTTCTCAGAGTCAACAGTCCTTCGTTTTTCCACCCCAATCTTTTCACGTTCCATAACCCACACATGCCTTCTTAGCATAATTTTACCATCTCACTCACATGGTTTTCCAACATGTAGTGCAACTAAGATATTATCAAAATTTACAATGGCATTTCACCCGAAACCCATTTCCAAAGCATGGGAACCTTCCCATGGAGTTTGGATTCTGCAGGCCATCACACATGGTCTTCCTGCAAGGTATCGTCCTGACACCCTCCTCAAAAAACCAAGCAATTAGCAACAATTAACAATCAAATTCAAATCTGATTTCCCTAATCAGTCAATGCCATTAATAGTTAAATTCAAACATGAATTTACAATTCTGTCTCCTACAGAAATTGATTTGTTTAACCATGAGGGCATCCTCATATTGTTTGTCTCTTGTAAGTGGTATCACTCTGTCCATTATGGTTTTACACTTGCTACCATACATGAACATCCACCTACAACATGTCCTCCTGACACAATTTTATATAAGCCAAATAGTCATTAGCAATTATTAGCCAAATTTCAAATCTGAAATTTACAAATTTGTTTTCATACAGAAATTAGATTTGCAACTATGAGATTATTCTCATAAACTTAAATCATAAAATTTTCATATATGTTTCATGTAGAAATCATATTTGTGAACCATGAGATCCTTCTCACAATATTTTAGCCTTTTCACATGGTAGGTTGTGGTCTTTACTATGGACTTATCCTCATTTCTATACTTAATACATTTCTACCTGAAATCTAGAACTTTCAATCAACCAAACACATTGTGAGTATCTATGCAAATAATCTTCTCATTGCTACAACAGTCACTGGAGTGATCTCATAATTATAACACTCAATAATTCAAACACTTTCAGTTGTTCACATTCCAAATGCAATGAAATATACATACATACATACATACATATATATATATATATATATATATATATATATATATATATATATAATATATATATATATATATATATATATGCATCATTATCATAATAAAATTGCAAGACACCGTCACGTTATCCCTGCAATAAAAACTCCAATATTCATTGCTTCACATCCATATTCTTTTTATGCAACTTTTGTTGATGTATATGTAACTTTGGAATGTATTTCACATATATGTAAATTGTATTCCTATAGAGATGGTATTATTCCTCTATACGGAAGTGTCATCATTTATATTGTAAATGTCGTAACTTATACTTGATGGGTTATTAGACCACCTTGTTAGGGTCGGCCCTGTATAAGTCATATGGGTCAAAGGGTTATTAGAACACCCTATTGGGTGTCGGCCATGTGGGTCGAAGGGTTATTAGACCACCCTATTGGGGGTTGGCCCAGTCAGCATTATGTTATGTGGTTAAGTTCGAGCCTACATGATTTATGTAAAAGGCAAGTCAAGTCAAGTATAAATAGAGCGCGGGAGGCACTCTATTTGATCACTCACTTCTCACTCATGCACTCAAGGAGGAGTGGCGCACTTATGGAGGAGGAGGATCTGTTGCTAGGCTATGTCTATCTCTTATTTTTGGGTTGTATCATTGCTCTATCTATCTCTGAGGAAGTTATTGGGGTTTTTCACTTTTATGGTTTTCCCCAAGTAAATCTTGTGTCTCTTGTGTGCTTGCATTATTGTCTCCATGATTGATATGCTGTAGATATGCTGTACATGTTGTTCTCTCAGTTAAGATCCTAGATCAGATTGAAGTAAATTATGTAACTTTAACATGGTATCAGAGCTAGCCTGAAAGAAGGCATGATATGGCATGTATGACACTTGTTGCACTTACGATGCTAGGGCTTGATATAGCAAAAACCAGTCGTCATAGAACTTTCGCTATAAATCCGTTTTGGCAAAGGTTTTGGATCTGAAAACTTTATAGGTTGAAGATTAAATCCCCATGTACCTTGTGTCCAAAGGAAAACCTTTAATTCGTTGTACTTTGTGATTTATGATCTGTACAATATAGGGTTTCTGCCTTTTCCAGATCTGAGTCAAAATCAGGTGACCTTGGGAAAAAGGTCATAACTTGGGCTAGGAAGCTCCAAATGAAATTTCGTAAAAATTGACAGGTATTACACAGACTGTACTATCTCAGAAACATTTTTCAGAGGCCGAAGTTGAATCAGTGACACGTGGCATGACGTACAATTTCTCTCTCCTATATTATCTCATAAACAAGTCACGTTACGACACTTGGCATAAATCTCTCTCAGGGAATCCAATTGAGGTCAGAACTATCAAGATGGAAATATAACAGGTCAGGATATCTCAGGAAATTTTTTTGGAAGCCGAAGTTGAAACGGTGACACGTGGCATGCCGTACAAGTTCGCTCTCCTATATTATCCCATAAACAGGTCACGTTGCGACACTTGGCATAACTCTCTCTCAGAGAATCCAATTGAGGTCAGACCTATCAGGATGGAAAGATAATAGGTCGGGCTATCCCAGGAAACGTTTTCAGACCCTATGGATTGAAAAGTTCAGAGGTACACCAGAAACAATCAGGTACATAATTATGTCAAAACAGAATTATTTTTGAGTACCTTCATTCATGGCTTTCAGAATTTAGGGCTTTGGAGAAAGTTGGAATTTTTGTAATCAGAGACCACGGATGGATGCTACTCATCAAAATAAAAATTTAGAGACCAAGATCAGAATTTTTGGTTGTGCAGAAGGCCGGGCTTGATCAGACCCTAGTTTGGGACTTTGATTAGAAAAGTGGAAAATTAGGGCTTCTGTAAAAAATGGGAATTTTTGAAATCTGTGACCACGGCTGGAAGCTCCTCAGAAAAATAGAAGCTTAGAGCCTTGGATCAAACCTTTTGATTGGGCAGAAGAGTGGGCTTCATCAAACCCCAGTTTAGGGTCACATCCAGTGAATCTAGAAGTTTCAAAGGCAAAATTGAGGAGTGAAACTTTGCAGTTTTCAAATTCTGAATATACTTGCTTGATCAGCTCATCAAGGTGCATATTTCTATCCTTTCGGAAGTTTGAAATTCAAAGTTTGAAATTCAAAGTTTGAATTTTTGGGGTTTCTCTGACAAACCCATATCTAGCTCCAGGTCCAGTTCTTGCAAATCAAGTGGATTGGGTTAATCCTAGAAGAAGATGGATTGATCATCTGCATAAGTGAAGAAGTTCCTGTTTCAGAGGGAGATGAGGCTAAGGCCTTACATAAGAATATTTCAAGCGATCTCGACATGTATGACTCATTGAGGTATGTTTCGATATTTGTTCATGATTAATTTTATGGTATGTTTGTCTTCATGTTATTACAGTTAGTACAATCTTGATTTTAGATTTGTCGTATCACCTTAACAAAATTATGAATGCATGATAGAAGATATTCATTGGTTAGGGTGTTGACACTTATGATTGTACTAATGCATTATGGTGTTGTATGAGGTTTATGTTGTCTGCTAATATAAAAGGTACACCAAGAAAGACAAATCATGTTCTACTTCAAGAACATATGATCATGGTGACATGAAGACAAGGATTCATCCATTGTCATGGATCACATAGAAGATCTACTTTCGAGGTATGTATAACTTGTTTCTACAATGGTTAACTTATGAGACATGCAGGTTACTAGCACAAGTCACTGAAGAGAACCATAAGACATTATGCGGGTATATTAGACATAACTAGCTAGCATGCTAATCCAGGTATGTTTTTCCTATATCAAGCTAGAATCCTACCTTGTGTTAGGATCTTATACTATTGTGTTGTTGATAATGATTATTCATGAAGTCATAGGTTTGAATAATCATGGTGGTATGCATATTATGTTTCGTACCATAATTGATGATATGACTAACCAGAAGAATCATGAAGGTATAGTTTTGAATAATCACGGGTTTTATGCATACTATATCTCTTCTCTTGATTGATGATTTAACTAACCAGAAGAGTCCTATGATTAAATAAGAATATGTATGAATAAAAGAAGACCTCCTTGAAACCTTGAATACTAATGTTTATTATCTGTGTTTGAATTGATCTTGACTATACATGCTTGATATTATTGTGTTTTGATAATATTAAGATTATACTAATGAATTATGTATGAGACCTAGAGGATAACACAATGATGATACTAACAAGCATGCATAGGGATCGAGAATGTATATAAGTTCAAGGACAGGTAATCGAGGAAGCAAAGATTAAGAGGGATCACACTGCAATAGTTTCTACAAGGATGCAGATATTCAGAGGGAGTTGACCACTTCTCACAATCCACATCAGAATGGAGTTGCAAAGATTCAGAGGGAGTCCACCCAACAAACAAACAAATATAAGTATTTAAATTGTCATTACTTGCATATTTTATTGTTTGAATAATACTGTTCAATAATGTATATACTGATGTTCCTAGAATTAGGTTGTGTATTATGCATATTAGAATAGTTGCATTGATGAACAGTATACTACTAATATGCATGGGTATGTAGCCTATGGCACTATACAGCATTCCATTGCTACTTATCTAGAATGAAACCTCTTTGCTGACATGTTGGGAGTTGTGCACACTCTTAACAATGTTCTAGTAGAGATTGGAAGGCATCTAGAAAGTTACGGAATATGGATAAATGTTGTATTGAAGCATTGGCTAAGTTAATTGCATGACTGTATGACATATTTCTTTATGTGTAAGAATTTGTTTTGAAAACTATGAGATGTTTTCTAATCATGCAATTTAACTTGTTGTGTAGGAAATATCGTATGCCATATCCTACAAAAGAATAACTACAACTTTTGTTCAGCAACAAAATTATCTATTGAAGATATTGAAGTTCCCAGGATATGGGAAGAATGCCATGATCCGTCGATCATGAAGAATGATGTTTGGGATGTAGTCCTAAGACCTGAAGGGAAGTTTGTTATGAATTCCATATGGATATATCAAGATCAAGCATGCTGCAGATGGCAGCATAGAGAAATATAAAAGTAATGAAATAGAAGATATACCAGATGGATTTCAAGACAGATTTCTTGAATGGTGTAGTTGAAGAAGAAGTGTATGTAGAGCAGCCACTTGGTTCTGAGACACATGACAGGGAGTCATATATGTGCAGAACTTGGGGATGATGCACTATTTTTTTTGGCATGGAGGTGTGGCAGAGTGATGGAATCTTCCTTGGACAAGGGAAGTATGCAGTAGAGATCCTGAAGAGGTTCGGGATGATGGATTGCAAGACAATGGCCACACCTATGGCATAAAATATGAAGCTTCTATGTGATGCTTCATCTGAGCCGGTTGATGTCTCTATGTATCGTCAGATGATTAGGTCCTTGATGTACCTGACGAACACGAGACCAGACATTTGCTTTGCTGTGAACACATTGAGTCAATTCCTGACAGATCCGAGGAGTGTTCACTTGGTTGCTGTAAAGCATGTTCTGAGGTACCTGAAGGGTACAGTGGATTATGCGCTCAAGTATGAAGCGAATCAAAAGTTTAACCTGCAGGGTTATGTTGATTCAGATTGGTCTGGAAGTGCTGCAGATAGGAAGAGCACATCTGGGTGCTGCTTTAGTATGGGATCAGGTGTGATCTCTTGGTTTAGCAGGAAGCAGTCTTGCATAGCACTGAGTACAGCTGAGGCATAGTATGTTGCAGCCTGTTCAGCTAGTTGTGAGGCAGTATGGCTACAGAAGCTACTGTCTGAGTTATTTAATCTCCCGTTGGATGCTACTGGTATCTTCTGTGATAACCAGAGTTGTGTGAAGCTGTCCGAAAACCTAGTGTTTCATAACAGGTCAAAACACATAGAGATCAAATATCACTATATCAGGGATATGGTGCAGAGAGGAGCTGTGAAGCTTCTGTATGTTGTGACGGATGAGTAGATTGCATATGTGCTGACGAAGCCACTAGCCATGGTGAAGTTCGAGTACTTCAGAGAGAGGCTTGGCGTTCTTCAGATCGAGGACACTTCGAGGAAGAAGTGATGGACACATTTTCTAAAGCCATTCCAAGCATGTTGGAAGGAGGATCCTTCACATGGCTGTGGATGTAAGCACTGGATGATGAACATCAGGATGATGTTCTGGTTTCTGCTTTGTATGATCAGTTGGATCATTTTTATATGTATGCATCATGTTGGATGTTGGATATGATCAGTTGGATCATTTATATGTATATGTATGTACGCATCATGTTGGATGCTGGATATGATCAGTTGGATCATTTATATGTATATGTATGTACGCATCATGTTGGATGCTGGATATGATCAGTAGGATCATTTGTATGTATTTTGTATGCATCATGTTGGATGCTTGGACCATGTATCTGTATATGTATCAGGTGGATACATTGTATGATCAGGTGGATCATGTATGGTGATATGTATCATGTATTTGTATCAGGTGGATACATTGTATGATCAGTTGGATCATGTATGATGATATGTATCAGGTAGATACTTGGTATGCATCAGGTAGATGCATTATATGATCAGGATGATCATGGATGATGAGCTTCAGGATGTTGCTCCAGATGACATGCAGCAGGATGTTGCAGTGATGATGATCAGGATGATCATGTGTACATCAGGATGATGTATGGTGAGTATCAGGTTGATACTCTATGGTCGTGGATCAGGTTGTGCAGATGAGCATATAATTCATTACCCTGGGAGATTTGCAGATAGTCTTTCGAGGTTTTTCCTATGGCATGTAATTCGGTGCCCTGGGATATCTGGCAAATGCTCTTTCGAGGTTTTTCTCTGGGAGGACATACAATTCATTTCCCTGGGAGATTTGCAGATAGTCTTATGAGGTTTTGCCTATGGCATGTAATTCGTTGCCCTGGGATATCTGGAAGATGCTCTTTCGAGGTTTTGTCCTATGGCATATAACCTGTCCTTGGGAGATCCAATAGGTTGGGCTGTGTGCCCGTAATAAGTCCTGGTATGCTCTTGAGAGGTTTTTCCATGACCACATGTAATTTGTGCCCTGGGAGATCCTATAGGTAGATCTGTGTGCTCGTAACATCCTGGGATGCTCTTGCAAGGTTTTGTGGTGACCCCATGTAATTCATGCCCTTGGAGATCCTATAGGTAGAGCTGTGTGCTCGTAACAGCCTGGGATGCTCTTGCGAGGTTTTGTGGTGAGGTCACATATAATATGGCCCTGGGAGATCCTATAGGTAGATCCGTGTGCTCGTAACATCCTGGGATGCTCTTTCAAGGTTTTGTGACGCACGTAATAAGTCCCGAGGATTCCACAGTATGGTCAGTGATGAGGAAGACCTGCAGGTGGTGGGCTTACATCCAGTATGAAAAAGGACTGGCTCTGTAGAACTTACTATGATGAGTAGATTCAGAGATTGATTGAGATAGCAACAGCAGTGACGATGATGATGACTCGATGATGATTATCCAGTGACGATGATCCAAAGAAGATGACTTGTGCTAGAAGACCTATGTCGAGAAATACCTTCCTAGTTAAGAGGGAGTGTTGATGTATATGTAACTTCAGAATGTATTTCACATATATGTATATTGTATTCCTATAGAGATGGTATTATTCCTCTATACGGAAGTGTCGTCATTTATATTGTAAATGTCGTAACTTATACTTGATGGGTTATTAGACCACCTTGTTAGGGTTGGCCCTGTATAAGTCATGTGGGTCAAAGGGTTATTAGACCACCCTATTGGGGGTTGGCCCACTCAGGTGAAAAACCCCACTAAATTCCTCAGAGATAGATAGAGCAATGATACAACCCAAGCATAAGAGATAGACATCTCCTAGCAGTAGCTTCTCCTCCTCCACAAGTGTGCCACTCTCCAAAGAGTGTGAGAGAGAATGGAATGATCAAATAGAGTGCCTCCCGCACTCTATTTATACTTGACTTGACTTGCCTAATAACCTTTACTAGGTCGGCCTTAACTCAACCACATAACATAATGCTGACTGGGCCGACCCCCAATAGGGTGGTCTAATAACCCTTTGATCCACATGACTTATACAGTGCCGACCCCAACAAGGTGGTCTAATAACCCATCAAGTATAAGTTATGGCACTTACAATATAAATGACGACACTTCCGTATAGAGGAATAATAACATCTCTATAGGAATACAATATACATATATGTGAAATACATTTCGAAATTACATATACATCAACACTCCCTCTTAACTAGGAAGGTATTTCTTGACACAGGTCTTCTAGCACAAGTCTTCTTCTCTAGATCATTGTCATCGAATCATCGTCATCATCACTGTTGCTGCTATCTCAATCAATCTCTGATCTACTCATCATAGGAAGTTCTACAGAGCCAGTCCTTTTTCATACTGGATGTAGGCCCACCACTTGCACATCTTCATCATCACTGGCCATACTGTGGAATCCTCAGGACTGATTACGTGCATCAACAAAACCTCGAAAGAGCATCCCAGGACTGATTACGAGCACATTGATCAACCTATCGGATCTCTCAGGATATTTTACATGTAACTACACAACCTGTCCACGACCACGGAGTATCATTTTGATACTCATAATCATACTTATCATTGTCCATGAAGCACAACCTAGATGCACATCACACAACACTTACATCTATGCCATGGGATAACACATCTACAACCATGCAAGAATGGCACAACACTTATATTGCAGACATGGGAGAACACATCTACAACCATGCTCAAATGGCCCAGCACTTATATCGTAGCCATGGGAGAACACATCTATGACCATGCTTGAATGGCCCCAGCACTTATATCAATGCACATGGGAGAACACATCTGCCACCATGTCGGAAAGACTCTGCACTTACATCAACGCACATGGGAGAACAAATCTACCACCATGTTGAAAAGGCACTTCACTTACATCAATGCACATGGGAGAATACATCTGCCACCGTGTCAGAAAGGCTCTGCACTTACATCAACGCACATGGGAGAAAACATCTACCACCATGTCGGAAAGGCTCTGCACTTACATCAACGCACATGGGAGAACACATCTACCACCATGTTGGAAATGCATTGTGCATCTATGTATTTGGAACTCATCACACATAATCCAACTGATTAAGTAATGTATCCACCTGATACATATGATCATCCTGATCATCATCATAGCATCATCCTGATGCATATCATCTAGAGTATCATCCTGATACTCATCACTGCATCGTCCTGATGCATATCTGGAGCAACATCCTGAAGCTCATCATCCATGATCATTCTGATCATACAATGTATCCACATGATACATATACAAATACATGATCCACCTGATCATACCTGATACATATCAACATACATGATCTACCTGATACATCTACAGATACATACACATGATCCAATTGATCATATCCAGCATCCAACATGATGCACACGTACATATATATAAATGATCCAACTGATCATATCCAACATCCAACATGATGCATACATACATATACATATAAATGATCCAACTGATCATCTCCAGCATCCACCTGATGCATATACAGAGCAGTAACTGGAGCATCATCCTGATGCTCATCATCCAGCGCTTATATCCACATCCATGGAAGGATCCTCCTCTCACCATGCTCGAAATGGATTCTGCAAATGTGTCCATCACTTCTTCCTTGAAGTGTCATCAATCTGAATAACACCAAGCCTCTCTCTGAAGTACTCAAACTTCACTCTGGCTAGTGGCTACGTTAGCACATCTGCAATCTGCTCATCTATCGCAACATACAGGAGCTTCACTGCTCCTCTCTGCACCATATCCCTAATATAGTGATATTTGATCTCAATGTGTTTCGACCTGTCGTGGAACACCGGGTTCTCAGATAGCTTCACACAACTTTGGTTGTCACAAAAGATACTAGTAGCCTCTAGTGGGAGATCAAATAACTCAGACAGTAGCTTCCGAAGCCATACTGCCTCATAACTAGTTGAACAAACTGCAACATACTCTACTTTAGCTGTACCCAGTGCTACACAGGACTGCTTCCTACTAAACCAAGAGATCACACCTGATCCCATACTGAAGCAACACCCAGAAGTGCTCTTCCTATCTGCAGCATTGCCTGCCCAATCTGAATCAACATAACCCTGCAGGTTAAACTTTTGATTCGCATCATACTTGAGCCCATAATCAACTGTACCCTTTCAGGTACCTCAGAATATGATTTACAGCAACTAGGTGAACACTCCTTGGATCCATCAGGAACTGGCCCAATGTGTTCACCGCAAAGAAAATATTTAGTCTCATGTTCGTTAGGTACATCAAGGACCCAATCATCTGACGATACATAGTGACATCAACCGGCTCAGATGAAGCATCACATAGAAGCTTCAGGTTCGATGCCATAGGTGTGGCCATGGCCTTACAGTCCATCATCCCGAACCTCTTCAGGATCTCTACTGCATACTTCCCTTGTCCAAGGAAGATTCCATCTGTACTCTGCCACACCTCCATGCCTAGAAAATAGTGCATCATCCCCAAGTCCTTCATCTTGAACTCAGCAGCAAGCTTCCGCTGTGTGTCGGCAATCAATCTATCCTCACCTGTGACAAACAGGTTATCCGCATACAAAAGTAGTATCATTGGATTTCCTTCCTCAACCTTGTAGTAAAGGTTGGAATCCGCTTTACTCTTGGTAAAGCCCAAACTGGATAGAAAGCTGTCTATCCTACCATACCAAGTTCTGCACATATATGACTTCCCTTCATGTGTCTCAAAACCAAGTGGCTGCTCCACATACACTTCCTCTTCGACTACACCATTCAAGAAAGTTGTCTTGACATCCATCTGGTGTATCTTCCATTTCATCATTGCAGCCAGAGTAAGTACTGATCTGATGGAAGTGTGCCTAGCTATAGGTGTAGAAGTCTCTTCATAATCAATCCCTTTTTCTACGAGAAGCTACGAGCTACAAACCTCATTTTGCATTTCTCCATGCTACCATCTGAAGCATGCTTGATCTTATAGATCCATTTGGAAGTCACAGCAGACTTCCCTTCAGGTATTTGGACTACATCCCAAACATCATTCTTCATGATCGACTGATCATGGCATTCTTCCATTACTTCATCCCAGATCCTAGGAACTTCAATATCTTCAATAGATATCTTTGTTGCTAGAACAAATGTTGTAGTCCTTCTTTTGTAGGTGATGGTATATGATCTTTCCTACAAAACAAGTTAAATTGCATGATTAGAAACATCTCATAGTTTTCAGAACAAATTCTTACACATAAAGAAATATGTCATACAGTCATGCAATTATTTTAGCCAATGCTTCAATACAACATTCATCCATATCCTGTAACTTTCTAGATGCCTTCCAATCTCTAACAGAACATTGTTAAGAGTTTGCACTACTCCCAACATGTCAGCAAGAGGTTTCATTCTAGATAAGTAGCAATGGAATGTTGTACAGTACCATACGCCACTTACCCATTAGATGCATATTAGTAGTATATTGTTCATTAATGCAATTATTCTAATATGCACAATACACACCCTAAGTCTAGGAACATAAGGATATACATCATTGAACAACATTATTTAAACAAACAAATATGCAAGAAATGACAATTTCAAATACTTATCTTTGTTTGGTTGTTGGGTGGACTCCCTCTTTGCAATTCCATTCTGATGTGGATTGTGAGAAGTGGTTGACTCCCTCTGAATATCTGCATCCTTGCAGAAACTACTCCAGTGTGCTCCCTCTTGATCTTTGCTTCCTGTATTACTTGTCCTTGAACTTATATCCATCCTTGTTCACTATGCATGCTTACAAGTATCATCATTGTGATATTCTCGAGATCTCATACATAGTCATACATTTATTAGTATATTCTCAATACTATCAAGACACAATAATCTTAAGCATGTATAGTCATGATCATTTCAAACAGAAATAATAAGAATTAGTATTCAATGACTCTTATGGTTAGTCATATCATAAATTAAAGTAAGAAACATAATATGCCTAACCCTGTGATTTCTCAAACCTATACTTTCATGACTCTTCTAGTTAGTCATATCATCAATTAAAGTAAGAAACATAATATGCATACACCCATGTTTATTCAAACCTATGAATAATCATTATCAATCATGCCATGTATACTTATATAAGAGATCCTATCACAAGGTAGGATTCTAACTTGATATAGGAAAAACATACCTAGATTAGTATGTTAGCTAGTTATGTCTAACATACCCGCATAATGTCTTCTTGTTTTCTTCAATGAATTGTGCTAGTTACCTGCATATCTCATAGGTTAACCATTATAGAACCAAGTTATACATACCTCGTAAGTAGATCTTCTATGTGATCCATGTCAATGGATGAACCTTTGTCTTCATGTCACCATGGTCATATGCTCTTGAACTAGAACATGATTTCTCTTTCTTGATGTACCTTTCATGTTAGTGGACAACATCAACCTCATACAACATCACAATGCATTAGTACAATCATAAGTGTCAAAAAACCCTAATCAATGAATATCTTCTATCATGCATTCATAATTGTATTAAGGTGATACGACAAGTCTAAAATTAACCAAGATTGTACTAACCGTAATAATACGAAGACAAACATATCATAAACTTAATTATGAACAAAGTTTGAAACATACCTGTATGAGTCATACCTGTCAATATTGCTTTGTAGTCTTCTTATGTAAGGTATTAGCCTCATCTCCCTCTGAAATAGGAACTTCTTCACTTATGCAGGCGACCAAACAATTCTCTTCTAGGATTAACCCAATCCACTTGATTTGCAGAAACTGGATCTGGAGCTGGATTAGGGTTTGTCAGAGAAACCCTAAAAATTCAAACTTTGAATTTCAAACTTCTGAAAGGATAGAAAGATGCGCCTTGATGAGCTGATCAACCTGGTATACTCAGAATTTGAAAACTGCAAATTTTTACCCCTCACATTTTCCTTTGAAACTTCCGGATTCACTAGACATGACCCCGAACTAGGGTTTGATAAAGCCCACCCTTTTGCCCAATCAAAAGGTTTGATCCAAAGCTCTAAGCTTCTATTTTTCTGAGGAGCTTCCAGCCGTGGTCACATATTTCAAAAATTCCCATTTTTGCAGTAGCCCTAATTTTCCACTTTTTCGATCAAAGTCCCGAACTAGGGTCTGATCAAGCCCAGCCTTCTGCCCAGCCAAAAATTCTCATCTTGGTCTCTAAATTTCTATTTTGATGAGTAACATTTAGTCATGGTCTCCAATTACAAAAATTCCATCTTTCTCCGAAACCCTAAATTCCCAAAGCCATGAATGAAGGTGCTAAAAAAACATTCTGTTTTGACAGAAATATGTACCTCATTGTTTCTAGTGTAACTCCGAACTTTCCAATCCACAGGGTCTGAAAATACTACTTGTGGTATCCTAACCTATCATCTTTCCAACCCCATAGGTATGACCTCAATTTAATTCTCTGAGAGATAGTTATGCCAAGTGTCCCAACATGACCTGTTTATGATATAAAACAAGAGAGCGAACTTGTACGGTGTTCCACGTGTCACTGGTTCAGTTTCGGCCTTTGAAAAAGTTACCTGAGAAAGTACGGTCCATGCAATACCTGCCACTTTTTACTAAATTTCATTTGGAGCTTCCTAGCCCAAGTTATGACCTTTTTTCCTAGGTCACCTGTTTATGACTCAGATCTAGAAGAGGCATAAACCCTAGATTGTACAGATCATAAAACACAAAGTAAAACGAATTAGAATTTTTCCTTTGGACACAAGGTACATGGGGATTTGATCTTCGACCTGTAAACATTTTAGATCCGAAATTTTTTCCAAAATGGATTTATAGTGAAAGTGCTACGATGACTGGTTTTTTCTATATCAAGCCCTAACATCGCAAGTGCAACAAGTGTCATACATGCCATACCATGCCTTCTTTCAGGCTATCTCTGATACCATGTTAGTTTTTCATAATTCACTTCAATCTGATCTAGGATCTTAACTGAGAGAACAACATGTACAACATATCTACAGCATAGCAATCATGGACACAATAATGCAATCTCACAAGAGACGGGGAGTTTACTTGGGGAAAACCATAAAGGTGAAAAACCCCAATAACTTCCTCAGAGATAGATAAAGCAATGATACAACCCAAGCATAAGAGATAGACATCTGCTAGAAGTAGCTTCTCCTCCTCCACAAGTGCGCCACTCTCCAAAGAGTGTGAGAAAGAATGGATTGATCAAATAGAGTGCCTCCCGCACTCTATTTATACTTGACCTGACTTGCCTAATAACCTCTACTAGGTCGACCTTAACTTAACCACATAACATAATGCTGACTGGGACGACCCCCAATAGGGTGGTCTAATAACCCTTTGACCCACATGACTTATACAGGGCCGACCCCAACAAGGTGGTCTAATAACCCATCAAGTATAAGTTACGACACTTACAATATAAATGACAACACTTCCGTATAGAGGAATAATAACATCTCTATAGGAATACAATATACATATATGTGAAATACATTCCGAAGTTACATATACATCAATAAGCACTCTGGTATCCCATCAACATGTCTACCTTCTTCATGCAATCATTCTCCTTTATTCACAGCAGCTCATGAAATGATCTCAGGATTGACAATAGTCCATCATTTTATCTATTATCTAATTGCAATGAAACATATATATCACAACCATGCATTCACATAATGCATCTCAACATGTGCACCCACACATATGCATGCATATCTACAAAATTCACAAAACATTTTAATGTCCACTCACTCAATTCCTTCTTGCATGGATTCATGAATACCATAATGTCAGGTCATGCATTCCACCATGATGTGTTGTAAAGTATGGCTATTTCCTCAACACATCACCCAACGATCTCCCCAATCACTGGGTTAACTTATATGGGTTCCTTCCTTCTGCATCTGAACAACACATCGGGAGTTTACTCACTCCTTGGTTGTTGGAAAAGAGGTTTCATCCCAAATTAACACCAATATGGGGTTCATGGATTACTGGTGTAGCACTATAGCATTACCACGCCAACCACATTATGGCCTTAACCATGACTATCCCATATGGCATTCACTACCACAACATGACCATAATTCCTCACTTGCTTTGGTTGTTAAACTCATAACCAACATACACAAATGGCATGATATAATTAAATTTGAATGCATTGAGTTTTCTAAGCAACTATAGGGTGTAAGGATCCTTACCTTCACTTGCCCACACCTCACCATACTCGGTAGGATGACATTCACATTCAGGCACTCAATACCACATGCAAACCAAATCAACATAGTTTAAACATAGTTGAAGGGATCTTACCAAATCCTCTTTCAGCATTCATGCAATTAGGCACAAATAACCATTACCTACATGGATTTAATTAACATTGCTTGATGTTACCTTATCAGTTGTCCTCTTACCAAGGATACACAGTCCTTTTACCAACCTTTTGATCATGAATCATTACTGCAACCTTCCCTTTCAAGGTTTGTTGGTCACATGTTGTGACTTCTTTGCATTTTTAGTCATGCTTCTATGGTCTGATTTCCTATAACCATTATCAACAAAATTAATTGTCATTAACCATAGGCAACAACATTAATGGGATACTGCATGTGTAACTTCACTACCTTTTCCCATATGCAACATCATGCCCATACATAAGCAATTTACATGCGCTATGCAATGACTCTTTAATTATGCCCACTAATTCATATGCATTTAATCTACTATCTTACATTTCCAGCATACATATGCCATAATTTATATGCATGAAAACTTCATAATTACAAACACAATAGAAAGAGGGTAGTGGAGGGATTCCCCCTTCCAATTCCCCATCATAACAGGGAATTTCTCTTCCATATCATAGCTGATCCAATTTCCTGGCCTCTTAACAAGCACACAAGGAATCATTATCTATGATTTTCTCACCAAGCAACAATTCCATGCATATACTCATGTATAACATTCCTAGTTTCTATTTTTCAAGCATACAATTGTTATGCTACAAACATAAATTAGCTTAAGGTGAGAAATTTCCCTCTTATCAACATTGCCTTACTGCTCCAATTCCTTTAAAAAATTATGGCCAAGTTCAACTTGACCTCTCTTAACTTCACTGCACTTATGAGCATTGCAATTGATTCCATTATAAATCCATAAGGAGTCTTTTAGGGTTCCTTATATGCCCTTGCACCTCATTCAAATGTGATACTTTCTTTCCTTTCTCATGGAAATATTTCCCACAATTCTGAACCACATACCCGATTCACACTTGGGATGCCTCATTGCATCCTTAGAAATACACAAAATAATTTCCATGCATTATGGAGACAATCCATATTGACAATTTATGTTTGCCACAAAACTTTCTCACACTCAACGACATATGAAGGGGACGACAAGGGTCAAGGGGGCAGCGTCCTCGTGTTTTTTTTTTTTTTGTAAATCCTTTGATTTCGCACAATCTGGCGCATAAGATCGATTGCATTTTTTTATTTTGGGAACCCAAAAATTGACTGTGAAAAATGTTGCTTTTCCTCTGATTTGCGCCCTTCAAATGACACCCACATTGCGTTACCACTGTCAGGCATAAGCGATTTCAGGGTCCCAGAAGAGCGGTTCCATAATATTGCTTTTACGTTCCTGAGTGCATGAGAGAGCGACATGTGGATAGTGTGGTTTTCTTTCAGGGTCGCGGAAATGAATTAACCTCCATTCATCTTCATGGCCCTTAATCAATCTCATACATCGATCAAATCCGTGAGATCCCCAATACTGACATGATCACCGTGGGTCCCATTACCCCTGTCATCTCCACACATCCTGTCTGGACCCAACATAAAATTAATGCTTGTTGGCCAAAAGCGGTTTCAAGGCTCAAGGAGAGCTATTTCCTGGACCCGCTTTTGCGACCCTGAAGGAATGATGGTCTCAAAATTCTCTGGATTCAAGGAAATCAATTCATTTTCCAATTGAAAAGACTGCATGTCATCTTGCTTTCCAAAAAGCTTCTCGAGTTGCTCCCATACTGTCTTTGGAGTAGTCAATCGGCAAAGGTAAAAGTGAATATCCTTGGAAATATTGAGGCAAAGAAGACCATATGCTTCATCCAACTTGTTGAAGTGCTTTGATTTTTCAATGAGTCTATTGGGCTCAACTTAGAGGCCCATGCTAACTCTGTAGTACCCTCTTGAGTGCAACATAATCTCCATGTCATTCTTCTATTCAAAATAATTGAAGGGAGTGAGTAGCTTAGAAGAAGAAGAATCCATCTCAATGATAGTGAATGCACTTGATGGAGATGATAAACCTGCAAATCACAATCAAAACAAGAATAGTAAGGTCGAACAATCCACCCTTTTAGAGTTGCATCACACCTGGGATTGGAGATCAAGCAAGCTTGAATGATCCAATGTATCAAATCAAGCAATTCTGTGGAAAACTCGAGCTTCTGGAGTGGATTGGAGAGTATTTTTCAACCTTGCATGCACATGAGCGAATGCACATGAGATTTTGCATGCCAAAACTTCAGTAATTTTGAGCAAATTCACTCAATTCTTCATGTAGAACACCTGTAGGAGAGAGATCTTGTCCCTGCAATGGCTTTGATACCATGTAAAACTAGTCACAACAGATCTATTGAACAAGAATATCAATCACAATGATGTAAAACAAATTGGAGTTAAAACTATGCAAGAGAGATGCATCAGTGCTCTATAATCCAGAATGGTAGAATTACAATACAATACTGTCACAATGAGTGAGCAATTCGAATTATCCAAGGAGGCCATTCGAATATACTGCATGGTGTAGCTTGGCTCCAACTAGGAGTCCTCATCATCAATCAATGGTGGTCATCAATGCACAAGTCACTGTCAGACATGTGTCAAACTGAGTCTAACTGTGTCTAACTGAGTGTAATAAGTGTAACTGATGGTAAGTGGCACTAATGTAGGGATGGAGGCTCAGTGGAGGGCACATGAGGAGTTAAATCCACTCAGAATAGGTAGTCAAGTCTCATTAGAGGTCAATCGGAGTGATAACAGCAGTGAGGAGTCAGTCTAGCCTCAAATCAAGGAAAGACAACTAGCTAACTGAAGTGAACTGGACTAGTAGGTGAGAAAAGGTGCCCTTCTAAAGTGGTAGGTGAGAAGTGGGTGTCTCCCTGACTAGGAGGGCTAAAACAGAGTGGAAATAGGCTCTCGGGTGCTGGAAGACTAGGGAATAGGTGCTGGAGGAATGGAAACGGAGCAGCCTTACATTCTTCCATATTAAACTTTAATAGCATGTATTTAGAATAATTTTGATGAGATAATGTGATCCCATCAAAATTTTGAGCTATCTCCAAGCCCAAAAATGGCTTAAGCAAGCCCAAATCGCTCATGTCAAAAGTTAGATTTAAAGCGGTTTTTAGCTTGTTGATTGTAAGGAGAGTGCTACCAGTAATGAGAAGATCATCAACATAAAGAAAAACAATCAAAAAATTACCTTTAAATTTCTGTAGGTACACATTTGGATAAGTTTTGCATCTTTTGAAATTCTGAGAAAGAAGGAAGGAGTCCATCTTTGCGTACCAAGCTCTTGGGGCCTATTTCAATCCATACAAAGATCTCTTCAACTTGCAAACTAATGATGGATTCGATATGTATCCTTCTGTTTGCTTCATATATAATTCTTCATCAAGGTCTCCATGTAAAAAATCACTCTTCACATTCATATGGTGCACTTCCCAGTGCTTGGATGCGGAAATGGCCAAACATAGGCAGATGGAATCCATCTTTGCAACCGGTGCAAAGGTCTCAGTGTAGTCCACTCCTTGGACTTGGGAGAAACCTTTTTCCACTAGCCTAGATTTGTGCTTTCTGATAGAGCCATCAACAACAACTTTTTTGTGGCAGACCCACTTACATTGGACCAATTTTCTTTCAGGTGGAAGAGAAACTAGCTTCCATGTATTGTTCTTTTGAAGAGAATTGTACTCTTCATCCATGGCGGTTTTCCATTGTGGATCTCAGTGGGAATGGTAGTATGATTTTGGATCTGAACCAATCATAAAATAACATTTCTCAGATAATAATGGATCAGAAAATGAAAGATCCATAACTGCTCTTTGAAAGTCTGCTCTTGTTCTCCTTGTATCAACAGGATTTCCAATGTTTGGAGCAGCATATTGTAGAGTGTTTTGGGCCCACTTTGGTAACTGAGGAGGATCATTATGGTCGGATTCTGAACCTGATATTTCATGGCCATCATATTCTGATAAAATATCAGAAATATTAGATCCAATGCTTTATTCATATTCTCTCGAAACTTCTTATTGTAGAGACTGCAGATCGACAGTGTTTTCCTCGACTAGTTTCAGATCTGGAAGCAGTTCTTCAAACTTCACACTTCGCTCTATGAATATATTTTTGGATTTGATATTCATGAGTTTATATTCTTTTGATTCTTCTCCATATCCTATTAGGATGCATTCAATACTTTGTGGATCCAAATCTTTTCTGTTATCAGAAGGAATTCTAGCCCATGTAGTGGAGCCAAAAACCCTCAAATTGGACACATCCGGTTTGCGACTAGTGAATGCTTCGAAAGTAGTTTTACCTTTCACAAATGAATGTGGAACTCGGTTTTGAATGTATGCAGCAAAATTCATGGATTCAAACCAAATATTTGCAGCCAAACCTTTTGACTCAAGCATACAGGTAGCCATCTCTTTTAGTGACCGATTCTTCCTTTCCGCTACACCATTCTGCTGGGGTGTGTAGGGAACTGTATGTTGGATATGAATTTTGCTTTCAGAACAAAGTTGCAGAAAATCAGTCTTTATATATTCTCCACCATTATCAGATCTAAGAGCTTTGATCTTTCTCTCAGTGGCGGTCTCAACAGAAGCCTTAAAATCCTTGAATTTTCCAAGCACTTCTGACTTGTTTTTGAGAAAAAATACCCAAGTAAAGCAGGAGAAGTCATCGATGAATGTAAAAACATACCTTGAACCATTCATGGACATATTTGGAAGTGGAACACTGATATCGGAATGTATTAGGCCCAAAATAGTAGAATCTCTGCTAGCTTTTCCGCGGTCGAACTTGTGCTCGGGGTGCTTCCCAACAATGCAACCAGGGAAAATTCCCTTTGAGGAACGGAGTTGTGGAATACCATCAACCATGGATTTCTGTTGTAACAACAACAAATACTTGTAATTAAGGTGTCCAAACCTTTCATGCCAAATCCTACTAACCTCGTTTCCATGAGTGAGGAGAGCAGTGGGCTTTTCAAGCGGCACAAAGTGAGAAAACTCATAGTATTTTGCAGTGTGGTTTGCCTTTTCGACTGCAATAAGTCTTCCACTTTCAATATCAGAAATTTCAACTTTGTTAGGGTTGAATGTAACTTGCTTCAGTTCACCAGTGTGTGTCATTTGATACACAGAAAGTAGATTTGAAGCCAAGGAAGGCACATAGAGAACATTCTGAAAACTTCCATGCTCTAAATGGATGGTACCTTTACCCTTTGGAGAAAGTTTTGAGTCATATCCCAAATAGATGGGGATGGAGCTGTTTGGATCAAATGAAGAGAAGGATTCAATATTTGCAGCCATATGATTCGAGGCACCGGAACCTATCAGTAGAGTGGTGGGTTTCGAAACAGTTTCCTTAAGTGCTTGACCTCTTTCATGATCATCATTTCTATCCTTCTTCCATGCACCATCGAGATTACATATGCTATTCTTTTCCAAAAGGAGGTCCATTTGATCTATTGTTTTCTTCATGCATGAACTTTCAGGATGAAAGCCACGGTTGCAATATGAACATTTAGATTTTTCCTTACCCTTTTGCTTGTTCCTTAAATCGGATGGTGCATCCGATGCTTTCCTTTTCTCTCTTTGCTTGTTAGGTTCGAATTTGGGATACTCTTTCTTTTTCTTTCCTTTGCCATTCAAATTCTTGGATCCTTGAACAAAGAGGGCTGAATCTTTGGAGCTTATGGACCCCATTTGAATTAGCTTATCATGCTCTTTGGTAATGAAATCAATAAAGGCGTTCAAGGTAGGCATCTTCCAATTCGGGGTAATTAGCCTACCGGAATTGAAAGTAGAGACAAATATCGAGAAATATTTACCAATATTTGAAAGAATGGAGAGGATCAATTGCTTATCCTCTTTAATAACTCCACTGTTCTTCAATTGCAAAGACAAATGCTTGAATCTTGTGAAAAAGTCATTGATGGTCTCGAAATTCTCTGGATTCAAGGAAATCAATTCATTTTCCAATTGAAAAGACTGCATTTCATCTTGCTTCCCAAAAAGCTTCTCGAGTTGCTCCAATACTGCCTTTGGAGTAGTCAATCCACTGAGGTGAAAGTGAATATCCTTGGAAATATTGAGGCAAAGAAGACCATATGCTTCATCCAACTTGTTGAAGTGCTTTGATTTTTCAATGAGTGTATTGGGCTCAACTTTGAGGCCCATGGTGACTCTCTAGTACGCTCTTGAGCGCAACATAATCTCCATGTCATTCTTCCATTCAAAATAATTGAAGGGAGTGAGTAGCTTAGAATAAGAAGAATCCATCTCAATGATAGCGAATGCACTTGATGGAGATGATAAACCTGCAAATCACAATCAAAAAAAGAACAGTAAGGTCGAACAATCCACCCTTTTAGAGTTGCATCACACCTGGGATTGGAGATCAAGCAAGCTTGAATGATCCAATGTATCAAATACAGGAATTTTGTGGAAAAATCGGGCTTCTGGAGTGGATTGGAGAGTATTTTTCAACCTTGCATGCACATGAGCGAATGCACATGAGATTTTGCATGCCAAAACTTTAGTAATTTTGAGCAAATTCACTCAATTCTTCATGTAGAACACCTGTAGGAGAGAGATCTTGTCCCTGCAATGGCTCTGATACCATGTAAAATTAGTCACAGCAGATCTATTGAACAAGAATATCAATCACAATGATGTAAAACAAATTGGAGTTAAAACTATGCAAGAGAGATGCATAAGTGTTATATAATCCAGAATGGTAGAATTACAATACAATACTATCACAATGAGTGAGCAATTCGAATTAGCCAAAGAGGTCATTCAAATATACTGCATGGTGTAGCTTGGCTCCAACTAGGAGTCCTCATCATCAATCAGTGGTGGTCATCAATGCACAAGTCACTGTCAGACAAGTGTCAAACTGAGTCTAACTGAGTGTAATAAGTGTAACTGATGGTAAGTGGCAATAATGTAGGGATGGAGGCTCAGTGGAGGGCACATGAGGAGTTAACTGCACTCAGAATAGGTATTCAAGTCTCATTGGAGGTCAATTGGAGTGATAACAGCAGTGAGGAGTCAGTCTAGCCTCAAATCAAGGAAAGGAAACTAGCTAACTGAAGTGAATTGGATTGGTAGGTGAGAAAATGCACCCTTCTCAAGTGGTGGGTGAGAAGTGTGTGTCTCCCTGACTGGGAGGGATAAAATAGAGTGGAAATAGGCTTCCGGGTGTTGGAAGACAAGGGACTAGGTGCTGGAGGAATCAAATTGGTGACTGGGCAGCATGCGGATGCATGCAAAGTACATACTGAATGATGAGATATCCTAACATTTGAAACATCCCCCTCACCCAATCCGACCATCAGGAGGGGACGTTGGGTAAATCCGAGCTTTCAAATTTCGCCCTAAGTTTATAATACATTTTTCAACAATGCTATGTGTGCAGAAATGTAAACGAACATGCACAACGGAATTCAAAACTATCCACACACATCTAATGTTAAAAAGAAAGCATAAACATTACAGGCATCAAGTAAAACATTTCATATTCAAATACATAAGAATACTTATCTTTCAGAAATGCAGATCCAAGCAACTGGCCTTGTAAGAGCACTTTTCCACCCAACCATAGGCACTTTGTCCAACATATACTATTTCTGCTGCTGAGAGGCCACACCCAAGCTGGGCTATGAGGCCACTAGGGCAAAGGAAACACCTACAGGCTTCTATCTCACATCCCACAACCCATTTTGCTCTCTATGCTTAGCCAAATGATTATACAGATCTCTACAAGGGCCTCACTTAGGCTCCATTTGTGGCTTATCAAGCACCTACGAGCAGTAGAACTCAAAGGTAAGGGTTCTTAGCTTGCACAACTTCTCTGCTCACCTACAGCTAACAAAATCCACTTCCCAATCTGCAACATGGTCTCCAAATTTGAATTTCTGGGGTCATAACAGCATGGTAAGTTCATGGACAACAATGGAGAGCTCTGCAACCTCTAGACCTGCATGAACGAATGATACCAAATGAGGGTTGACTCCAAAGAATATGATAAAATGGTGACAAGACAACTGGAATAACTTCTGGAAGTAGGGAAAGGACCCCTGGAAGCTGCAGATTGAATTCTGTCATGACATAACTGTCACAAAAGTGCATCCAGTCCCATGCTACAATAACTACATGAGGTGACTTTTCCCACCAACTACACACATGCACTAGTGATTGGAAAATGGTAAGAAAAGGAGGTATTTGGCTTATTCTCAACACATGATAGAATTTGGGTATGAGTTCTAAGTTTGACACTTGGCAGCAAGGATTTAGTCACCCATGGATGCCCTTCCTCTTCCCCTTGGTGGACTTGTATCCCCTTTGGTGCTCCTTACACAACCATTGTTGGACCATTTTATTATGTATGCACATAATATTTACATATACTCTAAGTCAGCATAACATCCAACTAAACAGTCCAAATGAAATATAAACATCATACATGCCTAAACATTCACTAGTCGGGCCTTGACCTTGAGCTCCGCACTAGCATATTTACATCATTTTCATTTTAATGCAATGGGGTCAAAATCGGGATATTACACCTATTAGCAGAGTATTTCGTCACATACCGAAGGCATTGCTCATTCCAATCTGAACCCTTTCTCTGCACACAACCCCGAAGTAATTTGGAAACATAAAATGGAACAGTGGCCATCACAACCCCGAAGCAATTGATGGATGCACTCAGTGAAACGAAGCCAGGTATAACAGGTTTTGCGAAAATGGAGCACAAGCCCGAAGCAATTGGGAAACAATAAAATTGCACAGTGTCTAGCACAACCCCAAAGTAACTAATGGATTCACTCAGTGAAACGAATCCAGGTATAACATGTTTCAATGGGGCACAACCCCGAAGCAATTGGGAAACCATAAAATGGCGCAGTGGCCAGCACAACCCCGAAGCAACTGATGGATGCACTTAGTGAAATGAATCCAGGGCGGATAACAGGTTTTGTGCTAGCCCTAAGCAGTGTATAATGAAGCTGGTATAGCGGAGGATTTTTATATCAACCACCTTATATTATAAGGTGCTTGCAAACCATAAGGTATAGTGGAGGGTTTTTAATCATTGAATATCCAAATGTTGCAATCAAGTTGATTTCCAAATGTTGCAATCATTGAATATCCATGAATGCTTCCACCTTCTTTTTTTCCCAACCCTACCACTATAGAATATTCTTGGAAAAATATACTACATAGGGATCTTGATCCTTATTCTTCGTTTTCATATATTAAGTGAACTCATCCTTCTAATGTTTCCAACACAATATCCAATTTAGAACATCGTATTGTGCCTCCACAATGCTTTTTCATTGTACCTCAAACCTTGATGCACTACATTGAACTCACATAGAATACAAAAACCTCTTCTACAATGAAATTGACCCATCATAGAGATTCTCCAATTGATATTCCTCAATCTCTCAAATCTTCTCTAAAACAATCTCCACCACCCAAAAATGATTGTATGCTTATATCTCACTGATGAATAAAGAAGTGAGACTGTCAACCTCACGCCCAAATCCACCTTTCAATAGATGACTGAAACCATAGTCCAAATCACATCCTTTCTTGAAATCATGAACACTAAGACAGATGTTAAGCTCCCTACGAATACACATCAACCTAGCTATGGCATCAAGGGTATATCAAGGGTATAGTTGTGTGTGCTTATGTATATGGAATTTTGAAGCCTAGGTGAAGATAATGAAGATGATGACGATGATGATGAAGATGATGATGATCATGATGATGATGGTGATGACGATGGTGATGATGATGGTGATGATGAAGATGTTGATGAGGAAGAGGGTGATGATGATGATGATGATGATGATGATGATGATGAAGATGATGGTGCTAGTGATGACGACAACAACGATGATGATGATGATGATGGTTATGATGATGATGATGAATCCGACGACCTCGCCATACCACCAACGGCAAGAGGCATTGGATACCAAACTTCTTATAATGTAGTTTCGGTAGGATATCTGACGCCCCATTCAAAATAATCCGACAATCTCGCTAAACCACTGACGCCAAACACCGTCGGTCTTTCTAAGTATCTGCGTCGGATATCCTACAATTATGATGATGATGATGATGATGATGATGATGATGATGATAATGATGACGATGATGATGATGATGAAGATGACGATGATGATGATGAATATGAAGATGATGGTGATGAAGATGATGACGATGATGATGATGATGATGATGATGATGATGATGATGATGAAGATGATGATGATGACGATGATGATGTTTGTAGTCTAACCATGCCAAATTTTAGTCCAAACCAGCACATTTAAAAAATTCAACGTTGGCCCCATGTACTAGCACATTAATTAACCTATAGGTATGGTTTTTGATGCTCGAATTGTTAGTGTCAGTCATGTTTGAGTCTGGAAACCCTCCCGCACCGTCAATGCACGCGTCTAGTCTAACCATGCCAAATTTCAGTCCAAGCTAGCACATATTTACAAAATTTCAATGTTGGCCCCATGTAGCACATTAATTAATCTATAGGTATGGTTTTGTATGCTCGAATTTTTAGTTTCAGTCATGTTTGAGTCTGGAAACCCTCCCACACTGTCAATGCATGCGTCTAGTCTAACCATGCCAAAGTTTAGTCCAAGCCAGCACATATTTAAAAAAATTCAGTGTTGGCCCCATGTAGCACATTAATTAATCTATAGGTATGGATTTTTATGCTCGAATTGTTAGTGTCAGTCCTGTTTGAGTTTGGAAACCCTCCCACACTGTCAATGCATGTGTCTAGTCTACCCATGCCAAATTTCAGTCCAAGCCAACACATATTTAAAAAATTTCAACGTTGGCCCCATGTAGCACATTAATTAATCTATAGGTATGGTATTTGATGATCCAATGGTTAGTGTTAGTCATGTTTGAGTTTGGAAACCATTCCACACCGTCAATGCATGCGTCTAGTCTAAGCATACCAAATTTCAGTTCAAGCCAACACAAATTTAAAAAATTTCAACGTTGAACCTGTGCAGTACATGATCAAGCACGCCATTTGGGTTAGCATGATAATTGTGCATTTCCTTACTGAGCTTCTCTTTGTTTCGAGAATAATTTAATATTCTCTACTAAACTGGGCCAACCACGTGAAGGTGGAAGATCCTATGGCCCCTCCCCCCCCCTCACATCACTCTCAATTCCCCATAACCCGACAAAATCTATGCAAAAAAAAAATTAAATGTGTTTTTTGTCATAATTTATAATAATCAATGTTTCTAATTATAACATATGCCAGCATAGAGGAAAATGGAAGAAACACTAAGAAACAATTAATTTATACGTACCAATAAAATTCAATATTTCTATCACAATATTAAATCAAAATATATAGAGTAGATATATTAAATCAAAATATATAGAGTAGATATATTAAGGCATACCTCGTACACTTCAATGGACTTGATCATCATCTGTATCATCCGATCCAGAGTCAACATTGTAAGGATTGGCCATATCATCATCGTCATCAATGTTAGCTACGGTCATCATGTCATTGTCAATATCATCTTCATGGACATTATCTGCTACATCATATGATTCAACTAATTATTCGACATCTTCTTCTGGAACATGATCATCTAACTCATGTTGATCATCTTCAACATCATATTCTTCTTCGAGACCATATTCAATACATTCCTCTACGTTATACTTTACTGGCCTTCCCCTTGGATCGTGTCTCACAACAAATGACCAACCCGCTCTACCTGGAACCTCAGAGTAAAATAACTGTTCACATTGGCTTGGAAGAAAATAGGGCTCTATTCCTGGCTCAAACAACCTTGTATTTACCATGGTAAATCCATTATCATGTTCAATAATAGTTTTATCGGGATCACGTTGATTCAATCGTAACCTGTACCATTTGACAATGAACAAAAATACCTTGAAGGAGTTAAAGTCACACTAAAGAATATCTTCCAGATACCCATAGTATCGATTTTCAGTGAGTTCTGGATGTTTGTCACTTCTATAGGAAACATTGGTCACGTCAAAGACTGTAGATATCCCACAATCTAATGTTTTATTCATTTCATCCAACTTTTTGATGCGATATCTATAGCCATTGCACCACATAGCCTTATGGTGTTTTACCTACAACAAGCCATACAAGAAAATATTACATAATGATCCAATATTTATGATTAAGTGCATGTTTATAAAGCCATACAGGGAAAAAATCAGTGTGTACATCGACAATATGTTTGCACAAAAAATAAATAGTGTGGTTGATTAATATGCTTGACTTCTTATCTTTTAAACCATATGCTAAATCATTTTCCCTTTGTGTAAGATTTGTATCTCCATTGCGATGTGTTGCTTTAACCAATGAAGCCACACCTTCCCATGATATTCCATCACCAGATTGTTCACATCGTTCAATCCATACCTTCATCCAGTCAAGATTGTTTGCAATGTATAAATGAAGTGCATCCCACTCTCGACCAACTGTTTGATGACAATAAAATTAAAATTCAATACAAATGTATATTCACTTAACAAAGTATATTACACTCTTAATTGATGCAATATATTGGATATAAAAATAGAATATGTACTATATATATACATAAAAATCAATAGTCAAATGTGTTATATTACCTTTCACCTTCCTCGATACCTTTCCTCTTTGGGTACTCCCCTTCGAATTTTTTATTGGAGTCTGGATCACAAATGCGACGTAAATTGAGCTTTGACGCTAATTTAGGAAGATATTCACTGATATACAACATGTTTTGGTATACCATATATCCCTCCATCATAGAACCCTCAACATGTGCTCGTTGTCTAACCAAACCCTTCATAAATTTCAAGTGCCTCTCAACCATCCACATGAACCTTGAATGCACAGGTCCACACAATTCAATCTCCTCAACTTGGTGTATGAGGTAGTGTTCCCGTGCATTGAAAAATTCCGAAGATATATGCTTATGCATTTCACACATGAGACAAGGAATTTCTCTCCTCCAATAATTTATATCTTCTTTATGGATTTCTTTAGATGACAGCCATCTACAAGTGACGCAACCCAATCACGAGATTTAACAAAAAAAATATTATATTACATAACATGAATTAGTGCACAAAAATCAAATATAAGTTGTGCGATGAATTAAACAAACACTAAGCGCATGTAAAAAATCGCTACTTACCTCATGTATTTACCGAGATTAAATATTACTTGTTTAACATTGTTGTCGAAGTTGTCTAGGAGAGAGAGAGGTAGAACATACTGTAACAATATACAAATAATTTCATTTTTTAAACAGAGAGTAGACAAACAAAATACCAACAATATTCACTGGAATAGAAAAAAAGAAATAATTAAATGCATACCATAATAATTACCTTCATGAAGACATGTCAATCATGCGTTTTCACCCCCGCAAAATCACCTTTCTTTGTTATGATATTCTTCATGTTCGCAAGAAATCCGGTAGGAAATTTAATTTTTCGCATGACTTCTTTTAGAAAATTACTTTGCTACTCCGTTAACATCCATGGAAGTGAGTTTATATTAATTTGGTCTCCGTTTCTATGAAATTGAATGATGTCTTTCATTGCATGGTTTCCTTCTTGAATGTCTTTGCAAATTTTGACATTTTTTTCTTTCTCACTCCCATCCAATATTCACCATAATGTTTCAGTCACATTCTTTCCGATATGCATTGTATCAAACATATGAGCAATTTGTAGGTTCTCATAGTAGGGCAACCTACTGAATTGTCTAGGATAACTTTTCATTCCTCGTGGAAGCCCATTAATGCCGTCATGATCACAACGACTATAATGAATCGTAGTTTATAAATAAATTACAGAAATCAATGTCAATTACAGTAAACAACACACAATAAAAAAATACATAATATTTCATATATGATGATCCATACGTACCTTGACAATTTCTATTATATTGCAACTTCCATAAGTGAGGTGTCATTCTTTGTGGTTTTAATGCAGTCTCTTGCTTGGCATTGAAAATATGTTTTTCAGTAGTTCGATACCTGTGATTCTTAGAGAGGAAGTGCCTATACTCATCAAACACCTCCTTTCCTAAGCTTTTTGAATGACGAAAGTTTCATCTTAGGACCACAAACTAAACATGCAAATTTTCCATTTGTCTGAAGACCTACATAAAGAGATGGAATATCTATGTCAAGAATAATTTATACAAAATGAATGGATTATTTAGAAAAACACGAGTGTGTAGTATATTAACTAGTTCATAAAATTAAATGCAAATAAAGTGGAACTTATAATTACAAACTGAAAAATGGGTTAACCCTAGGGCATCGTGTATTGTCCATACAAGCATTGCATGGAATTGAAATTGCCTTTGTCGTATTGGTCTAGATACATCATACATAGTGATGCCATTCCATAAATTTAGTAGCTCATCAATAAGAGGTTCGACAAATACATTCATATCTTTAACTTGGTACTTACCTGATTGATTTGAACATATAAAATATATAATTATGAGTACCATTTAGATATATAACCATATTGCACAAGAGAAAAATAAAAAAATATATATATGACATTATGCAATAAAATACGACAAATGAGATGCCACTACATTAAAAAAAAAGCTGTAGACACAATAAACTTGGAACAATCATCAACAACATTACGTGCTCCCTCTTTATTTACAACCACGGAGGAATGTTATTATTGATAACAAAAATAGTCCACACCGAGTAAACGGATCTCATCTCTGCAAATGGATTGACACCATCTGCTGCCAAATAAATCCTAAGATTACGAGGTTCTTCTTTAAAGTGAGGCCATTTTTCCTCCATATCTTTAAATGCAGACCCATATGCAGGCATTCGAATAATGTCATCTTGACTTCTTTTCCGTGCATGGTAATCCATAAATTGCGCTATGTTTTTGCACCTGAATAGTCGTTGCAAACATGGAATAATGGGAATATAACGAAGAACCTTTTTTGTTACTTGATCTGTTCGATATCTACTGATATGACATTCCGGACATTCTGTTGCAAATTCATACTGATTATAATATATAACATGGTCATCGGGGAATGCATGAATTGCTTCATACTGCATTCCAATTTCTTTCATGATGGCAGATAAATATCGATATGTGCGAGGTAAAATATTTGACGATGGTAACAAAAATTCAGCTATCAATCTACAACAAATAAAAATAAAAATCTAGTTAATATAATATATAAATAATATTAATGAAACAAATTTCATCCGTATTAATTTGACTTATGAATTAACAATAAAATTATTAGACTAATGGTGATAACCTTTAGTGTGATCATATATATTATGTGATGGAATATATTGCATACCTTAACATCCCTGTGACTGATATGTTTGAAATACCATTCATAACCTTCAAGTTGATTATCAACAATATAGCAGAGAGAATATTTGTGTTGGAGCCCTCATAAAGAGGTTCGTATACCTTCTCCAGAAGAGGTAAATCATGAATATCATCAAAATGATGATGATGATCATCATCCATTCTAACATTAAATGAATCATGGATCAAAGTATTTGTAACATCATCTTCAACTATGCTATTAGTATGATCATCTTCTTCAATATGATCATTAACTTGTTCTCCATTATTCATATCTCCATGTTCCTCCGGTACTTGTTCTGAAAGCACTTCCTCCGGATGATATGCCGTAGGATGTCTTTCCTTTATAATTACATGAAACGATCAATAGATAAAAGTTAATATAAGAAATATTAAAAAAATACATACATTTACAAAAGCAATCAATATAAAAACATATATAATGCAA
Organism: Larix kaempferi; assembly: GCA_027924585.1. Taxonomy (NCBI): domain Eukaryota; kingdom Viridiplantae; phylum Streptophyta; class Pinopsida; order Pinales; family Pinaceae; genus Larix; species Larix kaempferi. Next base: position 202,210 of record BSBM01001751.1, read on the forward strand.
AACTTACAAATAGATGATATTCATGTCCCCCCTCAGCATGTCCATGTTCCCTACAATGTTTTCTGGCTATTGTGATATTTATTCTTCTCCTCTTAAATCCCCTACATTGACTACATGGACAATAACATTTCCCATCACCCTGTCTTTTCAGTCCATCCCACAATCTAGCAAGCAATTGTCGATTTTGTTCGTCTGGATCAGGAATATTGCTATTTGACATTTTCTCATAAAGAGCTTGAATGAAGATTATCGATCTTAGAAAATAAAGCTCCACAGTTCACTATTTTTAATCACAAAAACAATAGAAATAATGATGTATTCTTTTATGGAAAACAGTCCGCCGAAGAATAAAATAATTTCCCCAAACCGTCGCTTGTATAGCAAACATATCGGAATGTTTCGAAATTTATAGATTTTAAAATATAAATTTACGTCGGATATACAACCACTTCAACATAGTTACCGTTATAAAATATATGTCGGATATCCGACAAATGGAGCATAGTCGAAGTTGTCAGATTTCCAACAACTGTTGTCCAAAATACGACAACGGTGGTCGAATATCTGACTTCCGTCGGATATCCGACTGACACTTCTATCAATTAAAAAAAAATTAATCAAATTTCATAATTTTGAAGGTGAAATCCGACGACAAAGTCCTTTTCGTTGGATGTCGTCAAATTTTGGGTCATAATTCCATAGTGGGGTAAAACCTATAGCAGTTTTGACTGAGGTGCGGTAAGCCTAGAGAGAGGGAAAGAGCATGTAGTGCCGGTTAGTATTATTCTTATTGACCATGCGTTGGAGCATGGTTTTGATATTTTTGTTCACAACTTTCACCTAGACATTTGCTTGGGGGTAGTAAGTTGTTGAAAACTCCTGTTTAAATCCTAACAGTCGTGATAGTGCTTCAAATGTCTCATTGCGGAAGTGTCTTCTGTTGTCGGAGACAAGTTGTTTGGGAATGCCAAATCGAGAGATGACGTGGTTAAAGAAGAACCGAGTGGTGGTCACCCCTTTACAATCAAATATGGGAATTGCTTCAACCCATTTAGTGAAGTAGTCTACGTCGACAATGATATGGTGGTGGCCTTGGGCCGAACCTGGGTGACATTCCATAAAATCAATTTCCCATTTGCAAAATGGGCCAGCGGTAATGACTGGATGGAGCGATGTCGGAGGTGATCATGTTTTGCAGGAAAATACCTAACAATTCGCACATTGTTTGACAACGTAGATACAGTATTTGAATACGGAGGGCCAAAAATATCCAGATCGTAATATTTTTTGGGCGGTGGCTAGTCCTAAGAGATGGCCACCACATGCACTGCTATGGTAGTTGTTGAGAACTTGTTCGTCCTCTTCATATGTGAGACATTGTCGCAGGATGGTGTCGATGACACGTCGGTATAGGATGTCTCCGATGAGGAGGTGTCATGTCTCCTGGTGACGGATCTTGTGGCGACAATCACATGATAAGTGTGGAGTGAAATTCAAAGTGTCGAGATAGGTAAGGATATTTCTGTACCATGGATCATCGCTTGTGATGAGAAATAGGGGATCATCAGGTAACTGGTCCTGGACAAACTCTCCTGAGGTGGTAGAAGAAAGGTCTATAATGAACTCGGCCAAAGCCATGGCTTTCTTTCTTTTAGGAAAATAAATTCAAGGTCGAATTCTTGTAAGATGACGATCCAATGTGAAAACTTATTATAGATAAGTCTTTGGCTAAGTATGTATTGCATAGGGTTGGATTCAACAACCACAGTTGTTTTACAGATCAAAATATATTGGCGGAGCTTCTGGATGGAAAGGATGACTGCAAGTGTGAGTTTCTCATCATGAGTATAGTTGAGCACGGGTCCAGTAAGGGTTTTGGTGACATAATAGATGACATGTTCTTGGTGTTCCTTGGCAGATTGGACTAGCACACTAGCCATGGAAAAATCTAACATGGATATATATAAGATGAAATCTTTTTCAAAGTCCATAGGAGATATGAGGGGAGATGACGATAATGCCTATTTAAGGGAATCAAAGTAGGTTTGGGCATAGTCATCCCACTCAAATGGGATTTACTTTCTGAGGAGTTGTAAACATCCATGGGCCTAAGTGGCATAGTCGGGAACAAAATGACGAATAAAGTTGGCCTTACCCTGGACACTTTGAAACCAACGTCATGTTCGTGGGGGTGGTAAATCCAAGATGGATTGAACCTTTTATGGGTCAACGGTGATGTCATCTTTGGAGACAATGATCCTTAAGAGGCGACTGACAGTGACACAAAACATACACTTAAGGGGATTTAAGCGTATATTGTATTTTCAAGACCGTGTGAAGATGGTACAAAGTTCTTGAAGGTGATCACATAATTTTTTTGATTTGGTTGTAAGGTCATTTAAAAATGAAAGGATGATGCGAGACAAGTCATTAAATACATATGACATTTCCCGTTGGAAAGTGGCTTAGGATTTATTCAAACTGAAGGGCATAACTTTGTAGGAAAAGGTACCCCATGGCGTGGTAAATGTTGTTTTGTACCGATATTGGGGGAGGATGCTTATCTAGTTGTATTCGGAGAACCCATCCATCAAGGAAAACATTTCGACACCTACACATGAGTCAACAATTTGGTAGATGAATGGTGTGGAGAAGTTGTCCTTGGGGTAGGCTAAATCGAGGTCTCAGAAATCAGTACATACACGAATAGTTCCCTGCTTTTTGTTAATCAAGATGGGGTTATACACCCATGAGGTGTAAGCAATGGAAAAAATAAATCCGGCTTGCAAGATTTTCTCGATCTTGGCTTTGATTCCGAGGGCCTCAAAACGGTGGATTGAGCGTTGTTTTTGTCGGATGGGGATGGCATCGAGCTAAGTGTCAATATGATGTTTGACAATTGCTAGGTCAATACCTAACATTTCTTCGTAGGACCATGCGATGATGTTGCACAATTCTTTGAAGAGAGCAGTGAAATCAGTAATTTCCTATGGTGAGCAGGAATCCCCAATAGAGATGTTTTCGACAACTCCAGGTGTGATGGATATATCAACCAGTATGGTGGGGGGGATATTGGAAATATTACCATCTTCGAATGCATGTAGGGAAAGAATAGAATTCTTGAACCAATTGACATGACTAGGGGGTAGAAAGTATTTTGTCTCGATTGTATATTTTTTTTCATCGAGTAGTGTGTGTTGTTCTTGCCTACTAGCCGCTAAGGACCTATGGTGGAAGGTCTCCCATGGGGGTTCGGTAGTGTTCATCGACTCAATTATTTCTTCATCTATGGTGAAGATGTATTCTTCCATCATATCTTCATTTGAGGAAAAGAGGTCTTCGTTCGAGGAAGGAAGAGGGACTAAATCGAGATGTAGGATATTGAGGTATTTAGCTCGGTATTTGGGGTAGGTGCTAGAATCTCTTCTTGAGGGAAGATTAAGGGATCCATCACTTCATAGGAATTCAGTGACGGGGGATTGAAATATATCGAGGTATCTAATAGACGTGAGGTGTTGCTTCCAACATTGTACTCTATTGGTTTGGTATACTCCTCGATTACCGTAGAGAGTGTGGTCCGGCACAGAGCGAGGTTTTCGATTAGTCGACTTTAGGTTGCACGCAAAGTGTGAAATGTGAAAATGAGAGGATATTGGAATGAATGGTGGGGCATTAAGCTGCATGAGAAACATGATCGAGTGGAGTTAGTATGATTTAAGACAATAGTCAGGCTTTGTGGACGCCACGGCGATTGTTGGTCAGGTATGGAATCAACCCGCTGTGGGGAGGGACTTGTCGGGGTCATCGTAGTACTTGTATCAATAGGAGCCTTCTCTGGTGATGAGGGAGGTGAGGTATTTTCCAAGGGTTGGGTGAGGTGAATGGTTTCCAATGCCTCCTGATATCAAGGGATTTCAGGGCATTGGTGTGTATAGTGCCCATACTGAGAACATATTGAACATGTGTGATTCATACGCAGTGTCTTGGAATTATATGTGGGCGAGGGATATGAGCCTCCTTTTACCATCGATGGAGCATGCATTATACTTATTGGGGTGTTGAGAAAATTACTTAGCTCTAGGAAGGTAGGGAATAAGTTGGTTGTGTTTCCTTGCTTCCCACAAAGAGAACACAACGGTGTGACCCTTTGAGTGGGAGTATTGATAATAACTGGGGCTTTTAACTCCTGTTGGTTGATGCCCCCTGGTTTAGGCTTAGCAGTTTCTAATGAATTGGACGATGGGTTGGGTAATAGGGTACCTTTAAACTTCACTTGTTTGGTGCCACCATTGGAGGTCTTAGCGGCGACCGATTATGGTTTAGTTGCCGATGTCATAGGTTGGGCTGGTGTAACTGAATGTGTTAAGGGACTTATAAGCATAGCAGCTGAAACAAGGAAAAACTCATAATGAGTGTAATGTCCCTCATTTTGACCCTTAGGATATTTTGGTTGTAATGTAAATATTGTATGCATGGGATGTATTATTCCTAACATGGAGCTCAAGGCTAAGGCCCCGCTAGTGAATGCTCATCCTTGGAGAGGCAAGTATTTGATATTATGGTAACCATGTGCTAGTAAGCCATGGAAAATGCAAATGATGTAAATGATACCATGTAAACAAAATGCAAAGGAGCTGGATATGGATGCAACTAAATGAAAGGTCTATGTGTATCCACTAGGGAGTGGTGAGGGGGTTGTGGGATGGAACCCTGGGCTTTCATATGTCACCTTGAGAAACCCTTTGATTGTCTTAGTTTCCATTGAATACTGTTGTAAGGAGTTGGGTGAATAGAATTGTTCATGAGGTCGATGGAGTATGGGACAACCCTGAAAATTTGTAAGGCAGGGTATGGGGATTGGATCGCTTGTCCCATAATCCACTCCACCTCCTGGGAGGAGGAATTCCTCATATCCATGCATTTGTTGACCATCGAGGGGGGAGTTGAACCCATATGCAGACCCAATAGACCAAGCAGAGAGAGGAAAGGAACAAAAATCGTGATCCTGAGGGAGGCCGCGATTTGCAGAGACAAATCACTTAGAAAAATTGTGTTGGAGGTGGAATTCGATAAAGGATCCACATAACTGACCCTTGGAGAAAAACTAAGAGGTTTGGACACTCAAAAGTTCATGAGAGAACCATATTGGATAGCCGAGACCCTGTTGTGGGACAAAGCCATTCGACCGCAACGTGAAGGAAGATCCAAGTGCAGATCGCAGTGGGAAGAAGCCAAGAGGGTTTAGAATACATGGTAGATCCAGAGATGGATCATTTGCATTGATATAATAGTTAGTACCAGCCATATCTGTCCAGTTCAATGCTAAGGGAAGGGGCGCCCTAGGGACTGTGCAATAGAGAATGGGTCCTTACTTAGGTTGAGAGTGGAGGTGATGGGGTTTCCTAGACTATCTGAGGTCATATGGTTATTCCATGTCATGTCCCGAATTTGGCATTGGGTCACAATGGCCTAAGCAAATTGGACCTATTCATTAGAGTTTGTCAAATTGATGCTAAAGGTCAAACAATTGCCAAGGAGAAAAATTACTAGTTTCCTAGGATTGGGGTGGACGCTTTGGGATTTGGAATAATGGGGATAATAAATGATGTTGGAATATTATGATGGAATAAATATTTAATAAAGGATATAAATAAATATATACAAGTGAAAATCAAAGTGGCATTTGATCATGAAGACACATGGAGGAAGTGGGACCCACACAAGTTAGAATTTATGTGCCACATGGCATCATCTTCTTGCAATTTCGAATCCATGGGAAGCCTAATGTTCTTGGGATGAGTTATAATGTCAATAATAATTTGCATGAGTCAATTAGGTCAAAATATAGAGGAAGAGTAACTCCCATGGAAGAGGAAGAGGCAATTTGGAGCTAGTGAGACACTTAGGCTAGATTCCCTAGCTCTATGACAACAATGATGAAGATGTTATGAAACCTATGACACAAATCAGAACTGAAAGCTGACATATGACATATATGACATGTTAGGGCTAAAAATAGACTCCAAGAGGGCTCTCAAGGGTGTTAGGGCAGCTAAGATGCTTCCACATGTGATTTGGTGGAAGTGGGAGACTAGGAATTGTTGTACAAGTGGTGTCCTTTGGAATCTCTTCCCAACTTGAGTTGGCATGAGTCTCTTGGAAGGAATTCAACCCATGGAGGAAATTAGAACTTTCTAAATGTCAATAAAAAATAATTAAACCAGCTTTTGATCATTTGTATAATTTGCAATTGCATTTGTGTAGAGGGAGAGCTAGTGGATGACTAGTTTCTTGCCTTAGCCAATTTCGAGGGTGAAAGATTCCCATCCAAGTTGGTAATTGGAAAGAACATTCATAATTTTCATTTGGAGATTTAATGGAGTATTTATTTTAAGGTGTAATCTACATGGAAGCTCATGGTTTCTTCTATTGCAGCACATTCTCTCAACCATTTCCAGTTTTGATGGCATATTCTTGATCCGTGAGGGAGGGTGTTTTTGGTGAGCTATTGTACTCTTTGGGGGAGCTTCTCATGCCCCATTTATTTTTTAATATGAATTAAATAATATTTTATTCATCTCCATAAATTTTCAAGTCTAAATTCTAAGTATAAATGTATAAATCTCATTTTTAATGAAAGAACGGTGCCATTTCCCCACTACATTGATGTACAACATGATAATGTTGATGATTTCGAATGAATGGATGGTTATATGATACATTTATGAATAATAGACTGGCATGGATTTGGTTTACAAGTTTCATGTACTTTACTTGATAATTTGAAGTATTTTTACTCAGTTTAATTGCATTGGGAGAAGAAATAGTGTCATTTCCCCAAGGGTCGAATTGGTGATTTTTGCAGCTGAATGGGAGAGGGTTGGAACAAAGATAATAATAAATTAATGATTCCCATGAGACCTTAATAACATAATTGAGACATACTCTACATATTTTCAGAAATTTGAGTGGGTTTGGAGGCATTTGGGAAGCCATTTTCAATACTTACCTCAGGGAGATTTGAACCCCAAATTACTAGTAAAATTGCATACTTGGTCCAGAATATTAATAGAGTTTGAAGAGGTCTTTTGGTGGCCATATATCATCCCTGAGAATCATATTCAAGTCCTAATATCATTCATACACCTTCCTTGAATATTTGAAGGCATTTGGAGTCAATTTGAGACATAGAGACCAATACTAGTCAAAGGGAAATTACTAGTAAAGTTCTTTACATTGGCTAGAATTGAAAGAGGATTTTCAGAATTATTTTAAAGGTCTAAAAGAATCCCTGAAACACATATTTATGTTCTAACATCATCCATATACCTTCTCATAATATTTGGGAGCAATTGGAGCAATTTGGGGACCTAGAGCTCGAAACTAGTCAAAGGTCTAACTAGGAAAAAAAAGTGAAAATTTGCCATTTTAATAAAATTCCTAACAAAGGAAATTACAGTGGTATCAGAGCATGGTCCTTGCACCTTTGGTTTAGGTACATACATTCAAGAATAATTGGAATCCATGTCTTACTATTATGATGAATCCTATGAGTACAATTCTTATGAGGAATATGCAAATGCTTATGAGCAATATGAAGCAGAATGTGAATGGTACGAGGAAGAGGTGCCATCATGAAACACTTATTACAATTTCAAGAGAAATGAAGATTATTCTTATGAATTTAAATCTGATGAATATGAGTGTGTCACACCAACCAAGGATAATTCTATGAGTGAGTTCCAAATATGGAGAGCAACATATAAAACCTTGACCCAACAATATAAAAAATATCAAGAATATCTTGCTTTGAGAAAAAATACACAAAATGTCATGTCTTTTGAGTACTTTGCTGAACATATTTTTGCAAATAGGCCCAAACATGAATATGTGGAGTTAGTAAAGAAATGCTTATGCCCTTCTTGTAAATAACCTTGGAGAGAATATCATATATGTGTGCAGGAAATGATGTCCTACTTGAGGAGAGCTTTTGGGAATTCTTCAAAAAGAGATTCCAAAGATATTGATCCTGAGGAAAACAAGGGGCAAAATGCATCATCTTTCTTAAAGGATAAAAATGAAGAGACATCACAAGATCATGAAGAATATTCTATTGAGAATATGGAAGATCATTTCGAGACACCTTCTAGCTTAGACATGAACCAAAGAGCATCTACTGATGGATGCTTAAACTATGAAGGAGTACCTACTGATGGGTTCTCAAACCTCTATGTTGGTGACATAGAGATCACTTTTGAAAGTGTTGCTGCAAGCCCAAGTTCCATTAAGCATGATAATGAAGACCTTGTAGCAGTTGAAGAAGAACCAAGATCAACTTCCCCATCACCCCTTGAGCTTCATGAAGTTGGTCCAAGCAAAAATGAAGAAGATGAGGAGGTTCATTTGCAAGAGACTCATTTTCTTGAAGGATCCTTAGAGATGAATGAAAATAAGATCCAAGAGTCCCTCAGCATTCTCCATGACACTCAAGCATTGGTGTCAAATTCTTGTTGGAGAGCTACTTCATTGAAGGAAACATCCTTCCTTGAAGACATGGAGAAGATTCAAAGAGCAATGTGCCACATCAAAGGTAATTTCATGTCTTTGCTTTTTGATAGAAACCATTTGTTTCAGCTTAATGAATTGTTACATGATGCATACTTGAAGAATAATGAGGATAATCATAAGCTCACAATTCAAAATGAGCAACTTCTTGAAAAGTTGCAAGATACTTGTTTTTCCTCCTATGTTTCAGATTGTCAAATGGTAGATTATTTGGAGGATTCTCATGACATGGTGGCTCATGAGAAATGTGAAAATTTGAATGTGCTTAATGTGTTTGAAAATTAACTTGAAGAGATCCAAACACTTGATGTGGTGGAAGAGGAACTTGAATTGTCTCTTGATGAAGGTTATGCAATTTTTAAAGAAGAGCATGATTCCTCTACATTGGAACTAATCTACAACAAAGGTTTCACACTTTTGAAGGATTTGCATGATACTAACCATATGGATCCTTTCCATGATGAAAATTCTGCACTTTTTGATCATTTGGGTGAGTTAGTTAATTCTCCTATATCCTATAATTCCATGTTTTGTAGCATTAGTCTCAATGAAGAATGGGTGAAAGGGTTCTTTTTTATGGTGCCACATGAGGAGTATGGAACTCCTATGTTTAATTTTTATGATGATATGGTTGGAGCACATTCTTATTCACATTTGAAGTAGCATCCTTTGTTACTTTATGATGATGCACATCTACATGGATGCACCTATGATATGCATTTGAGTCACTTGAAGACTCATGGTTTATCTTGTTCAACACTTGGTTCATTTGATGTTGGAGGAACTTCATCCAACACTTGGGTGAATAAATTTATGATTGGAGAAAATTTTTGTTGGAAGCCACATACTTTGATATATCTTTATTATTCTCACATTCATGGATGTATGGGTGAGACTTCTTTGAGTCCTTTGAAGTCTCCTTGTTTTTTCTGCTCATTATTTGGTTCATATTTTAGTGGAGATTCTTCATTTACTTCTTGGATGAAAGAATACATGGTTGAATATTTTGATGCATATCACATCCTTTTGGAGAAGAATTATAGGACATGGGATCCTCACCTATGTCATTGGAGCATATTTGATGGATCCCTTGAAGATTGTATGCACTTGTAAAATGGTGTTCTACTTGCTTTGAGGTATAAGCACTTTCATGACTCTTTGATGAAGTATCTCCTTGATGTAGATTTTCATTACGGTGTTATGTACTTCGATGATATATATTTTGTACTCATGATTTTTGGAAGAATGCATACAAGAAAATGGGATCCAAGAATCCTCTTATCTGATGGTATGGGTTGGAGAGCACTCTTAATTGTTGGGGTGCAATACAAGCAATGGGACCCTGGAATAATTTTTGTCTCATTGGTTTCAATTTTTTGGGGAAACAAGAAGTATGGGAGATGGATTTCCCACTTAACAAAGTGATTTTTATCAGAGTAGTGAAGCAGCAAGCATGGTGGTTCCTCTCTAAAATATTCATGGAAACTCAAAGACTCAAGGTTGGGCAATTCAATGGCAACTTCAAAGAATTATACAGAAAAAAGGTTCTTCAACACCCATGTTTGAAATTGCTTGAGGACAAAAAATATTGGGAAGGGAGTATTTTTCATGTCCCAAATTTTTCATTGGGTCACAATGGCTTAAGAAAATTGGCCCTATTCATTAGAGTTTTTCAAATTGATGCTAAAGGTCAAATAATTGCCGAGGAAAATTACTAGTTTCCTAGGTTTGGGGTGGACGCTTTGGGATTTGGAATAATGGGGATAATAAATGATGTCGGAACATTAGGATGGAATAAATATTTAATAAAGGATATACATAAATATATACAAGTGAAAATCAAAGTGGCATTTGATCATGAAGACACATGGAGGAAGTGGGACCCACACAAGCTAGAATTTATGTGCCAAATGGCATCCTCTTCTTGCAATTTCGAATCCATGGGAAGCCTAATGTTCTTGGGATGAGTTATAAGGTCAATAATACTTGGCATGAGTCAATGAGGTCTAAATATAGAGGAAGAGTAACTCCCATGGAAGAAGAAGAGGCAATTTGGAGCTAGTGAGACACTTGGGCTAGATTCCCTAGCTTTATGACAACAATGATGAAGATGCTATGACATCTATGACACAAATTAGACCTGAAGGCTGACATATGACATATATGACATGTCAGGTCTAAAAATAGACTCCAAGAGGGCGCTCAAGGGTGTTAGGGCAGCTAAGATGCTTCCACATGTGATTTGGTGGAAGTGGGAGACTAGGAATTGTTGTACAAGTGGCGTCCTTTGGAATCTCTTCCCAACTTGAGTTGGCATGAGTCTCTTGGAAGGAATTCGACCCATGGAGGAAATTATAAATTTATAAATGTCAATAACAAATAATGAAACCATATTTCGATCATTTGTAGAATTTGCAATTGCATTTGTGTAGAGGGAGAGATAGTGGATGACTAGTTTCTTGTCGTAAGCCAATTTTGAGGGTGAAAGATTCCCATCCAAGTTGGTAATTGGAAAGGGAATTCAGAACTTTCATTTGTAGCTTTAATGGATTCTTTATTTTCAGGTGTAATTTATAGGGAAGCTCATGGTTTCTTCTATTGCAGCACATTCTCTCAACCATTTCCAGTTTTGATGGCATATTCTTGATCCTTGAAGGAGGGCATTTTTGGTGAGCTATTGTACTCTTTGGGGGAGATTATAATGCCCCATTGCTTTTGTAATATGAATTAAATACTTTTTTTTTCATATCCAGAAAGTTTCAGGTCTAAATTCCAAGTAGAAATGTATAAATCTCATTTTTAATGAAAGAACAGTGCCATTTCCCCACTACATTGATGTAGAGCATCATAATGCTGATGATTTCGAATGAATGGATGGTTCTATGATAAATTTATGATTAAAAGACTTCAATGGATGTATTTTACAAGTTTCATGTATTGTACTTGAGCATTTGAAGTATTTTTACTCAGTTTAATTGCATTGGGAAAAGAAATAGTGCCATTTCCCCAAGTGTTGAATTGGTGAGTTTTGCAGCTGAATGGGAGAGGGTTGGAACAGCGATAATAATCAATTAATGATGCACATGAGACCTTGATAAAATACTTGAGACATACCCTACCTCTTTTCAGAAATTTGAGTGGGTTTGGAGGCATTTGGGAAGCCATTTTCAATACTTACCCCAGGGGGGTTTGAACCCCAAATTACTAGTAAAATTGCATACTTGGTATAGAATATTAATAGAGTTTGCAGAGGTATTTTGGTGGCCATATATCATCCCTGAACATCTGATTCAATTCCTAATATCATTAATACACCTTCCTTGAATATTTGAAGGCATTTGGAGTCAATTTGAGACCTAGAGATCAATACTAGTCAAAGGGAAATGACTAGTAAAGTTCCCTACATTGACCAGAATTGAAAGAGGATTTTCAGAAGTATTTTAAAGGTCTAAAAGCATCCCTAAAACACATATTTATGTTTCAACATCATCCATATATATTATCAGAATATTTGGGAGCAATTGGAGCAATTTGGGGACCTAGAGCTCAAAACTAGTCAAAGGTCTAACTAGGAAAAAAAGTGAAAAATTGCCATTTTAATAAAATTCCTAACAAGGGACATTACATTCCTATAGTGATGTGGATGATATTATTGATTTAAAAATCCCTTTCATGCTCCCCACTTGCTTGAAAAATCTAGATATGTGCTCGATAAACCTGATTGACTGTGAACCAAGGCTGTGAGTGAGCCTAAGTGGTACTCCTTAGTGGATACATAGCCCCAACTCGCGGGTGGTCTCTGAGTGATGGAATAATATAGTTTAGGCAGAGACCTATGGTTGAGTTGGAACATTGCAGTCCATTTCCAGTTTGATTGGAGATTCAATGAAAAAGATAAGTTTTCTCTATGTTAAGTTATGCCCATTCCATGTGTTTTACCCTTGCAATGGTTTAACTAGTAATGATTGTTATTGATATGTTGAATGCATGGCATATGTGTCACTGTGTGTGTGAATAAGGTCTCATTTCACTGTGTTTAATTAAGTAGGCATATGCCCACATGTGTTTCCAGTTACCATGAATTGTTCATTGAGGAATAGGCTAAGTCTCTGCATGTTATTTCATCAATCTGCCTCAGAGAGATATGATGATGTATTCCATTCTATGTGGGTGGATAATGTTTCATTCCTTGGTTTTCATTGAGTATGCTTCTGCACATTTGAATATCCATTGGTATGATGTCTTTGAATTGTCTGTTGATGAATAGGAGTAAGTGCAAGGCTCGGGAGGTGCATAATACTTCACTCATGACCGTGGGGAAAGAATACACACCCCCTGTGGTGTTCATGACCCCCGTGGATGAGTTGAAGGAGAGAGGATATGGTAGAGTGGAGTAGAGCTTCTTGCAGAGTGGTAAAGAGGAATAGATGGGGTTTAAGGCCATATTTTGGAGTGGAAGAAGGGTAGGATCAGAATCCTCTGGTGTGGATGAATAGCCTACAGCTGCATAGTGCTCACCAAGATATTTCCAATGGTACTGGATTTTCCCAAAATGGACTTAAGATGAAGAAGTTATGGGATGGAGAAGTTGTGTAGGAGGGCTTCCGACTTTCTGAACCCGCATGCGGATTGTGGAAGTCAGAAGGGAATTTTCTACGGGGTTGCGAAACGGTGGTTCTAACTTCCGAGTTCTGCATGCGGATTGCGGAAGTCGGAAGGGAATTTTTCCACGGGGTTGCGAAATGGGAGTTCCGACTTCCGAATTCCGCATGCAGACTGCAAATTGCGGAATTCGGAAAGGTAAAATCTTCCGGAGTTGTGAGTTGGACTTTCGATTTCCGAGTGCCGTAGGGCAGATTGCGGATTGCGGAAGTCGAGGAGGTAATTTTCCCGGATTCGCGAAGTTGGAGTTGTGGTCAATCAAAATTAATAAATATTATCCATTTAGCATGTAGCTAATATGACTTACCCTTTAACACATAACACTTAAATGAATGTCACAATGAAATTCCATATAGTTATTATATTTAATTTTAGAAAATAGGCACATAAAACTCAAACATATAATTATTATTTAGAAAGAATCATAAATAAATACTTATATTATTTCTTAAAAACTATTAATACCCTATAAGTGACCTATAAACTTTGTTGTAAAATTTAACATTAATTTATATTTTTAATATAAACAAAAGTTATTCCTAAAATTTGGAAGATGTTCCTCATTAGCCATGGTTAACTAAAGTGAACCATCATTCACTAAAGAGAACCATGGTTAACTAAAGTGAACCATCATTCACTAAAGAGAACCATGGTTAACTATGGTCAAACAAAAGTCAACCATAATCATGTGTGGTTCACTAGAGTCAATTGTTGGTATCTCAATTCAACAATGGCTAACAAAAATTGACCATGGTTCATTAAACACAATGATTGTTAAACAATAATTAACCATGGTGACATTAAAACTCATTAAACATGTAAGAATATGCACTCTATTGCATACTCTAAAAAAATACTATATCTAACCATGGTTAATCAAACTCAATAAGTCATACCAAGCCATAGCCCTAATTCACCATAAAGTTAGTTCATATGAATTATGACATATAAAGTTACATTGTTTCAATGTGACATAAAATTTCATGAATAGGATGTGGCATAAGTATTTATGAATGTTCCAATAAACTTAACCCACCATGGTTAATCAAGTTGAATAAATCTTAGCCTTAGCCATTTAACACATAGCTAACAAGACATAACCCTTTAACACATAGCACTTAATGAAAGTCACAATGGAATGTCACATAACTAATTATTGATGAATGTCACAATGTTGATTTATGTTGACTTGTTACATTCCTTAAGGGTTTTGTATATTGCGATGTTCATCAAGGGTGATGTTGGGGTTACGATGTTCATCAAGTCTTATGTTGGATTATGACATTCATCAAGGATTATTTTTGCATTGCGATATTCATCAATAGTTTTGTCACATTGCGATGTTTATGTCAATAATGCAATGCGACATATGTTACTAACATTCAAACATTGTCACACATCGTCAAACATGGCCAACCATGTTTAACCATTGTCACTAAATTCAAACATGGTTACCCAATAGTACATTCATCGACGGTTTTGTCACAATGGTTTTGACACATTGCGATATTTATCGAGGGTTATATTGGATTACGACGCTCATTAAGGATTCTGTTGGATTATGACATTCCTCCATGGTACACATTAGAGGAAATTTGGGGTCTAAAATGGGCCTTATAAGAAAACGAGCCAACCATAATTTATTGATAAGTTGGAATTCAAGAACCAATAGAATTTCAATAAAATGAGTCACCATAATGGTTGACTTAAGAAATATTTGTCATAGAAATTTGTTTGTATTTTCAACATATCTCCTTGTGTTTTTACTCAAATTTTGAGTGGGAGCACTCGTTGGATGTGGAATTAAATTCTGCATCCAACAAGTACCCACACTGCATACTTTTGAGGGACTTCGCTGCCCCAAAAACAAGAAATACCTGAAAAACGTGATGATGACATTGGGGCAGCGGGGTCCGTCAGAAGCATGCAGCGTGGGTACTTTTTGGATGCGAAATTTAATTCCTCATCCAACCAGTTTTCCTGCTCAAAATTTGAGTAAAACTACAGGGAGATATGTTGAAAATACGAACAGAAAAAAGTAGTTTTTTTCTTTCTTCCTCCAAAATTAATAAATATTATTTTATTATTTAACTATTATTTTATTATTTTCCTTAGGAGGCCCATTTTAGACCTCAAATTTCCTCTAATGTTCCTTAATGGTTGTTTCATTGTGATGCTCATAAAGGGTTATGTTGGATTACAACATTCATCAAGGCTTATGTTCAATTGTGACATTCCTCCA
Organism: Larix kaempferi; assembly: GCA_027924585.1. Classification (NCBI taxonomy): domain Eukaryota; kingdom Viridiplantae; phylum Streptophyta; class Pinopsida; order Pinales; family Pinaceae; genus Larix; species Larix kaempferi. Next base: position 217,679 of record BSBM01001751.1, read on the forward strand.
TGGTACATTCCTTAATGGTTTTGTCGCAGTGTGACGTTTATAAAGGCTTATGTTGGATTGTGACATTCCTCCATGGTACATTCCTTATTGGTTTTGTTGCATTGTCACATTCATCGAGGCTTATGTTGGATTACGACATTCATAGAGGCTTATGTCGCATTGCGACATTCCTTAATGGTTTTGTCGCATTGCGACATTCAACAATGGTTATGTCAAATTACGACATTCATCAAGGACTATGTTGGATTGCGACATTACTCCATGGTCATTTTCCTTATGGTTATGTTCCTTAATATCACATTGTGAAATTCAATAAAGAGTATGTCACATTTCGACAAAATATGGTTTTGTCGCATTGTGATGTTCATTAAAGCTTATGTTGGATTACAACATTCATCGAGGCTTATGTTGGATTTCAACATTCCTCCATGGTACATTCCTTAATGTTTTTATCGCATTATGACGTTCAAAAAGGCTTATGTTGGATTGTGACATTCATCGAGGCTTATGTTGGATTTTGAGATTCCTCCATGGTCATGTTGTATTATGGTTATGTTCCTTAATATCACATTATAAATTTCATCAATGAGTATGTCACATTTTGGAAAAATATGGTTTTGAGGTTCATTGTGATGCTTATTAAGGATTATGTTGGATTACGACATTCATCAAGGCTTATGTTGGAATGAAACATTCCTCCATGGTATATTCCTTTATGGTTTTGTCATATTATGACATTTATTGCTTATGTTGGATTGCGACATTCATTGATGCTTATGTTGGATTGTGACATTATTGCATGGTATATTTCTTAGTGGTTTTATTGCATTACGAAATTCATTGAGGGTTATGTTGGATTACGATGTTCTGAGACATTTGTTTAGGATTATGCTTGATTATGATGCTCATCAAGGCTTATGTCGAATTGCAACATTGATTGATGCTTATGTTGGATTTCAACATTCCTTAATGGATATTCATCAATAATTATGTTGGATTACAACATTCATTGAGGCTTATGTTGGATTGCGACATTCCTTAATGGTTTTTTCGCATTACGACATTCATCAAGGGTTATGTTGGATTATGACGTTCATCAAGACTTATGGTCATGTTGAATTATGGTTATGTTCCTTAATATCACATTACGATGTTCATCAAAGAGTATGTCACATTTTAGCATAATATAGTTTTGTCACATTGTGATGTTCATTAAGGCCTATGTTGGATTACGACATTCATCGAGGCTTATGTTGGATTGCGACGATCCTCCATGGCTATGGTTCATTATGGTTATGTTCCTTAATGGCTTTTGTCGCATTATTATATTCATTATATAAGGTTTTGCAAGGGTTGGATTTTGGAAATGACCACTTGCTAAAGAATGCACAACCACCAGGGAGAAGGGGATGAGCAGATAGAAATGTGGTCAAAGAGGAGGTGGGGGTGGAATTGGATTATGATGTTAATTAAGGCTTATGTTGGATTTCAACATTTATCAATGTTTATGTTTGATTTTGACATTCCTCAATGGAACATTCCTTACTGGCTTTGTCGCATTGCGACATTCATCAAGGCTTATGTTGGACTACATGTCTACAACATTCATTGAAGCTTATGTTGGATTGTGACATTCCTCCATGGTAATTTCCTTAATTATTTTGTCGCATTGCGGCATTCATCGAGGATTATGTTGGATTGTGACATTCCTCTTTGGTACATTTCTTAATGGTTTTGTCACATTGCGACATTCATCGAGGGTTATGTTGGATTACGAAATTCATCAAGACTTATGGTCATGTTGAATTATGGTTATATTCTGTAATATCACATTATACTGGTCATCAAAGAATAGGTCACATTTCGGTATAATATGGTTTTGTCACATTGCGATGTTCATTAAGGCCTATGTTGGATTACGACATTCATCGAGGCTTATGTTGGATTTTGACAGTCCTCCATGGTTATGTTTAATTATGGTTATGTTCCTTAATAGATTTTGTCGCATTATGATATTCATTATATAATGTTTTTCAAGGGTTGGGTTTTGGCAATGGCCCCTCGCTAAAGAGTGTGCAACCGCCGAGGGGGGGAGGGGATGAGCATATAGAAATGTGGTGAAAGAGGTGGTGGGGGTGGAATTGGATTATGATGTTCATCAAGGCCTATGTTGGATTGCAACATTGATCAATGCTTATGTTGGATTACGACATCCCTCTATGGAAAATTCCTTAATGGTTTTTCTGCATTGCGACATTCATAAAGGCTTATGGGAATTTCAAGCTAATGAGGGTCACTTTTGGCGCGTTAGATGCAATAGAAAACTGAAAAATAAAGCATCCCTCAACTTACATGGTTTTTTTGAGATACTTACACAAGATATCTTGCATCGAGTAAAAAATATAAAACGTAGGAAATTGAGTCACGTTTCGAATATATAAGTTTTAAGTATAGAAAATTTACATAACTATGTCAAATTTCATGTTTTCTAACAGTCACTTTTTATTTTTTTGTCAAATGATAAGGTATATGTTTTTGTGGGTGTAGCCTTTCAATGTCTAAATCATAGTTCTGGTCTACAAAAATTGGTAGACATGTATAGAACCCGTAACACTAGTCCAACGCTATTTTTCCAAAATAAAATGTTTAATTTTTATTTTTTTAATTATGTAAGTGATCAAACCTCGAGAATGGTACGTCAAATGTGGGTGCAGCCTTTGAAGGTCTTAATGCGGTTATTTCAACTTGCATTTTTTTATAGCATATAGAGGTTGGTGTCTACTAGTGCAGCATACAACTGTTTTTAAAAATTGTTGTGAAATGGAAAAGTTACAGAATAAACACTAACAATATGTTTTTTGACTTAAAGAGTGATGACACAAGAAAATTAGGAAATAAATAGAAAATATCAATATTTTTTAAAAAAAATTACATATTTGGAATCTACATAAAAAATTCTATCTATGCCTAAAATTTCGTCAATAATGGTCATGTATGTCATGCTATAGAGAGCAGTGAAAAACAGGCATATTGAGAAAAATGGTGGAAATGTCTAATTAGCTATGGTTTAGTAAATTCCATGGCACAGGTTTGGTAAGTCCGAACCAACCACATAGGACTGTGGCTGACACACGGGCGCAGGAGGAGTGGGTGATTAGGTACTCCGAAACGCGCATGCGTTATGTTTAAATTCAAATAATGCGCGGGCGTTATATATAAATTCAAATTTTATTATTTTCGCACTCAATGTTATACAAAACGCTCGTGCATTTCTTATATACAAAACGCGCTAGCATTCTGTATATACATAATGCGCACGCGTTATTATCTTCACAAAATAATGTTTTGAAATGTTAGATGGAGATAAAGGGGGTGAGAGAAATATGATGATTGTAAGGTCCCCATATTGACCCCATGGCATTAAAATCGTAAATGATGTAATATTGTTATAAAATCATGGTGAGGAGCTCAAGGCCAAGGCACCACCATCGATTTATCAATGCATATGATTTATGTGCTAGCAAGGCACATTGAATTGTGAATGTCATGTAAATATGCATTTTAATAAAATACCCACAACTAGCTATGCAATGCAACAAGAGATGGGGGCATGATTTTACAAGGAATTGGGAGGGAAAATATTCAAACCCTTGGAGCCAATCAAGTCAAGCCAAGTGTCAATGAGAGAACCAATCAAACCCTCAACTACCCATGTTGACTTTTGTACCCAATCATTTATTTCTCCCAAGAGTTGGTTGAGGTAGTTAATGCCTTGGGAAATGGGAGGTATGGTTGTCCAAATTTAGGTATGGGAAAGCCACCCTGCATGGGAAATCGCATTTTGCTTCCTGGGCAAGAAAAGAGCCATGAATTGCTCCCCAAGCCATTATCCATCAACCAATTTCTCTCCCTCATGAGTTTGGATCTACCTGGGCGTTTTCCAACCATGTTTTTGGGTGTTCTCCTTGATCCTCAGCTAGGATAAGGGTGTTTTTGTATTGCATACCAGTGGGGAAGATGGAAAATCGAATTGGGGTTCCATAGAGACCATTCTGGCTGTTAAATGCTGAGATGGTTGGGGAGAAATCATTTTTCCTCCCTGTGAACGTTTTTCCTCATCCCACAATTCGTTTTTGGATGGAAACGATTTGGGGAAAGCCCAAACCCATGGCCATCCTATTGGTAAATCCATTGCTTTGTCTTGAGATTGAGTGTAAGCCTCTAGGGTTCAAATGTAGCCTGATAAACCCATCTGTGGACTGGCTTGGCACAGATGAATGATTAATTGGCTGTGAATGAGTGAATGTCCCCTTTTACTTGTAAGAATCATGCCTAGCTTGGGGGTGGCAGTTGTGTTGAGAGCTTGATGAACACAACTGGCCTATGGTTGGGTGGAACGTTGCAGCGACATAGCTAGTTGTTTGGGACCAATTGCACAATGAAGATAAGTGTTTTTCTATCTATGTGTTTTGCCTCTGCAATGTATAATTTAATGACTGTTATTGATATGTTGAGTGCATACAAAATATATGTGTGTGTGGATGATTTTATTCCCACTGTGCATTTTTGTTTGTTTTCCATCTGCACACATCTCTCTTACTGTTGAGAATCTAATGAATGGGCTAAGTTTTATGTGAAAGCCCCAGAGATTGGCATCATGTTCCCTTCCTTTGATTGGGTTCGCGGGTGAGTACATTACAATGATGATGAAGATGATGGTGATGAAGATAATGAAGATGATGATGATGATGAATATCATGATGAAGATGATGATGATGATGAAGATGGTGATGATGATGATGATGATGAATATAATGATGATGATGATGATGATGATGACGAATATGATGATGATGACGATGAAGATGATGGTGATGATGAAGACGATGAAGATGATGGTGATGACAACCATAATGATGATGATGAATGCTGATGATGAGGAAGATGGAGATGACGATGATGATGACGATGATGATGATGAAGATGGTGATGAGGATGATGAAGATGATGATGAATATGACGATGAGGATGATGAAGATGAAGATGATGGTGATGATGATGAGGATAATGATGATGATGATGATGATGATGATCAAGAAGAGGATGATGATTATGATGATGATGATTATTGATCATCATAATCATAAGCATCATCATCCTCTTCTTTATCATCACCATCATCATCATCATCATCTTCTTCTTCTTCTTCATCACCATCATCTTCATCTTCATCATCCTCATCATCATATTCATCATCATCTTCTTCATCATCATCATCCTCATCACCATCTTCTTCATCATCATCGTCATCTCCATCTTCCTTCTCCTCCTCCTCATCATCATCGTCATCATTGTGGTCATCATAACCATCAACTTCATCGTCCTGATCATCTTCATCGTCGTCGTCATCATCATCATCATCATCATCATCATCACCATGATCATCATGATCATCATCATTTTCATCATGATCATGATCATCATCATTTTCATCATGATTATGATCATCATCTTCATCATCATCAGTAGCATCTTCATCATCATCATCATCTTCATCATCTTCATCATGATATTCATCATCATCATCATCATCATCATCATCATCATCATCGTCTTCATCATCATCATCATCATCATCATCATCGTCTTCATCATCATCATCATCATCATCATCATTATCATCATCGTCATCATCATCACTCTCTCTTCCTTGGTTTTACACCTCTCTCTATCTCTCTGTAAACCCCCTATCCCTCTCTCTAACCTCTCCTCCATACCTAACCATCCTACTCTTTCTATCTCTCTGCTACTCCCCTTAGCCCCAAAACCCCTCCTCTCTATCTCTCTCCCCTCCTCTCCCTAGCCCTTACTAACCTGGGCTCTCTCAGTCCCTCTCTCTTCCCTACACCTCCACCTACCTCTAACCACACCTCCCATCTCTCTTTCTTGCTCCCCACAACTAACACCCTCTGCTCTCTCTCTCTCTCTCCCTCCTTTCCCCCCCAACCATTACTAACCCCCTCTCTTAGTCTCTCTCTCTCTCCCCCTCACTAACCCCCCTCCTATCCCCTTACCCCTAACTAACCCCCCTCTCTCACTCTCTCTTCCTTTCTTCTACACCTCTCTCTCTCTCCCCCCCTCTCGCTCTGTCCTAATCCCCCTCCCCTACCACTACATGATGATGATGATGATGATGTTGATGATAAAGAAGAGGATGATGATGATGATGATGATGATCAATCATCAATCATCAATAATCATCATCATCATCATCATCCTCTTCTTTATCATCACCATCATCATCATCATCTTCATCACCATCATCTTCATCTTCATCATCGTCATCGTCATATTCATCATCATCATCATCCTCATCACCATCTTCATCATCATCATCATCATCATCATCATCATCATTCATCATCATCATCATCAACATCACCATTGTCGTGGTCATCATCACCACCATCTTCATTGTCTTCATCATCACCATCATCTTCATCATCATCGTCGTCATCATCATCATCATCATCATCATCATCTTCTTCATCATCATAATTATATTCATCATCATCACCATCTTCATCATCATCATCATCTTCATCATGATATTCATCACCATCATCATCACCATCATCATCTTCATCATCTTCATCACCATCATCTTCATATTCATCATCTTCATCATCATCATCATCAGCAGCAGCAGCAGCATCACTCTCTCTTCCCTGGTTTTACACCTCTCTATCTCTCTGTAAACCCCCTCTCCCTCTCCCTAACCTCTCCCCCATCCCTAACCATTATACTCTTTCTATCTCTCTGCTACTTCCCCTAGCCCAAAACACCCTCCTCTCTATCTCTCTCCCCTCCTCTCCCTAGCCCTTACTAACCCGGGCTCACTCAGTCTCTCTCTCTTCCCTACACCTCCACCTACCTCTAACCACACCTTCCATCTCTCTTTCTCGCTCCCTACAACTAACACCCTCTCCTCTCTCTCTCTCTCTCCCTCCTTCCCCCCCCCAACCATTACTAACCCCCCCTCTCAATCTCTCTCTCTCTCTCCCCCTACAATTAACTGGATCTACTCATGTATTAAAATAATGTCATGTTGAAATAGTTACCTCGTTGTGAGTTGTTGTCATTGAAAGTATGACAACATCATCCACATCAAGCGGTGTGGGTGCATGAGCCTGTGGACTATGCTCTGCATCATCAGTGTAAAGGTCTTCAACCTTGTGCCCTTCTTGTAGCAGCTACAAGTTTTAAAATCATTAAAAATTTTAGCAATCTATATATATATGTGTATAGTAAGGAAAAATAATTTACAAATGACACTAAATTGTTAACCACTTACTTACCTGTGTAAAATACCTAGTGAAGGTATCATCTGTTTGGACAGGACCAAAGCCAAGATGGCTACATACTGTGCATGGGTGGGGCTTTCGGCTGTGCTCATGAGGTGCAGGTCTAGTGCCACTACTAGATGCTCCTGGATCACTGTAAGGTGGTGGCTCTACCCAGTGGGAGGTGGTGGATCTACCCCACCGACAGGTGGTGGCTCTACTCCACCCATAGATGGTGGCTCTGGTGACCCTGCCTGGTACGTACCTTGAAGGTACGTGCTATGGAGAACAACTGCCTGTGCCAACATTAGGAAGGACTCTTGTGTCTCTGTGACCAACTGATGTGCTAGCGGCACATCTGGCCTGGGTAACTTCCTGCGAGGTGGAGCTATAGGGCGATTTGGATCTATATGCCTCTCATTGGGACGTTGCTGAGGCATCTGCATCCCAACACCCTGGTACTCCAAGATATCAAAATAGTTAACATGCTTCCCCATCACAAATTCTGCGTACATCTTTCTCAGAAAATATAGAGGCATTTCCATGTTGTTGTGTGGTGGTGCATCAAACACCATGTACCATTGGTCTATCCAGTTATCTATGAATGGTTGATATGTACACCACTCGATAGAAATGTACCTTTTGTTTGCATTCGGGATTTCACCCATCCGTGGATCTCTAAAGAGGGAAAAGATATGTTGTTTTGATATTTTCAACTTCTTAACTTCTTTGTAGCTAAGTCCATTCTCATATTGTTGCCTCTTTCTTTCTATGAATGTGGTAATATCTTGTATTGCACCATTAGACCTACTAAAGGTCTCTATCATTGCATCCAAATTGGATGCAAGCATAAGATGCATACAATCAACAATAGTAATTGAGGCTCGAATTTCTCTGAGCCTCTAGATTTCTCTTTGGATGTCTGAGTGTGCATCCATGGTCATCACTGCAATCAAAAAATAAAAAAACAAATCATTAGAAACGTATACATATGCTATAATGACATCTCTCAAAAATGAAAAATGTACAAACTTTGTGCAAGAACGAATACATTACAAACATAAATATCATCTCAGGCATACATTAAAAACATAAATATAATTTCATATGACCATTGCAAGCATACATTATGGGTCCTTATGGGCATAAAGGTGGAGACCATGCGGGCATAAAGAAGAGTCTGAAATATGATTTGTAAATATATGGTTGTTCGGGTGTTGGTGCATCCCAGTCAGTGGCAGCTGACAAAATTATTTTGTGAATAGGATTGTCATTGATGACAACATTAATGACAAAGGTGTAAATGGCATGATGACAAGAAAACAAGGTGACTTGACAAGGACTTGGGAAAGACAATACAAAAGGCAAGGTGATGGGCATTGGCACACCTAATGAGCCAAATGACTCATACTGTGGTCATTTGGAGTTGGTCCTAATTCCCTAGGAAAGGATGACTTGGAGATAACAAGTGACATGAACAGAGAAGTATGAAGTGAACAAAGAAGCATGAAGTGAACAAAGAAGCTTGAAGTTGACACTTGGCAAGGAAATTGGGGGCATCCCTTATGGCATCTGTGGGCATCCAGAAATGATGTTGATGGACATGCGGGCATGTGGACAAGGTTACATGGGGGAATCTTGAAGATGCATATGTGGGCATGTTTGTGGAAGCTGTGGGCATCATAGAGGCATTCCAAAGACCCCCATGCGAGAAATTGAAGAAGTTCTAGCTGCAGGCATGTTCAAAGGCATAAATATGGCCCTTGCGGGCATGAGTTACAAGATAGAGTGGGCATGTTGGAAGAAAAATAAAATGGTGATGATGTGGGTATGAAGACCACGTTTAGGTGGGAAAAAAAAAGTCTAAATAAATATATACATATATATATTTATAATTTATGAGGTGTTTATGGAAATCAAATTAAAATTTGATTTAAAATATAGGCTCACTGATTCACCCCCCTCTCTCAATGAGCCATTGTGTCTAATAGGGTAGATGTAAAATTCATTAAGGGATTGATAGTACAGAGGAATTAACATATGTTAAATAACAAATTTTATAATTTTTAGTTTTGGTATTTCATTTACAAAGATTTTTAGTTTAGGGCAACATAAAAATTTATATTTCTAATGATGAAATGAGGCAAGGATTTGGATGCTTACCTTTCCAATCCTCCTTGCAAAATGAAATCGAACTTGTTGAGCTTCCAAATATCCATTGTTAAGCTTCTCCAAAGTGTTTTGGCAAGTCGAAATCGCTCGAGTGTTTGCGTTTGGAGAAAACGATGGGTAAAACAGTGCTGCGGTCCGCAGATTGTGTTTTTTTTGTTATATTAACCAAAATGTGCACGCGTTATAGTGATACATAATGCGTGCGCGTTAACGTGCGCGCGTTTTGGAATCCTGTCCTACATATCAATTGACATAGAAGGGTTGGAGTCCGCCCATGCCTAGTTCTAAGTAACGCGTGCACATTTCTAATTTACACAATTCTCGCGCGTTTTGCGAATGCACGATTGGACCTAAAGGGTCCCTCAACTTCGTGCGAGGGCCCTTATCTTGGATTACAAAATTCATTAAGAATTATGTTGGATTGTGACATTCCTCCATGGTACATTCCTTAATTTTTTTTTGTGTCACGACATTCATCGAGGCTTATGTTGGATTACGACATTCCCCCATGGTACATTCCTTAATGGTTTTGTCGCATCACGACATTCATCAAGAGTTATGTTGGATTACGATGTTTATCAATACTTATGGCCATGTTGCATTATGGTTATGTTCCTTAATATCATATTATGACGTTCATCAAAGAGTATGCCACATTTCGGCATAATATGGTTTTGTCACATTGTGAAGTTCATTAAGGCCTATGTTGGATTACGACATTCATTGAGGCTTATGTTGGATTGCAACAATCCTTCATGGTTATGTTCTTTAATGGATTTTGTCGCATTATGATATTCATTTTATAATTTTTTGCAAGGGTTGGGTTTTTTATGCCAACCCCCTCAGCGTTGGCAGATGAAAAACCCCCTTTATCCTTCACCAAAGCTCTGTCCCCACGTTCTCTACACCTTCGATCTACTGCTCGGCCGCTATTTGAGTTCGGGAGCTCCCCCCCTTCGACCTGGGACATACCTATAGCCAATACCAAATACACAGCCTTCAACGAGTCCTGCATTCGACATATACCTTCAACCATTCAACCAGAAACAAATTCAGAGGTTTAAATTCACAAAATAGAACACCCAGCACCCAGATCCGTAAAACTCGTGCAAAGAAATCGCATCTGGAGGACAAAATACGCTATTCATTTAATTGGATTCATCATTCTGGTTACATATATGGCCTCAGAGACAGAGAGCCTTCCATAAAAGGGTTGCAGCTTATAAAAAACAACCTTCTAGCTCACAGGCTATCCACGCTGTGTCTATTCTCCTGGATCCTTCGCAGCCAAAAAATGAAAAGTTTCCTTTGTCATATCACCCAGAGCCCTCAACAGCCCACGGGGTTTTTTTTTTTTGATTTCAAAATCAACTACTGCCATTAATAAGCATAAATGGCCTTACTAGCCCGTAAAATTCAAAACATTACAGCGCATTGGTTTAAAGACTAATAGGTTAACGTGTCATCGTGCTTAGGCTGGCATAGGAGCCTATTACATCGATTTTAGGCCCAATAAACAAAATTTAAATCTATGACGTGTTTCAAGTTGAGCAAGATGCTCCTGCATCATCCTCCCGGGGAGAGAAAATGAAGTTCTTCACATGTTCTTCAGGGTTTGGCCCATGCTAGTGAACCTTTGACTCTGTCATCCATACAACATCCTCAACAGGCTGCCCTTTCCACTTCACTAAATACTGATAATAGGTCTTGCTTCTGGTCTTTTTTGTAACTTTCTTGTCCAGCACAGCTTCAACTTGTGGTTGCTCCAGCTGAGGCAGTTGTTCTTTCCAATCCACGCCTGTCCATCATTAGTTGGAAGTCCTCGTTCCTCATCCTGTTCTCCTGCTTCTTTAAAAAGAGACAAATCTGCAACATTGAAAATAGGTGATATACCATACCCAGATGGTAGATCAATCTCATATGCATTAGCAGAGAATTTCCTTAAGATTTTGCAAGGTCTAATCTTCCCGAGTTTCAGTTTGTTGTAAGTTCCCCTTGGGAATCTTTCTTTCTTCAAGTAAGCCATCACCATATCTCCCACTTGGAAATCTACTTCCCTTCTCTTCTCATCAGCTTTCTGCTTATACCTACTTACAATTTCCTCCAGCTTTCTTTTAACATTCTCCTGTAAGTTATGCATTGCAGATGCAAAATCCTCCCCATCTGAACTTCTAAACTCTTGTTTCTCCAGATTTCTAAGCTCATGTACACCTCTTGGGTGCATCCCGTAAACAAATTGAAACGGGTTCCTTCCGGTACTTCTATTAGGTGAGTCATTATAGGCAAACTCAGCTTGGGAAAGTGCCAAGTCCCATTGCTTAGGATGTTCATACACTAAACTCCTTAAGATGTTTCCAAGACTTCTATTAACTACCTCTGTCTGCCCATCTGTCTGTGGGTTGTAGGCTAAACTAAAATCCAACTTTGTCCCCAATTTCTTCCATAATGTCCTCCAGAAATGGCCCACAAACTTTACATCCCTATCTGATACGATACTTAATGGTAAGCCATGCAATCTAACAACTTCAGAAAAGAACAAGTTTGCAACATTGGTAGCATCAGTAGTTTTATTACAAGCAATGAAATGTGCCATATTTGAGAATCTATCAACCAAAAAATAAATTGAATCGTTCCCTCTCTGAGTTCTTGGCAGTCCTAAAATAAAATCCATGCTAACCGCATCCCATGGCCTGTCAGGAATGGGCAAAGGATGATACAATCCTGTATTCTATTTTCCTCCCTTTGCATGCTGGCATACTCTACATCTTTCTACAAACTTCTTGATGTCCTTCCTCATACCTGGCCAATAATAGAATGCATTTACTTGGGCTAATGTTTTATCCCCTCCGAAGTGACCAGCTAGGTTGCCGCTATGCTTCTCCTTGATTATATTCTCTCTTACCGAACAATTTGGGATACATAACTTACTGTTTTTGAACAGCAGACCCTCTTGCAAGGTATACTCCAGCCATTGACTTCTATTACAAGTAATAGGGCTTACACAAGCTGCATAAACATCCTTAAAGTCCTCATCTTCTTTATAGGCTTCCTTCATGTCTTCAAATCCCACAATGCTCACTTTAACCTCTTCTAACGGCAAATTAACTCTACTTAAAGCGTCCGCAACTCTGTTTGACTTTACACTGGTGTGCTTGATTACAAATGTAAAATTCTGCATGAACTCCACCCATTTTGCATGTCTTTGGTTCAACTTAGGCTGATTGTTAATGAACTGCAGTGCATGATTATCAAAATATAAAACAAATTCCCTTGGCATAAGGTAATTTCTCCATTTTTTCATCGATTGAACAACAACGTACAATTCTTTATCATAAGAAGAATATTTCTATTTAGCTTCATTCAACTACTCGCTGAAATATGCTATGGGTCTCTTCTCTTGGGTTAGGACAACTCCTATGGCAGTTCCACTAGCATCAGTTTCAACTTGAAAAACCTTATCAAAATTCGGCAAAGCTAACACTGGTTGTTCAGTAACCTTCCTTTTCAGCACTTTAAAGTTTCTGTCTGCTTCCTCCATCCACTTAAATGGCTTCCTATTTCCTTTGATGGTATCTATAATAGGTGCACTTATCTGACTGAAATTCCTTATAAATTTTCTGTAAAAATTTGCTAAACCGTGGAAACTCCTTACCTCAAATACACTACTTGGAGTAGGCCAATCCAATATAGCCTGTACTTTCTCCGGGTCCATTCTTAGTCCATTTCCTGAGATCACAAATCCCAAATACACCAATTCAATCTGCATAAAACTACACTTCTTCAAATTTATCAACAACTTCTCTCTATGTAGAGTCTCCAATACCAATCTAAGATGCTTCAAATGTTCCTCTTTACTTTGACTGAAAATTAATATGTCTTCTAGGTACACTATTACAAACTTCCCTGTAAAATCTTTTAGGACTTCATTCATCAACCTCATAAAAGTACTAGGTGCGTTAGTAAGCCCAAAAGGCATAACTAACCACTCATACAACCCATCATTGGTTTTAAAAGTTGTTTTCCACTCATCTCCCTCTCTAATCCAAATCTAATGATACCCACTCTTCAAATCTAACTTAGTAAAATACTTTGCTCCACTTAAACAGTCCATTAAATCATCCATTCTAGGAAAAGGAAATCTGTACCTGATTGTTATTTTGTTGATAGCCCTGGAGTCGGTGCACATTCTCCATCCTCCATCTTTCCTCCTGCTGAGTACAGTAGGTACTGCACATGGGCTTAAGCTCTCCTTCACCAAACCCTTCTCTAACAATTCTTGAACCTGATTTTTAACTTCTTCATTTTCTTGTGGTGTCAACCTATATGCTACTTTGTTAGGTAGGCTTGCTCCTGGTATCAAATCAATGTGATGACTGATACTTCTAACTGGTGGTAGCTTACTAGGCAATTCATCTACAACAATTTCTTCAAATTCATCAAGCATATCTTTAATCTCTAGAGGCAGTTCATCTATTGCTGGGGTATTTGAGATTACCTTGGGTTTGCCAACAATGGCAAAGTGCATTTCTTCCTCCTTCTGAACTTCTTGCAATAGCTCCTTTCCACTCATCATCAACACTTTAGGTTCTGCTGCCTCTTGAACCTTCTCTAGCTACAATGGTAACAAATTCTGTCTTTCTCCATCCCTCTCCACAGAATAGGTGTTCCTTCTTCCATCATGAATGGATTTCCTATCATATTGCCAAGGCCTCCCTAGGAGTATATGGCAAACATCCATGGGCATGATGTCGCACAGCACTTCATCCTTATAATCCCCAATCTGGAATTCAACCCTACATTGTTCAGTCACTAAGATTTGGTGTCCCTTCTGCAACCAAGAAACTTTATAAGGTGCATGATGCTTCATTCTCTTCAATCCTAGTTTTTCCACCATCTCAGTAGAGACTAGGTTATCAGTGCTTCCACTGTCTATGATAACTTTGCAGCATTTGCCTTGAGTTTTACATCTAGTTCTGAATAAGCTCTTCCTTTGTGGTGGCTCCTGCAATTCTTTTTCTGCATTAACCAATACTCTCTTTAACATGAGACTCTCTCCATCCTCTGTTGCATTATCTTTTTGTCCTCCCTTATGGGATTCCATTCTACCTTTTGCAATGTGTGCACTTCTTTGAACTCGCTAGTTCTTTGGGAAATTGTATGACTTGTGTGTAGGATCTCCACATGTGTAGCACTTCATAACTCCATTTTCCCCTCTTCCTGTTGTGCTAAACCTTCCTCCTCTAAATCCACCTCTCTAAGTGTTCTGATTGCTTGAGCTTCCAACCTCATCTTGATATCCTTGAGACTTCACATTTCTGTTCTGAAACCCTCCATCATTCCTATATTCTTGAGTTCTTCCACCCCTATTTGAGGACCATCCACCTCTCACTGCACTTCCTCTTCCTCTAGTTTTCTGATTTTGTTTTCTTACTAACTTCTCCTCCACTTTAGTGGCTGCTTGGTAAGCTTCTTCCACACCCCTAAGGTTCAACAAACTTATCTCATCTTGGATTTCAGACCTCAACCCATTAACATACTTTGCCACTCTTTCAATATCAGTTTGGTTTTGTCCTGATCTAATACATACCTTATAGAATTCTTCGGTGTATTCTTTAACTGACATGCTTCTCTATCTTAAATTTTGCAGCTGTCTTAGGAGAGTTAGTTGGTAGTCCTTGGGCAGAAATTGGTTTTTGATCTTACCTAACATCTTGTCCCACTTCTTGATTTTGTTCTTCACTTTTCTTTCTCTCTGTGCTTGCAGGTCATCCCACCATATGGATGCATATCCCTTCAACCTTGTAGCTGCATATTTCACCTTTTTCCTGTCTTCTACCTCTTCAAAGTCAAAATATTTCTCCACTGCACCAATCCAATCTATTAATTCTTCTGCATTTAGGCTCCCTTCATACATCGGGACTTCTAACCTCGGTTTATGGCTGGCTGCCATTAACATCCTCAATGCTCTGGTTTCTTCATTTGGAACTTCTGCAACTTCCTCCTGCGCTTCTTCCTCATTGTCACTGATATCAAACATACCAGGGTTTCTCCTTTCCATGGCTGCCATCCTTGCTTCCAGCCTTCTCATTTTCTCCTCCGTAACTGGTTCTCCTCTTCTTCTTCCTCGTCCCCAAACTGGAACTTCGGGTTCTGGTCTTTCTCTTCTCGGTGGCATTCTCACTCCCACGTTTTCCTCCTGGAAAATCCTCCTCCAAATCTTCCACATAACCTTTCCAATGGCTCTGATACCAAACTGATGCCAACCCCCTCAGCGTTGGCAGATGAAAAACCCCCTTTATCCTTCACCAAAGCTCTGTCCCCGCGCTCTCTGCACCTTCAATCTACTGCTCGGCCGCTATCTGAGTTTGCACTGCACGCGGGAGCTCCCCCCCTTCGACCTGGGACATACCTGCAGCCAATACCAAATACACAGCCTTCAACGAGTCCTGCATTCGAAATATAACTTCAACCATTCAACCAGAAACAAATTCAGAGGTTTAAATTCACAAAATAGAACGCCAAGCACCCAGATCCGTAAAACCCGTGCAAAGAAATCACTTCTGGAGGACAAAATACATTATTCATTTAATTGGATTCATCATTCTGGTTACATATATGGCCTCAGAGACAGAGAGCCTTCCACAAAAGGGTTGCAGCTTATCAAAAACAGCCTTCTAGCTCACTGGCTATCCACGCTATGTCTATTCTCCTGGCTCCTTCGCAGCGAAAAAATGAAAAATTTCCTTTGTCATATCACGCAGAGCCCTCAACAGCCCGCGGGTTTTTTATTTATTTATTTCAAAATCAACTACTGCCATTAATAAGCATAAATGGCCTTACTAGCCCGTAAAATTCAAAACATTACAGTGCATTGGCTTAGAGACTAATAGGTTAACGTCTCACCGTGCTTAGGCTGGCATAGGTGCCTATTACATGATTTTAGGCCCAATAAACAAAATTTAAATCTATGACGTGTTTCAAGTCAAGAGCGAGATGCTCCTGCATCAGTTTTGGTAATGATCCCTCACCAAAGATTGTGCAACCGCTGAGGGGGAAGGGGACGAGCAAATATAAATTTTGTGAAAGAGGAGGTGGGGGTGGAATACATGGAGGGTATTCCCACCCATATCAATGATTCGATTTCGAATATGGAAGATGATGAGGTGAGCCACAGAACTGAGGACCGGGGCATGGATGTTGACCTCAGTTGACCCGTACTGGATTTTGAGGTGGATCCTTAGCAAGGTTATGTCTGAAAGAGAGGACATGTTGCATAACATGGATATGGAGGGAGTGGTAGACTTGACCAAAGCATCCTTCACGACTCCCATTGCATGTAACTCACCTCCTCAAGCGGACCCTATTCAATCCTCACCAGCTCATATGGATGCCACAATCCAACATGACTATACAATATTATAATTCTTATTTATTATTACTTCCAAAATATCATATTTAATTATTATTCAATACTTACTTTATTAATGTAATATAAAATCACATTCAAATATATAATCATATTCTCATGTTACTTTTTTTATATTATATTAATATACATATCTTATTACTTTTCTTATATTATTTTTAAGATTTTCACAAACCATGATTTAAATGTATACTTATACATTCATATAACTCTTAATCTACTAAATTAATATAAATATGTTATTATTTTTCTATCATTACTTAAATAAATTATAATATTATTTAATATTTCTATCTAAAAACCATTATAAACATTATAACATTTTAAATATTTGAACATTTTATTTAAATCATATTCTCAAGATATGTGTATGCACTAAATATATTCTATAAATACATTGTTATAATATTTTAATTATACCATGCATCATTTCTATACCATTATTATATAATTATAATATCATAATTAAATAATATTTATATATAAAATGGATATAACAATTTTATACTATACCAAAGTATTTTGAATTAAATATTATTATTATTATATGTTTTTTATTTAAATACTATATTTAATTATTATATAAATAATTAAATAAATAAGATTACTTTATTCAATACTTTAGATTATTTTTTATTTTTAATTATTAATATTACTTTTAAGGTATTTAATTAAATTAGTTTTTTTAATAATTATTATATTATAAATATTTGAGCATTTTATTTAAATATATTTTGAAGATATGTGTATGGACTCACCTTTAGGTTTTGAAAATTTCTTCAACCTTCATGATCTATTTTTACAATTATGTATACCTATCACATATGGCATGGAATCGAAAATACTTCATGTGGGAGGTCAAATTCCAGGTTTAATGGGTATCTCATGAATATAATAAACTTTAAATAAAATTGAGCACAAAATATCCATAATTATAATTAAAAACTAATATATATATATATATAAAATAAAATTTAACGTTTAGTTTTATATACTTGTCAAAAACAACCTGGAATTGAAAATCTAAACTAGAATCGAAAATACCAGTTTTTTTTACAGACTATCAATATACATAAACACAAACTTCTACATTTTAAATTTCAAGTTACCTGTCAAATACATCTAAAAAATGAAAACACATTTTAAATTTCAGGTTACCTGTCAAATACATCTAAAAAAAATGAAAACACGTTCTGTCGAACGTCAAATTCCAGGCCATCTGCGTTTGATAGTCAAATACGGCCTGGAATCGAAAATACGTCATGTGGGACGTCAAATTCCAGGCCTGCTGGGGTTATATTATGGAAGGGGCCCCATTCCAATATGGGAAGAACCAGCTATAAAGAGAGCAGGTAGAGCACGCTGAATTCACAGAATCAATCTGAAGAACAATAGTTTGACGTGTACGGGGCGAGGAAACTATTGTTGGTGTTGCTGCAATGGAAAGACTGGAGAGTAGAAGGAATGATGAAGATTTGGAGATGCTGGCTGTTCACACTGTGAATGTTCCACCCGGCGAAGGTATCGTCAAGGAAGTGAAACACGCGGTGAAGGAAACGCTGTTCCCCGACGATCCATTTCGACATTTCAAAAATCAGCCGAGGTCGCGAAAATGTATACTTGGGCTACAGTATGTGTTTCCCATCTTCGAATGGGCTCCCAAATATAATTTCAACTTGTTGAAGTCTGATGTTCTGGCTGGCATCACTATTGCCAGTCTTGCCATTCCACAGGTAAGGTAATAAAGATAATGGGATTTGGCTATAAGTCTTGGATATCTTTTGGTTTTGGGTGAAAGAATTTCTAATTGATTATATGATGGAATCCTTACAGGGAATAAGCTATGCGAAGCTGACGAACCTGCCTCCTGTGATGGGTTTGTGTGAGTACTCATTAATGCAGGCCTCTGTTTTGAGGCTAAAACTTCCTTTGAATATCTCTCACTCTCTCCAGCTTCCTTTGATCTTGCACGCTCTCTTGGTTAATATTGCATGAATCTATAAAAGAGATCTCTCTTTGCATGGATTGTATCAAAAGAAGGTGTTCCACTAATGGTTCTTTGCCTCTAGTTTCATTTGTGGATAAACTTCTTTATTTTGTCAATGGTGGATGATGTTTTACTTTCAAATTTTCAATCAGAATTCAAGTTTCTTAATGATCTCTTTTCGGTTTGTGCTTTTGGGGTTTAGGAATTGTACTGCTTTAAATTGTTTTCAGATCCCAGCTTTGTTCCTCCACTGATATACGCAATGCTGGGGAGCTCGAAGGATCTCGCAGTGGGTACAATAGCTGTTGTATCGCTTCTTCTTGCTTCATTGCTCGGCGAGGAGGTCTCGGCAACGGAAAATCCTGATCTCTACTTTGGATTGGTCATGACTGCCACTTTTTTCGCTGGTGTCTTCCAAGCAGCTTTGGGCATTTTCAGGTATAAGTTATACGAAACACCATTTGTGAAGATCAGTTCATAGCCAATACTATGATCTGGTTTTCATAATAGTGAAGTGAATTGAATTGGTTCTTAGTCACTAATCAATCCGATTTACTGTTTATTCTTGATATTGTATGGAGCAGGTTAGGTTTCATCATAGATCTCCTTTCCCATGCAACTATTGAAGGATACATGACGGGCGCAGCGATTGTTGTGTCCCTCCAAGAGCTCAAAGGCATACTCGGATTGAATAACTTTACCCAGAAGACAGACATAGTTTCTGTCCTCACATCAGCGTTCGGTCAAGTGCACAAGGTTTCCTATCGGTATTCGATTTCCTTTTTGACAAAGTTGCCACAGGTCAACTTGATGTGGAACTCTCTTTTGTTTGTTTGTGTGCAGTGGAGATGGGAAAGCATCGTACTTGGCCTGGGCTTTCTAGTTTTCCTCTTCGTCACCCGTTACATCGTGAGTATTGCCAGCTGGAGCCCTGGAATTTTATTGTTTTCCTCCAGAAATCACCCAACTTTTTCGTTCCCAACTGGATTGAAACTCTTTGGTAAAGTCCAACAATGTTAGATCTTGTTATGTCCAGACAAACAGAGTGCTGATAGTTGTAGGTTTGTGCCGTGACAGAGCAAGAGAAGGAAACAGTTATTCTGGATCTCTGCTGTTGCTCCACTGACATCTGTTGTTCTCGGTAGCTTGCTGGTCTTCGGCACGCATGCAGATAAGCATGGAGTGCAAACTGTATGTTCTAAAAACTGAATCTTTTGGTGACTATCATGGAACATATCAAATTTTCTCTGAATTTATTTTACTGTTTTTTTAATGCAACAGGTGGGTACCTTGAAAAAAGGTATAAACCCGTTATCGGTTCGCAAGTTAATATTTCATGGCGAGTATTTGGGGACCAGTTTGAAGGCGGGACTGATATCTGGTCTCATTGCCCTAACTGTAAGAGAATTATCCTTTCTCAATTTCTAATGTTTTAGAATTTCCAAGTATCAATAATCAGATGGGTTGTTGATGCAGTCAATCCCCAACTACAGAGTACTCTGGGAGCCTGTAGCTTCACAAGCACACACTTTAGCTAGAAAACAACAATCTGTGTACCAAAAAGAATCGGATAACCAAATGCTCAAACTTTTTATTGAATAGATAACAAATCAAATAGTCTAGAATTTCATGCATAAATGTCACGAGAGGATTAAGGATGAGCACCCAGAACTTTCATATCTCCACTACAGGACACATCACATGCACACAGACCACTCACAGGCACACAGGCCTCTCTTTGAAGTAAGCTCTAAGGGCATGCAAGCCCTACTATGCAATCCGCAGCCACTAATAATTAACCCAAACAAAAAAACAACCTAAGGAAATCAGCGCGGGCACACAGGCCACACTGCCCATTTATTACATAAAACATTACCCAAAATCCACTCCCCCTCATTCTGTCCATCTCAGTCTCTTTTTTATAATATTCGATTCACGCCGTTCATAGTTCCTCTGGCCAACTAAACTCAGCATATCCCCACAATTTCGGATCAGCCAAATCGACACAAGGCGTCTAACTGAAGTTTAGTTAGGCTTGCTTTGAAACTAGCAGTTGCTCCCAACATCCTCCCAACGTCTAGATGCTCCGCATCATTCTCCCCACGTTGAAAGAAAATATGAACCTCCCGGTTCATAGATTTTTTCCTCCATTTTCTCCATCGTTCAAAATACAACCACAGAATCCAAAACAACAACAGTCTAATCAACAACAACCACCCTGTTTTCGTTATGATAACATTGAGCTTCCGCATATAATCCTTCGTGCATATACTCAACTGTACCAACCAACCTTGGTTTAATTCATCTGTCTTCATAAATTCATTTTTCAGACTGTCATTAGTTCTCTGCTCATAAACATTTAACAATTCTTCCACAGCTATTTGGTCTTCAACTGCAATTGGAACACTACCTTTTTTCTATGTTGCCCCTTGTTCAATGTCTGTCCTTGGCACCTCTGTTACCACATGTCTGAGCTGCCAATAATCAACTAGCTCCCTTTTTGCTGCAACTTTGTTAGGTTCATTTTTGATGCAGGAGCATCGCGATAAACTTGAAACACGTCATAAGTTTTGATTTTTTTTTTGAGCCAAAAAATGATGTAATTGCCACCTATGCCAGCCTAAGCACGGTGACACGTGATCCTTTAGCCTTCAAACCAATACGTTGTTGTTTTTTTGAATTCTCGGGCTAGTAAGGCCATTTATGTTTATTAATGGCGGTGGTTGATTTTGAAAACAAGAACCCCGCGGGCTGTTTGAGCCCGCTGCCTGATATATCAAAGGGATTTTGTTTCAATTTTGGGATCTGCGGGGGAAACCGAGAGAGAAAAACAAACCCACAACGTGGATAGCTTGTGAGGTAGCAGACCGTTGTGAACTGTTGTAACTTGATTGTGGATGGTCCTCTGTCTCTGAGGCCATATGTGTAATTAGAATGACGAATCTAATTAAAGGAACAACGTATTTTGCCCTCCAGAAATGATTTCTTTTCATGTATTTAGGAATCTGAGTGCTGGGCGTTCTATTTTGTGAGATATAAATCTCTGCGAATTGTATTTCGTTTTCTTGGCTGAAGGTTTGAATGTGCAGGTGTGTAAGCAGTTCTGTTTGAAACCGCCCTGCCAGACCCACGACAGAGCTGACCGTGTGAGAAGGGAAGACTTCTACAGGAAGTGTAAATCTCGACGGGTACACCCTTTGATGAGGGGATTGACGGTGAATCCCTGAGGACGCGACTGGAGGCAGTGTTGGGACTCCGTCCTAGTTGCAGAGTGCGTCTGAACAGAGCTTTGGGGACAGGAGACGCGAGTTTTCTTCAGCCAATCCTTTGGGGTTGGCATCAGTGTGGTATCAGAGCCTGTTAAAAGGTCCTTTGGAAGATTCGGAGAAGGAATTGCAGGGAAAAACGTGGGAGTGAGAATGCCACCGAGAAGAGAAAGACCAGGACTCGAAGTTCCAGTTTGGGGACGAGGAAGAAGAAGAGGAGAACCAGTTACGGAGGAGCAAATGAGGAGGCTGGAAGCAAGGATGGTGGCCATGGAAAGGAGAAACCCTGGTATGTTGGATATCAGTGACAATGAGGAAGAAGCACAGGAGGAAGTTGCAGAAGTTCCAAATGAAGAAACCAAAGCATGGAGGATGTTAATGGCAGCCAGCCATAAACCAAGACTAGAAGTCCCGATGTATGAAGGAAGCCTAGATGCAGAAGAATTAATAGACTGGATTGGTGCAGTGGAGAAATATTTCGACTTTGAAGAGGTAGAAGACAGGAAAAAGGTGAAATATGCAGCTACAAGGTTGAAGGGATATGCATCCATATGGTGGGATGACCTGCAAGCACAGAGAGAAAGACAAGGGAAGAACAAAATCAAGAAGTGGGACAAGATGCTGGGTAAAATCAAAAACCAATTTCTGCCCAAGGACTACGAGCTAACTCTCATAAGACAGCTGCAAAACCTGAAACAGAGAAGTATGTCGGTTAAGGAATACACTGAGGAATTCTACAAGTTGTGTATCAGATCAGGACAGAATCAGACTGATATTGAAAGAGTGGCAAAATATGTTAATGGGCTGAGATATGAAATCCAGGATGAGATAAGTTTGCTGAACCTCAGGGGTGTGGAAGAAGCTTACCAAGCAGCCACTAAAGTGGAAGAGAAGTTAGTAAGAAAACAAAATCAGAGAACTAGAGGAAGGGGAAATGCAGTGAGAGGTGGATGGTCTTCGAATAGGGGTGGAAGAACTCAAGACTACAGGAATGATGCAGGGTTTCAGAACAGAAATGTGAAGTCTCAAGGATACCAAGATGAGGCTGGAAGCTCAGGTAATCAGAACACTCAGAGAGGTGGATTTAGAGGAGGAAGGTTTAGCACAGCAGGAAGAGGGGAAAATAGAGTTATGAAGTGCTACACATGTGGAGATCCTACGCACAAGTCATACAATTTCCCAAAGAACCAGCGAGTTCAAAGAAGTGCACACATTGCAGAAGGTAGAATGGAATCCCATAAGGGAGGACAAAAAGATAATGCAGCAGAGGATGGAGAGAGTCTCATGTTAAAGAGAGTATTGGTTAATGCAGAAAAATAATTGCAGGAGCCACCACAAAGAAAGAGCTTGTTCAGAACTAGATGTAAAACTCAAGACAAATGCTGCAGAGTTATCATAGACAGCGGGAGCACTGATAACCTAGTCTCTACTGATATGGTGGAAAAGCTAGGATTGAAGAGAATGAAGCATCCTACACCTTACAAAGTTTCTTGGCTGCAGAAGGGACACCAAATCTTAGTGATTGAACAATGCAGAGTTGAATTCCAGATTGGCGATTATAAGGATGAAGTGCTGTGCGACATCATGCCCATGGATGTTTGCCATATACTCCTAGGGAGGCCTTGGAAATATGATAGGAAATCCATTCATGATGGAAGGAGGAACACCTATTCTGTGGAGAGGGATGGAGAAAGACAAAACTTGTTACCATTGCAGCCAGAGAAGTTTCAAGAGGCAGGAGAACCTAAAGTGTTGATGATGAGTGGAAAGGAGCTATTGCAAGAAATTCAGAAGGAGGAAGAAATGCACTTTGCCATTGTTGGCAAACCCAAGGTAATCTCAAATACCCCAGCAATCGATGAACTGCCTCTAGAGATTAAAGATATGCTTGATGAATTTGAAGAAATTATTGTAGATGAATTGCCTAGTAAGCTACCACCAGTTAGAAGTATCAGTCATCACATTGATTTGATACTAGGAGCAAGCCTACCTAACAAAGCAGCGTATAGGTTGACACCACAAGAAAACGAAGAAGTTAAAAATCAGGTTCAAGAATTGTTAGAGAAGGGTTTGGTGAAGGAGAGCTTAAGCCCGTGTGCAGTCCCTACTATACTCGGCAAGAGGAAAGATGGAGGATGGAGAATGTGCACCGACTCCAGGGCTATCAACAAAATAACAATCAGGTACAGATTTCCTTTGCCTAGAATGGATGATTTAATGGACTGTTTAAGTGGAGCAAAGTATTTTGCTAAGTTAGATTTGAAGAGTGGGTACCATCAGATTAGGATTAGAGAGGGAGATGAGTGGAAAACAACATTTAAAACTAATGATGGGTTGTATGAGTGGTTAGTTATGCCTTTTGGGCTTACTAACGCACCTAGTACTTTTATGAGGTTGATGAATGAAGTCCTAAAAGATTTCACGGGGAAGCTTGTGATCGTGTACCTAGATGACATATTAATTTTCAGTCAAAGTAAAGAGGAACATTTGAAGCACCTTAGATTGGTATTGGAAACTTTACACAGAGAGAAGTTGCTGATAAATTTGAAGAAGTGTAGCTTTATGCAGACAGAATTGGTATATTTGGGATTTGTGATCTCAGGAAATGGACTAAGAATGGACCCGGAGAAAGTGCAGGCTATCTTGGATTGGCCTACTCCAAGTAGTGTATTTGAGGTAAGGAGTTTCCACGGTTTGGCAAATTTTTACAGAAAATTTATAAGGAATTTCAGTCAGATAAGTGCACCTATTATAGATACCATCAAAGGAAATAGGAAGCCATTTAAGTGGACGGAGGAAGCAGACAGAAACTTTAAAGTGCTAAAAAGGAAGGTTACTGAACAACCAGTGTTAGCTTTACCGAATTTTGATAAGGTTTTTCAAGTTGAAACCGATGCTAGTGGAACTGCCATAGGAGCTGTCCTAACCCAGGAGAAGAGACCCATAGCATATTTCAGCGAGAAGTTGAATGAAGCTAAACAGAAATATTCTTCTTATGATAAAGAATTGTACGCTGTCGTTCAATCAATGAAGAAATGGAGACATTACCTTATGCCAAGGGAATTTGTTTTATATTCTGATAATCATGCACTGCAGTTCATTAACAGCCAGCCTAAGTTGAACCAAAGACATGCAAAATGGGTGGAGCTCATGCAGAATTTCACATTTGTAATCAAGCACACCAGTGGAAAGTCAAACAGAGTTGCGGACGCTCTAAGTAGGGTTAATCTGCTGTTAGAAGAGGTTAAAGTGAGCATTGTGGGATTTGAAGACATGAGGGAGGCCTATAAAGAAGATGAGGACTTTAAGGATATTTATGCAGCTTGTGTAAGCCCTATTTCTTGTAACAGAAGTCAATGGCTGGAGTATACCTTACAAGAGGGTCTGCTGTTCAAAAACAGTAAATTATGCATCCCAAATTGTTCAGTAAGAGAGAATATAATCAAGGAGAAGCATAGCGGCAGCCTAGCTGGTCACTTCAGAGGGGATAAAACATTAGCCTAAGTGAATGCATTTTATTATTGGCCAGGTATGAGGAAGGACGTCAAGAAGTTTGTGGAAAGATGTAGAGTATGCCAGCATGCAAAGGGAGGAAAGCAGAATGCAGGATTGTATCAGCCTTTGCCCATTCCTGACAGGCCATGGGATGCTGTTAGCATGGATTTTATTTTAGGACTGCCAAGAACTCAGAGAGGGAACGATTCAATTTATGTTGTGGTTGATAGATTCTCAAAGATGGCGCATTTCATTGCTTGTAAGAAAACTACTGATGCTACCAATGTTGCAAACTTGTTCTTTTCTGAAGTTGTTAGATTGCATGGCTTACCATTAAGTATCGTGTCAGATAGGGATGTAAAGTTTGTGGGCCATTTCTCGAGGACCTTATGGAAGAAATTGGGGACAAAGCTGGATTTTAGTTCAGCCTACCACCCACAGACAGATGGGCAGACAGAGGTAGTTAATAGAAGTCTTGGAAACATCTTAAGAAGTCTAGTGTATGAACATCCTAAGCAATGGGACTTGGCACTTTCCCAAGTTGAGTTTGCCTATAACGACTCACCTAATAGAAGTACTGGAAGGAGCCCGTTTCAAATTGTTTATGGGATGCACCCAAGAGGTGTATATGAGCTCAGAAATCTGGAGAAACAAGAGTTTAGAAGTTCAGATGGGGAGGATTTCGCATCTGCAATGCACAACTTACAGGAGAATGTTAAAAGGAAGCTGGAAAAAAGTGTAAGCAGGTATAAGCAGAAAGCTGATGAGAAGAGAAGGGAAGTAAATTTCCAAGTGGGGGATATGGTGATGGCATACTTGAAGAAAGAAAGATTCCCAAGGGGAACTTACAACAAACTGAAACTCAGGAAGATTGGACCTTGCAAAATCTTAAGGAAATTCTCTGCTAATGCATATGAGATTGATCTACCATCTGGGTATGGTATATCACCTATCTTCAATGTTGCAGATTTGTCTCTTTTTAAAGAAGCAGGAGGACAGGATGAAAAACGAGGACTTCCAGCTAGTAATGGACAGGCTATGGATTGGCAAGAACAACTGCCTCAGCTGGAGCAGCCACAAGTTGAAGCAGTACTGGACAGGAAAGTTACAAAAAAGACTAGAAGCAGGACCTATTATCAGTATTTAGTGAAGTGGAAAGGGCAGCCTGTTGAGGATGCTGTATGGATGACAGAAGCAGAGGTTCACCGGCATGGGACAGACCCTGAAGAACATGTGAAGAACTTCATTTTCTCTCCCCGGGAGGATGATGCAGGAGCATCGCGATAAACTTGAAACACGTCATAAGTTTTGATTTTTTTTTTAGCCAAAAAGTGATGTAATTGCCACCTATGCCAGCCTAAGCATGGTGACACGTGATCCTTTAGCCTTCAAACCAATACATTGTTGTTTTTTTGAATTCTCGGACTAGTAAGGCCATTTATGTTTATTAATGGCAGTGGTTGATTTTGAAAACAAGAACCCCGCGGGCTGTTTGAGCCCGCTGCCTGACATATCAAAGGGATTTTGTTTCAATTTTGGGATCTGCAAGGGAAACCGAGAGAGAAAAACAAACCCACAGCGTGGATAGCCTGTGAGGTAGCAGACCGTTGTGAACTGTTGTAACTTGATTGTGGATGGTCCTCTGTCTCTGAGGCCATATGTGTAATCAGAATGACGAATCTAATTAAAGGAACAACGTATTTTTCCCTCCAGAAATGATTTATTTTCATGTATTTAGGAATCTGAGTGCTGGGCGTTCTATTTTGTGAGATATAAATCTCTGCGAATTGTATTTCGTTTTCTTGGCTGAAGGTTTGAATGTGCAGGTGTGTAAGCAGTTCTGTTTGAAACCGCCCTGCCAGACCCACGACAGAGCTGACCGTGTGAGAAGGGAAGACTTCTGCAGGAAGTGTAAATCTCGATGGGTACACCCTTTGATGAGGGGATTGACGGTGAATCCCTGAGGACGCGACTGGAGGCAGTGTTGGGACTCCGTCCTAGTTGCAGAGCGCGTCTGAACAGAGCTTTGGGGACAGGAGACGCGAGTTTTCTTCGGCCAATCCTTTGGGGTTGGCATCAATTTTCACTAAATGAACCATATTCATTCCCAACATCCCAATATAATGGTTTGTCTACATCTTCAGCCACACTCTTTACGCATTGCCCGACCATTTGTTCTTCCAACAATGGAAGAATTTGTTCCTCCTCCTTTGCTCCCAAGTGCTCAGCAACATTGTATTCTTCTTCAACAATGTATTCCCCAATAACATGGTAATCTTTGTTAACAATTTCTCTATCCACTGCAACTATCTCCACTAGAAAGTAAATATCCTCTTCTCTCTCCTCAATCTTTACAGAAGTGCAATTGGTAGCATCCTCCTTCTCACATTTATCTATATGCATGCAAGTCTCTACATGCTCAATCTTCTTAGCCTTTTTTTGCATGCTCTGAACAGCACAAACATTCTCAATGTTTATGTATTCTTCCTCAGGTGCTTCACCTTTTTCCGGGTAGCAAAGCACTTCCACAACTGAGACCCCCTTTCAAAACTCTCTCTTTTCAATTTGATGTCTTTCTTTCTTCTCCAAGGCCCTTATCCTCCTTCGTGTGGCTCGGATCTCCGCTTTTCTCTGCAGTCTTTGATCACGCTCTTTGATAAGTTGCCTAATTTCTTGTATTTCTACCCTGATCCATTCTTTCCATTTTTGGCTCACCTGCTTCTCCTTTTCCATTTTTAACTTTTACTTACCAATCTCTCTTTGGCTTCTCAACAACTTGCTCTCTTAAAGTTGTTCACAGTATGGATTTCACTAGCCAAACCCACTGGTAACAATAATGCACCTCCGTGCAACCTAGTGCTCCTCTGAGCACACTTGGCTCTCCTCTTGAAACAACTCTTCGACTCCTCTGAGCTCACTTAGTTCTCCTCTCTAACCAACTCTCGAGTTTTAACAACTAAGTCTCCAGCGGTAAGCTTGCAACAATGGATTCCCCTCTAGGCCATTGTGGTTTGCTCTCATACCAATCTGATGCAGTCAATCCCCAACGGTAGAGTACTCTGGGAGCCTGTAGCTTCACACGCACACACTTAAGACTTAAGCTGGAAAACAACAAACTGTGTACCAAAAGGACCGGATAACCAAATACTCAAAATTTTTATTGAATAGATAACAAATCAAATAGTCTAGAATTTCATGCATAAATGTCAAAAGAAGACTGAAGATGAGCACCCAGAACTCTCATATTTCCACTACAGGACACTCAGGCCCCAGTTCCATACTCACAGGCACACAAGACACGCAGGCCCCAGTTCCAAACTCATAAGCACACAGGCCACTTATAGGCACACAGGCCTCTCTTTGAAGTAAACTCTAAGGGCACGCAGGCCCTACTCTGCAAACCGCAGCCACTAATAATTAACCCAAACAAAAAAACAACCTAAGGAAATCAGCACAGGCACACAGGCCACACTACCCATTTTATTACATAAAACATTACCCAAAATCCATTCCCCCTCATTCTGTCCATCTCAGTCTCTTTTTATAATATTCGATTCAGGCCGCTTAGAATTCCTCAGGCCAAATAAACTCAGCATATCCTTACAATTTTGGATTAGCCAAATCGGCACAAGGCATCCAACTGAAGTTCAGTTAGGCTAGCTTTGAAACTAGCGGTTGCTCCCAACATCCTCCCAACGTCTGGATGCTCCGCATCAACTGTTGTTTAAGGGTGAGGCACAGAATTTCAAACCATTGGAGAAGTTAAATTGGTTTAAGCTGGTTGAATCCTCCACGATAGAACTACTACAACGCCTAAGAAAAGATAAATTAGTTTTAGTAAGCTTAATAAAATTCTTGCGGGATCGTCACAGGAAGGATTAGCTGTTGGAAGAACATTTGCTCTTTTCAAGAACTATAAAATTGATGGCAACAAGGAGATGATTGCGATTGGAATGATGAATGTTGTGGGTTCGTGCACTTCCTGTTATGTTTCAACAGGTCTTTTTCTCTTTCCCTCAATCTTATCCGTTGCTGGTTGCAGCCAGAAATGCTTTGGGTTGAAATAATTACCAATCTGTTCATTTTTTCTCTTTGTACTAAGGTGATAGTGTTTTTCGGCTCGGTACGAATGCCATAACGGTGGGTAATGAATGTCTGGGTGATGGTTTGCAGGTGCTATCTCAAAGTCAGCGATCAATTTCAATGCGGGATGCAAAACAGCAGCCTCAAATGTAGTAATGGCTATTGCCATGATGCTCACTCTTCTGTTTCTAACTCCTCTCTTCTCTTACACCCCCAATGCGGTGTTGTCGGCCATTATCGTCTCGGCGATGCTGGGCCTAATCGATATCCATGCCGCCATTCATCTATGGAAGGTGGACAAGATCGACTTCTTCGTGTTCTTGGGGGGTTCATTGGCCGTTGTTTTTGCCAGCGTTGAAATTGGCTTGATCACAGCGGTAAGGTTACACATTCATTGTTATGCTCAAAAAGTTGTGAATTTGATCTATTGGTTTTGGAGGTTATAAGGTTGCAGTTTTAAATTATTGGAACTGCAACTTTTTACAAATTTCAAGATCACGTAAGTTAGAGGATAGAGTTTGCATTTGGCAGTTTTTTTAAAAATAAGAAATGGATGAAATTGTAGTTTTGGGTGGTTGGAATTATATGTATTCAAAAATAATAAAGGGAATTAAATCCATTTTTACCATTAATATTATAATAATTTGAACTATAAAAATTTAATAAAAAATCTATAATTCGAATTATTACAGTGCAGGTATCCATTTCTTTGCTAAGATTGTTGATGCACGTCATGAGGCCTCATACTGCAGTTCTGGGCAACATTCCTGGAACGACTGTGTACAGAAGCACAGAGCAATATCCTGATGCGGACAGAGTTCAGGGTATTCTCATACTGCGAATAGATTCTCCAATTTTTTTCGCCAACTCCAGCTATCTGCAAGAAAGGTTTGCTTTCTATCAATATCTAGCCATTTCTCAAAATTTATGAAGGCTTAAGTTGGAATTTGATTTCTGGAATCTTATGGGCTTCGAAGTTAAAGATGAATGTATGCTGGTATTCTATTTTCGACATGTGAAACAACGTTTTTTTCAATTTTTGAAGTGTTACAAGAAGGCATTATGATCTGTTCACTTTGGATATTAGAAGGGAAAGATTCATTTCCTTCAAGAGTTTCGTAATACCAAATTGTTTAATTCTCTCTGGTTTTTTAGGATGACAGGATAATTAGATGGATCGAAGATGAAAAACAAAAGTATGATCAAACTGATCTCCGCTACGTAGTCCTGGACATGGCTCGTGAGTATTTTCAGTATCGACCTTGATTTTGACTATGGTTGCCTCATCGAATGATTATCCATTTCCTAACGTCTTGCCATTAATAATTCTTCCCAGCTGTGACTAGCATCGATTCAAGCGGAATTAGCGCCCTTGAGGAGTTGAAAAAGAAGTTGGATCTGCGAAGACTTCAGGTAAGATCCGTCCACATTATTAAATCTTATATTAATCGATCATTGGGTTGTATTAAATCTCTTTTGCGGCTACGCAGCTTGTAATGGCGAATCCCGGGGGGCAGACGATAGAGAAGCTAAACAATTCAAAATTTACGGAATTTCTCGGGAAGAAATGGCTGTTCTTGACAGTGGACGAGGCCGTTGCTGTCTGCAAAATTCTACTTCACCGTGAAATGCTCGACAACGCCAATTAGATGATCAACAAGGAAGCTTCTCAATTCAATGCTGTATAGGCTTTGCCTTAGGATCCCCGAAGCTAAGAAAAAATGGGGTGGATTCTTTAAAAAAAAAAAAAAAAAACGTACAGTGTATTCTTTGAGATACCATTTTCAAGATTAATTCAGATTTATTTGTGCATGATACTGAATCCTTGTTTTTTTCAAAGATACTGAACAGAGAGGGAATTTCAAAGATACTGAATAGGAAGCGATCAATATCCACTCAGTTTCAAAATAATAAAAATGAGCCTACCCAGATTATTTTTTGTACTTGTAAAATACATTTTATTTGCACGAAACAAATTTCTACACGTCGACAGATTCAAATTTAAATTCATAATTAAACAGGGAACAAAGTATAAAAATATCATGGTAATACCTCAATTTATTTGGTTTCTATCAAGGGCCTGAAAATCAGAGATTGCCACCAAATTCAATTAGGCCACCAAATTCATCTTGCAATCATTGGTGATGACATTAGCAAATGTATGTATTCCACAAGGCTGTCGAGTTATTGGATTAGTGTATAAAATTCGGACTTCATTTTTTCTGTGTGTCAAAGTGAAGTGAGCTGTACTCTACAGGGTTGATGGAAGAGATTTCAATGTATTTGGTAGGTCATTGTATCCAAAAGGAAGAGAAAGGAGACGAAATTATTACAATATATTCACACGAAATGTGTATTGAACATAGTGGAAGATGTATTATAATGTATTCTGGCATGAGTCATATCTCAAATAAATTTAAATTGGAATTAAAAATTATAATTTTTAATGTAAATATAATTTGCTACATAAAAGAAGAAAGAATAGATATATATATATATATAAATATATAAACAAATCGGGATGCGGGTGAGACGAGTAAGGTGGGAGACATGTCAATGTGATCCCATGTAGATACGGTATGTCCCGTGGTGGGTGCATGTATTTACGAGGGCAAGTGGAAGGGCGGAGGATGCATCATCTCTCCGCGTGTGGTTTAAATTGATGGTACATCGCAGTACGCGGCGACAACTGAAGATGGTTATGGAGGAAGGGAGGAAGATGGTAGTACGGAGAGCGAGTGGATTCAGACCATGGCAATTATGATAACCAGTGGGATACGCACCATTTCGAGGGAGTGGATGAGGAAAGTCATTTCACCAATTATGGAAATTTCCACTCGTGGTCAGTTGATCACCGTAAAATAGTGCAATGGTGGAGGTAATGAAAGTTGTGGTTTCGATAGTGAATCAAAGAAGGATTACATGGGTTGGGGTGAGAACGAGACGGGAGGTAGCGGTGTTTTGGGTGGCAGACTGTTTTACATCTATGTGGTGTACAACATGGCTACTAAGGGGACTCAAAGATATCCGGAGAACCCATGGCGAAGGAAGGGGAGTCGTAAGTAAACTAGAGAAATGTAGGCGGCTTGGAAATACCGTGGCTTGATTCCTCCGGCGATCAGAGCCTATTTTGGGATGATGGAAGACGGGGCCTAGAGAGAGGTGCTGGAAAACATGCCCTCGCTAGATGAGGTAGCTCTTGAAAATTGTATTGAAGACCTTGGGTCGACGAGAGCACACCAAGGCCTGTTCGAGAAAACAGTAACCGTTGATTGGGTAATCAAAGGATTGCTGAGTCGAGTCCTTCTTGAAAGGGAGGAGAAGCTTGGAGGTGATGAAATCTCCATGGATTTCTGGAAAGAATTATACGTTGATACCTGACTCCTTCATATGAAAATTGATGCAATTGGAAAGGAAATGGGACTACTATTTCTCCCAAAGATGGGATACTTCGAAGTTGGACTAGTTATGGAGGCGTAGGACACCAGGATGGGCAGCGGTGCAGTTGGCAGGAGCGGAGGAAATGCGGGTGAAAAGGAGGGTCCTTCTTCCTTGGTCAAGAACTAGTAGCCACTCGACTAGTACTAGGTAGGTTTTTGTGCTACATCTTTTTGCTTCCATATCTTAATTTTTTCTAGGGCAGTTATACACATGATGATGGGAATGGCTCTCCGTCGTAATGGTGCGATATGTCTGAAGGCTAGTTTCGTATGTTTGGTGGCTCTTGGGCTACTGGCGACAATCGGGACAAGGCTCTGCTTTGTTATGTCTTGGGTATCGAATGTCTTCTCTAATGATACAATTTTGCTAGGCTTGGGTGTTTGCTTCAATGTGTATGTTCATGTTGGTCTCAAGCGTATTTAGATATATGGTTGTATGTCTCGTTTTCTCCTTCCAGGGAGGGACCCTAGGGATGATGTTGTGTAGAGGGTTTAAATGATACATTGTCTCTCAGACTCTTTGGCAGATTGATGAATGAAATCTAGTTTGTAATTTTCTGTATACATTGTTAATATGAAGTTCTCTTATTTTACCAAAAAAAATATAAACAATAATATATTTTTAAAATACAAGAGTAATAATTTAAAAAAATATAAAGTAATAATAATTTTAATTCTTATGAAAATGTTTTAATTTTTAAATATCAATTATATATATATATATATATATATATATATATGAGTGTTCGAAGAAGAACAACTTCTAAACTACTATGTAAACTAGATTTATAATGGGTTTTCATGTATTAACAGTGTTCAATATGCACCCCAGAGTGTAGCATTTAATGTTGTTGTTGCGGGGATGTGAACCATTGGATTGATTGTTGCATTAGATCCAACGATTCAAATCCCTGCCACAACAACATTAAATGTTGCATTGCAAGGTGCATATTGAAAGTTTGTATTAAGCACCCCACACAAGTCTAAGAGCGTTAACTACATAGGGAGTAAAAGTAAACGCTAAGGGAATTTTTTTAGGAGAAAAGAGTTAATAAGAAAAAACATGCTTATGGTTATGAGTAATTTTGGCAAGAGGACCAAGGTAGAACTCGATCAAGACATTGAAAGTGTTTTACAAATTATGTTATGTACCTTAATAGCAAGATATGAAATTTAGAGCATAAATAATAGAATATGCAAGATTTTAGAATGCGAATGATATAATTATCACAATAATAAACAATTGTAGATAACCAAATATCAAAATAGGAATACCTTTCTGATGAAATAAATGTTCACTTGTTTCTTTGAGGGCACAACCTCTAAATTTGCAAAGCTCCAATTACAATATTCTTCAACAGACATCTTATTACATTGCTTCTACTCTATATAGTAATTTCTAGTGAAAGGACTTTCTAGTAGGCAAAACCTTCTAGTAAATCTTGTTACAATAGTTTCTATCTAACCTCCTAGGAAATTTAAAGTGAAAAAAATTTCTAGTAGGAGGATCCTTCTAGTAAGACTTCTTACAGATTTTGATTTCATGTTATATCTACTTCATGAGCCTTACTTAATATAGGTGGCCTTAATACATAAAACCTATCAATCTATTTAAGGGGGTTAGGGTAGGACCCTAGCATGCCCTCTCCAAGGCTGGAGATGTGGAAATTGTTGAAGTATCTATGTTGGTTCCTATGTAGCATCCTCATGTTAGGTATCTTCCCATTAATTAGGATCCCTTGGATGGTGCATTGAGAGAGACAACATTCTCGTTTATCGAGGACTACTTTGGGTTGCAACGAAATGAATCCTTATTGATCCAATCCTAGAAGGCTAGTTTGAATATGATAGTTATAATCAACCACTTTATCTCATATTCCTATATTGACAAAAGTCCTTCCTGCTCACTGATAGCTTCCTTTGAAAACTAATCTATTTTTTTTATTATATTCCCTGTAAATATGATAAATTCATACATCTTCAAACTTGGGTCTTAACTCCCTGCACAATGCCAAAATCACATCTAATAACATGTTTGCAATTTGTCCCTTCCCATTTGTTATAGCATATTTTTCCACATTACTGCAAAATGCTTATTTTTTGCTAATAATCATCTTTGCATACTTCCTTGTCCCTCTATGGTTCAATTCTCCTATCCCTTATGAGTTAAATCCATAAAATAACCTTAAATTCCTACTCATATGCGCCCTCGATGTGGTTTGTAGGCGTATACATGCCCTACCTGTGTATAGCCCATGTATAACCTATATTGAAGGTAAAAAATAAATAAATTCTCGGAAAATGCGAAAAACGTTTAATGGTTCTTAAACTGTCTCTTTCTTGTAGATAACCACTTGAACTTCCTTAACTGCCTCCCCAAAAGTATAAAAGTATCAAGGGAAAGCATGAGAAGGAGATGAGAGCAATATATCATCCTTATGCTGAACTTATGCATATTGAATCCATAAACCCTATTCCCATGTCTACAGATTAATCCTTGATATTTGGAAATTTCAATTTCTAGTGGTCTCCATTCCTTTCTTGCAAAGAAACTATAATATTTTCTTCTTTGGACATGATTTTGGAGCATGGATGAGGTGTGTATGTGTGTGGCCCAAGCAAATTAGCTCAACATCCAGTTCAAAACATTGTCTTAGTTGAGAACATGTGAAATCTATCTTGTATCTAGTTGTTATTTTATATAAAGAATTCCTTTTCCTGTCTTGTAATGTGCAAAAAATTATCTTGATGGTTTTAAGATTTAAATTTGTAGTTTAACAATTATTTGCAGTTTGTTGTGTGCATGTTCTTGTTCATTCTTTGTGATTACAACTTATCAAGAACATTTGTGGATTAATGATTGAAAGCAAGGATCTTCATCAACTGTTCAACTCGAGGTAGGAATTCTGCCCTTTTGTTTTCAATCATTTAAAAACTGTAAATTTGTTTGAATTTCAGTTTTAGGAAGGATTGTTTGAATTCTCTATAGGCATCGCTCTGTGGTGCTCCCACC
Organism: Larix kaempferi; assembly: GCA_027924585.1. Classification (NCBI taxonomy): domain Eukaryota; kingdom Viridiplantae; phylum Streptophyta; class Pinopsida; order Pinales; family Pinaceae; genus Larix; species Larix kaempferi. The sequence goes on from BSBM01001751.1 coordinate 253,904, forward strand.
CAAAAATCACTAGGGCAGAAATAATTGTGAAACAGAAATGGCGAATCCACTTGGGAGTTATTTCATTGTTTAGGTAGTTTAGGGTCTTTTGTGGATTTATTTCTTGTTTGGGTGGTTCTTCTCTTACTGTAGTTTTTTGCACAAGTTTAATTTTTATCTTGAAACCCCTAGGGAAAATTTTGGCACTTTCTCTGAAATCCCAAAATGTTTGTTTTTGCCTCCTCCATGTTCATATGCATGCTATGGTGTGTACATGCGCATACATACACACCCTATTGTGCATACAGGTGTGTATTAGTCCTGTAAGTTCGAAATCTTTAAATTTCACTACTTTTATTAACATATATGTGTTAGACACTGTTAGAGTGTGTATGGCCCCCAATCTATATACAAGGCGTGTATACATCCCGAAAATACACATTTCACAAGTGTAGAGTGTGTATGCATGGGTTGTCTTTAGTTAAGGTGCGTATGAACCACCAATATGTGGGATACCTTAAATTAGGGTGCATATGAACCTTTTATATACACTGGATACATTAAGGTAGGGTGTTTATATGTCTTAGAGGGCCAAAAATAGGGTAAATTTTTTCGAAAAATTAAAAAAACAAATATTGGTTTGGTAGGTTTATCAAGTCTAGTGGGGTTCTGGGTATTTCTTAGATTTTTCAAATTCTAATTTTTAAGCCTTCAAAATCATCATTTGTGTGTTTTTTTATTAAGCCCTAAAAGAAAAGAAAGTTTGAATTTTGCAAAAAATTATAGTTTGCTTCTAGTTTATTTAGAAATCTTTTGGGTAGTTTGATGCTTTTGGGATTGTTTTCATAAAATAAAATATTATTATTCCTTCATTTGCATTATCTCATAAAAATCATAAAGAATTGCTTACTTTGGTTACAGTAATATCCTTAAAAAGTTGCATCTTGCTTAAAGTTCGAAAGGTTATGCTTGGTTTTTCTTTATTTTTGAAAGTTGTTTATAGTCAAGTAAATATTTTTGAAAGCTTAAGTGGTATTTTCCATTTTCAAGTAGTATCTTTTATATTTATTTTTTGTTAAGAACATCAACATTTTACACTTTGCATCCTTTTGAGTAACATCAACCACTAAAATGAATGCTTAATTTAAAATTTACTAAGCTTTTTGGATTTATAGTGTTCACCAACTAGTATAGGCTAGAGCCTTGGACTGGGATGGAAGCAAACACTCAGAGGCTATTAAACTGTGAAACACAAGTGCTTTCTCGAGGATAGGAAAATCAAATATCGCAAGGGTGTGGATGGGAAGCTCCACTAATACCAAGGTTAAACACAAGGTCCTTTGAGGTTAGGTTGAAGAGATTACCCCTCTAATACTTAAATAAGCATTTATGGTATTTTGCATGCACTTGGATTTCACTAGTACCAACTTTGGCCTCCTTTGGTGCCAGTACTTTTGATATTTTGGGTTCAGTTACCCTACCCATACGTATGATCTTGATCGTCGATTATTCCCCCAGACACTGATTGCGAGTTAGTAGCTTTAGTTGCTTCTATTAGGATCATATAGGTGACTGCAAGGGGATTCTTGTGGTACTTTCAACATACATTGATCCAAACTAATAGTACTCTTGGAGGGTGTCCCATACTTTTTGAGAGACTTGCACCAAGAAGGGCTATTAGTGTAGGCCTTGGTAACTATTTCATGTAATTTTTTTGTTTGGTTGTGGGAACTAATCAAATCATATTCAACTTTAAAAGGCCTGCCATTTCCTTGTGTGATATCCCTAGGAAGTTTTGCTAGTGGTGTGTTGTTTATGCTTAGTTGTCCTTAGATATTTCTTACTTGTTGAGTTAGAACTTATGGATAAGGTTCATGTGGACACCAACCAAGGGACCCTTGTGCAAGGGGATCCTTGTGCTTTTCCATCTGTTGGGAATGTTGGTGCTCCCTTGATGGCCACTTTGAATCTTTTGGGGTTCACCTTAGGGATTCTAATTTGGTTGTTTTCCACTCCAAACGTCCTGAATGCTCCTGATGCTTCTCAAGCGAGTGCTTTACATCAAGTGCATCAAGACCATGTGGGTTCTTTTCTAGTAACATCCTTTCCTCCTCTTTCTACCTCATGTGGTGAAAGATTTTATACAAGTAACCAACAGTGTAAAAATAATAGAAGGAGGAAGGATAGGAAGAAGATGCGAAGACAAGGGGGCATTTCCCCAACCTCAACAAGTCATGCTGGGGTAAACCTGCAACCAGACTTTGCTAGTCATGCTAGGTGCACTCATTCATTCACTACAAGTCATACTGAAAATATGTCATCAACCTCTGCTAGTCATGTTGAGGACATGTCATTAATCACTGCAACTCATATTAAGGACAAGTCACTAGTCACTAAAAGTCATACTAGTGACAAGTCACTAGTCACTACAAGTAATATTGGAGACAAGATATCGACCAGTATAAGTCATGCTAGAGACAAGAAACCAACCGATGCAAGTCATGTCAGGGGGGAATTGTTAGCCAATGTGAGTCATACTGGACATACTAACACTATTGAGAAGTCTAAATGAATAGGATGAAATCCTAAGTTCCCTTGCAATCTTTGCAAGGGAGATGACCTTACTCACCTATGCCCTATTATTCCATAGGTACAAAGAGTGTGGTCCAAGTCTTAAGGATTTTCTGCTATTGAACAACCTATGATTTCCCAACAGCCTATTCAACCTTTGGTTGATGAAGTGATCAAGTCAATGCACTATTTGACTTCTCCCACTCCTCCCTTAGAGAGTGTTGATGTATACGTGGTTGAACCAATGGCATATTTGGTCAATTCCACTCTCCCTTTGGAGAGTGACAAGCATCGAGTGGTCGAATTGATGCAATATTCGATTGATCCCACTCTTCCTTTGGAGAGTGATGTGTCTAACTCAAGTTTTCTTCATTTCTAGTTCATAAATTGCAGGACAAGGGAGCACTCCATTCTCTTCGAATGAACCCCTGTGAAGCTCTAGGATTACTTCCTTTGATCGGAATGGTCTAGTTGAGCCTCTCCTTCCTTCTACTGCACATTTTCAAATAAGGGTTCGATTTAAACACTACACAGTTGCTTGTTGTATTGTAGATGAAGGAGCCTGTGTTAGTATTTTATCATCATATGCTTGGAGAAGTATGGGCTCTCCCAACCTTGTGTCAACTGTTAATCATCCACTAGCTTTTGATAGAAGACCTAGTGCAACCTTGGGATTTATTCCTCAATTTCCCATTACCTTAGGTGGGAATACTATCTTAGTTGATTTTATGGTTATGAAATACCCTTTAGAATTTAATATGCTCCTTGGGAATGATTACGTATATGTTATGAATGTTGTGGTGTCTACTCTCTTTCATGTGATGCATTTTCCTTGCAACATAAACATTATCACTATTGATCAACTTGCATTTGTTGATCCTTCTCATTACTCGACTTTAGACCAAATAAACTCTTTGCTTGTCCCTAGTGTTTCGGTAGACACTACCCCACCATAGGTGAATTATGTGGCCTTTTATCCCTCATGTGAAATTTTTACTGAGTAAAGCCTCTGTATTCATGCTTACCTTCTTTGGACTCACTCTTAGTAGTTGACCAGGTGATCCAACCAATGGGGGCATTGGAACCTACTCTCCACCCTATTGGTCCAAGTGAATATAGTTTTGGCATTAGTTCTCTCTAAGATGATATACGTCCTTCATATGAAGATTTCATAGAGGCTATGATAGACTCTAAAATTCCTTTGGATATTGAAGCCCTTTCCAAAGATTGTCTCCTTGGATTGGACCCATTTGCAATCGAATGTAGCCAATATTTTCCTTTTGAGTATGATCTCCCTTTTTATAGATCCTCAAACATTGGAATTTTTGAGTCTTTGGAATCTTCCATTGAGCTGCAAGTCACGGTTCCTAATGAGTTTGATTCTATTACTAGATTTTTCAACTCCCGTGATGATGAGTTTGTTCTTGTAGACTCCATTATTTTTTTCATCTTCGATCTTCCTCATGAGTTTGATCTTTTTGAATGTAGGTTCTCAAGCCTTGATGATTTTGAGTATTCACTGGTAATCTCTACCTTGGTAATAAATCATGTTGAAGATATCGAATTTGAAAATACTTCTAACAAAGTGACATGTATAAGATCTCTCTTTTTAGACTTTTTAGATATGACCATGGTATTGTTGTTTCTAGAGACATGAATTTTAGATGGATTCATGGTTGCTTAGGTATCATTTTTTGCATGTTCCTCGATCCGATCATGTATTTTTGGAAACTTGTATATAGGTTTAGGCCTTCCTATTGTTATGATGCATTTAAATCTTTTTCTATCTAAATTTTCCATAGGTTCGAACCTATTGGATATTGCTATGTCATCCACCTCTATCTGCATTTTGCACTAAATTTCCAACATAAGGGCCTACCTAACATGGGATACCATAGTTAGCACCCATTTTTCATTTTGGATCCCATGCCGAGTTTTTATCATAGGCTTGGGAACCTTTTTATTTTTACCATGACTTTGAGAAGAAGCTGCATGCCCCTCTTTCTCATATATTTCTAGGCATTTCCTATAAGGCTTCCATTTTGAGTTTAATTTGTAAATGCATTTGCATCTTTTTGGATTGTGCTTTTGAGCCTAATGTCGGCTTCCAGCTTACAAATATTTATAATCCATCACTTATTATCTCATTATCATTAATCCTTGCATCATTTTTCCTTTTCAACTTGACACTCAGTTACCGGAAGGAAACACACCTTGAGTGTCTTTATCCTGCTCATGCTCCTTGCATTATGCATACGTTTGTTCCTTATGCTTGGAACTAGTTCGCTTATCCATAAAACTCATTTACTCCCATGTATTATAGTATGATTTTATTCCTTTTTAGGCTTCTTATAATATGAAAAAGACAAAACAATCAAATATTCTAAAAAATACATATGGGAAAGAGTCATGTTCTTATTTCTGTTTGGCAACAAATTGTGTCACCCTTGAACAAAGCATATTGTCTTGGTCTATGTCTCTGCAATTTGGGTTATAGTATGACTTTAGGAAACTGAAATCATTTATGCATAATCTCCCCCGACTGGTTACTCTTCCAGTCATTATGGAGAAGTCTGTTGATGTCTCATATATCACAGGATTATGTCTTGTTCCTCCTTGAGTCAATACTTCCTTAGTCACTTATTGTGTCATGCTTATGTTCAAGGGAAGTTTTCACCTATGCCAATCAATCCTTAGAACTCTTGAATTTAGTATGTCGTCCTTTTCATGTCAAGTAAGTTTCAGAATCAACCAGTTTGTTCCACTAAATTTTTGGCTTTTTGCTACTTCCTCATGTTGGATGATGGGGTATGCCTTGATTCCCTCCTTCCAGTGGATCAATTCCCATAGAATCTAACGCATCTATTATGGGATAGGGATCTAGAGTATTTTTAGTACCCTAGAACTTGCAGTCATCAATAGCAAGTTTCCTCGCCATCGACAATGGGAATACATCAATGCCTCGTGATTGTTAGAGTCTATAGGTGTTCGATGTCAAAACATCTATTTACACTTGTTAGATTGTACGAGGTACCTTGCCTCTCATTATCATTATCAGTGAGTTAGCTCACATTTGTTAATGGTATACATCAATGACTGACAATCAAACGATGTCTTACTATGTTCAACTTTAGGAAATCTATTCACATAGGTTAGGCTCATACCTATATTGGTTGGTTTGAAGACCTCGAGTCCATTATATATCATCACATATTTATGCTATGACTCAGGTTGCGTTGGATTGTCATTTACCCCTATTTTGGCACTAATTCTTATGGATATTGATATGTTCATTCTTATTTCTAGATATATTCATTTGATTATGAGACATAGATCCACTTTGTATTTCTTTGTGGCTATGATCTATTTTGACATGGATCCACAGTGTACTCATTATTTTGTGACCATGATCATTGCTTTTATATATCACATGGATTCATAGTGTACTTGATTTGGAGGCCATGCTTCTTATTACCTCTGAGCATGGGTACTCCCGCCTCAGAAAGAGAGTTCTGACTTGTTCTATTGTAGGTTCATTTCCTATGGCTGGTTGGTGACTACTTCTAATGGCTCCTACAAGCACACACTAGGAATATTTATAATGTATTTCAACCATCAGTTGTCCTTCTGACCCCACACATTAGGGGGAATATATTATAGTATATTTTTACACATCACTACAAAATGATTATTTTTGGATAATATCCATCTTTGCAAACTTCCTTGTCCCTCTATGGTTCAATTCCCTTATCCCTTTGCAGTTAAATCCTTCAAAAAAACTTAAATTATTGCTCATGCATACCCTGGATGTGGTTTGCATGCTTATACATGGTTTGCATGTGTATAGCCTCCATATGACCTCTTTTGAAGGTAAAAAATAAATAAATTCCCGGGAAACATGAAAACAGTTTCACAGTTCTTCAACTATATCTTTCTTGTAGATAACTACATGAAATTCCCTAACTACCTCCCCAAAAGTATAAAAGAGGCAAGGGAAAGAATGAGAAGGAGGTGAGAGAAACATAAAATACTTATGTTGAACTTATGCATATTAAATCCATAAACCCTATTTCCAGGTCTGCAAATTAATCCCCCATATTCGGAAATTTGCATTTCCAGCAGTCTCCATCCCTTTCTTTCCATGAAATTATCATACTATTTTATCTGGGCATGATTTTGGAGCATGGAGGAGGTGTGTATGTGTGTGGCCAGATGAAGGAACTCAACATCCATTTTAGAACAATGTCGCAACTGAGAACAATTGAACTCTATCTTGTATCTTGCAGTTATTTTATATAAATAAATTCTTTTTCCTATCCTATAATCTGTAAAAATGTATCTTGATGGTTTTAAGCATTCAATTTGTAGTTTAACAATTATATTTGTAGTTTGTTTTCCATGTTCTTGTTCATTATTTGTGATTACAAGTTATCAAGAACATTCATGGATTACAGATCAAAAGCAAGGATCTTCATCAACCGTTGGAATCTAGGTAGGAATTTTTTCTTTTATTTTTCAATCATTTAAAAACTGTAAATTTTTTTGAATTGCATTTTTAGGAAGGATTGATTGAATTGTTTATGGGAATATATCTTTGGTGATCCCACCCAAATATCAATAGGGTAGTAAATAATCCTGAAACACCATTGGCCTTGTCTGTTACCAACTTTGAATATACAAGAATTTGAATTCTTCTTACATTTCTTTCAAATGCCACTATCATCAAAATCCACAAAGCATACAGTTCCACCCAATTATTTGTACCCAGAACCACCCCATATTTTATAGAAAAAAAATGAGACTAATTCAACAAGAGTAACACACCTTCCTAGACTTCCTTGGAAAGCTTCGTTAAAGAAACCCCAAGGTTTTGCACTATCGATACTAGACTCCTTTAGAACCCGGATTGTTTTCTGGGAAGTTTCTTTTTTCCCTTCACCAAACAAGAATCTAATATGATGTATCAAGTGCTCCACTTGAACTTCCACACCATAGAAAAATATTTGGTTTCTATTTTCATTTGTTCTTCCTATTTCTGTCTTTCTATTCCTTATTTCCCAACTTCTCTCCACTGCATTTGATGAATTGTTGTTTCCATCTTTAGTCATATTTCTTCTTCAATTGTTGTTCCATTGGGGATGTGTATTTTAGGGAACATACGTTACATTGCTTTCCATACCAATACAGTCAGTTGGTGATGTAGATATTATATCTATTTATTATTTTCTTTCAACACCTTTTACATATATTTATAGATTTTGTTCATCATCTACTGTCCTACTCTCCCAATTTGAATATTTTCATCTCACAATGTTTTTGCTTTGAGCATAATTGTTTAATCGCTAGCTTCCATCAACACTTGCAGTTTTTCTGATACAATTGCGACAACCATAATGGTAGTAATTACCCTCTTTTATGGGATATATGATAGTCATGTGTATGTTATCTCTTTTCTCTCATGTCCTTTCCTTCTATTATGAGTTTAGTATTTATATTAACACATTCTTCATTTGCTTCTTTCTGCATCTTCTGTACTAGTTTCCTTCATTTCTAAGGAAATCCAATCATTCCTCTATTGGTTTGTGTTCCCTTTCGGACAACAATTGTATAAATTTTTAGTAATAGTTGTTTTTGTTCTATCCTTACTATGTCTAATCCTTTTGTAGGTTGAAATTACTTCTATGTTAAATGATTAATTTAAACAAATTTCTGTACCTTGCTTCCTATTGGTGGGTTGATAACCTTGCTCGAACTTCCTTCCTTTGGGTCTTGCTTCCCTTGTAGCATTTTCCGGCTTGTTGTCTTGACCTTATATGTCTAGATTTATGTGTGTTGTTCACCCTACTCCTGTGTTTCTACCTTATTTTGGATTTGAGTTGTTTTCACCTCATTCTTCCCATTTTTCACCCCTTTCATCTTCATTGCATCTATTGGGTTGGTGTTCTCATTGTCCCATAGGTTATCCTGTTCGTCATCGCTAAAATTTCCTTTTTTAGTGCCTCCTCCACTATTTCTAGTGCCTTATTTACTCGGGTTAGTTTTTCTTGTTATTATTTATTGTATTTCCACTTGTTTGGGTTCTAGACATCTATGTGTTTTCCCCTCTCCTTGTGGTGCCCCAAGATGTGGATGGTTTTATTTGTGTTATTATTTCTTTTTCCCTTATGTTCCCTTAATTGTGTCTCTTTTTTATTGTTTTTTTCTACCTTGATCATATCCCAATAAATTAATTGATACATGGAACAAGTCTTCCTTTTGGTGAGAACCCCTCATCTGGACTAGTCAACCTTAGTGTTATTGAGCTTTCCTATATCCTAAGATACACTTGTTATCATGTGGTTGTGCCATAGTTTCTTGTGGTGTTCTAGGATTTCTCTCAACTTCTTTCATGCACAAGGTTTAGGTATTGTCAACATTTCTTCCTCCAATCCATTCCCTACATTCTATGACTCTTATATATCCTTTGTATAGTCGAAGTATGAAATATTCATTATATCCTACTCATGTGTTTCCTTGGTCTTCTTGCTACTTCCATGTTTCTTTGTGGTTCCCAATGTCTTCTTCCCTAAATATGTGTTTCCTTCCTTTCTCTATTTACTTTTTCGAGGTTATATGCTTGAAGTTAGCTCATTCTTTATGTTCTCTATATCATTGTGTATTTTCTTGTATTTCTCCTTGTTGAGAAGTGGAGGATTTTCCTAACTTACTAGTTCATCGTACTACTCTTTCTCCCTTTATATATTTCTTCATCCTTTTTCTCTCATTTAACTTCTTTGCTTCAATGTTTCTACGAACATATCTAATTCACATATTATTTCTTAATCCACTCCTCATGTTTATCTGATAATAGAAACTCTATATCTATCGAATTAATCAATGTTCTATTCTAAATCATCGGATAAAGATGATTACAATTCCAATGACTAAGAATTCATCTATTGGAGTCGTAATCATGATTCTCCATCCCCTCTAGTTCTCTTTAGAGTCCCTCTAATTTCAATGTCAAGATCTCATCATCAATGAGTTCTAGGATATTTCATGCAGACCCCTAATCCTTGGATCTAGGTACCCTTTGAAATTCCTCCTCCCAGCAAGATTTCCTTTTTTACCAAAGTTACCCTTTAGATACTACTTTGTAAGTATATTAGTCAAATCATAGAATTCTAATTTGCATATAATTAAATTTGGGTTTGGTTAGTATGATTTCACTACCAACATTTCTATGTTGTCTCTACTAAATTCACCCTCTTCCCACCTTTGTGGGGGTCTCTAGGGTTCTTGCTTTTGCTTCTTTTCTGAAAAAATACTTATTGGTGATGAGAACTTGTCTACATTGGTCCCTTAGTGCAAAATATTTTTTCACATACTTCAAAATATTTTTTGGGTATTCATGGAATCCTTGAACCCTAATGTATGAATAATCTATAATCTCAAACTAGTCCTCTATGGATTGTATTTGTAGCCTCCCCTTTGTCTCGAACTAGGGTGTCTTATAATCCTACTTCCCTTCCAATGTTTGACACCATTTTAACACACCATACACAACTTATTTGTAGAAGTGTGGAAGGTATCTAGCTCACGTATGACGGTAGAGGTATGCGATTGGCATGTGGTTATTTTTCTCATTCATTTTTATCTTGTATGATCTTAGTAGCATTGCAATTATTCAAAATATATAACTATGCATAAAGAAGTCAACGTGGTTATTTTACCTTACCTCTGTTAGTTGGTTATGTATTTCACCATTGTGGATATCACCACAATGGCGATGGTCAATCAATGGAGGATGAATTCCATCTCTGCATGGACTACTTAGAGGAATGACTTGTGAGGATTAGATATTTTTCTCACCTTATTGGTTGGGATACTTATAGACTAAGTCATCTCTCCTCATGGGAGGTTCCTTGGATAATGATTTTCTTAATAATACCTTAGGAAAATGGGTTTGGCATGGAGAGGATGAATTTTTTGGCAGTCATTTGCTGGAGTCAGGTCCCATTGGTTTTGAGGAGGATCAGATTTCTCCTAACAAACCCTTGTTTCCATCCTCATTGGCTCTAAGGGTGGATCCCATGAGAACACAGTTTCTATTAGGTACATCCCATAGGCTCCCATTTCTCCTATCTTTAGTATCAATCATTCTATCTTGGCCATCGAAATATTTCCATAATTTGTTGTGAGTATAGGTTTGCGGGGGAGAAAATAAAGCTTGAAGAGTTTCAAAATCGTCATCCCAAGGTCCAATTGATCTCCTCTAGTAGGAAAAATGTTATGCAAAAAATTCCACAAAAGAACATAAATAGACAAAGGAGACTAATCCACACCTTAATGATGAATAAAAGAGATGAATGGAAAGCCTATACGAGGGGGAAACCTCCTTATACAATGTATTGAATACAAAATACAAGACAAGATGCTTCAAATGTAAAGGTCTCCTTCATATGTATATGATACAAAGAGGTACAATTAAAACTAATGGAACCAAGACAACATCAATAATAGAATAATACTAATGACAATTACCACTAATGGACCCAAGCTGACATCAATAATATGTCAATACTAATGTAATTTGCCACCATTTAGGGTGTAACACACACCTCCCCTTCAGACAATTGTTGTCCTCAATGCTTCGTTATTTTTGGATTCTTTTGTATGAAGGACTCGTCTTCCCATGTTGAATTTTCTAATGGTAAGTTTTTCCACTTGACGAGGTACCCAGTAATAGCTCAATTTATTACTTGTTTGGTACTTGTTTTAGTGATTTGTTTAGGTTCCAATATGACTTGTTTAGGTTACATGATTCTGAATCTGAAGTATCATGTGAAGATGTATCTACAACTAGCGCATCATCACATCCAAACTCTGAATATGAAATTTCATGTGAAGAAGCAAGTACAACTGGCTCATCAGCACATCCACACTCTGAATCTGAAATCTTATATGAAGAAGCATGTGAAGCTGATGTCTCATACTATGAATATGAATTATCATGTGAGGGATATTCGCTCTTTTGAAACTCATCATCACTCTTAAAATCTGAATCTGAAAACTCATGTGAAGAAGCAAGTGAAACTGGCTCATCATCACTTCCAAACTCTGAATCTGATGAAGTGGGAACAAAATCAGAAATGTGAACATCATGAAACTGCTTCTGAAGGTGCATGTAGATATATGATATCTCCCTTGAGCCATCATAGGTGAGATAATTTCCAAAAGAACTAGAATCTGATGATGATGGATCTTCAACAAGATCACTAGTGGATGTAGTAGTGATGGCCCTTTTGGCCATAGGAGTTGGACCAATAGGTGCTAGATCTTCAGGTTCTTGTGGATCTGGATCTAGCATTTGCACTTCTTCAAGAGTCCTCTTTTTATCAATCTTCTTAGATCGATCCTTTCCTTTCAAGCAACCTTTGCAGGTGCCATGAGCAACCTTGTCTCTTAGAAGACCATCGACCACATTTTGAGCTAGCTTGCAGTTGAGATGAGATAGTCTACTCTCTTCATGTGCATGAGAGTGAAGAGCAGACTCTTTTGAGAGAGGTAAGAAGTGTGAAAACTCATAGAGTTTTGTCTCATGATTTGCAACTCCTTTTGCAATGATTTCCCCTGAAACCATGTGTTGTACCTCAACTTCATTTGGAGAAAATATCACTCTTTTGGGATCTCCAATATGAGTCATTTGATACACTGAAAGAACATTAGCTGCAAGAGAAGGAACATAAATCACATCATAAAAATAACCATGGTCAAGATAGATTCTTCCAATCCCATGAGAGGAGACTTTTGAATCATTGCCTAATCTGATGGAAGGGCCAACTTAGCTTTCGAAACTAGAGAAGAGATATTTGGAGGAAGACATGTGTCTTGATGCTCTTGAATCTATGATGAAGGAAAAATCTGTTGATGCTCTTGCCATGAGGACATGAAAAATTTCTTTGTCTTCGGATCTAGAAGGTTCAATATCAGGATCTTTCTTCCTTATACATGTAGCTACAGGAAGATTGTTATTCTCAAGTAACTGAGCCATCAAATCTATAGTCTTCTTCATGCAAGTACTCTCAGGATGGAAACCTCTATGACAATATTTTCACTTGGATATTTCCTTCTAAGAATGATTGGTCTTCCTTGATTTCTAAGCCCTATCTAACTGATATGGATTATCTTTAGGCTTTGTATCATTCGATCTCTTATCAAAAATATTTTGCTTGTCTTTACCATTCACCCTTTTGGCCTCAGCAACTGTAAGGGACAAATCCAACTTGGGTTTGATCATTCCCATGGAGATTAACTTCTCTTCCTCTTGAGTAAGAGATTGGATGAAGTCATCAAGTGAGGGAAACTTCCATTTTGGAATGAACATCTTAGCTAACTGGAAAGTAGAGACAAAAACTGAGAAGTTTGCCCCCAACTTTGAGAGAATGGAAAGAATAAGTTGGTTGTCTTCTTTCACTATCTCATATCTTTTCAACTGTGATATCAAGCTTTTGAACTTGGTGAGGAAGGAAATGATAGATTCGAAGCTGGCAAGACTCAAACATATGAGTTCATTCTCCAATTTGTGTCCTTTCATATCATCTTTATGTCCAAAAAGGGATTTGAGCTGGTCTCAAACCTCTTTAGGAGATGTAAGATCGATGAGATGGAAGTGAATATCATTAGAAATTGAGAGAAGGAGGAGACCAACTGTTTCATCAAGCCTATCCAAGTACTTGGACTTTTCAACTACACTGAGAGGTTCTGCCATTGTTCCGTTGAGTATTCGGGTGAAGCCCTTGGTTCTCATGAAGAGAGCCATCTTGGATTTCCACTCAACATAGTTGTAAGATGTGAGCTTTAGATCCATCTGAATAGAGAAGGTCGAATAGTTGAAGAAGAATTCGAACGGGTGAATAAACCTGCAAAACAAGAGAAGTTTTTGCTGATGGAGAATGCTACACTTTGACTAAACACTACCTTTTGAAAACTGAGCACATAGACTAATTCCTTCACACCTGGCTATACCTCACTAGATTTCTCCAATGAATTCAAGTAATAGCACCAGGATTTGTTGTGGAAACTCAGAGGCTTCTTGTGCTCAAGTGAAAGATAGTTGCTCAACGAAATGCTGCAACTGCTGCTGCTGCAATGGATGCAATTTGAATAGTTGCTTCTTGCTCTGATACCATGTGATAATATTCAAGGGATCTAGCAACTGTAACAAACTCACAATCAAATTCTCAAGTATGTTGCAAAGAAGAAGAGAAGGAGACACTCAATAATCACTCATAAACTCAGAATAATGAACAATAATAGTATCATACAATGAATAATGAACAATAATAGTATCATACACTGAATAATGAATGTAGAGAATGTAGTTATACTAACTGTGATGTAGCATCATATAGGATTCAAATTAGCCAAGTAGGGAATTCGAATTTGAGCTCAAAGTCTAGCTTGGATACCTATGGAGACATCATCCAGTCAGTAGTATCGGTCATAATTGGTAAGAGTCAGTCAAGTGTGTCCAACTGAGTCTAAACGAACCATCTAGGCATAAATCAAGGAATGGAGAATCCAAGGGGGGCGCATGAGGCTATCTAGATCAAAGTCTAGCTTGGATAACAATGGAGACATCATCCAGCCAGTAGTATCAGTCATAAATGGTAATAGTCAGTCAAGTGTGTCTAACAGAACCATCTAGGCATAAATCTATTAAGATTCAATATGCTAAGACAAAAAATATCAGCATTTCATTGCATTTCACAACAATAGCATATACAGGATCACTGAAGAAACAACAAGCACAGCATAAACACAAGAGACACAGATTTATCCTGGGAAACCCTCATGGGGTAGAAAACCCAACAAAGCTTCCTCAATATAGATGACCAGCAATATACAAATATGAAAACCAAAGACATGATCTCCTCCTCCTCCATAGCATACCTCTCTCTCACAAGTGTGCTACATTCAAAGTGAGGGAAGTGTATCAAATGAGGAACACACCTCCTCTATTTATACACATCTCCAACTTGTACTTTATATTAACTAGGTCGGCCCCAACTTTACCTCTGGGTTAAACACCCCACTACAACTGATTGGGCCGACCCCACTAGGGTGGTTTAACAACCCTTTGACCCACATAACACATACAGGGCCGAACCCCACTAGAGAAGTCTAATAACCCAAGTTACCACATTCCGACGGAGGAATAAATATATCTGGATATACAATAAGATATTCACGGAGGAATGAAACATATCCGGAATAATAAAGTACAAATATAATATTCTTAGAATTTACAATATCTCAACACTCCCCCTTAACGAGAAGGATATTATAACAACATCTCCAGGAGCAAGGAGTCATCAACATGATACATCTATAAATCATTGGAAGCTTTCTCAACATCATCAGTAACTCAACCAGTTACTGGAACATCAACATCTTCAGTACTGAGTCTTTATCTTCTGCAGCACTCAAACAACTACAGCAACATCAACATATGAATCCTCACGATCATTAGCATCGTCATCACACGATCATCAGCATCGTCATCACACGATCATTAGCATCGTCATCACATGATCATCAACATTGTCATCACACGATCATCAGCATCATCATCACACGATCATCAGCATCGTCATCACACGATCATCATCAGCATCATCATCACACGATCATCATCATCTGGATCATCTCGATCTATAGCATCTAGATCATCTCGGTCTACAGCATCTGGATCATCATCGATCTACATGATCAGCAACATTGTCATCTAGATCAACACGATCAACAACATCGTCATCTAGATCATCAGTGTTAGTATCCACACCAATACAAGTATACACATCATCAATACAAGTATCAATACATCAATACAAGTATCCTCATAATAGCAGCATACCCTGCAACACACACGATCATATTACAGGATGATCAATCCCGCTCTCTTTAGGACATAGGTCCATGGATGATACAATCCAGATCAAGTTCCAGGATGATCAATCCTTATCACTTTAAGACAAGTCTTATGTCTAGGGACGATGCAATCCCATCACGTACATTTTGAACCGAGGTCCAGGGATGATCCAGTCCTATCATTCAATTCTCGGAGACCTCTGTCTGTGGATCAATTCAAGGGACCGTAGTCCGGGGACGATCCAATCCCCATTCTTGGAGACATCTTGTCTACGGCTCAATTCAAGGGACCGAAGTCTGGGGACGATCCAATCCCCATTCTCGGAGACATATTGTCTACGGCTCAATTCAAGGGACCGAAGTCTGGGGACGATCCAATCCCCACATGTCCACCAAGGACTTCATTTTCATAGACATCATGTCTATGGTTCAATTCAAGGGACCGAAGTCCGAGGATGATCCAATCCCCACATTTCCACCAAGGAATTCATTTTCGGAGACATCATGTCTACGGTTCAATTCAAGGGACCGAAGTCTGGGGACGATCCAATCCCCACATGTCCACCAAGGACTTCATTCTTGAAGACATACGTCTACGGCTCTCTTTAGGACTGAAGTCTAGGGATTATCCAATCCCCACTTGTCCACTAAGGACTTCATTTTTGAAGACATACGTCTATGGCTCTCTTTAGGACTGAAGTCCAGGGATGATCCAATCCCCACTTGTCCACTAAGGACTTCATTTTCGAAGACATACGTCTACGGATCTCTTTAGGACTGAAGTCCAAGGATGATCCAATCCCTACTTGTCCACTAAGGACTTCATTTTTGAAAACATGTGTCTATGGCTCACTTTAGGACTAAAGTCCATGGATGATCCAATCCCCACTTGTCCACTAAGGACTTCATTCTCGAAGACATACATCTACGGATCTCTTTAGGACTGAAGTCCAAGGATGATCCAATACCATCCTCATCATCGACTTCACTATCGATGTGAGAAATCTCATCATTAGTGTCTACATCACTCCCCCTTTCAAGGAGGGTCCTACCAAGCTTGTCTCGGAAATACTCAAACTTTACTTGAGGTAGAGGTTTGGTTTGTACATTGGTAACTTGTTACAAATTTGAACTTTATAGTTCCTTTCTGCACCATATCTTGCATATAGAAATGTCATATCTCTATGTGCTTTGACTTATCATGGAACACTGGATTCTCGGTCATCTTGATATAGCTCTAGTTGTCACACATGATCACAGTGGGTTCCATATCTAAGTCAAACAATCCTGAAGCCATACCGCTTCACAACTAGCAGAGCAAGCAACCATATATTCTGCTTCGGTTGTGCTGAGAGCCACACTGGACTGCTTCCTGCTAAACCACGAGATCATGGTCGATCCCAGACAATAACATCCTATCGATGTGCTCTTCCTGTTTGATACACTTCCTGCCCAATCAGCATTTGTGTAGCCATCTGAAGTCATGATCTCCAAGATAACATAGATCAAAGTCTATCGTACCCTTTAGGTACCTCATCACATGCTTTGCAACTATTAAGTGAGCACGTCTAGGTTCCACTGGATACTGCCTAAAGGTGTTCACAGCAAAGCATATATCTGACCTAGTATTCGTCAGATACATCAATGACCCAATAATCTGTCTGTACATAATTACATCCACTAACTTTTATGAGTCATCCGCTAACAGCTTCAAGTTGGAATCCACGAGAGTGGCCATTCCAACACATCAAATCTTTTCAAGATTTCTCAGCATAATTTCCTTGGTTGAGAACGATTCCTTTTGAGCCTTGCCATACTTCTAGACCTAGGAAGTAAGAGATCTTTCATTTTCATTTCTGCAGCCATCTTCTTCTTTCTTTTCATGATTTGTTTGTAAAAATAGATCATCCACATATAGTAATAGTATGACAGGTTCATCATTCGTAACGGATCAGCTTTACTTTTGGTAAAGCCCAAGCTTTATCAAGAAACTGTCAATTCTTCCTTCGTTACTGAACATCATTCACACTCTGCATTGAGTGATCTTCTGCATATCTATCTGTGCCATCTCTCATCAGATGGGTCTACTGATATGAGCCTCAATATCATTCGAACTCTGTGGTGAGTTCCTTTTTGCATCCATGTCATCTGTGTATGGAAACCATATTCAACCTTGTAGCAAAGGTTGAGATCCACATCACCCATGGTGATCATTAATCTCATCAATTGACTATCGATCCTGGGTAACCATACAGAGCTTTCTTCAATCGAATCCTTGAATCACACTTCTTCTTCAATTACATCATTAAGATAATGATCTTATCTAGCCACTTGGAGCAAACATCTCATCATGATTCTCTTCCTCTTTCTAAGAGAATCTTCTATCCACTCGCCTTCTATATTATGTTTGATTTGTAAATCTTCTTGTTGAACATCCATCACTTGTTCGGTGTTCATCATTCTTCATGATCTTTCCTTCAAATCAAGATTAAGTACATGATTAGTAATGCTTCATAATCATCAAATCATGTTGACATGATAACCTATTATGCATACAGATATGATTTACATAGTTATGCTACTCTCTTGACCAATACTTTGGCACAACACTTTTCCATATCCTGTATGCATACAGTGGCTATCTAGATGCCTTCCATCTCTACCAGAACATAC
This sequence comes from Larix kaempferi, assembly GCA_027924585.1. NCBI lineage: Eukaryota > Viridiplantae > Streptophyta > Pinopsida > Pinales > Pinaceae > Larix > Larix kaempferi. The sequence continues at coordinate 272,039 of BSBM01001751.1, forward strand.
TATCGAGAGTGTGCACAGCTCTTAGCATGTCAGCAAAGAGGTTTCATTCTAGACAAGCAACAATGGAATGTTTGTCCAAATTACCAATCATATGCATATTAGTAGTATATTGTTCAATGTTATATGAATGTTTACACTCAGCATGATATATTCTAGGAATACAAATATGCATACAACTATTACAAGCAATATCATTTACTATTTCAAATAGAGACTCAAATACTTATCTTTTATGTTTGTGTGGTTGCCTCCCACTTGATATTCTATATGACTTTTGAACTTCTATTCATTCTGTACCACTGTGCATGCTCAAGTGTGCACTAGTGTCATCCTCATGATCTCATACACAAACATACATTCATTAGTATAATATCAATATTATCAAAACATTATAATTCTAAATAATCTTGAATATGTATAGTCATGAGGTTTCAGGGTAGTCTTCTTTTACTCATGCATATTCTTGTTTGATCATAGGACACTTCTGGTTAGTTAAATCATCAATCAAGATAAGACATAATATGCATAAACCCTTGATTACTAACTTTATGAATAAGCATAACCAATCATACCAAGTATACTTATATAAGGGATCATAACACAAGGTAAGATTCTAACTTGACATAGGAAAACATACCTGGATTAGTATACCTGCTTAGTTATGTATAACATACCTAATCAATATCTTCTTTGTTCTCTTTAATGATTTAGATATCCCGTGCTAGAACCTGCATATCTCATAGGTTAAGCATAATAGAGCAAAGTCATACATACCTCGTAAGTAGAACTTCTATGTGATCAAAGATTATGGACGAGTCTTTGTCTTCATGTTGTCATGGTCATGGAACTTGATTTGTCTTTTGTGATGTACCTGTATCTTGTTAGCAGACAACATCAACCTCATACAACACCACAGTGCATTAGTACAATAATATAGCCCTAATCAATGAATGTCTTCTATCATTCACATACTTTTACTAGGGTGATAAGACAATTCTAACATTAATCAAGATTGTACTAATAAATAATATGAAGACAAACATATTATGAACTTAAACAAGAATTAGATTTCAAGACATACCTGTATCTTCTTAAGTCATACCTGTCGAGACTTCTTGTAGTCTTCTTATGTAAGGCCTTAGCCTTATCTCCCCCTGAAACTGGATCTGGAGCTCGATTAGGGTTTGTCAGAGAAACCCTAAAAATTCAAACTTTGACTTTCACACTTCTGAATGTATGGAAGGATGTGTCTTGCTGAGTTGATCAAACTATCATACTTCAATTTTGAAATATCCAAAATTTGACCCTTAAAAATTGCCTTCAAAACTTCTGGATCTTCTGGACAGGATCCTGAACTAGGGTTTTGATGGAGCCTAGCCTTCTTCCTAATCAAAAGGTTTGATCCAAGGCTCTAAACTCTTATTTTTTTGAGGAGCTTCCAGCTATGGTCACAGACTTCAAAAACTCCAACTTTTGCAAAATCCCTAATTTTCACTTTTCCGATCAAAATCCCGAACTGGGGTTTGATCAAGCCCGGTCTTCTACCCAACCAAAAAATTCGATCTTGGTCTCTAAATTTTGATTTTTCTGAGTAGCATTCAGCCATGGAATCTGATTCCAAAATTTCTAACTTTCTCCTAAACTCTAAATTTCGGAAGCCATGAATGAAGGTGCTCCAAAAATAATTATGTTTTGATAGAAATATGTACCTGATTGTTTCTACTGTAACTATGAAATTTTTGATCCACAGGGTATGAAAACTTTTTATGTGGTATCCTGACCTGTCATCTTTCCATCTCAACATGTCTGACCTCAATTATATTTTATGAGAGAGAGTTATGCCAATTTTCGCAACGTGACCTATTTATGGGATAAAACAGGAGAGCGAACTTGTACGGCGTGCCACGTGTCACTAGTTCAACTTCGGCCTCTGAAAACATTTCCTGAGATAGTACAATATGTGTAATACCTATCACTTTTTACAAAATTTCATTTGGAGATTCCTAGCCCAAGTTATGACCTTTGTGCCTAGGTCACCTGATTATGACTGAGATCTGGAAGAGGCAGAAACTTTAACTTATACGGATCATAAATCACAAAGTACAACAAATATGAGGGTTTCCTTTGGACACAAGGTACATGAGGATGTTATCTATGAACTGTAAACATTTTAGATCCCGAACCTTCGCCAAAATGCATTTATAGCGAAAGTTCCACAATGAATGGTTTTTGCTATATAAAACCCTAACCTTCAAATTGTCGCAAGTGAAGCAAGTGTTGTAAGTGCCATACATTTCCTTCCTTCAGATTAGCTCTGATACCATGTTAAGATTCAATATGATAAGACAGAAAATATCAGCATTTCATTTCATTTCACAACAATAGCATATGCAGGATCATTGAAGAAACAACAAGCACAACATAAACACAAGAGACACAGATTTATCCTAGGAAACCCTCATGGGGTAGAAAACCCAGCAAAGCTTCCTTAATATAGATGACCAGCAATATATAAAGATGAAAACCAAAGACATGATCTTCTCCTCCTCCATAGCATACCTCTCTCTCACAAGTGCACTACATTTCAAGTGAGGGAAGTGTGTCAAATGAGGAACACACCTCCTCTATTTATACACATCTCCGACTTGTACTTTATATTAACTAGGTCGGCCCCAACTTTACCTCTGGGTTAAACACCCCACTACAATTGATTGGGCCAACCCCACTAGGGTGGTCTAACAACCCTTTGATCCACATAACACATACAGGGCCGACCCCCACTAGGGAAGTCTAATAACCCAAGTTACCACATTTCGACGGAGGAATAAACATCTCCGGATATACAATAAGATCTTCAGGGAGGAATGAAACATATCCGGAATAATAAAGTACAAATATAATATTCTTAGAAGTTACAATATCTCAACAAAATGAGGGAATGGAGACTCCAAGGGGGGTGCATGAGGCTGTCAAATAGTCAAGTGGAACTCCAAAACTAGCTAACTAGAAGCTACAAGCATTCATCATGAGCAATCAGTGGAAGAACTACTCAATCAATGCACTAACTGAATGATAACTCCTAGTAGGTGAGATAAGTCGCCCTAACTGAGTGATAACTGAAGGTAGGTGAGTAAAGGCGCACTAAATGAGTGTGGTAGGTGAGAAAGGTGCACTTGCCATGCATAACAGTCAAGAAGGGCGCATCAGGTAGGTAGGAGGAAAAATGGGGGCTGTAGACAGGCTCTAGAGAGATAGAATCAAGCTCTAGGTGTTGGGGAGACTACCATGATGATGAATGGATGCATGTAGTGGAATGCAAATGCATGCAGCATGCATATTTGCATGTAGACTTTCAAAATACAAAACTGATGGTGTGAATATTCCATCACAATTCGGGTGACACTTCAACTTGTTTACAAGGTGATTCTGAAGGGGCCAGTGAAAGGAATTTTGTTGTGTATACATTTATCTCATGAATGAAGGGTCGGCCGACCCTTCTTATGCTCATTATTTTTCCATTGTTCACGATTCTGCATATACATGAATTGACATCCTAGCGTTCGGAGGTTGAATATTTTTACAATTCCCTCATAAATGAAGGGGCGACCAACCCTTCTTGTGCCCAGTATTATGTTCATAATTGTTCTATAATGAAAGAAGGGTCGGTCGATCCTTCTTATGTTCACCATTATGGATACAAGTGAATTCACAATTCTCTACTAAAGAAAGGGGTGGTCGATCCTTCTTGTCAGATGTCATAAGCTGGGATAATTTTTTTTATATGTTATAACTTAGCCAATGTCCCATTCGCCACGGTTACAGAAGCTTGATTCTCTAACCCCCCATATTCACTCCGGGTGAGACTTCAACCTTTTTACAGGGTGATTCCGAAAGGGCCAGTGAAAGGGGTTTGGTTGTGTCTACATTTCTCTTGTAAATTAAGGGTTGGACAACCCTTCTTGTGCTCAGTATTATTCTAGTGTTCACCATTTTGCATATACATGAATTGAAGGCCTAGCCTTCGTAGGTTGAATATTTTTACACTTCCCTCATAAATGAAGGGTCGGCCGACACTTCTTGTGCCCATTATTCTGTTCAAAATAGTTCTACACTGCAAGAAGGGTTGGTCGATCCTTCTTGTGTTCACCATTCTGGATACAGGTGAATTGTTGGATATAGGTGTTCACAATTCTCTACTAAACGAAGGGGAAATTGATCCTTCTTGTCGGAAGTCGGAAGTCAGAAAAAATATTTTTTATATGTTATAACTTATCTAATCTCCCGATCCCTACTATTTACTGGGGAAGTCGAGAGACGGTTATTATCGTCCCATCCTTCGTAGATTAAATATTTTTACATTTCTCTATTAAATAAAGGGTTGACAGACCCTTCTTGTGCTCAATATTTTTCTAGTGTTCACCATTCTGGATATACATGGATTTATGGCCTAGCCTCCATAGGTTGAATGTATTTATAATTACCTCATAAATGAAGGGGCGACTGACCCTTCTTCTGCCCATTATTCTTTTCATAATAATTCTAAATGCAAAAAGGCTTGGTCGATCCTTCTTATGTTCACCATTTTGGATACAGGTGAATTGCAGAATATAGGTGTTCACACTTCTCTACTAAATGAAGGGGCGGCCGATCCTTCTTGTCACAAGATAGGATAAATATTGTTTATATGTTATAACTTAGCCAATGTAATGATCCCTACTATTTACTGTGGAAGTGGGAAGTCGGGAATTGTCGTCCCGGCCTTCGCATATTAAATATTTTTACATTTCTCTCTTCAACGAAGTGTCGACCAACCCTTCTTGCGCTCATTATTTTTCCATTCTTCACCATTATGGTTATACATGAATTGACGGTCTAGCCTTCGTAGGTTGAATATTGTTACAATTCCCTCATAGATGAAGGGGTGGTCGACCCTTCTTCTTCCCAATATTATTTTCATAATAGTTCTAGACTGCAAGAAGGGCCAGACAATCCTTCTTGTGTTCACCATTCTGGATACATGTGAATTGCTGGATATAGATGTTCACAATTATCTACTACATGAAGGGGCGACCGATCCTTCTTGTTGGAAGTTGGATGTCGGGAAATCTCACTCAGGAATAGTGGCCATTTGGGAGACAATTATGTTTCACATGTAACAAATGATTATCATGATCATTGAATTTTATGGACAAGAATATGTGTAGTTTCTTTGATTCATAATATGAATAGCAAGAGGCTCTTTTTCTCCTGGGAAAAAAGAGAGAGCATCTAACTAGGATGAATTCTGCAATGATTTGGAAGAAAGAACATTGTCAATATTTAAATGTGTGAATCAGAGCATATAAAATGAATTCTAACACACATAGTACAGTCAAATATGAGGCAAAGCAATAAGATGGTGTAACATAAAATACATTCACAAAAGAGAAATTAAAAGACTCAAGAAAGTGACAACATATGAATCTCTGTTTCCGATAGACTTGGAATTCTTCTCTTCATTGAAGTCTTAAAAAAATATTACATCACTGTATTTTTTCTGCTCAGATCCAACCTCGATTACTTTGTAAAATCAAAATTTATACAAAATGTTCTTTGAATAAACCCTACCTAATTCTTGGCTAAAAAAATAAATTTCAAAGAAATCTCTAAACTTCAAGAACATTTGTTTTGTTTTCGACCAAGTTGGTATAGTGTTTCTTTGATTTGGGCTGATGTAACACTCAGGAAGTTAACAAAGGAACCAAAAATTCATTTCAAATTAAGACACCTGTATATTCATTCTTGATATAACCTGTATTTTGTTTTCCCAAAATTTTCAACAATTTTCCATTGCTCTTGATTTGGGATTTCATAATCCATCATTTATTTCACCATCACCTCCAATTCTATGCATGTTGTGTAACATACAGCTGGAAGATCCTTCTTAATCATTAGAAATTGTTCAAGTATTTCAAAATCATCGGTCAATTTATCAATTATTATCTTTCCAGTTAATCCTTTGACCAAACCTTCAAATTTTGAGTGATCCATATGAGCCTGTACTATCAAACTGTGATAATTTTCTTGAGTCATTAATTTTCCATTGTCACTCCAAAAAGAAGGTAGACCAATTTCAAAAGGCTCCATAAATAATTCCTTAAAATTTTGAACTTCAAGGACCATCTCTTGCACTTTGTCTTGTACATATTTAACATGTTCATGCTTGCCAATAATTCTTCTTGCCCAAATGATATTGATGGTCTATCTTTGATTCCAAAACTCTACATATCTAATTGGGTTAGAGTGTTTAAAAGGGTGGTTGTGTTTTGAGTTGTTTCTGAAGGCCTTTTGCATAATGTCTCGTTTTCCACTTTACACCTCTTGAGAGATATGTTTTCTATATCATCTTTATCTTCTATAGAATTCAAATGTGACCATAATTTGGTGACTTCCACTGATATCACATCCTATATAAGGTGCTTAGCTCCTTGTAATGAAATCCTACCTATCAATTTATATTTTAATTCATCAACTTTCTTTTGAAATTGTTTTCTATCACCCAAAGTTGTTTTCTTTTCTTCAGAATTTTGAATTACTTCATGTTTCAACTTCTGGTTTTCCGCTTTCAACTCTTCTATCTATACATATTTTAGACTAATTTGTGACATAGCACTGGTTAGTTCCTCTGGGGAGGACTTTTCAATTTTTCCTTCATCTGTACATAGAGATTGATCCCTTGGATTCTCTGGCACTTGCATAGTTTCAATCTGATTGGTATTTAACACTTAAATTTGTGACAACAATTCAATCCTTTCTTTTTCCCAAGCATGCTTTTTATCTTGTAACTTTAACATTTTACCATTGTGATCCATCATTTCTTGATATATGGATTCATTTTCTTGTTGTAATGTTGTCAACTCTGGAGATTGCACATATTGATTATTTGGCACCTTCAATTTTTTCTTGAGCATTTGAATGGTATTTTATTTTTCATCAAGGATTCTTTTGGTACATAGAGTGTTCCCTGGCTCGGATCCCACATTCACAAGGACCATTTGTAGTATTTTATTCTAGATCAAATTTTCTTTGTTTTTTTCCTTCTCTTGCCTCAATTGACTCTCTAGCTTTGCTATCACAGATTGCAATTTATAAAATTTTAAAGTGGATTGTAATAAATAAGAATGCAGGACATCTACTGTTTTTCTATGCAATTGAATCTTATAGGGTATATTAATCGCATCAAGCTTAAAATCCATTTCAGAAACTTTCTCATCGTTCACCATTGCAAACCTTATATTGTTTCTTTCTGGATCCGTAACTGTAAGAAGGGAAACTTTTTGTTCTGCCAACTTTCTTACTTGAGGGTACAATTTTTTAGTTTCTTCCAAAGACTGCTTCTTCTTTTCTGAATCTTTTGAAAGGACATCAAATCTATACTTATACTGAGAGTTACTTCCAAATTCCTTTATTTCTAAAAAAGAATATTGCTGCATATTTGTAGGTGGTCGTGAAATCAAAGTCGTTTTTTCTGGAACAATTAAATCTCGTTCCTCCATAGTAATAATTTCCTTTTGTTGTTCCACTTTGGATTTCTTGCTTGAAACTTCTTCATCGAATTCCATACTATAAACTTCTGAAATACTTATCTTATTGGTGATATTAGATTTAGCTGGTGTCTGAACCAACATTTCCAAATTGCTTGTTTTTTCCATATTCACTTCTTTCTTATCTTGTTCAAATTTGAATAAATTTTCCATTTCTTTTAATCCTTCAACTGTTTTATGATCAAAATCATTGTTTCTATTTTTTTGTCTCCTTTGCGATATAATTTGATGAGGATCATAATGAATCCTTCCAACCTCTTGGAAATCCATGATCTTCAATAAATTTTCTACTATAGATAGAGTTTCCTTAGTCATTGTAAAATTAGTCACAACAGATCTTTTGAACACGTAAATCAATCACAATGATGTAAACAAAATTGGAGTAAAAACTATGCAAGAGAGATGCATTAGTGCTCTATAACTCAGAATAGTGAAAAATACAATACAATACTGTCATAATGAGTGAGCAATTCAAATTAGCCAAGGAGGCCATTCGCATATACTACATGCCGAATAGCTTGGCTCCAACTAGGAGTCCTCATCATAAATCAGTGGCGGTCATCAATGCACAAGTAACTGTCATCCAAGTGTTAAACTGAGTCTAACTAAGTGTAATAAGTGTAATTGATGGATATGGTACTAATGTAGGGAAGGGGGCTCATTGGAGGGCGCATGAGGAGCTAACTGGAGTCCGAATGGGCAGTCTCATCTCACTGGAGGTCCATTGGAGTGATAACAACAGTTAGGAGTTAGTCTATCCTTAAATCAAGGAAAGACAACTAGCTAACTGAAGTGAACTGGAGTGGTAGGTGAGAAAAGGCACCCCTCTCAAGTGGTAGGTGCATGTTGGGTGCACTAAGCACTAGGAGGGCTAAAACTGAGTGGAAGGAAGCTCCCGAGTGCTAGCAGAATAGGGACTAGGTGCTGGAGGCATCAAACTGGTGACTGTGCTGCATGCGGATGCATGCATGCATGCAAAGTACATAACTGGATGATGAGATATCCTAACAGTCATAATTATGAATGGACCAACTTTAAGAGGGAATTTCACATTTGATGATTTTTTGAAAACACTGAAATGTTCTGAATTTTCTAAAAGAAACCTTTGTCTAATAATTTCTAAGGAAAAAAACCTTGGTGTTAAAAAGGCTGGCAACAGATATGGTGTTGCAGTAAAACCATACACTCTAATTATAGTATGTTCTTTATACATTAACCAATCACCTATTTGGCATTCTGGTGTAGGTTACAAAGTTTCTTTCATTTCTTCTAATACTCAGGGCAATTCAACATTAAAAGTAATTTTGTAAACTTCTGCCATGATTGTATTGGTGAACTCAAACATATTGATCTTTTTAGGAAGGTCACGAGAAAATATGGTACCAAGAAACTTCAATTCCGAAATATTTGAACACAACAATAGGTTCAAGAGATATGCCTGATATATGAAATGCTTCAGCTTGTGGACATTCACCAACTCGACATGAATCGCTTTAGCTAGGAATTTACCAAAATTAAAACAACACACCGGACTCGACTGTGACTCAGCTGAAATTACTTGCAGAAGGAAACCTAACATAACTTCCGTGATTGACATATCACTATCTAGACCTAAAATTTGACTCAATAAGGACAAAAATAATTGGGTATCTCGCTGAAAGACATAAATACTCAAATGGAACGATAGGTTTTCATGTGATTGACCATCTTTCAAGACTTGTAATAAAAACTTTTCTTTTTCTGCCGGACTGCAATTTCTATAAAAAAATTACCAAATTTTCTTTGTTAAATGACTCAGGGCTTTTGGGAAATGTTTCAGGTAAACATAAAACCTCACGAATAGTTTACGCATTTACTCGGCATAGAATTTTTGTCGTATTTACATTGATGATTACCCTTTCATCCTGCGAATAATTCGTTGCACACCAACCAACAAATTTAGGGAAGTTTAGCGTTAGTTCGACACAAAAATAACACAAAAAAGAACCAAAAACATTAAATACATCCTTTCCCTGTGACTTAAACTCCATTAATTTCTCTTTAGACTGCGAAATACTACACACAGACAAAACTGTGTCGAAAATATCCCTTTCTCTATCAACTACAAGCTCCTCATTTTGATCTGAACTTTCATTGAAGTGAAGAAGGTCTTGGGTTTTCTCCATTTTAGAAACAAATTCTGAACATTGAGGGTTTTGAGCTACCTATGAAGTGAGCTTGTTGACTTCTATTCTTGCTGACAAAGCCAAGGACGTGTTTCCCGTGGATTCTTTTCGTCCAGACAATAATCGATAAAAGTATTTTTTCAAACTTTGAACAAACCTTTTATATAATTGTTGGCCCCCAACAACTTCCCCTTTATTTTGAAAAATAAAGGGGACCACCCCATGTAAATTTTGTAAATATTTTTTTTTGGTTTTCTTTTATCTTATCTTCCTTTCTTTGGTAGGTGAGTTCTTAGCTTTCTTTCTTTGATCCTTCACTTTCTGCGGTGCTTGTTCTTTGGCTTGGTTTTAATTGTATAAGGATTTAGTGATTTGGATATATTTGTCGTTGGCACCTTTTGGCCTTTTAGTTGATGAGCAACACCTACCTACTCTTACTTGAGCTTATTTGAGCTAATCATATCCTTCGTTTTGGCTTGGTTGGTTTTATATAATGCTTCGACAATTGTAACCAATTTTAGTTTGTTGGTGTATTTGCTAATTAACGACCATTTTGGTAGATCATAATTAATTCACTAAAATCTCAATTGTAATAATTATGATTTACGTTTTGAAAGAATTTATATCAAATAACATGACCATGCTCTTACTTCTGAATTTGAATGATTCATTGACTTTTACAATCCTTTAACATTTGATTAAAATTCTTACCATTCATGAAATTGAGATTGATGATTTGTTTTATACTTACCACATTGGTCTTCTGGCTTATTGGTGGCTTAAATGATGATTGCATACTTTTATTTGAACTTGCCTGAGTTGATCATATCACTTTATTCACTTGAGTTGGATCAATTTGTTTCTTACGACATTCTTCCCAAATTTTGACCTCCACTTCATTAATGAATTAAACAAGCATCTTGGAGGATCTAAATCAATTAAGTAATTACTTATTTTCAAAACATTGACCCACTTCTAAGAAGAATGCATGCCTAATAATATTAGGAAAATGTTAATGATGGTTATTTTGAGCAAATTTATTTATTTGTATCACTATTTTGCTCATTTATGATCAATATTTTCTCATGTTTATTGGCAAATGAGAAATGTTCGAAATTTTCACATCTTAACTAAAATTACATTATTTTCATTAGTAAACTTCTCATTAATAACATTATCAAGTTACTTTATTATCAATAATAAAAAACCTTATAATTATTTTATTGATTGATATTATTTCATCAAAGGCTTTTGAAAGTAGCATAACCTTTAATGCTTGTAATGTTAAATCAAAGAAGTTTTTCTCTTCATGAATAATGAGTTCATTTTGGCAAAACATTTTAGTACTTCATGCTTTACATCTCAACGTATAAGGCATTTACTTTTTCAATATGGTCATTGTTTGAAGAACTTTCTCTTAATTATTCATGCCATATGGATTCCGATAATAAGTTGGAACATATAACTTATGCAGGTTGGAAGTATTAATTATTTGCAATAATTCTTTGGTTTTTTAAGGTAGGCTTATGGTGACATTCAAAGTGCATGCAAAGTACATAACTGGATGATGAGATATCCTAACAGTCATAATTATGAATGGACCAACTTTAAGAGGGAATTTCACATTTGATGATTTTTTGAAAACACTGAAATGTTCTGAATCTTCTAAAAGAAACCTTTGTCTAATAATTTCTAAGGAAAAAAACCTTGGTGTTAAAAAGGCTGGCAACAGATATGGTGTTGCAGTAAAACCATACACTTTAATTATAGTATGTTCTTTATACGTTAACCAATCAACTATTTGGCATTCTGGTGTAGGTTACAAAGTTTCTTTCATTTCTTCTAATACTCGGGGCAATTCAACATTAAAAGTAATTCTGTAAACTTTTGCCATGATTGTATTGGTGAACTCAAACATATTGATCTTTTTAGGAAGGTCACGAGAAAAGATGGTACCAAGAAACTTCAATTCCGAAATATTTGAACACAACATAGGTTCAAGAGATATGCCTGATATATGAAATGCTTCAGCTTGTGGACATTCACCAACTCGACACGAATCGATTTAGCTAGGAATTTACCAAAATTAAAACAACACATCGGACTCGACTGTGACTCAGGTGAAATTACTTGTAGAAGGAAACCTAACCTAACTTCCGTGATTGACTTATCACTATCTAGACCTAAAATTTGACTCAATAAGGAAAAAAATAATTGGGTATCTCGCTGAAAGACATAAATACTCAAATGGAACGATAGGTTTTCATGCGATTGACCATCTTTCAAGACTTGTAATAAAAACTTTTCTTTTTCTGCCGGACTGCAATTTCTATAAAAAATTTACCAAATTTTCTTCGTTAAATGACTCAGGGCTTTTGGGAAATGTTTCAGGTAAACATAAAACCTCACGAATAGTCTATGCATTTACTCGGCATAGAATTTTTGTTGTATTTAAATTGATGATTACCCTTTCATCCTGCAAATAATTCGTCGCACACCAACCAACAAATTTAGGGAAGTTTAGGGTTAGTTCGACACAAAAATAATACAGAAAAGAACCAAAAACATTAAATACATCCTTTCCCTGCGACTTAAACTCCATTAATTTCTCTTTAGACTGCGAAATACTACACACAGACAAAACCATGTCGAAAATATCCCTTTCTCTATCAACTACAAGCTCCTCATTTTGATCTAAACTTTCATTGAAGTGAAGAAGGTCTTGGGTTTTCTCCATTTTAGAAACAAATTCTGAACATTGAGGGTTTTGAGATACCTATGAAGTGAGCTTGTTGACTTCTATTCTTGCTGACAAAGCCAAGGACGTGTTTCCTGTGGATTCTTTTAGTCCAGACAATAATCGACAAAAGTATTTTTTCAAACATTGAACAAACCTTTTATATAACTGTTGGCCCCCAACAACTTCCCCTTTATTTTGAAAAATAAAGGGGACCACCCCATGTAAATTTTGTAAATTTTTTTTTTTGGTTTTCTTTTATCTTATCTTCCTTTCTTTGGTAGGTGAGTTCTTGGCTTTCTTTCTTCGATCCTTCGCTTTCTGTGGTGCTTGTTCTTTGGCTTGGTTTTAATTGTATAAGGATTTAGTGATTTGGATATGATTGTCGTTGGTGCCTTTTGGCCTTTTAGTTGATGAGCAACACCTACCTACTCTTACTTGAGCTTATTCGAGCTAATCATATCCTTCGTTTTGGCTTGGTTGGTTTTATATAATGCTTCGACAATTGTAACCAATTTTAGTTTGTTGGTGTATTTGCTAATTAACGACCATTTTGGTAGATCATAATTAATTAACTAAAATCTCAATTGTAATAATGATGATTTACGTTTTGAAAGAATTTATATCAAATAACATGACCATGCTCTTACTTCTGAATTTGAATGATTCATTGACTTTTACAATCCTTTAACATTTGATTAAAATTCTTACCATTCATGAAATTGAGATTGATGATTTGTTTTATACCTACAACATTGGTATTCTGGCTTATTGGTGGCTTAAATGATGATTGCATACTTTTATTTGAACTTGCCTGAGTTGATCGTATCACTTTATTCACTTGAGTTGGATCAATTTGTTTCTTACGATATTCTTCCCAAATTTTGACCTCCACTTCATTAATGAATTAAATAAGCATCTTGGAGGATCTAAATCAATTAAGTAATTGCTTATTTTCAAAACCTCGGCCCACTTCTAAGAAGAATGCATGCCCAATAATATTAGGAAAATGTTAATGATGGTTATTTTGAGCAAATTTATTTATTTGTATCACTATTTTGCTCAATTATGATCACTATTTTCTCATGTTTATTGACAAATGAGAAATGTTCAAAATTTTCACATCTTAACTAAAATTACATTATTTTCATTGGTAAACTTCTCATTAATAACATTATCAAGTTACTTTATTATCAATAATAAAAAACCTTATAATTATTTTATTGATTGATATTATTTCATTAAAGGCTTTTGAAAGTAACATAACCTTTAATGCTTGTAATGTTAAATCAAAGAAGTTTTTCTCTTCATAAATAATGAGTTCATTTTGGCAAAACATTTTAGTACTTCATGCTTTACATCTCAACGTAAAAGGCATTTACTTTTTCAATATGGTTATTGTTTGAAGAAATTTCTCTTAATTATTCATGCCATATGGATTCCGATAATAAGTTGGAACGTATAACTTATGCAGGTTGGAAGTATTAATTATTTGCAATAATTCTTTGGTTTTTTTATGTAGGCTTATGGTGACACGTAAAATATTGTTAATTGTTAACGAATGTATTGTGTTATAAACCATTTTAAATTTGACAACATTTTCCATATTAAAAATTGTTGGAGATACGACAAGTTTGTTAGAACCATAAACAAAATCCACCACATTATTAAATTGACAAAGAATTTTCCAAGAGTAAGGTTCGCTTCACCAAAACACAATCATTCTGCTATTGAGTGATGTGCTCTCTCCACCAAATTCATGCCGACGAATTCGCAACAGAGCTGAGCATATACAACGTGGTTGAAGAGGGAAAATAGTTTGTTGGAGGAAATACGAGCTAGATTCTTTCGTTTATCGAGAAGATCTCTCTGTCTCATGATTGCATTATTTAATTAAACCCTAATTCGTTGCCATGAATCGTGGGCAAAGTCACTACTAGAATTGGTTGAGATAGTTTCACCCCAGACGATAGAGGAAGTTTCAGGGAATGGGGCGCTAAATTAAAGGAGAGAACGTGTTAAGCAAACCACTGTAAATCTAGAAAGATTCCATTCACCAAATTGCTCTTTAAATCATAAAAGTATTATCGAACTGAAAGTTATTTATAATATTAGCTTTGATAGTTTTTTTTCATGGTTATATTATTTGAATTTATGTTATTTATATTGTCAATAGATTGTTAACATAGCTAATGGTGTCACATACTCAAACTCTAGACATTTTATGTTATGCAGAAAACATTATGTTTTATTTTTATTGTAAATTTATATGACTATTGACCAAGTGGGGTCAACATGGAGTCAAGGATGACTGTAATTAATTACTTTGAATATTTTATTATAAATAAATAAAAGTGGAGACAAACATCTAAAGGAGACTGTTGAATGAGTGTTCACTGATCTACTAGGAGGAATGGACTGAGGTGGAGAGCAAACTGACACTTGGCAGCATCCTCAACTCACTTCTAACTGTTACAGGGGGCAACTTCCCTATTTTTATGGTCATGCTACCCAAGAAAGTGGAACTGAGCAGGTGGCTTATTTACTAAATTAACTGACCAAAGACTTAGGCATGCTACTTACCTACCCATTGAATTCAGCAGGAGGCTGTTCATTCTTACCTTGTGATAATTTCTGAGCACAAGAGATTCGATGAGGGGAAGGTTAGAAGTGATTGAGTGAACTAAGACTACATTCTGAACTAGTGCAGCCACATTGCTGAGTTCAATATTGCTAAAAGCGGGAAGTACTACTGTTGAGTTGCAAAGGAATTTATTCCATTACTCCACACAACATCTTCATCCTGGTGGTTCAGTGAACAGGCTTGGGGGTCCCAAGGCAAGTAACTTGGTTGTCTTCAGGAGTAGGTTGGGTGGAACGGGCTCCTTTGGCTGTTTGTTTCTTCTTCTACAGTTACCAGGTTCAGATTGTGTTATCTTATTTACTTCTGTCAAGTTAGTAAAATAAATCTGAATGTTTTATGTTATCAGTTTCCTAATTAAATCTTAGATATTCTGTATTGTTAATGAATATTTTTACTTCTGTAAATTATAACTGTTAGGATAGAATGCATTTTGGATGATGTAGTTAAATGATAAAATGATTGAATAATAATGCTTCCTTGTATTTTTCCACACACTGGTCACAATGCCGTACTCTAGTACAGGGAAGGGTATTTATAATAGATCGTAATGATGTCGTAATGTGAATAGACTTGATGACTTATTTCCAAAATAAATCTACATTATTTCAATACTGTAATGTTGTCTTATTTCAATAGACATCTTAGAATTTAAATAGGAAACACATATATTTCATTGTATTTGCTTAACAACAAAATCCTAGCTTTTTATTTATAACAGCATATTATTCTAAGTATTTCCTTTCAAACTATAGCAAATATAGTCATTTGAACCAAATAATTTATATAGAGATTCTTTTAAATTATCAACTCACTATATAAATATTAACAAACTACTCCCATCAATTTGTACAATACAGAGATCATGTCAAGGTTAAACAACGACTATATAAAACCTATCTTTATAGAAACTCATAGTTACTACTATAACAGAGATATAGAAATTTACATTCATAAACTGTATTATACACTTCCAACATTAATATTTTTTATCATTGTAAGTTTCATTTTGAATTTAAATATATTTACAGGACAAATAATATCTATATAAATCTATGTGATTTCCCAGGGTTCAAAACCTGAGCGTAAGCCTCTGTTAGCCTATTTAATCCATTTCGTATACGAAAACAAAGGAGTGTAACACGACCAAGGCTTGAAACCCTTAACAAGACTTTTAAAACACAGTAAATTTCTTGCAGTAGGGTTTTGTTGATGCCTCGAAAATCGTAGCATCAATCAGCAAGGGATTCTCCTCGGTAAGCAAGCCCAATTAGATCACTCATCGTTTGGTTTAGGGAATCCATCCGGTTAACGGTTCCGGCTAATAGAAGATTTAAAGATTCTTGTTTTTTACACCGGTTGCGGCTCGATCCACCGTTTATGTATTTTATTTTAAAGATGAAATGCAAGTGCCCTAAGCTAAATGCAAGTAGCTAATATGAATTAATCTAAAACCGTATAAGCAAATTTAACCTATCCTTGAAAGGAGCAAATTATAAAGATGAGTAATAAACTGGAAGAAACACCTAAAGATTATACACATAGCCATTTAATCATAAAGATGTATCTACAACAGAATATGAAAGATATTAAAGATATCTTTAATTCATTTAATACATTCCATTACTCATTTTGAGATAAACATATTTGCACAGGAAAATGTAAGAGCATTAGTAACATAGAAACAATTCATGATAGCAAAGAATGATCTCACATCAATATGCAGATGATATAGGAATAATCCAGCACACATTTGACACATTTCCTAGGCAAAAACGCCTTCTCCCAGGCTTTCATTATGCATAATCCAGTTCTTGGAGCAAGTAGCAAAGTAGTTCACGTACAAGGAAGAAAATTCATTTACCTGCCAAAAGTCCTTAATCCTGCTCTTATCCTTCTATATATAGTTTTACAAATTGCTCCTTGAGCTGACAAGTGTACCCTAAAGTTCTAGAAACTTCTAATTTGTCATTTAGTGTGTAACTACAATTCTGAATGATTCGTGGGTACCTTTTCACAAAAGACAAAAATAAAAGGACAGTTGTCTCTTAATGTATTTACACATGAAAAACTTTCCAGCTTATTTTCCTAAAGTATAATAAGACAAACTAAGGCCCAGCTGGTTCTGGTGACTCATTTTGTTGCTCCTCTCCTATCGGCTCACTTCCTACAATAGGCTCACCCTCTTCAACAGGCTCGCCTGATTCTGCTGATTTATCTTCCTGTTCAATGTAGCTTTCCCACTCTCCAATTTCCCTTACAACGGTTTTTCCTCTCAATGAGATTGTCACATTCCGCCCTATCCTATGTCTGCATAATTATGTTTTGATGGTTGTTGTCCCCGTTACAGTCCTCTGCGTGCAAATTTACAAACATTGAGTGTCGACAACAATCTGCCCAATGAATTGATGAAGGTCTTCTGATGATATAGCTTCTATCTTCTTTAAATAATCCAATTTTGTGTTCAGATTATTTCCTAACTCCGTCATGTGCTGGTCTCTCTCAGGAAGCTCATAAACACTCTGTGGTAGAGATATTTGACATGTCTCATGAGCTTCTCGGATCTTAGAATAGATAACATAGAACTTTTTTATTGTCTTCTGGATTTCAATACTTAATCTATCGCCACAGTCTTTGCAAAATTCCAGGACTCCTATATCCATATCCAGCTCCTCATCAGTTAAGGCACGCAGATTTGAGGGAAAACTTGATTTTTCTTTTCTCCATTCCGACTGCTCCTTAATCTGGACCGCATGTTAAGCAAACCTGTCTTTAATCTGAAGTGCTTCAATCTTAATACATGTCATCTTTGTGATCATTTCTTTCATCCCAAAAATTTCTTCAGAAATGGATACCAACAATTGATGTATCCTCTCTTACATGTCGTGGGCCTACTTACAAAAGGTGGATAGATCCTGCCTATTTTCTGTTATCTCCTTGAGCTGTTTCACTAACTCTTCCTTTTCTTGTAGTAAACTTTCAAACTGAGGTTTGAAGATATGCATCTGTTGAGCTTTGCTGGCCTCGAGTTTCTCCAACACTGGTATACGAGTCTTTAAGTTCTTTTTCTCATCTTCTGAGATTGACAGCTGCATCTCCAGTGAATTCTTCTCATTTTCGAGCCACAGAGCTTCTGAAGTTGTCCTTAACTTCTCTTCTGCTAGCTCCTTGTATTTCCTCTTCATTTCATTCGCTTCTAGCACCTCTTTCTTCCTGTCAGCTTTTATTTCGAAGCATTTCTCTCTGTAACTCTTTACTTCGTTCATTAACCGATCAACATGGGCTTTATTTGCCTAGGCTGAAGCTACAATGCATCCTGCTTGGAATGAAGGATCAATGTCAGTCCCCTAGACTAGTGTGGTCTCCGATACTCTAAATTCAAATGATTCAGGATCAATCTCCATTTTTATCACTGTTCTGCCAATGATAACCTTCTTCCATTCGTGAAAATAGACAAAATCCAGGTTGGCCACTTGGCACTGCTTTCTGGGGTTGTATGGAGTCAGTGCCAATTCTTCAGTAGAAACAACTCCTGCATGAGCAATCCCTGGTTGGTCTATCTTTGGCATATCTAAGTCCATGACCTGTGGGCTGGATGGGTTTTGTTTAGGAGCTATCTCAGCCTACTCCTTTTCTTGTCTTTCAGCTAGCTCTGCTAATTCTGCTTGTAATCTGTCTGCCTCCTCCAAAAAAAGCCTCCCTTCTTCTTCTTATTGCTGTTTAGTAGCCCGTTCTCATAAGATCCTTTCTTCTTCTTCTCTCTGGGCCTTCAATTCCTCTTCCTTCTAGGTTATGGAGGCTTCTTCTTGTTGCTGCAATTGAGTAGCCTGCTCCTATTGAATTCTTGCTGCCCCTTCTTGTAAAACCTTTTCCTCCTGCTCCCTCTTGATTCTAGCAGCTTCTTCTTATTGCTGCAATTGAATAGCATGCTCTTGTTGAATTCTTGCTACTTCTTCTTGTTGAAACTTGGCAGCTTGTTCATTTTGAATCCTAGCAACCTCTTCATCTTGTCGCAATTTGGAAGTCCGTTCATTTTGAATCCTTGTTGCTTCCCGATCTTGGCGTTGCTTGATAGTTTGTTCTTGTAGTATCCTGTCCTCTCCCTCTTCTTCCATACCTATCAAATCTCCTGATTGGGACACTGATGCCTCCTGCTCCTTTTGGATTAGGCCGATAGGCCTAGGGGCAGAGCTCTTTTTCTCATCTTTCTTGTAGCGCTTTCCTAATGCTGTTAAGTTTTGAGCACTACGGAAGAACTCTTCATCTTGGTCCATAAGATGAGCGTACTCGAAGCTGGTTTTGGCATCAATAATGTGTTTGGCAACTTTACCACAAGGGCCATGCCTTCTTAAGAACTTCGTACCAAAATGGAAGATTTCTAAATCCTGGACATAGTTTTCTCCTTCCTTGGCCCTTGGGAGGCTGTATGCTCCTATAGTGAAAGGCATTGGTGGATATATCAATTTCTTTCTTTCAGTGAGAACCCTACTGATTCCACCAACATTGAAGAGTTACCTAAAGGCTTCCTTATATATCACAAAATCCATATCATATCTGGGAAGTACAAAGGGGGCTATGGATCCTCCACTCATTCGGATATAGGTACCTTCTAGACCATGGTAATAATCATCGAATGCTTCAATAATGGGCATGGTGTTCTCTGACATTCAATCTGGTTCCTCTACAAAAATAAGCTGATATAAAGGCATGATGAATTTCTCGCAAACCTGCTTGTAATAGCTCGCATACTTGCTTTCCCACGTGAGTTGATAGGCCATGAATAGAGGTGTCTCCTTTCTGTTCCATGAGAAACCCAAGTCAGGGAAGGTATGTTTGCTGAGTAGGCAGTCTATCAAGTATGAAGACATAAAGAATTTTGCTTTCTTTTGAGTCATTCCTCCTTGGGCAGTAGTTAGCTGTGAGACCAAGCTTTCTGAAATTATATTAGCCCAATTCAAGATGGTACTATTCATAGACATATGGAATATTGATGGTACCCATCCGAGTTTAAATATATGGCCAATTGGCATACCAAAGATCCGGCTCAACATCAGAATGATGAGTCTCTAAGGAGTCTTTATGAGGTTGCTCTCATACTCATTATTTTTCCTCTTTCTTATATGTCTTTCAACTATCATCATCTTCCTAGCGGTGTCCAACGGGTCGATAGATTGTTGTGCTATCCATTCATTATCTAACCAATCCCTAGCTGCGGGCAATCTGTAGGTAGCCGTGATATGTTCAGGAGCAAAAGATGCTAGGTTCATCCCATTCTTATCATTTATAAACCCGGTGTCGGTCTTGACATGAGGGATTAACCAACCAAGCACTTCAGATAATGGGAATAACTCAGGATGAGTTGCTGCCTTATGGAGATAGGACCTTCTGATATTTGCATATGCCATAGTGTCCTCTATGGGGTTTTGAGAGTTGTCTTGATCTCTGATGAATCTATATAAGTCACCCCACTGAAACGCTGGGGCAGAGCTCCCTGGGGGTACATTGGTGGTAGCTTGTGTATCAGTGAACATGGTCTCAAGTGAGGTATCTAGTAGGATCTCTACGTTTGAATCTGACTCTACCTTTTGCGCGGCTTTCTTCCTTGTGGATTTTCTATGCATGTTAAACCTACGGCGAGCCGGGGAGTACAAATAAGGAGTTTTTTTTTTGAAGAAATTTAGAGCATTTATTTAAACGCAATGCTTCCTACAGACTACAAATAGAAAACGTGAAAGAATTGGCTTCTAACTAAATGAATTTCAAGCATTAGTAGAACAATCATAAATTTATGTAATGTGCATTTTCACAATATAAAAAATTATTTTGGAAAATGATTAACTAATTTACGATACAATGATCATTCCATTGTCGCCGACCTTTACAAATGAAAGCAGAGTTATTCATGATGTTACTACTGTGGGCCAAAGGTTTTCCTAATACGTTTTGTGGCGGTTTTGGCTCTAAACCTGGATTTTGGTGCAAATAGTTTTGTCATTCGGGGTGTGTTCCTTTCCATGAGGATGAATGTAGATGTGGCGTTTTAACCAAATATGAGCACTAGTTACAGATTTGGGCATGGAACGTAATCTATGTGAGCAAACTACGGCCATCAAGCTGTAATGGAAATTCTTAGGGATTGTTTTCTTATTAATGGGAATGCTGCGTGGGAAAAACTTACTTAGGACACCGAGTAAGCGACAGTGGGAAAAAACCGAGACGCGTATGTGAGGATAGGGCCTTCTGGGCTCTGGTTTGCATAGGGTGGCTTCGTGTCCTCATTGTTTCAACTTAAAACTAACCACTTAACGTGTATAGGTTCGTTTGGCACATATATATAGCAACAAAAGATACCAAAGGGGGTGTAATTCAAACTGAGAACCTCAGATAACACAAAGGGGAGGGGCAGAGCACCTACTTGTCAGTTTCGTAGTATCTCCTGGTGGCTAGCGGACGTTCCGAGATGGGCGACAGTGCAATTAGAGGTTCAATACTGAATGACGAGCTATGTTCTCCCTTGGTAGTGGTGGAGTGGTTTTTTTTTATAAATATTTTTCTATGCATTCATATAGGGGAAGCATTAATTTCACGTACGTGATAGGTTGGAGAATTGATGAGCACGGGCCTCTAGAAAGACGGGTAGTTAAAACGACACATGGCCATACTAATGACCCTACCGACTTCATATTCACACATATGCCCAAATCGTTTTCTGCACCAAAGCGACGATTTTACTTTTAAGTTATGTGCTCGTAGCAACAGTCTTAGTGTTAATCTTTGCACTGATGGGCTGCACCAAGAATTGAAACTCGGGCTGCGTCCAAGGATGAGGCGCTGTTATGATGGCAGTTGTTGTAGGGATAAGTTTCGTGCATCGGCGGAGGATTTAGTCACAACATGTGCGCTAACGAAAAATGCGCCAAACAGTCGTGAGGAAAAGACCCAGAAGATTTTCGTGTCGGTGTCCCTTATAAGGTTAAAATCTGCGCTAAAGCGTCCGAAATAATGTTGGCAATTGCGCCAAAGGCGGCCAAAATAAGACTAAGATATGCGCCATGGTTAGGCCGAAATGAGCTCTTGAAGTGCGCCTAAAGCGGCTAGGTTAGTTTTAGACTTTCCGTGATTAGCGGGCAGTTTAAGTTTAAAGGTTACACAAGAGAGGCCAAAAAAAATGGTTGAATTATAGTTAAGATTATCGTCGAAGAGGCAGAGTTAGGTTTAAGATTTGCGCTGAAAGCGGAAGGTTTATGATTAAAACTTGTGCCGAAGGCGGGATATTTATGGTTAAAACCTGCGCTGAAGGTTGAAGGAGGCTTTTCCTTAGAAAAATTTAGTTGAGAAAAAACTTCTTCGGGTAGCAAGTGTTGAAGTTTTCCAAGTTGGAGTAGGATAAGCTTCAAGGAAAAAATAAACATTTGTTACCAAAATGTAAAAGGAGGGGCCCCAACATTTTTCAAAAATTTGGGGAAGGATGTTGTAGCAACAACAATTGGCGATTCACTAGCGAACACTGATCTCTAAAACAAAATCTTGTCATGATCAGAATGACTTTTAAGTTAGTAGCTTCAAGCGTAACAAAATGCCCCTCAGTTCAACTTCTAAGAATGTAGTGATCTCTTAATCATATTGGTCTTATGGGAAATGGAGGCTAAGACTTATACTTCTTTCAAACTCTCTCAAGGCCAGGATATGGAGTTAATTCTTTTAGGATTTGTCTTTATGGTGTTTTGACTAAAAGAGGACTTCCACAAGATCATAACAATGTCTCACAGGCATATTCATTTGTTCCTCATTCCCATACTGTTTGCATCTCTTTTGGATGTCTCTTAAATTGACAGCTTTAGCTGTTTGAGCCTTCCAGAAATAACTTGCTTAAATTTTCAATATTTCGATCTGGGTTATTCAATCCATAATGTCATTTTGTGTGAGTGAGAGATTTTATTTGTAGTATTAAGCTTCACGGACAGAGAAGAACCTTGCTTGGGATGAGTTACTTGAACAACTCTATAGATTGATCATTTTACTTCATCTCGGCCATGCTTTAATTGAGGCAAGAATTTCTGGAAATCAGACTCCTTGACATAATCTCTTTGGGATTTTATTTGTAGTATGGGATCATTTTAAATACTATACACCTGTGAAACATGATTCCTTTCTATGGGTCCATTAATAGAAAAAACCTCGAGACAGGCATCAATGTTAAAGTGGGTGGAGCCTTAAGATAGTGAGAGAGAAATGTTGCATCATTAGTCATTGAACTGGGGTTATTCTGACCAAATAGGAAAAGATCTCTACATTCCTAAAGGCTGATTAGTGAAGGCGAAGTCACAAAGCTATATTTTCTTTATGTCTGAAATTCTATCTTTCAAGACTTCGATTTTGCTCGAAGTTGTGTCCTACAACTATGTTGATGTATATGTAACTTCGGAATGTATTTCACATATATGTATATTTTATTCCTATAGAGATGGTATTATTCCTCTATAAGGAAGTGTCGTCATTTATATTGTAAGTGTCGTAACTTATACTTGATGGGTTATTAGATCACCTTTTTTGGGGTCGGCCCTGTATAAGTCATGTGGGTCAAAGGGTTATTAGACCACCCTATTGGGGGTCGGCCCACTCAGCATTATGTTATGTGGTTAAGTTCGAGCCTACATGAGTTAGGTAAAAAGGCAAGTCAAGTCAAGTATAAATAGAGTGCGGGAGGCACTCTATTTGCTCACTCACTTCTCACTCATGCACTCAAGGAGGAGTGGCGCACTTATGGAGGAGGAGGATCTGCTGCTAGGTTGTGTCTATCTCTCTTGGTTGGTTGTATCATTTCTCTATCTATCTTTGAGGAAGTTATTGGGGTTTTTCACCTTTATGGTTTTCCCCAAGTAAATCTTTGTGTCTCTTGTGTGCTTGCATTATTGTCTCCATGATTGATATGATGTAGATATGCTATACATGTTGTTCTATCAGTTAAGATCCTAGATCATATTGAAGTAAATTCTGAAAATTTAACATGGTATCAGAGCTAGCCTGAAAGAAGGCATGATATGGCATGTATGACACTTGTTGCACTTACGATGCTAGGGCTTGATATAGCAAAAACCAGTCATCGTAGCACTTTCGCTATAAATCCGTTTTGGCAAAGTTTTCGGATTTGAAATTGTTACAGGACAAAGATTAAATCTCCAGGTACCTTGTGTCCAAAGGACAACCTCTAATTCGTTGTACTTTGTGATTTATGATCTGTACAATATAGGGTTTCTGCCTCTTCCAGATCTGAGTCAAAATCAGGTGACCTTGGGAAAAAGGTCATAACTTGAGCTAGGAAGATCCAAATGAAATTTCGTGAAAAGTGACAGGTATTACACAGGCCAAGCTATCTCAGAAAACGTTTTCAGAGGCCGAAGGTCAAACAGTGACACGTGGCATGCCGTACAAGTTCGCTCTCCTGTATTATCCCATAAACAGGTCACGTTGCGACACTTGGCATATATCTCTCTCAGAGAATCCAATTGATGTCAGACCTATCAAGATGGAAAGACAACAGGCCGAGATATCTCAAAAAACGTTTACAGAGGCCGAAGGTCAAACAGTGACACGTGGCACGCCGTACAAGTTCGCTCTCCTGTATTTTCCCAAAACAGGTCACGTTGCGACATTTGGAATAACTCTCTCTCAGAACATCCAATTGAGGTCAGACCTGTCAGGATGGAAAGCTAACAGGTCAGGCTACCTCAGAAAACTTTTTCAGACCCTGTGGATCAAAAATTTCAGAGTTACACCAGAAACAATCAGGTACATATTTCTGTCAAAACAGAATTATTTTTTGGTACCTTCATTCATGGCTTCCGGAATTTAGGGCTTTGAAGAAAGTTGGAATTTTTGTAATCGGAGACCACGGCTGGATGCTACTGATCAAAATAGAAATTTAGAGACCAAGATCAGAATTTTTGGTTGGGCAGAAGGCCGGGCTTGATCAAACCCTAGTTCGGGACTTTGATCAGAAAAGTGGAAAATTAGGGCTTCTGTAAAAATGGGAATTTTTGAAATCTGTGACCACGGCTGGAAGCTCCTCAGAAAAATAGAAGCTTCTCGCTTTGGATCAAACATTTTGATTGGGAAGAAGAGTGGGTTTCATCAAACCCCAGTTCAGGGTCACGTCCAGTGAATCCAGAAGTTTCAAAAGCAAAATTGAGGAGTGAAACTTTGCAGTTTTCAATTTCTGAATATACCAACTTGATCAGCTCATCAAGGCACATATTTCTATCCTGTCAGAAGTTTGAAATTCAAAGTTTGAATTTTTGGGGTTTCTCTGACAAACCCATATCCAGCTCAAGGTCCAGTTCTTGCAAATCAAGTGGATTGGGTTAATCCTAGAAGAAGATGGATTGATCACCTGCATAAGTGAAGAAGTTCCTGTCTCAGAGGGAGATGAGGATAAGGCCTTACATAAGAAGATTACAAGCGATCTCGACAGGTATGACTCATCGAGGTATGTTTCGATATTTTTTCATGATTAAGTTTATGGTATGCTTGTATTCATGTTATTACGGTTAGTACAATCTTGATTTTAGACTTGTCATATCACCTTAATAAAACTATGAATGCACAATAGAAAATATTCATTGATTAGGGTGTTGACACTTATGATTGTACTAATGCATTATGGTGTTGTATGAGATTTATGTTGTCTACTAACATGAAAGGTACACCAAGAAAGACAAATCATGTTCTGGTTCAAAGAACATATGATCATGATGACATGAGGACAAAGATTCATCCATTGTCATGGATCTCATAAAAGATCCATCTACAAGGTATGTATAACTTGGTTTTATAATGGTTAACCTATGAGATATACAGGTTACTAGCACAAGTCATTGAAGAAGAACAAGAAGACATCATGTGAGTATGTTAGACATAATTAGCTAGCATGCTAATCCAGGTATGTTTTTCCTATATCAAGTTAGAATCTCACCTTGTGATAAGATCCTTTATTTAAGTATACTTGGCATGATTGATTATGATTATTCATTGAAGTTAGTACTCATGGGTTTAGGCATATTATGATTTTTACTTTGATTGATGATTTGACTAACCAGAAGAATCATGAAGGTATAGGTTTGAATAATCACAGGTTTTATGCATATTATATCTCTTATCTTGATTGATGATTCAACTAACCTGAAGAGTCATAGGTTTGAGTAATTACAGGTTTAGACATGCTATGGTTCTTATGATTTGACTAACCATAAGAATCCTTGAATGCTAATGCTTATTATTTCTGTTTGAAATGATCATGACTATACATGCTTGAGATTATTGTGTTTTAATAGTATATTAATGAATGTATGATTTTATATGATATCACAAGGATAACACATTCATGATACTAATAAGCATGCATAGGGACCAAGGATGAATATGAGATTCAAGAACAGGTAATCCAGGAAGCAAAGATCAAGAGGGAGTACACTCCAGTGGTTTATGCAAGGATGCAGATATTCAGAGGGAGTTGACCATCTCTCTACATCCCACAACAGAAAGGTGTAGAAGAAGCTACTTCAGATTAGGACTCCAGCAGCTCCTGCAAGGAAGCGAAGACTCAGAGGGAGTCCACCCAATGAACAAACAAAGATAAGTATTTTTAATTATCATTTCATGCATATTTGTTTGTTTAAATAAAATTGTTCAAATAATGTATATACTGATGTTCCTAGAATTAGGTTGTGTATTATGCATATTAGAATAATTGCATTGATGAACAGTATACTCCTAATATGCATGGGTAAGTGGCCTATGGCACTGTACAACATTCCATTGCTACTTATCTAGAATGAAACCTCTTTGCTGACATGTTGGGAGTTGTGCACACTCTTAACAATGTTTTGGTAGAGATTGGAAGGCATCTAGAAAGTTACGGAATATGGATAAATGTTGTATTGAAGCATTGGCTAAGATAACTGCATGACTGTATGGCATATTTCTTTATGTGTAAGAATTTGTTCTGAAAACTATGAGATGTTTTCTAATCATGCAATTTAACTTGTTGTGTAGGAAAGATCGTATGCCATCTCCTACAAAAGAAGAACTACAACATTTTGTTCCAGCAACAAAGATATCTATTGAAGATATTGAAGTTCCATGGGATGAAGAAATGAAATGCCATGATTCGTCGATCATGAAGAATGATGTTTGGGATGTAATCCCAAGACATGAAGGGAGGTTTGCTATGACTTCCAAATGGAACTATCAGATCAAGCATGTTGCAGATGGCAGCATTGAGAAATATAAAAGTGATGAAATAGAAGATACACCAGATGGATTCAAGACAGCTTCCTTGAATGGTGTAGTTGAAGAAGAAGTGTATGTAGAGCAGCCACTTGGTTCTGAGACACATGATAGGAAATCATATATGTGCAGAACTTGGTATGGTGAAGATAGATTGATTGCCGACACGCAGCGGAAGCTTACTACCGAGTTCGAGATGAAGAACTTGGGGATGATGCACTATTTGTTTTTTGGCATGGAGGTGTGGCAGAGTGGTGGAATCTTCCTTGGACAAGGGAAGTATGCAATAGAGATCCTGAAGAGGTTCGGGATGATGGACTGCAAGGCTATGGCCACACCTATGGCATTGAATCTAAAGCTTCTATGTGATGCTTCATCTGAGCCGGTTGATGTCTCCATGTACCATCAGATGATTGGGTCCTTGATGTACCTGACGAACACGAGACCAGACATTTGCTTTGCTGTGAACACATTAAGCCAGTTCCTGACAGATCCGAGGAGTGTTCACCTGGTTGCTGTAAAGCATTATCTATGGTACCTGAAGGGTACAGTGGATTATGGGCTCAGGTATGAGGCGAATCAAAAGTTTAACCTACAGGGTTATGTTGATTCAGATTGGGCTGGCAGTGCTGCAGATAGGAAGAGCACATCTGGGTGCTGCTTCAGTATGGGATCAGGTGTGATCTCTTGGTTTAGCAGGAAGCAGTCCTGCGTAGCACTGAGTACAGCTGAGGCAGAGTATGTTGCAGCCTGTTCAGCTAGTTGTGAGGCAGTATGGCTATGGAAGCTACTGTCTGAGTTATTTGATCTCCCGTTGGAGGCTACTGGTATCTTCTGTGATAACCAGAGTTGTGTGAAGCTGTCCGAGAACCCAGTGTTTCATGACAGGTCGAAACACATAGAGATCAAATATCACTATATCAGGGATATGGTGCAGAGAGGAGCTGTGAAGCTCCTGTATGTTGCGACGGACGAGCAGATTGCAGATGTGTTGACGAAGCCACTAGCCAGGGTGAAGTTCGAGTACTTCAGAGAGAGGCTTGGCGTTCTTCAGATCGAGGACACTTCGAGGAAGAAGTGATGGACACATTTGCTGAAGCCATTCCAAGCATGTTGGAAGGAGGATCCTTCACATGGCTGTGGATGTAAGCGCTGGATGATGAGCATCAGGATGATGTTCTGGTTTCTGCTGGATATGATCAGTTGGATCATTTTTGTATGTATGTATGCATCATGTAGATGCTGGATATGATCAGGTGGATCATGTATGCTGATGGATACATTGTGTGGATCATGTATCTTTGTATGATCAGGTGGATCATGTATGCTGATGGATACATTGTGTGGATCATGTATCTTTGTATGATCATGTGGATCATGTATGCTGATGGATACATTGTGTGGATCATGTATCTTTGTATGATCAGGTAGATCATGTATGCTGATGGATACATTGTGTGGATCGTGTATCTTTGTATGATCAGGTGGATCATGTATGCTGATGGATACATTGTGTGGATCATGTATCTTTGTATGATCAGGTGGATCATGTATGCTGATGGATACATTGTGTGGATCATGTATCTTTGTATGATCAGGTGGATCATGTATGCTGATGGATACATTGTGTGGATCATGTATCTATTTATGTATCAGGTGGATACTTGGATGATCGTGGATGACGAGCTTCTCCATATGACATGCAGCAGGATGTTGCAGTGATGATGATCAGGTTGATCATGTGTACATCAGGATGATGTTTGATGAGTATCAGATGATACTTTATGGTCGTGGATCAGGTTGTGCAGGAAAGCATGTAATTTGTGCCCTGGGAGATTTGCAGATGGTCTTTCGAGGTTTTGCCTATGGCATGTAATTCGGTGCACTGGGACATCTGGCAAATGCTCTTGCGAGGTTTTGCTTGGGAGGACATGTAATTTGTGCCCTGGGAGATCTACAGATAGTCTTTCGAGGTTTTGCCTATGGCATGTAATTCGGTGCCCTGGGATATCTGGCAGATGCTCTTGCGAGGTTTTGTCCTATGGCATGTAATTTGCTCCTGGGAGATCTGGACAGGATGAAAAAGGCCTCAGATGCTTCAGCCAGGTTTTGCCATGACCACATTTAATTTGCTCCTGGGAGATCTGGACAGGATGAAAAAGGCCTCAGATGCTTCAGCCAGGTTTTGTGGTGGACCACATGTAATGTGCTCCTGGGAGATCCGATAGGTAGAGCTGTGTGCTCGTAACAGCCTGGGATGCTTCAGCCAGGTTTTGTGGTGAGATCACATGTAATGTGCTCTTGGGAGATCCGACAGGTAGAGCCGCGTGCTTGTAACAGCCTGGGATGCTTCAGCCAGGTTTTGTGATGGGTCACATGTAATGTGCTCCTGGGAGATCCTACAGGTAGAGCTGTGTGCTCGTAATAGCCTAGGATGCTGCAGCCAGGTTTTGTGACGCACGTAATAAGTCCTGAGGATTCCACAGTATGGCCAGTGATGATGAAGACCTGCAGGTGGTGGGCCTACATCCAGTATGAAAAAGGACTGGCTCTGTAGAACTTCCTATGACGAGTAGATTCAGAGATTGATTGAGATAGCAGCAACAGTGATGATGATGATGATGACTCGATGATGATTATCCAGTGACGATGATCCAGAGAAGATGACTTGTGCTAGAAGAACTGTGCTGAGAAATACCTTCCTAGTCAAGAGGGAGTGTTGATGTATATGTAACTTCGGAATGTATTTCACATATATGTATATTTTATTCCTATAGAGATGGTATTATTCCTCTATAAGGAAGTGTCGTCATTTATATTGTAAGTGTCGTAACTTATACTTGATGGGTTATTAGATCACCTTTTTTGGGGTCGGCCCTGTATAAGTCATGTGGGTCAAAGGGTTATTAGACCACCCTATTGAGGGTCGGCCCACTCAGCATTATGTTATGTGGTTAAGTTCGATCCTACATGAGTTAGGTAAAAAGGCAAGTCAAGTCAAGTATAAATAGAGTGCGGGAGGCACTCTATTTGCTCACTCACTTCTCACTCATGCACTCAAGGAGGAGTGGCGCACTTATGGAGGAGGAGGATCTGCTGCTAGGTTGTGTCTATCTCTCTTAGTTGGTTGTATCATTTCTCTATCTATCTTTGAGGAAGTTATTGGGGTTTTTCACCTTTATGGTTTTCCCCAAGTAAATCTTTGTGTCTCTTGTGTGCTTGCATTATTGTCTCCATGATTGATATGATGTAGATATGCTATACATGTTGTTCTCTCAGTTAAGATCCTAGATCAGATTGAAGTAAATTCTGAAAATTTAACAAACTATGCTAAGAGTTAAGGTGGGATTTATCAAGTGAAGTACAGAAAAGAAAAAAAACAAAAGGGAAGGAGAAAACTATCTATAACATACCAACTTACTTGAACTGCTCATAACAAGCAAAACAAGAAACAAGGAAAACAAAAGAAACAAAGAAACTGTTTATTTATGTACAAAAACGTCTCAAATGAGACTACGCAAAGTATTGCTTCAAGGCGACGCCATTGAGGGGAAGGGTTACTTCCTCTCCTTGGAGGTCTTTTAGCTTGTAAGTGGATGGACCAAATTTTTGGGAAATTAAATACAGGCTGACCCATAAATGCTGAAACTTTGTATGTATTCCTTTACCCTCATGTGGATGATCCCATTTTAGAATTAAGTCACCTACTTCGAAATTCCTTTTGCCGGACTTCCTTTTATCAAACCACCTTTTGACTATGTCTTGGTGTTGGTGGAACCGGTCTTTAGCTTTTTGCCGAGATTCTTCGAGTTTTAGTAAAGTGTCAACTCTAGACTATAAAACTTGACTACTGGTGCCTTGGGAGGCTTGAGACAATTACAAATATGGGAGTAATAGGTTAGGAGGGAGGATGGCTTCTCTACCGTAGACGAGGGTATATGGAGAAACTCCCAAAGCATTCTTTGGAGTGGCTCTATCTGCCCATAAAGCATTTGGGAGAGCAGTGTGCCAGCTTCTTTGGTTTTCGATCACAGTTTTCTCAAGGATTCGATTGAGGTTTTTGTTTGAAGATTCTGCTAACCCATTTCCCTGGGGATAGTAATTGGTTGAATAATGTAATTTACTTCCTCTTTCATAAACAAATTCATTTATCTTAAAATATGAGAAATAAGTTGCATTGTCAAAGACTAGGGAAATTGGAACCCCAAACCTGGTTATAATGTTCTCCTTTAAGAAATTGATGACTGTATCTTCATTGAGTTTGCATAACGGGATAGCCTCTTTCCATCTTGTAAAATAGTCCATGGCTGTCAGGATTTACCGGTGCTGGAGAGAAGAATTTGGCTTTATCTCTCCAATGGCATCTATGCCCCACTGTTTGAAAGGTTCTGAAATGATAACAGGCTGCAATGGTCCTGCTGCTTTGGGTAATTTCCCAACACTCCTTTGGCACACATCACAATTGCGTGCATAGGCATGAGCATCTCTGAACAAAGTGGGTTAGTAATATCCAGCCCTCGGTATTTTGTGAGCTGTTGTGTCTCCGGTGTAATGTCCACCAGCAAGGCCATCATGTAGCTCTTTTACCACCTTACTTGCATCTTCCTTCTCTAGACATATGAGAAAGACTCCATCATAGTTTTTTCTGAAAAGTATTCCATCAATAATTTGATAAGCTGCTGACTTCAAACGGAGTGCCCTACATTGTTTAGAACTCCAATGCTCTGGTAGATACCCTTGCTGTAAGTAATGCACTAAGTATCTATACCAGGATTCAGGAGCCGTGAAAATGGGGCACACCTGAATGATATTTAGCTCAGCTTCACTTTTCCAATCTTGATCTTCATCCATTGGATTTTTAGTAAGCAATTTGAATAGGCCTTTCCCTTTAATGATGGTAGTTGGTTTAAATTCCAAATCATATTCTTGAAGAGCTGTGACCCAATTTCCTCTTCTCTCTCCCAGTTCCTTCTGAACGAAAAGGGATCTGACGGCTGGATGGGAAACTATGAATTTCATTCGGTTCTTAAGAATATATGGCCTGAAATGTTTTACTGCTTTGAATATGGCATATGCCTATTTGTCTACAATGGGATAGTTCAATTCAACGCCTTGCAGACCAATGCTCATAAAATAGATTGGGTATTCATCTCCTAATTCCACCTTTTACGTAAGCACAGCTACGAGAGAGCTGTCTGAAGCGAAGGTATATAAAATAAAATCTTTGTCAAAATCTGGACTTCTTAGAGAGGGGGCATTGGCTATGGCTGCTTTGATATCCTTAAGTGCATCCTTTTCCAAATCTGTCCATTTGAACTGCACATTTTGCTTGACCATCTGCTGTAACGGTTTGACGGTTTGAGCGAAATCAGGAACAAATCTTCGAACAAAATTAATCGTTCCCATAAATGACTACATAGATTTTTTATTGTGGGGCATGGGGATTTTATTGATAACTTGGACTCTTTCTTGATCTATTGAAATTCCTTTCTTTGAGATAATGTGACCCAAAAGTTTGCCTTCGAGAACAAAAAAGACACTTTTCTTGCGGTTTAAATATATACCATACTTCCTGCAACGGTCAAAAATTTGCTTTAAATGGAAAACATGATCTTCCCTTTTCTTTGAGAACACTATCACGTCATCTAGATAGACTACAACACAATGACCACCTAACCCCCGAAAGGCAATGTCCATTGCTCGATGGAAGGTTGATCCTGCGTTTATTAATCCGAATGGCATTCTTCGGTAGGAAAAGGTTCCCCATTTAGTATGTAAAGTAGTCTTAAGATGATCTTCTTCTACTACTAATACTTGATTGTAACCAGAGAAACTGTCTAGGAGAGAGAAAAGTTCTGATCCTGATACCATCTACAGAATCTGTTCCATCGTAGGAACGGGATAGTTATCTTTGTCAGAAGCCTTGTTCAACTTTCTAAAATCTACACATAACCTTATTTCTCCAGACTTCTTCCTTACGGGAACTAGGTTAGAAACCCATTCCGAGTGCTGGACTTTAAAAATAATCTTGGTGCCTAGTAATTTCTTCAATTCCTTTTGGATTAAGGGTTCGAGAGTGGGATGCATTCTCATTAACTGCTGCTGAAAAGGCTCAACACTTGGTTTCATTGGTATGACATGTTGAATAATATGAGTATCATATGTTTTCAAATATTGATAAGTCCAGGAAAATGCATCTTTATATTGTCGAAAAATCTTAATGAACCTATCTCTTTCACCTGGTGAGCAGCATTTACCAAGATTAATGTACTTTGGTTCAGCTTCTGTGCCCAAGTTTACCAATTCATGCTACATAGAGGAGCTATTTGTTTTAGTGTTTGCCAGTTTCTTGAACTTGCTCTGTAGGTCAAACAATCTTTCGAGTGATCTCACTCCTTTAGGCATAAAATTTCCTTTGACTATGTTTTTAATTTGCAGATCAGAATCATGTTTTTCTTCATCTATAACAGTATCTTGGAACATGTCTTCATTGGTGAGAAAACTGATGATCTGATTGTCATCATCGAACACTTTGAGATTTGTGATATTATCTGGAATAGAAGGCCTCAAAACCAATTCAATAGAGCATTTATTGTTAGTAGGCACTAACCTAGATGCAGAAGTTGCTAATAAATCCGCCGCTGCATTTTGCAATCTAGGAATAGATTTTATATTAAAAGCATCAAAATGCATGATTAAATCCCATACCTCATATTGGTAACTTTTCAAATGCGGGGAAAGGAAATGAATTGTATCTCTCACCTGTCTAACGACTATCTCCGAGTCACCAAAGACTTTGAGGTATTTAGCATTCAAATCGATGGCTTTCTTTAATCCATGGACCAAAGCTTCATATTCAACAGTATTGTTAGTACAATCAAACTCTAATCTACATGATAAGAAATATTTGTTGTTTTCAGGATCAACTAACACATACCCAGCTCCGGACCCTTTCGAGGTCTTGGAACCATTGAAATATAAAACCCAACAAACATTCTTTGATCTAACTAAGTTAGTATCTTTATCCTCTAAATTAGTAATTAAGCTAACTATGTTACAATCAATATCATCAGTCCGGGAGAATTGAAGGAGATTGGACTGCTCATCTGATTCATGACTAACAATTTCTGATTTATAATTACCCGACTCGATTTCTAAAAAACAATTTCCCAAAAATGAAGATGAAAAGGCTACATCTTCGTTCTTTTCTTCTAACTGAGTTACGTTCTGTTTCATGTGCGGTTCCCTCAGTACTTTAATTTGGTTTTTCCTATTCTGATATGGTAGCCATAAGTGGGACCAATCTGTGGCGAAATAACCGTCTAGTTTAGTTGACCAATCTCTGCTTAGGATCAAACCATAAGATTCAGGGATATCAACTACCATTATATAAATAAACTGACACACTCTAGAATCAATAGACAACCTAATAAGAACATCTTTCATTTCCCCAATAACTTTAACAACATTTATATCTAGCTGAATAATCTGGGCTAGAGATGGAATTGGCTACCCATTGATCTTTTTACAAATAGACAGAGGCATCACATTCGAGGAAGCCCCAGAATCCACTAAACAATTATGCAAATTATGATTAAAAATTTCAAAAGTTAACAGAAAAGGGAGTGTTTGGGATTTAGATTTTCCGCCAATGCTAGCTTCATTTATTTTGAGGTCTTCTTGAGTGTTTGCTAATGAAGCGCTAGATTGGGGTTAGAGAGCCTACAACAGTTTCTTTCATTGTTGAGGCAAACTACACATATCAAATATAGACACATTAGCTTTTACCTTCTTTATGTCTTCGATGATGTCATATCCCATGTCACATTCCTTTACAACTTTGGGTTGATTGTCAGTTTTATTCAAAGTTACTTTTGGTGGCTGAATTGTTTCCATGTTTGGCTGCTTATTAGGAATTTGGTTAAGTTTGGGCTGTGGTGGAATGACTGTGATGTGCCGTTTAGGTATCTCTTTGGAGGCTTTAGGCTTGAGTGTGGTTGAGCTTGGAGTCGGGTCAGCGACTGGACCTTTACTATGAGTATTAATGTTAACAGTTGAGACTTGACTTTCCTTGGGATCATCTTCAACTAATTGAGTCAAAGATACCCAATCCCATAACACCATAGTAGTGTCTGTGGCCAGTTCTTCAGGTTCAGGGTTTTGATCCTCTGGAGGATTGTCTTGGTTTGGGATCTGTGAGTCTAACATTTGGTTCATCACCAAGCTCATTGAATTTATCCATTGCAGACAACTTTTTTCAGAGTGTGGTTCCTAATGAAAGGTGCAGAAATGTTCCATTCCCACCTCATTCAAATTTAAAACAGGAGAGTTGTTCATAGGTAGATGAGGCTGATCGTTTTCTTCTCTTTTCTTGTAGAAAGGTTTAAAAGGCTTCCTGGAAGTGCTAGCTGCCTTATCCTTCTCAAGGTCTACAATTTTATTGGACAATTTTTGCATCATTTTGACTATATTTTCCATATCCGTCGAAGGTTCTTCTTTATTCCTGGTAAGAAAAAATGGTTTCTTAGCGGTTGTTGTTTTTGTTTCCGCATCAAGTGCATGCTTAGCAATGTTGTCTACTTCTTCTTCTACCTTCCTAACTTCTTCAAATTTTTCTATTAAGGTGTTTTTCTTAGTTCTTTTGAAAAACATTGCTATTGGAGGATTGAGTGCGGTTGTATAGTATTCAACTAAAGATTCTTTTGTAGGTTTAGCAACCTCACTAAAATTATTTAACAGCGTAGTGAACCTTTGGTTAAATTCTTGAACCTTCTCTTTCTTTTCCATCCCCATGGACAACAATTCTTTCATGAGTGTAGCTACTATTTTTTTATTTCCATATTTCTTTAAGAAACATTGTTCAAATTCTTCCCAATTGGCTATCGAGCTGGCTTGTAAACTAAAGTATCATGAAGACACCTTAGGATCGAAAGTATAAGGAAAGAGTCTGTAGACTACAGCTTCATGTTGCACGTTCAAAAGATTCAAAGCTAAATAGAAGCTTTTAAGGTGATCTTCAGCAGAGATACCTTTTCCTAGGTCATACCTAGGAAAAACTTTCTCAGGATTCTTAGGAACATTGTGAAAAGGTCCAACCAAATTGAATGCTCCTCTCGCCCTCCAGGAATGTAGAACCATAGCTCCTCGTGGAGAATTAGGTGGGGTATCGTGAGGAGTATGAGGTGGAGAATTATTTGGAGTGCACAACTCTTCAAGATCTAGAGGATCCTCAAGTTCTATTTCTCCAAGAGGTTCTGTAATTTCTTCTAAAGATAAGTCTACTAATTATTCAAAGCTTTGAACAAGAACTGAATCACGTGTGTACTGTCTTTCTTTTCTAGGAGCTCGTCTTCTAGGAAGAAAAGGAATCGCGTTTTAACCAGCAAGCTGTTTAACGTAAGCACGGTTATGTGTTCCTAGATTTTCTACTTTAGCAAAAGGTATAGCATATAGCGTTTCTTGATTTTCAAACTCAGAGTTGGGATTTTCTTGATTTGTCACTTCTAGATTTGAATTGTTTGGGATTGTTGTTCTAAGCGGGTTTCCAGCTGGATCTCCTCTTAAAGAAGATTCTCCTATATCATCCATACACTGGGTCCTCCTTCTAGTGACAAAAAATGTTGATGCCTCGAAAATCGTAGCATCAATCAGCAAGGGATTCTCCCTGGTAAGCAAGCCCAATTAGATCACTCACCATTTGGTCTAGGGAATCCGTTCTGTTAACGGTTCCGGCTACCGTAAGATTTAAAGATTCTTGTTCTTTACATCGGTTGCGGCCCGATCCACCATTTATGTATTTTATTTTAAAGATGAAATGCAAGTGCCCTAAGCTAAATGCAAGTAGCTAATCTGAATTAATCTAAAATCGTATAAGCAAATTTAACCTATCCTTGCAAGGAGCAAATTATAAAGATGAGTAATAAACTGGAAGAAACACCTAAATATTATATAGCCATTTAATCATAAAGATGTATCTACAGTAGAATATGAAAGATATTAAAGATAGCTTTAATTCATTTAATACATTCCATTACTCATTTTGAGATAAACATATTTGCACAGGAAAATGTAAGAGCATTAATCACATAGAAACAATTCATGATAGCAAAGAATGATCTCACAACAATATGAAGATGATATAGGAATAATCCAACACACATTTGACACATTTCCTAGGAAAAAACACCTTCTCCCAAGCTTTCATTAGGCAAAATCCAGTTCTTGGAGCAAGTAGCAAAGTAGTTCACGTACAAGAAAATTCATTTACCTGCCGAAATTCCTTAATCCTTCTCTTATCCTTCTATATATAGTTTTACAAATTGCTCCTTGAGCTGACAAGTGTACCCTAAAGTTCTAGAAACTTCTAATTTGTCATTTAGTGTTTGACTACAAAACTGAATGATTCGTGGGTACTTTTTCACAAAAGACAAAAATAAAAGGACAACTGTCTCTTAATGTATTTACACATGAAAAACTTTCTATCTTATTTTCCTAAAGTATAATAAGACAAACTAAGGCCCAGCTGGTTCTGCTGACTCATTTGGTTGCTCCTCTCCTATCGGTTCACTTCCTGCAATAGGCTCACCCTCTTCAATAAGCTTGCCTGATTGTGCTGATTTATCTTCCTCTTCAATGTAGCTTTCCCACTGTCCAATTTCCCTTACAATGGTTTTTCCTCTCAATGAGATTGTCACATTCCGCGCTATCCTGTGTCTGCGTAATTATGTTTTGATGGTTGTTGTCCCCGTTATAGTCCTCTGTGCGCAAATTTCCAGACAGTGAGTGTGGAAAGCAATCTGCCCAATGAATTGATGAAGGTCTTCTGATGATATAGCTTCTATCTTCTTTAAATAATCCAATTCTGCATTCAAATTATTCCCTAACTCCATCACGTGCTGGTATCTCTCAGGAAACTCATAAACACTCTGTGGTAGAGGCATCTGACATGTCTCATGAGCTTCTCAGATCTTAGAATAGATAACATCGCACTTTTTATTGTCTTCTGGATTTCAATACTTAATCTGTCACCATAGTCTCTGCAAAATTCCAGGACTCCTATATCCATATCCAGCTCCTCATCAGTTAAGGCACGCAAATTTGAGGGAAAACCTAATATTCCTTTTCTCCATTCCGACTGCTTCTTAATCTAGACCGCATGTTGAGAAAACCTGTCTTTAATCTGAAGTGCTTCAATCTTAATACCTGTCATCTTTGTGATCATTTCTTTCATCCCAAAAATTTCTTCAGAACTGGATACCAGCAATTGATGTATCCTCTCTTGCATGTCGCGGGCCTGCTTACAGAAGGTGGATAGATCCTGCCTATTTTCTATTATCTCCTTGAGCTGTTTCACTAACTCTTCCTTTTCCTGTAGAAACCTTTCAAATTGAGGTTTGAAGATCTATGTCTATTGAGCTCTGCTGGCCTGGAGTTTCTCCAACTCTGATATACGAGTCTTTATGTTCTTTTGCTCGTCTTCTGAGATGGGCAACTGCATCTCCAGTGAATTCTTCTCATTTTCGAGTCGCAGAGCTTCTGAATTTGTCATTAACTTCTCTTCTGCTAGCTCCTTGTATTTCCTCTTCATTTCATTTGCTTCTAGCACCTCTTTCTTCCTGTCAGCTTTTATTTTGAAGCATTTCTCTCTGTAACGTTTTACTTTGTTCATTAACCGATCAACATTGGCTTTATTTGCCTGGGCTGAAGCTACAGTACATCCTGCTTGGAATGAAGGATCAATTTCAGTCCCCTAAACTAGCGTGGTCTCCGATACTTTGAATTCAAATGATTCAGGATCAATCTCCATTTTTCTCACTGTCCTGCCAATGATAGCCTTCTTTCGTTCATGAAAATAGACGGAATCCAGGTTGGCCACTTGGCACTACTTTCTGGGGTTGTATGGAGTCAATGCCAATTCCTCAGTAGAAACAACCCCTGCATGAGCAACCCCTAGTTGGTCTATCTTTGGCATATCTAAGTCCATGGCTTGTGGGCTGGACGGGTTTTTTTCAGGAGTTCTCTTAGCCTGCTCCTTTTCTTGTCTTTCAGCTAGCTCTGCTAATTCTGTTTGTAATCTGTCTGCCTCCTCCAACAAAATCCTCCCTTCTTCTTCTTCTTGTTGTTTAGTATCTTGTTCTCGTAAGATCATTTCTTCTTCTTCTCTCTGGGCCTTCAATTCCTCTTCCTTCTAGATTCTTGCGGCTTCTTCTTGTTGCTGCAATTGAGTAGCCTTCTCCTGTTGAATTATTGCTACCTCTTCTTGTAAAACCTTTTCCTCCTGCTCCCTCTTGATTCTAGCAGCTTCTTCTTGTTGCTGCAATTGAATAGCATGCTCTTGTTGAATTCTTTCTACTTCTTCTTGTTGAAAATTGGCAGCTTGTTCATTTTGAATCCTAACAACCTCTTCATCTTGTCGCAATTTAGCAGTTCATTCATTTTGAATCCTTGCTGCTTCCTGATCTTGTTGTTGCTTGACAATTTGTTCTTGTGGTATCCTGTCCTCTTCCTCTTCTTCCATACCTATCAAATCTCCTGATTGGGACACTAATGCCTCCTGCTCCTTTTGGATTAGGCCGATAGGCCCAGGGGCAGAGCTCTTTTTCTTGTGTTTCTTGTAGCGCTTGCCTAATGCTGTTAAGTTTCGAGCAGTATGGAATAACTCTTCATCTTGGTCCATAAGATGAGCGTAATCGAAGCTGGTTTTGGCATCAATAATGTGTTTGGCAACTTTACGACAAGGGTCATGCCTTCTTAAGAACTTCGTACCAAAATGGAAGATTTCTAAGTCCCGGACATAGTTTTCTCCTTCCTTGGCCCTCGGGAGGCTGTATGCTCCTATAGTGAAAGGCATTGGTGGATATATCAATTTCTTTCTTTCAGTGAGAACCCTACTGATTCCACCAACACTGAAGAGTTGCCTCAAGGCTTCCTTATGTATCATAAAATCTGTAGCATATCTAGGAAGTACAAAAGGGGCTATGGATCCTCCACTCATTCAGATATAGGTACCTTCTAGACCATGGTAATAATCGTTGAATGCTTCAATAATGGGAATGGTGTTCTCTGACATGCAATCTGGT
The DNA here is from genome assembly GCA_027924585.1 of Larix kaempferi. Lineage (NCBI taxonomy): Eukaryota > Viridiplantae > Streptophyta > Pinopsida > Pinales > Pinaceae > Larix > Larix kaempferi. The sequence continues at coordinate 312,529 of BSBM01001751.1, forward strand.
TCCTCTACAAAAATAAGCTGATATAAAGGCATGATGAATTTCTCTCAAACCTGCTTGTAATAGCTCACATACTTGCTTGCCCACGTGAGTTGATAGGCCATGAAGAGAGGTGCCTCCTTTCTGTTCCATGAGCAACCCAAGTTAGGGAAGGTGTGTTTTCTCAGTAGGCAGTCTATCAAGTATGAAGACATAAAGAATTATGCTTTCTTCTGAGTCATTCCTCCTTGGGCAGCAGTTAGCTATGAGACCAAGCTTTCTGAAATTATATGAACCCAATTAAAGATGGTACCATTCATAGCTATATGGAATATTACTGGTACCCATTCGAGTTTAAAGATATGGCCATTTGGCATACCGAAGATACAACTCAACATCAAAATGATGAGTCTTTAAGGAGTCTTTAGGAGGTTGCTCTCATACTCATTATTTTGCCTCTTTCTTATCTATCTATCAACTATCATCATCTTCCTGGCGGTATCCAGCGGGTCCATAGAGTGTTGTGCTATCCATTCATTATCTAACCAATTCCTAGATGGGGGCAATCTGTAGGTAGCCATGATTTGTTCAGGAGAAAAAGATGCCAGGTTCATCCCATTCTTATCATTTATAAACCTAGTGTCAGTCTTGACATGAGGGATCAACTAGCCAAGCACTTAAGAACATGGGAATAACTTAGGATGAGTTGTTGCCTTATGGAGACAGGACCTTCTGATATTTGCATATACAATAGCGTCCTGTATGGGGTTTTGAGAGTTGTCTTGATCTCTGATGAATCTATATAAGTCACCCCACTGAAACTCTGGGGCATAGCTCCCTGGGGGTACATTGGTGGTAGCTTGTGTATTAGTGAACATGGTCTCAAGTGAGGTATCGAGCAGGATATCTACGTCTGAATCTGACTCTACCTTTTGTGTGGCTTTCTTCCTTGCGTATTTTTTTTGCATATTAAACCTGCGGCTAGCCTGGGAGCACAAATAGGGAGTTTTTTTTTTAAGAAATTTAGAGAAACTATTTAAACGCAATGCTTCCTACAGATTGCAAACAGAAAACGTGACAGAATTGGCTTCTAACTAAATGACTTTCAAGCATTAGTAGAACAATAATTTTTTTATGTAATGTGCATTTTCACAATATAAAAAATTATTTTGGAAAATAATTAACTAATTTACGATACAACGATCATTCCACTGTTGCCGGCCTTTACAAATGAAAGCAGAGTTATTCATGATGTTACTACTGCGGGTCAAAGGTTTTCTTAATACGTTTTGTGGTAGTTTTGGCTCTAAACCTATATTTTGGTGCAAATAGTTTTGTCATTCCTGGCGTGCTCCTTTCCATGGGGATGAATGTAGATGTGGCATTTTAACCAAATACGAGCACTAGTTACATATTTGGGTGTGGAATGTAATCTATGTGAGCAAACTATGGCCATCAAGCTATAAATGGAAATTCCCAGGGATTGTTTTCTTATCAATGGGAATGCTATGTGGGAAAAACTTACTTAGGACGTCGAGTAGGCGATAGTGGGAAAAAACCGAGACACGTATGTGAGGATAGGGCCTTCCGGGCTCTGGTTCGCATAGGGTGGCTTCGTGTCCTCATTGTTTCAACTTAAAACTAATCGCTTAATGCGTATAGGTTCATTTGGAACATATATATAGCAACAAAAGCTACCAAAGGGAGTGTAATTCAAACTGAGAACCTCAGATAATGCAAAGGGGAGGGCAGAGCACCTACCTGTCAATTTCGCAGTATCTCCTGGTGGCTAGTGGACGTTTTGAGACAGGCGACAATGCAATCAGAGGTTCAATACCGAACGACAAGTTGTGTTCTCCCTTGGCAGTGGTGGAGTGATTTTTTTTTTTAAATCCCGTTCTATGCATTCATATAGGGGAAGCATTAATTTCACGTATGTGATAGGTTGGTGAATTGATGAGCATAGGGCTGGAGGCAGATGAGCAGTTAAAACGGCACATGGCCATACTAATGACCCTAGCGACTTCGTATTCGCACATATTCCCAAATTGTTTTCTACGCCAAAGCGGCAATTTTACTGTTAAGGTTTGTGCTCGTAGTGGCAGTGTTAGTGTTAATCTCTGCGTTGATGGGATGCACCAAGAATTGAAACTCGAGCTGCGTCCAAGGATGAGGCACGGTTATGATGGCGGTTGTTGTAGGGTTAAGTTTCATGTGTCAGCAGAGGATTTAGTCACAACATGTGCACTAACGAAAAATGCGCCAAAGAGTCATGAGGAAAAGACCCAGAAGATTTTTGTGTCAGCATCCCTTATAAGGTTAAAATCTACGGTGAAGCATCCGAAATAATGTTGGCAATTGCGCTAAAGGAGGCCAAAATAAGACTAAGATATGCGCCATGGTTGGGTTGAAATGAGCTCTTGAAGTGCGCCTAAAGCGGCCAGGTTAGTATTAGACTTTGCACGATTAGCAGGCAGTTTAAGTTTAAAGGTTGTGCAAGAGAGGCCAAAAAAATGGTCGAATTATAGTTAAGATTATCGCCGAAGAGGCAGAGTTAGGTTTAAGATTTGCGCTGAAAGTGGACGGTTTATGATTAAAACTTGTGCTGAAGGCGGGAGATTTATGGTTAAAACCTGCGCCGAAGGTTAAAGGAGGATTTGCCTTAGAAAAATTTATATGAGAAAAAACTTATTCGGGAAGCAATTGTTGAAGTTTGCCAAGTTGGAGCAGGATAAGATTCAAGGAAAAAATAAACAATTGTTACCAAAATGTAGAAGGAGGGGCCCCAACATTTTTCAAAAATTTGGGGAAGGATGTTGTAGCAATAACAGGTTTACAACCCAGCCATTACGGCTTTGTTTCTAAAGCAAAACTTAAACCTTATAACATTTCAAAATATAGTGACAGGCTCTTCCTTAAACATTTATTATAATTAACAGAATTTGTAATGTTGAAATATTACTCTACGTTTGTCAACATTTTGCAAAACCGTATTCATACTCATGCATTTCAAAACAAAAATAATACAAGTTATGGTTGAGGGTTCAACCCTGCCTATGTTACATCTTAAACCAGAATCAGTTTCCAAAACCATTCTTCAAGAATTCTTAACAAAACAACTTAATCATTGTCGAATAAGTATTCTAGATAGTGGACCAAACACATTGTTTTTGAAATAGTCATTTTATTTCAAACCTCAAAAACAAACCACATACAGTAACTAAGGAAGTGCATCATGAAGTCGATGAGAGATACGGCTCAAGGGTTAAGAACCTTAAAAACAAAATTCCTTACGGCTTAGGTTTAGTACAACCAAATCTTAAACACTTTTGAATCTTGACAAAACCTAAGTATAAACAAACCAACTCTTTGCTAAACAAACGGAAACTTGCATGGTGCCAAGATCTTCACAGTTTTATGGATACCCTGGAAGGATGTCACCTAGGCTTACCAATACATCAAAGCATCCATCTCTTTTCGGGCCAACCCCAACACCTTGCCGAGGGTAGAACCTTCCATGGAAAGCAAGTACAAAAATGGTTAAACATGGAAACCGAAGCAAAGTAAATAGAAGACATTGTCATAAGCCAACCACTAAAACATAATTGCATTTAAATACTTCACCTGAATTGATTATGAAAGCACAACTGAGAATCTCGGATTCTTCAACACATACAACATGTGTATGAAGTTTCCACATCAAACTCCATGAAGAGCCAAAACCCTGTTAGTTTGCAAATGTTGAAGCACACCTGGACCTTCAAACTCCACCAAAGCTTATGGTATAGAACAAGGACTCAGCATCGAACCACAAGAGAGAGTTGAGAACTGTACAGAACGTGAACTATCCTGAGACATTGCTTACAGTAAGGTCAAGGTATCGAAACCCCGGGAGGCACCTTCAATGACTGTCACAAACCCTAAAGGGTAGGGAGCCTGTCAGCCTCACCCTCACAAATCGCAAAATGAACAAAGTGTCAAGTATGTTGGCATACCAATGCTAGGGTTAGGGTTTAAATCAAAACCCGATACCATCCTGGAGATCGACGGTGTAGATCCTACCACGAGGTAGAGCCAGTATACAACCACCAAACCTCTTTAATTAGCATTTAAAACCACATCTATCAAATCTCGGTGCTTTTCCAGCACATAATTCCACACATACAAATCCATGCATGAATCAACGTTTAAAGGTAATACGTAACAAAGGTTTGCCATCGTGTTCCATGTTCCATTCACATGAAGATTTCCACGAGAGCTGCCACCAAGGAATCCACCATATTGCATTTATTAAACCATAATTACCTTAGTACTGGTTCGAAGTGGCTACCAACACACCTTTTCACTATGGTGTTATTTACATATCACTTAACATTGTATAGTTCGTAAGATAAGAGTTAGGGTACTATGTTTGCATCATAATCAAGCAACATTGCATAGTTTCCATACTTATAGTTTATGCATATAGTCGCATACGTATAGTTTATGCATATGGTTTTCAAGCATATAGTTAATGCTCATGGCTGATGTATTTTGAAAGCACATATTAACCATAGTCGCAACATATAGCATGGTCAAACCATTTTTATGATCATAATGCATATTGTGAGTATTAGGTCATAGCCTATTAAAATGTAAAGGTATTACAAGGTATTATTTCTACATACTATGGATATAATAGTATGTAATGTTATTCCAAATTATTCTCCATAGTTTTGGTTAGAATAAGTTATCACCTTGTTTTCTTCAATAGATAAAACCAATCAAAACATATAAATACAAAATCTATGGAGATAACCAAATCCAATTGCACAATTTATACCTGAGTTTCTCTGCAAGGTAGATAACTTCTCTACGCATAGTATTTTAACTATAAAAGCTAACATTGTACTGCAAGTTTAATTTGAAATGCATTGATATACTTCAGTTGAAACTTCTCTGTCTTACCTGCATTTTACAAATATATTTTAGGAGCATTAGCTAGTAATAGCTAAGTAAGCCTCGGGGCGTACACAAGGACCCCTTCATTATAGTGCGACGATCAATTAGTCACTAGAAACAAAAATGTCTAACATAGAACGAAAGTAACATTTTGTATGCTAACAATTAAGTACATAATGCAAGCATTGGAATATTCAACATCTTGACGTTGGCTGGACGATAATTGACTTTACGACTTTGTAAGACATTAGTTAAGTTAACTGCTGTTAATACAATTATTGTGAGTCATATGAAATTTGAACTCTTAGTCATTAATGACAAATTTTAAGAAGTTGTTATCGTTAAGCACTTTGTTTAGCGTTTGGTTGTGTTTAAATTAACACTTTTTATTTCGCATAGCAAACACAAGCAATTATTGCTACTTGAAAAATTTTAAATTTTAGTGAAATTTTGGGGATGTTACAAATGGTTTTCTCTTGGCCAAGATAGGATCGGTTAAATTAGATTAATTTTCAATTTTTAGTTTAGTTTTTTCTATCTTTTATTTAGCAATTGTTAAGTAGGTTAGTTTACTTCTTTTATTAAATACTCTTTGATAAGATCTTAAAAAAACCTAAGACAGAGACTCTCCTTAAGAGAGCAGAAGATAGACTAGAATAACCTGTAGATGATAGTTAGTTTTAACTTAGTAATTTTCATTAGGATTTAGTTTAATTTTTTTTTATTTGTCAAATAATTTAGGATACACATTCTCTAAGTTTAGGTAGTAGATCTCTCCCTAAGAGAGTCAAACTTAAATGGTAGCAGAACCATAACCTTCGGTAATTAGCCATACCAAACTTACCGGGGGCTGCTTTAAGCACCTTGTGTGGGTTAGTTCCGTTTAGATGGCTATAGATGGAAAATACGACCAACAAATGGTGCTAGAAGGAGGGCCATGAGGTAAACAAATAGTTTTGTTTCATAAAACATTTATCCTCTAGCTCTTGGTTTTCATTGTTTTTTTTCTTACTTTTTTAGTTGTAATACATGCACTATAGAGCTAGTTAGATGGAAAACTAACCTCTTAGGAGTCAATGTTTTTAATTTTTATCATTTATGACTTCTGCTCAAATCCCTACATGGGTGTCCAATTCTGCACTGAGCTTGCAAAGGCCTTTGCATGAACGTCCAAGAAAGGTAGTAGATATTTTGCCAAAATTCAATGGCGAGGGAAATAATTCAGCTATTGAGCACATTAGAAAATATGAGTCGATTATATGTCTTCTTAATGTTATTCATGAAGATATTGTCTGCAGGTTGTTTCCACTCACTTTTGAAGGTAAGGTTTTAAGTTGGTTCAATGTTTTACCTATCAATTCAATTCATAATTGGTCACAATTCAAAAATTTGTTTGAAAATGCTTTTGACGATTATAATCCAATTAAAACTTATCAAGATCTTAGTGAAATGCAGGTGGACGATGGTGAATCTATTGGCGATTTCAATATTCGCTTCCGACGGGTATTCTATAGCTTACATGAGAGCCATAGACCTTCAAAAAACATCATTTTAGAATGGTATGTACAATCCCTTCCAAAAGACATGTCCATGTTCATTTTACAAAAGGGCATAACGGATTTACATGAAGCATGTGAGTATGCTCAAAAACTTGTAAAGGATTTCAAAATGTATTCTTCTGAAAGTTTTATCCTTTCTCTTTATATGATGAAAAGTGTTTTGAGGATGAGTAAAAAATTTCATTATTATCTAAGTTAGAGGAACCAGTTAATGTTTTATGCAATGAATTAATTTATTTACAAAATGGAAGGAACTTTCAAACAATTACACATAACACAAAAGGTGGATTAACCGAAAAGTGCATCCAAAGTTCTCTTTATAATTTTTATTCCCCAAGTAGATATGTTGAATGTCTCACTTATAACCTTCATTATCTAAAATATGAACCCAAAAGTTTAGAAGAGGATTCTATGTCTAATGCTTCTAATGTGTCAAATGAAGATTCAATCTTATATAAGCATTTGTCTTTTTCTTAATTCAGTCATATCATGGATGAGAATAGAATTGGGAATAAAAATGATTTATCATATACTTCGCATGATTTAGAAAATTTTCTTTTAATAGATGATAAGCATGAAAATACTTTTTCCTTCCCATTTGATCAATCTATGCATCCTAATGTTGACAAAGATCTAGGAATTATTAATCAAAACCTTCAAAGCATTAGTTGTAGTTCAGATTTCGAAACACATAAATTGAATCCTTATTATTTTCAGAAATATGAATTAGACAATCAATTAATTGATTATCTTTCCTCTTCATCTACTAGCTTAAATTATCATGAAGAACAAAATGAAGATAGCTCTTTGGATAAAGAATTGGCTGAAATTGAAAATGAATTTCAGAGTATTTGTTCTAATTACAACTTGATTAAAGATCAAATTGTTAAGGAAAAGCTAATACAGACAAATATTTTGAAAAACATGAAAAGCCATGCTTTTGTCTATTCTAAGGAAGAAGATGATAGAAATCAGTCAATCCCTATTCACAACAAAACACATGCCTATGATGTTGATTTGGTTAATTCACAAAATTATAAGCTGGAAGAAAAACCTGTTGTTGGTTTACCTTGTATAAACTTTACAAATGTGAAAGATTTTGAAGAACCACAAATTTCAGAAAATATGATTGATAAGAATGTTTTGTATAACAATAAAATTTATTTAAATGAAACATTCTCTATTAAGTATTTTTCCGAATCATCAAATTTTCTGTGTCCTTGTGATGAGATATCTACTCAATTCATTGAATCTTATAGCTTCCAATCTGATTTACATGATCCAATTTTCACATGCTTGGAAGAGACATATTTAAAGAGATTTCCTTTTCATTTTCCTTTCTTTGTTGATAGTAGATTTGATTTAATATTTCCTATCATACAATATGAGGCACCTCGATTCCTAATCCCGATGTTTGACAAATTCCATTTTTCAGAATTGGAAGTGCTTCAATGGCTTCATTGGCCATTTGACTTTACTTAAGCTTCTGTATATATGTAGTTTAGCTTAGGATTAGGATATTTAGTTAATTAATTAGTTTATTTTTAGTTTCAATAAAGCAGTTAGCAAGGATTCTGATGATAGGTGATCCACTTCCCAAATATGTTCAAGGAAATTTTCAATAATTTCTTTAGCGTTCTTGTTCATACTATGTTCTTAAAACATTTCTTATTTTTCTGACCTTTAATATGAAATGTTTAATTTAACATGATGAGACGAGAAAATATATCTTTAATTCTTCTTTTGATTTCATTCTTTGACATGGAATTTAACATGGATCTCTTATTTTCAGATTAATATCATAAACTACTCATCTTAGGATCTATCTTTTTCATTTTGATTTCCTTTTTGTAAATAGTGATGAATGAAGGATATGGTTTCTTCAAAATTATCATCCATTAATTAAATTAATTTTATCATGATCCTAAGAAAAGAAGATTTTTTTAACAATTGAATGATTTTGCAATATTCAAAGATTTTCGAAACTTGATGTCAATGGAGAGCTTATGATGCTTCTTGTAAAATCACCAAGTCTATTTCATCATATCTATTTTTGACATGCATATTATTCGCATCTCCTATTTTTATTTCCGGTCCATATTGACCATTTATTTAAAGTTTAATCCTTTGTATCTTTAATTGTGGTCAAGTTAAATATTAGGAGATTTGTTGTCATTCTTTATGCAAGTCATAATTTTGTGATTTCTACATTATTTTGTATAGATCGTCTTATGGAATATGGTGTATCTCGATTTTTAAACTTTGAGTACATTTACCTTCTTCGATGGTCAACTTAATTTTTGGATAGATATCCATCTTTTGCTTGTCTTCCAAGATTTATCATCTTTTGTAAATACTTAATTATTCTTTTCTTTTGAATTATGATACATAATTTTGGTTGAAATTTTGATTGATCCTATCCTATATATATATGTTTCCGTGTTTTGGTTAAATTAGTTATTTTTAGCTTTCGTTTTGTTTTTTCAGTTTGCTTGAAGTTAGAAGGGGTTATTGTAAATAAATAAATCTTTGCGGTTTGAATCTCAGTAATTGTGAGAAAGTGTTGTCTTTCATATTGCTCAGTCTAATCATATTTTCTTAAATTTGAAACGAATCTGTTACAAAATTTAAAATATTTGTGAATACAATTAGGATTAATCCTCTACAGCCCATTTTTGCTATTATAGTAAAGATAGCTGGTGAGTTATTTCTTCAAAACCTTGTACTCGAAAAATCCTTATGAATATGGATTATCAATCATCTTTCAAGCTATTTACAATATGAAGAGTGTCTTGATTTGTTCTATTTATAAATTTTTGCTTTTATGAAATTGGGAAGGGGAGGTCTTAGTAATGAGTTGGTGCGCTCAGGATCATGAGCATCATTGGTATGACATTACCTAAATTCAGTTACCATACTGTGGCAGTGGCTCTTGGTCTTATGATCAAGAGATACGGGGTCTCAGTAATGAGCTAGTTGATTCATCTCTGATGATGTTTGTGAGTGACGTTGTCATTTGGTTACGAAGATAGGGAAGCGATTCCTTCTTTTATAAAGAATAAAATGTTGAAAAGTATAAATAAGTAATGTATGAAAGATGGAACGGGTTCTAGGCATTTTTTAGAAAAGTAAATAGTTATATCTTTGTACTGATGATTTTGATTATATTTACTTTTTGGGTACTTAGTTTTGATGAGGTAATATTATTTGGCTCATCTATAAAACGAAAATCTTTATCAACGGTATGGAGGAGGGTTCTGAAAGTATTTGCAACTATGAAAATCATTAAACACGGGTTTGTATCAGATTGAGATTATCATATTTATCAGAGTAAGTCTACTACCATATCTTACTCAATTGTTTGAAGCAAGATGAACATAGATAATTGGTTCGCCCAGGTATGTCACCATTTGTTGGCCCCCAACAACTTCCCCTTTATTTTGCAAAATAAAGCCCCTCCCATTAAAATTTGTAATTTTTTTGTTTTTGGTTTTCTTTTATCTTATCTTCCTTGCTTTGGTAGGTGAGTTCTTGGATTTCTTTCTTCAAACCTTCGCTTTCTACGATGCTTGTTCTTTGGCTTGGCTTTCATTGTATAAGGATTGGGTGATTTGGATATCTTTGTCGTTGGCGTCTTTTGGCCTTTTAGTTGATGAAAAAAACCTACCTACTCTTACTTGAGCTTATTCGAGGTAATCATATCCTTCGGTTTGGCTTGGTTTGTTTTATATTATGCTTCGACAATTGTAACAAATTTTAGTTCGTTGGTGTATTTGCTGATTAACAACCATTTTGGTAGATCATAATTAATTAAATAAAACCTCAATTTTAATGATTATGATTTACGTCTTGAAAGAATTTATATCAAATAACGGGACCATGCTCTTACTTTTGAATTTGAATGATTCTTTAAATTTTACAGGCCTTTAACATTTGATTTAAATTCTTACCATTCATGAAATTGAGATTGATGATTTGTTTTATACTTACCGCATTGGTCTTCTGGCTTCTTTGTGGCTTAAATGATGATTGCATACTTTTATTTGAACTTTCCCGAGTTGATCATATCGCTTTATTCACTTGATTTGGATCAATTTGATTCTTCGACAGCCTTACGACATTCTTCCCAAATTTTGACCTCCACTTCATTAATGAATTAAACAAGCTTCGTGGAGGATATAAATCAATTAATTAATTGCTTATTTTCAAAACATTGGCCCACTTCTAATAAGAATGCATGTCCAATAATATTAGGAACACGTTAATGATGGTTATTTTGAGTAAATTTATTTATTTGTATCACTATTTTGCTCAATATTTTCTCATGTTTATTGGCAAATGAGAAATGTTTGAAATTTTCACATCTTAACTAAATTACATTATTTTCATTGGTAAAATTCTCAATTTTTTTTCTTCGTAAACTACATAAGGGAATTAGTATTATAGTACAAAAAAGGTTACATTCACATGCGAAGCTGTAGCTCTGAGATCGATCATTCGCCTCTCAATTGTCAGATAGTTCAGAAAAGAGCCCTCGTGGGCAGGCCCATGGATGGGCTGAGAGTCTAAAACATAATTACATTCTTCCATAAAACAAAACAAACTAGAACAGACAGTCAAAATAGAACGTTACAAACATTATTTGACCGAAATAAGGCATCCGAAGACGCTAACCATTGCAAAAAAACAGGAGTTGGGGCTTCCTTAGGAGTTTACATCTGCATCCAGGGGGTTGGGCTTGTCCTCATTGATCGGGCAAGAGCCAAAGAAATTATTGTCCCAATTCTGAACTGGGAGCTTGGAAGGCAGTGATTCTGTCTTTCATAGGGTGGCAAGATCACCTTAAGCTTTCCGGACTCTTTTGAAATGCACAATGTCAATGGTCGTGGGGGTTGGAAATGGAGCCTCAGGGGGAGGGTCACTTGAAACAACAACAACGGCTAGAGAGACAGGCCCAACAGGGGAGCCATGAAGAGGAGCTGTGATTTCCACCGCGACCGCGCCAGATGGATTCTGCAAAGTAGAGCCCAAGGAGTGGGCACTAGGAACCTTAGCCATGCAATCGAGGGAGAGAGCATTGAGTCCTGCAGCTGCATCCTTGCTGGAACTAGGGACATTTGGACTCAAGTTGCGGTGGGAGAATCCCTTGCCAAGGAAGGAATACTTTCCTCCAGCCACACTAGATTCGAGAGCAGCGAGCATTTCATCTAGGAGAACCATGTGGATACAGGTATCCATAATAGAGGCCTTAGTCATATTCCAATTGGATAGAAATTCCTCTACCAGAGAACCCAACATATTCTGCATTAGCCAATAGTAATTAACCTGATTTCCTTGACTTCCGGAGGCCAGAATATCAGAGACGTGGTTGGCCTCCCAACAATCAACTAGCCTTCAAATAGGAGCAGAGATTATGTTCTCGTAGCCACTATTGGCTTTCTTTTCAGCCTCCGGATAAGTGGTTATCCAGCCTGCACCATGACTTGCACCCCTCCTAGAAGTTCCACGAGGACGGGTCATGGCGGAATCAACAGTCTCACCGGCGAGGAGGGACAGAACTGTGCTAACCGGGGCCTAAAGCTGCAGAGGAAACAGAATAAGTGAGCCAAGCTATTGCAACAGCATATAGAGAGGCTTCACACGGGGAGACATGATGAGCGAGCGGTTCCAGAGAGAGCACATGGACATATACAGACGAGCCACAATGAATTCCAACCACCAGAACGTAGTGGATATTCAACCGGACCTCAAGCGAGAGTGTCGACACATCGGATGAAGAGAGAAGACTTAAATTCCCAACCTGGGCGATGACGCATGCAGGGAGCCACTACCAGATGGATGAGCCAGTTCGCCAGGTGGAAGCCTGTCGCTCTCCTTCGTGTCGCTTTCAGAATTAACACCTGCAGTCGAGGGATTGGTAAACTTCTCATTAATAACATTATCAAGTTACTTTATTATCAATAATGAAAAACCTGATAATTATTTTATTGATTGATATTATTTCATTAAAGGCTTTTGAAAGTAGCATAACCTTTAATGCTTGTAATGCTAAATCAAAGAAGTTTTTCTCCTCATAAATAATGAGTTTATTTTGGCAAAACATTTTAATAATTTATGCTTTACATCTAAATGTAAAAGGAATTTACTTTTTCAATATGGTTATCGTTTGAAGAAATTTCTCTTAATTATTCATGCCATATGGATTCCGATAATAAGTTGGAATGTATAACTTATGCAGGTTGGAAGTATTAATTATTTGCAATAAGTTCGGGGAATGGGGCTCTAAATTAAAGGAGAGAACGTGTTAAGCAAACAGCTGGAAATCTAGAAAGATTCCATTCACCAAAGCAGACACGGTGGTGCATTAAGACTTCAAGTGAAATTGTATTGGTCAACAAATGTCGGTGGAATCCATGTAAGTTGAATGTGATCATATTTCAGTCCCTATGAAGAGAATGCCATCAAAGTCTATGTCACGATAGAGAGGTTTAATTGCTTGTCAATACAATTAGCTTGGGCATAGTCATGCACGGTTGGATAAAAGATATGAAGGATTAAAAGCATAGAGAATTGCACCGAATTGATGGATTCAAAGGGATAAATTATTTTCCTTTCTTGTTTTTTATCATCCATAATCTTTTTGTATTCTCCCTTTTAATATATTATGATTTAATTCGTATTTTGCAAAGAATTTTCTTTTTATTTGATTCTTCCTGTCACTTTATCTCTAACAGTAATCCTTTCATTTGCTTATTTTACAGTAATCCAAAAATTATGTTTCTTTGTTTCTCTTGAGGATTCAAGTACAAAAAAGAAGACTGTATATTGGAGTAAAGACTTAAATGTGCTACAAGTTTATTGGAATTTCGTTCCTGTGATTTGGTCCAGCACTTGTTCTAAAACTGGTATCATTTTTGGTCAAGTTTTTATGAATACATATATATATTCTCCATATTAAATTTTTTCTCCAAACTCACTTATAATTATACTTTGATATAATTGCATGAATTTTGATTGAATTACTCAAATCACAAACGCATTTCTGTATTTGACTTTAATATTATATTTTTCATGTTAGTTAATTTTCATTAATTAAACTTGACTGTACGATATTCATTATATTAACTTACTAATTGATTAATCTGTACTTTTACAGATATTCACTTAGGAAGTTAATCATTCTTAAGTCCAAATATTTAAATGTTAAATGTCGATAGCTCTTCGACATTTTATGTTATAGGACAATAAATAATTTCTTATATATTGCTCTTTAAATCATAAAATTATTATCGAACTGAAAGTTATTTATAATATTAGATTTGATAGTTTTTTTCATGGATATATTATTTGAATTTCTGTTATTTATATTGTCAATAGATTGTTAACATAACTAATGGTTTTCTCTTGGCCAAGATAGGATCAGTTAAATTAGATTAATTTTCAATTTTTAGTTTAGTTTTTTCTATCTTTTATTTAGAAGTTGTTAAGTAGGTTAGTTTACTTCTTTTATTAAATACTCTTTGATAAGATCTTAAAAAAAAACTAAAACAAAGACTCTCTTTAAGAAAGCAGAAGATAGATTAGAATAACCTGTAGATGATAGTTAGCTTTAACTTAGTAATTTTCATTAGGATTTAGGGTGTGTGCAAGAAGATGAGGGTCACTTTAGATGCAATGCTACTTTTTTCAAAACTCGTTCCTGATACGTAAAACATAATGCGTTTGTGATATTTAGCACCTGCCATGGTAAGACCCGAGCCTAACATGTCATTGGACAAGTAGGATAGGTAACCATAACGCGTACGTGTTATGTAGTTACAAAATGCATACGCGTTATGTAGTTACAAAACGCATACGCGTTATGTAAATCTAAAAATGAATTTAAATACACAGTCCTGACGATTGCCGACCACCCGCGGCACTCACGCATCAGAAACGCGAAATAGAGGCAAAATAGACCCTGGACAAGGACGGTTTGTGGCCCACTCAAGTATCTGTGTTGCTCGATTTAGTTGGAGGGGAGACAAATTCACCGACGGATTGTCATCTAATCAGGTAATTCATTCACCCATACCATTTATTTGTCATTTCTTAACCTAAATTACTATTTTTTTATTGTTTAAAACAACCTAGCTTTGTAATATTGATAAAATTGGGAATAACCCAATCTCTAATTAAATTCACATCTCCCTCAACCAAGATGAGTGAATAATTAAAATGAATCCCTTTTCAAAAACTCAAAAATTCACAATCCAACCAAAAATTGAAAAAAATAAAACTCCCCCCTTTCTACAATGTATTCATCTAAGTCACCCGACACGAAGACACGGGACACGAGTGTCCCCACCAGGCTTCAAATTTGAAGCCTTCAGGCCACTTCAAATTTTACCCACACGTCATAGAAGGCCACTTCAAATTTTACCATGCAAAAAAAATTTAATTTCATGGTAAGCCCTTCAATAATTAAATTAACCACTACTGTTTAAAATTGCAACAGAAGGGTAGCTTCAAATTTCACCCATCAACAATTTTTAGTGGGAAATTGGGAATGCGGCTACTAGCTAGGTGACTTGGGAGTAGGACTCGGTTACTCTCCAATATCCACGTGTTCGATCATCCATGGATCATGGACCATTGGGCCTCTAATAATATCATTGAGAAACTTACGTGGACGGGCTTACACTGAGTAGCCCATGGCTTGAACGCTTCGAAGTTCTCGTGTTTGTAGCAAGCGCTTACGTGTTTAACACATTTAATGGCATCAACAAAATTATTAAACCTGGTAGGTGGCTCATACGTGTTGTTTCTAGCGGGATTACCAAGTTACAAGTTATCACATACCAATTCGTGAATGCTGACTCCATGAGTTAATTGAGTATTCAATGTATAATATATTATGTTAATGTGCCCCCGCGAATTTGGCATTTCAGACAAAATCCACAATCCATAAACTTCTTGTAATGTTGTAGGTTGTTGCTCCTACCCGTGGCCCCTACCTATAGCCCTATGTTTTCTTTGTTGTATCAAGTTAATCCTACCGTCTACGGCTCCCAGCCTCACACCCTGTGTTTTCTTTGTTGTATCAAGTCAATCCTGCAGCTCCCGAGTTCCACCTTTTGTTTTCTTTGTTGTATCAAGTCAATGCTTGAATTCCATGCTTCCATGGCTCCGACCATCAATATATAATATTGCATGAATAGAAACAAGCTTTTTCTTATACCCCTATTCCACTGTGGTTGAGCTACTTCCAAGTTCCACCTACCCTATCTCCTCCAGTCCTCCAGGAGAGTTTGCGAAATATGGTTGTGTTATATGACATATAATGTTCAGTGCTGCTATATCCACTGAAAAATAAAGCCTCTCAACTTTACTACGTCAGTAAACATTGAAATTTTGATGTACTATTACATTTTCAAATGAAAAGAATAACTTATTTTTACATGGCAGCATTGAAGAGTTCAATATCTCATAGCCCTTCATAGTGAAATGGGACCCCACCCTTCAAATTTGATCCCTAGTCCCCACTAGACACGGTGACCCCCAGAATTAGGACACGTAGGACACGATGACCCCCGAAATTAATATATTTTTAAAATATAGACATATAGATCCAATAAAATTTAACATTTACAATTACAAATATGAAATATTCAATAGAAATTAGATCATTCACAAATCACAACACATTTGTCATTCACAATCACAAATCACAATGAGACATTGAGACACATAGATGCAAACTCATCACTGCCCTGATCCTCCTCCTCCATGCCTGAATCAACAAACTCATCACTGCCCTGATCCTCCTCCTCCTCCTCCTCCTCCTCCTCTATGCCAATCTGACTAACTTACTTTTTAATTGTCAAATGTTTAATTTTAAGTTTTAAATGTATGTAAGTGAATGCCATTAAATTGCTTACTTGAGTTTGATTGAATACATGTTCAATTTTGAAGAGACGTCATTATATACCATGTATATGTTTCTAATTATTTTTGTATTAATGTGTTTATTGCAGTTGTGGCTATGGATACCAATGCCGAGATATTGATTGAGCTTGCCCACTTGAGGGGCATAAGTGCAGCTTTTAGTGGTGGTGACAGGATTCGCCGTTCACTTGCATCAACCTTGGATGCAATTGTGGACACCATTTAACAATATACCAATGTACTATATGATATTGCATCTTACAGAGAAAGAAAAAGACAACAATATGCTGATGGGCTAGACTACAATGCAATAAAAAAGTTGAAAATATCCAAAGACATCATATTTGCATTGTTTAGGGACCCTCGGACGGGGGAAATCCCAAATGAAAACAGGCTGCATATCTCCATTGAGTGGTGCACGTTTCAACCATTTGTTGATAACTGGATGGACAGATGGTACATGGTTTTTGATATGCCACCACACAACAACAGGGAAATTCCCTTATATTTCCTTCGAAAGATGTACGCAGAGTTCATGTTGCATAAACACGTTAACTATTTTGACATCTTGCAGTTTCAGGGGATCGATGGGGGGATGCCCCAAAACCGACCCAATGCCAGGCTTCGAGACCAGGATCGCCCTATCCCTGCACCTCGCAGGAAGTTGCCTGGGCCAGATGTGCCACCTGCACATCGTATTATTCCGTAGACACGGGATGCATTTTTGAGTTTGGCACGGGCGGTTGTTCGCCATGGCACGATGGTTCAACATATGGGTGAGGAAGGGACATCTGTCCCTGGTGTGGTACATACACCAGCTCGTCACCATGCAGGACCATCAACTAGTGCAGGACCATCAGGACCATCCACTAGTGCAGGACCATCAGGACCATCCACTAGTGTAGGACCATCGACACATCCCCATCCTAGTACTGATCCTCACGAGTGCACATCATGTGGTCGTCCATGCTATGGTATTGCCTCAGATGTTTCCTTCAGTGGGTTTTTGAGAGAGGTATGTTGATGGTTAATTGTAATAAATTCTTCATTTATTTTCGTCTTTGTACACATATATATAGTTTGAGCTAATATATTAATTTTGTGAACTTGCAGTTGATGCTTTATGCCGGTAGTGACGCCCCAGAGACGGATGTTCCAGACTCTACAGGGGGGCATGATGCTACCCATTTGGTAGGTCCATCTTATATACCACCTATTGCTGTATCTCACACCGAGGTAAACATTTTAAAATTTCAGTTTTTTAATACTTGTTAATTTGTTAATTTCCACATACTTTACATTTTAGTTCATTAATGCTATCTACGGTCTAATATTTACAATTATTAAACTTGCAGATGGCAGATCCTTCACTGGGGCAAGGTAATGTGGAGGTGGTACCCATGGTCATACCATCCCATGAAACATCTGGGCTCCAGGTAAACAATTAAAAATGACATTTTTTAAATACATGTTTGTTTGTTGAATCATGCATGTCTAACTACATGAAAACTTGCTGACTGTAGGCACCATCCGAGACATCTGGACCATTGCCTGGATTTGCATCTCCCTCCAGGCCATTCGTGAACAAGGGTCATGTGTATGTGAGGCGTTCTACTCCTAGAAAGACTCCAGCTGCCCACAACCATGGGCTTACTCACACCATGGTAATGTATATCCTTTGATGATATTTGTTGTTTAACTTGAAATCCAATGCATAAATCGTTTTTGTTAATGTTTGAATTGCATGTTTACTACATCAGGAACCCGAGTTGTCTACTGAGAACCTCGCATCGATGGTTGATGCAGCAGTTAGTGTCGCATCTGCAATGGCAACTGATCACACACAGGTATGTAACTATTTCAACATTATCTTTACATAGTTTATTATTGTTGTCTATTGTTTATTCATGCATTTCTAACTATTTCAACATTTTTTCATTGTAGCCACCACCAGCAGGAGCAGTTCTTGGCCCCCCTAGTTCGACCATCCTGGATGTTCAACCAACGGCTCCATCTGCTACACAAGCAACGCAATCTCTTTTGTCAGTTGAGGTGAGATGTCCATCAGTGACCAAGTGTTTCATGCACTTTCCATGCACCAGTTGATCATTATTGAGCTAATGTATTAGTGTACATAGTTAGTTGAATTTAACAATTGATATTTAATTTGCAGGATCCAGAGATGCACATTGATCCTAGAGATGTGCTTAGAGGATCAACGTCGGGAAAGAACAAGAGGAAGCTTGAGTTTTGATAGTTTTGGACACATGTGCTTTTGGATACTTTTGTATATATATGTACTTTTCGATACATTCAGTTTTGGAGACATGTACATTGACTTTATTATGCATGTACTTTTGGATACTTTTGGATATACATGTACTTTTGGAGACATGCACTTTTGGATATATATGTACTTTTGGATACATGTACTTTTGGAGACATGCACATTGACATTTCACTTATAAATGAATGATATATTTCACTTTGTATTTGTTCTTCGGTTTCCACGTGTTCTTGTGTCAATCTAATGTGTTGATTTGTGTGGATTATCTATTACTCATGAATGCACTATGTCAAAAGAACAAACTATTATATTCAAAGGTTTCAACGAATTCATTACATGCATGCACTAATTGGTATCTAATTAAAATTTGTGATTTTGGATGATCATTACAAGTTATGTCAAAGTTCTTGCTTGTGTAATTTAATCAAACTAAATGCAATACAATGTTTTTCAAGGTTTCAACGAACTCACTCATGCACACCCATTGCCATCAACTACCAATGAAAGTCTAACATTATGAGGTTCTTTTTTAAAATGGGTAATATTTCCTTGATGATCGTAAATTGAGAACCATTTGTAGCCACTCATATAATACCATCTTCACTTATCTTTGTACATGATAATCCATAAAATGTGCTATGTTTTTTAACCTAAACAATCATCAAAAACCTAGAATTATAGGGATATGACAAAGAACCTTATGGGGCACCTTATATATTACCTAATTAGTTCAATATCTATTGATCCCACATTCATGGCATTTTAAATTTGTTGCATGCTATCCATAATATATCATTTGATCATAATTAGGACATGCATCAATTGTTTGATACTCCTTTTTTGTATCTTTCATAAGGGAACACAATTCTCAATATGTGCAAGGTAAAGTATTTGATGGTTATAGGAAAATATTACCTAACAATCTATAAGAAAAAATCAATTTATGTACTAAATAATGGATATCGCAATGTAGTTATTACAATCACAAAAAATATTAAAAACATATATTTATTATTAGAGTTATTGTGTATACATAGGTGCATCCTCATCCATGCAAACAAAGGTGTCATGGATCAACCTATTATCCCTTTATTCTCAATAATATTAGTATCATTATCTTCCATAGGATCAAATTCAACTCCATCACCCCCATTATTACTACTCTAAATTGCAGCCTTAGGAGTTTTGATCATGTGTTTTTGTCTCTATAGGAGTTTTGAAATATTATACTCTTTCAAAAATAATATGGAAGTTCAAATATTTAAAAGTGGCTTAAATTATAAAATGGGTGGAAATTCACCAAGTGTCCCTGAACGACATTTTCATGCGACTTGCAACTCGACATAACTCGGAAACCGGACATCGGACTGACGAACCGTCAACTCCGTTGGTCTCCTGGCATGCAATTACCTCTAGGGGGCTCTCTCCCTCGTCTCCCCATGGCCCAGTGGCTTCATTGTGCATTCATTTCGTAAACTAGGGTTTTGCTCAGTTTAATTGCATGCAATCTCGCATTGGTGGGTCAACTCTGCAAAAACCTCCCCCGAGCCAGTGTTGGAAGTGTTCCCATGTCAGCATTTCCCACACACACTTGCAGGAGCCAACGGCACGCAATCTTCCTGCTCCGTTTTCTTTTTGGCTCCCGGACGGAAATTCACCAAGTGTCCCTGATCGACATTTTCATGCGACTTGCAACTCGACATAACTCGGAAACCGGACATCGGACCGATGAACCGTCGACTCCGTTGGTCTCCTAGCGTGCGATTACCTCTAGAGGGACCTCTCCCTCGTCTCCCCATGGCCCAGTGGATTCATTGTGCATTCATTTCGTAAACTAGGGTTTTGCTCAGTTTAATTGCATGCAATCTCGCATTAGTGGGTCAACTCTGCAAAAACCTCCCCCGAGCCAGTGTTGGCAGTGTTCCCACATCGGCATTGCCCACACACACTTGCAGGAGCCAATGGCACACAATCTCCCTGTTCCGTTTTCTTTTTGGCTCCCGGACAGAAATTCACCAAGTGTCCCTGAACGGCATTTTCATGCGACTTTCAACTCGACATAACTCGGAAACCGGACGTTGGACCGACGAACCGTCGACTCCGTTGGTCTCCTAGCATGCGATTACCTCTAGGGGGACCTCTCCCTCGTCTCCCCATGGCCCAGTGGCTTCATTGTGCATTCATTTCGTAAACTAGGGTTTTGCTTAGTTTAATTGCATGCAATCTCGCATTGGTGGGTCAACTCTGCAAAAACCTCCCTCGATCCAGTGTTGGCAGTGTTCCCACATCGGCATTTACCACACACACTTGCGGGATCCAACGACACGCAATCTTCCTGCTTCGTTTGCTTTTTGGCTCCCGGACAAAAATTCACCAAGTGTCCCTGAACGACATTTTCATGCGACTTGCAACTCAACATAACTCGAAAATCGGACGTCGGACCGACGAACCGTCGAATCCGTTGGTCTCCTAATGTGCGATTATCTCTAGGGGGACCTGTCCCTCATCTCCCCATGGCCCAGTGGCTTCATTGTGCATTCATTTCGTAAACTAGGGTTTTGCTCAGTTTAATTGCATGCAATCTCGCATTGGTGGGTCAACTCTACAAAAACCTCCCTCGAGCCAGTGTTGGCAGTGTTCCCACGTCGGCATTACCCACACACACTTGTGGGATCCAACGGCACGCGATCTTCCTGCTCTGTTTGCTTTTTGGTTCCCGGACAGAAATTCACCAAGTGTCCCTGAACGACAATTTCATGCGACTTGCAACTCGACATAACTCGGAAACCGGACGTCGGACCGATGAACCGTCAACTCCGTTGGTCTCCTAGCGTGCGATTACCTCTAGGGGGCCCTCTCCCTCGTCTCCCCATGGCCCAGTGGCTTCATTGTGCATTCATTTCGTAAACTAGGGTTTTGCTTAGTTTAATTGCATGCAATCTCGCATTGGTGGGTCAACTCTACAAAAACCTCCCCCGAGCTAGTGTTGGCAGTGTTCCCACGTCAGCATTGCCCACACACACTTGCAGGAGCCAACGACACGCAATCTTCCTGCTCTGTTTGCTTTTTGGCTCCCAGACGGAAATTCACTAAGTGTCCCTGAACGACATTTTCATGCGACTTGCAACTCGACATAACTCGAAAACCGGACGTTGGACCGACAAACCGTCGACTCCGTTGGTCTCCTGGCGTGCGATTACCTCTAGGGGGACCTCTCCCTCGTATCCCCATGGCCCAGTGGCTTCATTGTGCATTCATTTCGTAAAGTAGGGTTTTGCTCAGTGTGGGAGTGTGCAATTTTTGCACACGGGGGTCAACTTTGGAAAATCATCCACCGGGCAAGTATGGCTAGTGTTCCTAGCCCAAACCTATCTAGACACACCTGCAGGACTCCCCGAAACCCGGTTTTGTTGCATGGTTGGAGTTCTATGCCCCCGGTAAGTATCCAACAAGTGTCCTTGAAGGCCTTCTGGTAGTGAGACGGGACGAGCCATAGAATGAAGACCGTGGCTCAGATCGACGAACCGTCGACTCCGTTGGATTCAGCACACCGGGATAGTGCCAGGGGTGCCCCTCCCCTCCTACCCGGTGCCCATGTGTCACCTTGCAGGTCCATCTTGAAAACTAGGGTTTTGCTCAGTGTGGGAGTGTGCAATTTTTGCACACGGGGGTCAACTTTGGAAAATCATCCACCGGGCGGGTATGGCTAGTGTTCCTAACCCGAACCTGCCTAGACACTTTGGAAACTAGGGTTTTGCAGGTCCATGATGATGATGATGGTGATGATGATGAAGATGTTGATGATGATGGCTTGGTCTAAGGTGGTGCTCTCAAATAGCTAATTCATTATGAAATATTTAACAAGACATGAATTAAATTTAATATAAGTGTATTGTTTAATATAGTGAGCATGAATTGAATTAATTTTAGGGTTTACTGATCATATGTAAAAAATGGCATATTCATAAACTTGACATACAAGAGAAATTTTGGCATATTTATAAACAACGTAAACGTAAATTTGGCATATCAAGAACGCAAAATTGACATATTCATATGAAACATACATGTGAAAATTGAGCATATATCAATATTCAATTACAAATAGTATAAATAGTATAGTATTAAAAGTATGTAACGTACCTCATCATGCTAGATCCCACCTATTATCATACAACCAAGCCCTCCGGATCATCTCTTATACTGATGGTCTCCATTAGTCTCTCGTGCTCTGTATCTGGTAAGAAGTAGCGTACCTTCGATGTATTTCGACTAGGCATTGTTCGTACCTGAAGGTTTGTGCCAATGATCAAGTTGGTAAAGTGATACACACTTGCACCTGGTTTGTAATCCCTGTAAACATATCCACCCTTATTTCTTCCATTGCTGTCCCGTGTCAAGTATTCACCTTTAACAACCATAGACCCAGTTGGAAAGTGGTTGTTTTCATCGTCAGTCATGGACACAATGAGGGTTTGCTTTCCATCTATACAGCGTGCCAACCATTATTCATCACCGCATTCAATATATTTTGAGGAAACCACTGCGTATATGTGCCCTGCATTATATGATTGTAGGTATATGATCAAAATATTTTTCGTGCAATACAAGGCAATTAATGTGCATTTGAAGACTACGTAAACAAACAAAAAATGTTAAGGAAATGCATCATACCAGGTTGTACAAGGTCTGAGACATGATCAAAATCTGCAGAAATAGATGATTGGTCTTCTTCCAACGGAGTTAACTCAACAATTACACGCTGATCAAGTGGAAGTGATATGCGATCCCATCCATCAACCCAATCCAATGATTCACACATATCCCAGTCACCATCACAACAAGGCGGGCAAAAACAAGTGAGTTTTCTGGTCCAAATTTCAAATACTGGGTTATCAGAGCTTCGAACCGAATGAAAGCCATGAGTCCCAGGCACAGTCTTGTATTCCCATGCATGTGAACGATCTATGTCTACCACCTCCCAAAAAAATCTCTCCACATGTCTCTTTCTTGTGGATTCTACTCGCATAGTTGATTCCTCTCCCATTACTAACGTGCACCACCTGACTATAGATTGAGCATTTAGAATAGTAGATTCTGTAGATACTTTCAATTCCTCTCTTCGTAGGGTTGTTTTGACACATGCTCCCGCTCCATCATGCTCTCCTTTACCATGCCCAGTCTCAAAATAGTTCCACATATGTGGCACTTTGTAGTTTTTATGCAATGAACACAACCACTGAAATATGCGTGCATTTTTGAACTGACCAGCACCATCAGACCAAATCCAGTGTCGATCCATCTGTATGTTCCTTCCCTTCAAGTGATCATAGAACATGATGAAGCAATGACGTACATAGTGGAAGTCGTGGCACCTATCATCACTTATGTAGAAGTGATATTCCTTCATAATTTCTCTTTGCTCTTCAGTGCTATTTGGGCCATGCCTATATGTGATATGGACCATCAAGGAAACCTTCTCAGAGTGATAATACTGACTTTGGATCTCATTTTGAGGTTGCGGAGTGTAGTTCTTGGAAAAATCAACAACTCAAAGTATAGTACCAAGGGGAAATGTATCTCTGCATATTCTAAACTTCTCATCCTGCCATCGTGCCACGTGGACATGCTGAACATATTGATGTGTCTTTTCAATAAATTCCTTGATGAAGTCACTAACTTGTACTTGGTGACACAAAATGATCTCAATGTCAGTTTTTTGTTGTAAGTAAGGATTGAAATGTAACCGTTACAACATAATTTTATAGATATAAATGCATACCTGAGATGTCACCAATTGTATGTTTTTGCTTTCTTTCCCTGGGACTATTTCATAGTTGATATATTTGAAACTTTTCATGTCTGTAACCATTTTCCCAAATTCACTGTCTCCATTCTCGTGCATACATTGGCTCAATAATGCCATTCCAGCACAGTTGGAGCATGTTCCATCCAAACAAGATTTTGCATAGTATGTTTGCCCCTCAGGCCTATTGCACATGATGCTATGGATGAATTCTCTTGATGAATTCGGTGGTATTGTCATGGAGCAATTCTGCACAATGTTAGTATGCAACACACAACGAATGTACAAAAATGTTTCATAGTAATATTCATATTCTACATGGTATCTACAACAACAAGTGTTACGAAGAGTATTTATTCTAACATACCATGGCTTACATTTCTCAAAAGATCTTTTCCCCAAGTTCAATTGTCTATGCTCAATCTTAAATTTCTCGTAAAGCTCTGTCTGTGTTATATCAAGAAGATGCTTAGTATGTGGTTCACGATCCTTTGAACCCCTTCTTAGTTTTAGTACATCCTTTCGGTTTGAAGAAGGCCTTGTGTGATCATGCCAAAAACTGTGCACTAGTCCCTTTACTGCATCGACTAGCTTCATGTCACGACGTGGCAACCGACCAACAAAGGCCCAAAAATCTGTCTGATCGGTTGTGTCAAGATGTTCTCTTCTAATAGAATACCTATGGAGGGTTTTTACATTCAAATTAACTAGTTCGGATGTAGGCTTGAGAATACGAAGGCCCTTGGTGTTCTTATTTGCAATTGATTGTGACAACACACAACGAGCAACATTGCGGTCCTTTGAACGTGTGTTCTTACCAATTTTACCAAATACATCTACTAGGCTTTTAACTATATGAGAACTTGGTTTAGAATTCTTTATCATCTTTATCCCTAACTTTTTCCTAACAACATTCATGCTCCTAGATTTTAACAATGATAAAAATAATCTACATTTATCTCCATCACATTTAGAAACAAAATATTTATCAAGTATCTGTTGAGTTTGATAAGCAATACTACGTTTAGATAGCGTACCTTCAATGGAATTCATAAGTCTTTCATCAACTTGTATACGCTTCGGATTTCTTCGACATGTGCTTGCTAATGGAGGTAAGGGGGTTGGAATTGTACCATGTAGCGCATCACCAAGACGCTCTGGCGTTTCAGTAGTAGCTTGGTGTCCTTCATTCTCTTCCTGGTAGTTGGATGGTGGAAGTCCAACATCCTCATCGATGGTCTGTGGAAGTCCAACATCCTCATCAATGGTGTGGTTAACATTCTCTTCTTCAACAGTAGGAAAAATTTCCAACGCCTCTCTGACTTCATCGCTTGTATAACCACATCCGGATAGCAAATTGGGTGTTTCTTCGTGAGCTTCATCTTGATATGGTAACTTATCACTTTGACTTGAAGTGGGAATTGAAACATCCCCTAATGAGCACCTACGTTTTGCTTCTTGATTACTTCCATGGGGTGCTTGTTCAACAACTATTGTGGAAATTGAAGGTCCCTCTTGTCGTGGATTAATAGGATGAACCGTGGTATCCTCTACAATTGGATTTGGATTAGTTTCCAAAGAAAGCCTCTGATTCATCATGTATATTCTTTTCTTTTCTTTCTCTTCTTCAATGACTTCTTGAGGTCTCTTCTTCCTTGTTGATTTGTTTACTCGGTTACGTGCATTCCCCATCACCACAATGATCAGTTCAATATAGTTTGTTTTTGTTGCTCCTCAATTACAAGCTCTTCAATAATAAGCAAATGGAAGTTCTTCCTTGTTGGTCTTGAAGCTTGATATCTTATCTTGTGTGCTCCTCAAATATAGGAAAAATGAATCTTTCAAAGGCCTTATCTTTGGTGTTATTCAATTGGCGATTCTTCAAGCTTACTGATTATTTTCTTCAAATATGGCCATATAACCCAACACCACACTGAGCAACCATGAAAGATGTCCTCAATGCTACACCCGCATAAAAAAAAATGATGGAGTTGGTGTAGAATGTGAAAATTTCCAGTGGCGGGATCGTGTTGTTCGAAAAATCGCGGGACTGTTGTTTTCGTTCGGACAGAGTGAAGTTGCTCTCGGACAGCAACAGTCCACTATTTCTGGAGTTACAAAACGCGCACGCGTTATATAAATAAAAAACGCGTGCGCGATATGTAGTGAAAAAATGCGAACGCGATATAGTCAAGCACAATAAATAGGTTAGGTGCACGGCTAGGGCAACAAACAAAATCAAAAGAAAACTAATAATTTATATGGTTACATACAAAACAAATGTTTTGTATGGTTTAATACCCCCTAGCTCTCTCCCAATAATCCCTAGATACCCCCTATCTCTTTCTAAATATCTGTCCCTCATTCTCCCTACATCCCTCCCTACATGTTTCTTTCTCTCCCTTCTCTAGCCATGTCTCTACCACCCCACTCTCCATCTCTCCACCTTCTCTTTATCTTCGTCATTATCCCTCCCTATAGCACTCTCTCCCTTCTTCTCCCTTAATCACTAACCCTCTACGCCTTTATCCCTCCCCCCTGCCCTCTCTGTCTTACCTTGTTCCTAGAGCCCCTCCCCCATAAAGGCCTTTAGACCCTCTTCTAAACATTAAACCCTAAGTGCATAAGTGCACAAGATGATGAGGAGGAGGAGGGTGATAACAATGAAGATGATCATGATGTAGATGAAGATGATAAAGATGATGATGAGGAGGAGGGTGATGACAATGAAGATGATCATGATGCAGATGAAGATGATAAAGATGATAATGTTGATGAAGATGATGAAGATGTTGATGATGATGGTGATAGTGATGTTAGGATGATGATGATGATGATGATGATGATGATGAAGATGATGGTGACATGATGGAGATGTTGATCTGGTGAGGAAGATGATGATGATGATGGTGATGATGGTGATGATGATGAAGATGTTGATGAGGATGATGATGGAGATGAAGATGATGATGATGAAGAAGATGATGATGATGGAGATGTTGTGTTGATGGGGAACCTAGAGATGACAATGATGATGAAGATGGTGATGGTGATGGCGATGGTGATGACGATGAAGATTTTGATGATGATGTTGATGGCGATGATGATGAAGATGTCATGACGATGATGCTGATGGTGATGTTTAGATGATGATCATGATGATGTTCAGAAGATCATGATGGTGATGATGGTGATGATGGTGATGATGATGGAGAAAATGACGATGATGGATATGTTGATGAGGAACCTGCAGATGCCAATGATGATGATGATGGAGATGTTGATGAGGAACCTACAGATGCCAATGATGATGGTGATGACGATGAAGATGTTGATGATGATGGTGCTGGTAATGATGATGATGATGATGATGATGATGATGATGAAGATGAAGATGATGGTGACATGATGGAGATGTTGATTTGATGAGGAAGATGATGATGCTGCTGATGATGAAGATGTTGATGACGATGATGACGGTGATGAAGATGATGATGATGAAGAAGATGATGATGATGGAGATGTGTTGATAGGGAACCTAGAGATGACAATGATGATGAAGATGGTGATGGTGATGATGATGAAGATTTTGATGATGATGTTGATGGCGATGATGATGAAGATGTTGACGATGATGGTGATGGTGATGTTTAGATGATGATCATGATGATGTTCAGAAGATCACGATGGTGATGATGGTGATGATGATGGAGAAAATGACGATGATGGATATGTTGATGAGGAACCTGCAGATGCCAATGATGATGATGATGGAGATGTTGATGAGGAACCTATAGATTCCAATGATGATGGTGATGACGATGAAGATGTTGTTGATGATGGTGTTGGTAATGATGATGATGATGATGATGATGAAGATGAATATGATGGTGACATGATGGAGATGTTGATCTGATGAGGAAGATGATGATGATGATGATGATGATGGTGATGATGATGAAGATGTTGATGATGATGATGACGGTGATGAAGATGATGATGATGAAGAAGATGATGATGATGGAGATGTGTTGATGGGGAACCTAGAGATGACAATGATGATGAAGATGGTGATGGTGATGACGATGAATATTTTGATGATGATGTTGATGGCGATGATGATGAAGATGTTGACGATGATGGTGATGGTGATGTTTAGATGATGATCATGATGATGTTCAGAAGATCATGATGGTGATGATGGTGATGATGATGGAGAAAATGACGATGATGGATATGTTGATGAGGAACCTGCAGATGCCAATGATGATGATGATGGAGATGTTGATGAGGAACCTACAGATGCCAATGATGATGGTGATGACGATGAAGATGTTGATGATGATGGTGCTGGTAATGATGATGATGATGATGATGATGAAGATGAAGATGATGGCGACATGATGGAGATGTTGATCTGATGAGGAAGATGATGATGATGATGATGGTGATGATGATGAAGATGTTGATGACGATGATGATGGTGATGAAGATGATGATGATGAAGAAGATGACGATGATGGAGATGTGTTGATGGGGAACCTAGAGATGACAATGATGATGAAGATGGTGATGGTGATGACGATGAAGATTTTGATGATGATGCTGATGCTGCTGCTACTGCTGCTGCTGCTGATGATGAAGATGTTGACGATGATGGTGATGGTGGTGTTCAGATGGTGATGATGATGATGGAGATGTTGATGAGGAAAGGGGAGATGACAATGATGATGAAGATGTTTATGGTCATGAAGATGATGATGATGGTGATGGTGATGATGATGGAGATGTTGAAGATGATGGAGATGGCGATGAAGATGATGATGATGATGATGATGATGGTGAAGATGATGAAGAAGATGATGATGATGGAGATGTTGACCTGATGACGATGAATATGATGATTATGGTGATGATGATGAAGATGTTGATGCTGATGATGATGGTGATGAAGATGATGATGATGGAGAAGATGATGATGATGGAGTTGTTGATGAGGAACCTACAAATGCCAATGATGATGATGATGATGGTGATGATGATGAAGATGTTGATGATGATGGTGATGGTAATGATGATGAAGATGATGATGGTGATGGTGATGGTGATGTTTAGATGATGATGATGATGATGAAGAAGATGATGGTGACATGATGGAGATGTTGATCTGATTCAAGGAAGATGATGATGATGATGATGATGGTGATGATGATGATGAAGATGTTGATGATGATGATGATGGTGATGAAGATGATGATGATGAAGAAGATGATGATGATGGATATGTTGATGTTGATGGGGAACCTAGAGATGACAATGATGATGAATATGGTGATGGTGATGGTGATGGTGATGACGATGAAGATTTTGATGATGATGGTGATGGTGATGATGATGAAGATGTTGATGATGATGGTGATGGTGATTTCTAGATGATGATCATGATGATGTTCAGAAGATGATGATAATGATGATGGAGATGTTGATTTGATGAGGAATATGATGATGATGATGATGATGGTGATGATGATGAAGATGTTGATGATGACGATGATGGTCATGAAGATGATGATGATGAAGAATATGATGCTGATGGAGAATATGATGCTCACAACTCCCTCTAGTCTCTCTCTCCCCAACCATCAATCTCTCTCTCTCTCTCTCAAACACACACACATACACACACATTATGTCACTTTCCATTCTCAAACCCATCCCCCCTCAATCCATATCTATCTCCAACTTTCTCCTTCCATCCCTCACCCTACCTTCTCTCCCTCCCTCTCTCATTTCCTGTCTCTCACCTTCTATCCCTCCCTCATGTTATCTTTCCCTCAACCTATCCCAATCTCTCCATCACTCCCTCTCTCTCACACACTTTATGTACCTTCCCCCTCCTCTCATATTCTCTCTCTCTCTCCATCGCCACCACTCCCTGCATGTCTCCCACCAACACTTTCTGTCCCTCCCTTCCTATCTCTTATTTCGTTCTATCCCCATCTATCTCTCACTCCCTCCAAATCCATTCCTCCCCCCCTTGTATTCTTTATTTCTCTCTCACATCCCCCTTTCCTCCATCCATTCCCCCTTGTCACTCAAGTCTCACTTTCAACTTCTAACCCTATACCTCTTCAGAACCTATTCTACTCCTAATAGTTCTCTCAAGCTCCACTTCCCTTCACCCCCTGTAGCCCATCATGTTCTCATTCCCTTCATCTCTCCCCACTCAAGCTTCCAACATCATTCTAATCCCTTGACCCTTTCCCACCCCTATTAAATATTAACCATAGATTCCCTTGACCCTTCCCCACCCCTTCTCAAATATTAAACAAAAATTCCCTTGAGTCTTCCACACCCCCTCTTTCTCAAGTATTAAACATGTATTTTATGATTTGAATAACGCGAGCGCGTTTTGTAACTATATAACGCGTACGTGTTATGTAGTTATATAACGCATACGCGTTAAGTAGTTATATAACACGCACGCGTTATGTAGTTATATAACGCGTACGCGTTATTTACATCTAAAAGCGCGGCAATATTTTTGAATTTAAAAAAGCCGAGTCACATGCTCACATGTCAACAATAATCCTATGTGTATGCTTTGGAGTTTGCTTTGGTAATTCCAAACCTGTGCTATGTTAATGAAAAACCAAAGCTAATTGGGTATTTCTTCCAGTTTCTGGAGAAGCCTGTGCTTAGCCACTCGTTACAATATGCTACACAAAGTCATTTTTGACGAAATCTTAGACACAAGCAACATTTTTTTTGCAGATTCCAAATATGTAACTTTTATTTTGAAATATTAATTTTTCCTATTTTCTTTCAATTTCTTTTCTGTCCTACCTCCTTAACTCGTGAAACACACTGTTAGTGTTTCTTCCATAACTTTTTCAATTCTCAATCATTTCAAAAAAAAATTGTATGGTGCACAAGAGGACGCTAACCTCCACGTTCTATGAAAAACCCATTTCAAGATTTTTGCATTAAGACCTTCAAAGGCTCTACCCACAAAAGAGGTACTATTTTTGAGGTTTGATCACTTAGACAATTATAAAATTACTAATTTAATTTTCAAAAAATAATGGCACACAAGTGCTATGTTTTCTCTACATGCATGCCGATTTTTGTAGCTTGATTCCATCATTTAGGCCCTCAAAGGCTCTACCCACAAAAACATATACCTTATCATTTGCCTGAAAAATAAAAAGTGTCTGTTAGGAAAAATGAAACTTGACATAGCTATGCAAATTTTCAATACATAAAAGTTATATATTCAGAAACATGATTCAATTTCCTACATTTCATCTTTTTTACTCAATGCAAGATATTTTGCGTAAGTAGATCAAAAAATCCAAGTAAGTTGAGGGATGCCTGCTTTTTCAGTTTTCTATTGCATCTAACGCACCAAAAGTGACCCTCATTAACTTGCACTGACCCTTTAGTTTATTTTTTTTTATTTGTCAAATAATTTAGGATACACATTCTCTAAGTTTAGGTAGTAGAGATCTCCTTAAGAGAGTCAAACTTAGATGGTAGCAGGACCATAACCTACGGGAATTAGCCATACCAAACATAGCAGGGGCTGCTTTAAGCGCCCTGTGTGGGTTAGTTCCCTTTAGTTGGCCATAGACATAAAATCCAGCCAACAATAACATATGCTTAGGTGGTTTCGGAACTTGCAGTGAGCGGTTTAAATTTAATCGCTTTTCATAGTGGACTCCACCAATGCTTTCCACGTGGTAAGCGGTTGAATTTACGCTCCACCTTTCCAAGTTTAACGACCATGCACTTTCTAGGGCCGAAACCCATTTCCACCGTCGATTTTCTTATGGGTGGGTCTACATCATTATTCCGCCATGTGTTTACACGTTTGCAACTTTTGGTGTGATTTTTTCAATTGTTTAGCGCCTTTTCCATCTCTTCCCTTGGTCATTTGAAGCCCCTATGTGCAATCATGAAGGGCATGAAGTTGACTTGAAAAGAACACCATCGATATCAGAGGAATAAAATCCAATGGATCACACACATTTCGTTGGTTTAACATGCATGAATTTCACGCGTAGGATAAAAGACAACCAAAATGCCCCGCTTTTATGACATTACGAGTCAGAGACCTTAATATAGTGACAATATTTGCATTGTTCCTCTCTATAAACTTTAATAAGCAATATTATATTAATATGGGCTAGTTAAATAACCCAAGAATCCATATAGAATAAATTTAAAAAACATAACGACAAAAGAGCTAACAATATGAATAAATCACTTGTTTGATCAATTATACCAATTCTAGACATTATTTGTAGATGGGTTTGTAGAAGATCTAGTGTAACCTGGGAAAAAATCGATGAAGAAGAGGGAGAGATGACCATAAGATATAAGAGATGTATAAACAACAAGATCAATCTTCCAAGATGGCATTTAGATGAAACATTAAATTAGGAAAAGAAGGAGAGATAAGATGCCGTAGGAATAACATCTAAGGTTGGTTTTAATTTTTTACATAACCCATTTCATATTATCTGCATAATTCTACCATTCAAGGTTTGGAAATTGTGAAAAATGGTAGTGAGGTTGTACAATCTAGGAAGTGTAATTTTTTGTTGGTTCATTAGTGTGGGTCATTTGAGACTTTGCCTCCATAGACTAGTTGCATAATGCATTGCAAATTTCAAACAATTTGGTTGTGGAAAGTTAAAACCCTGCATCTAACTCTGTTCTCCACATACAAAATGCTACACATATTTGAAACTCCAATCCATAGTGCAAAAATATGCACCTACCTGTAAATTCATAGCAACCTAGTCATATAAGGAGCCCACTAGACAAATCATGAATGCAAATGTTGCAGAAGATGTTTGTAAGGATCCGGTTGGACGAACCACGAATGCATAGTGAAGAAAATGAGGTGGAAACGACAATGGGGATGAATTACCCAATATAAACACTATTTTAAGTTTCACCCCTACACAGTTGGAGTATTGGGCATGTCTGCATCCAATTTCTCAAAAATGTGACAAAATTTGCATCGTTCCTCTCTACAGATTTTAATAAGCAATGTCTAACCCAAATAAACCAGGAACCCATATAGAGGAAATTTTAGAAACATAAAAAATACTTGACAATATGAAAAAAAAATTGAAAACTATTTATAACTATGGAGATTGAATTGACAAGTGATCAAACCTCTAATAGAAAAATCAAGGTTGGATGAAAATGAAATACAATCTATGCAATGTCCAATGAATATAGATATTGATAAATACAAAATGTTAAATTTTGAGCATTAATTCACAATACTCTTGGATCTTTACTGAGAGAATAACATATACAGTATATCAATGCATAACAATCATAATAAGCATGGCAAGCATCACAAGAACCAAAAGCATGAGAGACAAGAGACACAGAGTTTCCGTGGGGAAAACCCTAAGGTGAAAAACCCCACAACTTCCTCAGAGATAGAGAGAGCAATGGCTCAACCAAAGTACAACCAAAATACACTAAGATAGTATCCTAGTAGCAGATGATCCTCCTCCTCACTAGTGTGCCACTTTCTGAGTGAGAGAAGTGTGAGTTTCCGAGTGATCAAAATAGAGATCTCCCGATCTCTATTTATACTAGTTTGTTTGCCCAGTTACACTATGGGGCCGACTTGTCTAGCTAGGTACATCCACAATATAATATATATTTCAGGGCCAACCCCACACATGGTGGTCTAATAACCCGTCGCCAAGTACACACACTTGCGACACTTGTCAATACACATGACGACACTTCCTTATAGAGGAATAACACATCTCTTATAAGGGTACAATAAATATATATGAAATACATAGATGAAATGCATTCCGAAGTTACATATACATCAAAACTCCCTCTTAACTAGGAAGGTATTTCTCAACATAGTTCTACTAGACAAGTCTTCTTCTCGGGATCATCGTCATCGATGCATCGTCATCATCATCATCACTGCTGCTGCTATCTCAACCAATCTATGAATCTACTCGTCATAGGATGTTCTATAGAGCCAGTCCTTTTTCATACTGGATGTAGGCCCACAACCTACAGGTCTTCATCATCACTGGCCATACTGTGGAATCCTCAGGAATTATTACGTGCATCACAAAACCTAGCTGCAGCATCCCAGGCTATTACGAGCACACAGCTCTACCTGTCAGATCTCCCAGGAGCACATTACATGTGACCCATCACAAAACCTGGCTGAAGCATCCTAGGCTGTTATGAGCACACAACTCTACCTGTCGGATCTCCTAGGATCACATTACATGTGATCTCACCACAAAACCTGGATGAAGCATCCTAGGCTATTATGAGCACACAGCTTTACCTGTCAGATCTCCCAGGAGCACATTACATGTGGTCCACCACAAAACCTGGCTGAAGAATCTAAGGACTTTTTCATCCTGTCCAGATCTCCCAGGAGCAAATTACATGTGGTCATGGCAAAACCTGGCTGAAGCATCTAAGGCCTTTTTCATCCTGTCCATATCTCCCAGGAGCAAATTACATGCCATAGGACAAAATCTAGCATGAGCATCTCAGGATGTTATGGGTACACAACTCCGACCTGAAGATCTCCTAAGGCACAAATTACATGTCCTTCTAGAGCAATGTCTCGAAAGAGCATCCCAGGTTGTTACGGGTACATAACTCCGACCTATAGGATCTCCCAGACATGCTCATCTGCACAACCTGATCCACTGCCACAAAATATCATCCTGATACTCACCATACATCATCCTGATATACACATGATCATCCTGATCATCATCACTACATCATCCTTATGCATGTCATCTGGAGAAGCTCGTTATCCACGTTCATCCTGATCATGCAATGCATCCACCTAATGCATACCAAGTATCTACCTGATACATATCACCATCCACAGGGTATCCACCTGATACATAGATACATGATCCACACAATGTATCCATCAACATACATGATCTACCTGATCATACAATGTATCCACCTGATACAGATACATGGTCCAAGCATCCAACATGATGCATATACAAAATACATACAAATGATCCAACCGATCATATCCAACATCTAACATGATGCGTACATACATATACATATAAATGATCCAACTAATCATATCCAGCATCCAACATGATGAATACATACATATACATATAAATGATCCAACTGATCATATCCAGCAGAAACTAGAACATCATCCTGATGCTCATCATCCAGCGCTTACATCCACAGCCATGTGAAGGATCCTCCTTCCACCATGCTTTAATGGCTTCAACAAATGTGTCCATCACTTCTTCCTCGAAGTGTCGTCGATCTGAAGAACACCAAGCCTCTCCCTGAAGTATTCGAACTTCACTCTGGATAGTGGTTTCGTCAGTACATCTGCAATTTGCTCGTCTGTCGCAACATATAGGGCTTCATCGCTCCTCTCTGCACCATATCCCTGATATAGTGATATTTGATCTCTATGTGCTTTGAACTGTCATGAAAAACAGGGTTCTCGGATAGCTTCACACAACTCTGGTTATCACAAAAGATACCAGTAGCATCCAACGGGAGATCAAATAACTCAGACAGTAGCTTCCATAGCCATACTACCTCACAACTAGCTAAACATGCTACAACATACTCTGCCTCAGCTGTACTCAGTGCTATGCAGGACTGCTTCCTGCTAAACCAAGAGATCACACCTGATCCCATACTGAAGCAGCATCCAGATGTGCTCTTCCTATCTGCAGTACAACCAACCCAATCTGAATCAACATAACCCTACAGGTTAAACTTTTGATTCTCTTCATACTTGAGCCCATAATCCACTATACCCTTCAGGTACCTCAGAACATGCTTTACGGCAATAAGATGAACACTCCTCAGATCTGTCAGGTATTGACTCAATGTGTTCACAGCAAAGCAAATATCTGGTCTCGTGTTCATCAGGTACATCAAGGACCCAATCATCTGACTATACATAGAGATATCAACTGGCTCAGATGAAGCATCACATAAAAGCTTCATGTTCGATGCCATAGGTGTGGCCATGGCCTTGCAATCCATCATCCGGAATCTCTTCAGGATATCTACAGTGTACTTCCCTTGACCAAGGAAGATCCCATCTGCACTCTACCACACCTCCATACCTAGAAAATAGTGCATCATTCCTAAGCCTTTCATATCGAACTCGACAGCAAGCTTCCTCTTAGTATCTGCAATCAATCTGTCATCTCCTGTTACAAATAAGTCATCCACATACAGGAGTAGAATCACAGGATTCCCTTCCTCAACCTTGTAGTAAAGGTTGGAATCCGCTTTACTCTTGGTAAATCCCAAACTAGATAGGAAACTGTCCATCCTACCATACCAAGTTTTGGGAGCTTGCTTCAAGCCATACAAGGCTTTCTTCAATCTGCACACATCTGACTCCCTGTCATGTATTTAAAAATTGAGTGGCTGCTCCACATATACTTCCTCTTCAACTACACCATTCAAGAAGGCAGTCTTGACATCCATGTGGTGTATTTTCCATTTCATTGCTGCAGCCATGGCAAGTACTATTCTCATGGAAGTATACCTAGCTATAGGTGTAAAAGTTTCTTCATAATCTATTCCCTCTTTCTGAGAGAAGCCATGAGCTACGAATCTTGCCTTGTATTTCTCTACACTTCCATCTGCAGCATGCTTGATTTTGCGGATCCATTTGGAAGGCACAACAGACTTCTCTTTAGGTCTTCGGACAACATCCCAAACATCATTCTTCATTATTGATTGGTATTCCTTAACCATGGCATCCTTCCATTCTTTCTTTTCCGCTTCTTCTTCATAACTGGAAGGTTCTTTGTTCATAATGTCATAAAGTAAAGCAACATAGTTGGTATGTGATCTGGTTCTCTTCTTTGCTATGTGTTCTTCTTCTAGAATGCCAAATATTTCTGCATCTTGAATGAGCTCTCTAGCCCATGCAGGTTTCCTCTTGTGAGAGTTATCCTCACGGGGCGGGGTGGATCTACAGGTTCTTGCGGATCTTCAAAATCATGAACAACTTCTGGAATTGCTTCAGTCATGGTAGTGTCTTAAAATCTAGTTTCCTTAGGTTCTTCATAAACTTCGATAGGTGCCTTCCTTGATTTGATGAATGCTGAGTTTTCATCAAATGTTACATCCCTACTGACATCAATCTTCTTGAACCCTGAAAAGTATATTCTGCAAGCCTTCGAGCTTTCACTGTAACCCACAAAGATATCGTTCTTTCCTTAAGGATCTAGTTTAGTCCTCTTTTCCTTTGGGACATGAGTGTATATTGGACAATCAAATATTCTGAGATGGTTGACTTCAGGTTTCTTACCAGAAAAGACCGCTTCTGGTGTCTTGTTGTCCAATATCTTGTGGGGTGTTCTGTTCTGCACATATACAGTTGTTCTAGTTGCTTCTGCCCATAGATGCATAGGTAGATCCTGTTCATGTAGCATTGCTCTTGCTGCTTCCATGATTGTTCTATTCTTCCTTTCTGCAACTCCATTATGTTGTGGATTGTAAGGAGCAGTCAACTCCCTCTTAATCCCTGAATCACTGCAAAGCTTCTTGAAGTCACCTGAGGTGAATTCTCCACCATTGTCGGATTTGAATGTTTTGATCTTCTTGTCAGTTTGATTCTCCATCAAGGTTTTGAATTCCTTGAGCTTATCAAAGACCTCATCTTTGTTCTTCAAGAAGTAGACCCAAGTCTTCCTGGAGAAGTCATCTATGAAAGATACATGGTAAACATACCCACTCAGAGAACTGGATGACATAGGACCACATACATCTGAGTGGATGATTTCTGAGA
This sequence comes from Larix kaempferi, assembly GCA_027924585.1. Classification (NCBI taxonomy): domain Eukaryota; kingdom Viridiplantae; phylum Streptophyta; class Pinopsida; order Pinales; family Pinaceae; genus Larix; species Larix kaempferi. Next base: position 350,862 of record BSBM01001751.1, read on the forward strand.
TATCTTTTGCCTTGCTTTCACTGCTTGGAAATGCCTTCTTAGTGTTCTTTCCTTTTGCACATCCTTTGCAAACACCTTCATGTTTGGTCTTGATTTCAGGATGACCTTCTACAGCCTTACTTGCAATTGGTAATGCCCTGTAGTGTATATGTGCAAGTCTTCTGTGCCAAAGTTCACTTGGATCCATGGAGTCATGCATCATGGCATGTTGAGGTTGTCCCTTCAATTTATACAATCCTCCCTCTTGCTCTCCAATCACTACTGCATCATCGATTGCTTTACCCTTTGGCCACATTAGGACTTGGCCATCCACAAATGCAACCCTCGTACCTTTTGCATCCAATGAAGAGATGGAGAGAAGATTCTTCTTGAGCCCAGGTACATAAAGAACTTCTTTCATCTTCAAAGATTTTCCAGAATCTAGGTTGTAGGAGGCTTCACCACTTCCTTTGATGGGGTATTGATAATCATCCCCAAGTTTTACTTTATCTGGTGATTCATGTTCAGACATATTTACAAAAGATTCATTAAAACCAGTCATGTGTTTAGAAGCCCCATTGTCAATTAACCAATCATTACAACCATGGGAGATAGTACTTGTGAGAGCAGAGATTAGAACATACTCTTCTTCGCTTGATGAGTTATCATCATCACTTTCTGCTCTAGTCTTCTTCTTGGGAGGTTCATCATCCTCGGCAACATGAGCATGAAACCTTCTTTTGCTACCCTTCTTTTTCTTGTTGAAGTTGTTGTTGTCCTTCTTGTTCTTGGGACAATTTATGGCAATATGTCCTTTTTCATTACAGGTGAAGCATATTCTTCTTTATGTATAGTGATGTGAATATTTCTTGGAGTGAGATGGCTCTCTCTTGGATGTCCATTTCTTGGTGTGAGCTGTGAGATCTTGATCTTCATTCCCCATCTTTTCTTCTCCAGTCACAAGCATTGCTTCTTCTTGAGAACATTCTTTCTGCAATCTGTTGAAAGAGATCAACTTCTTCCTTGCACAAATTCCTTGAATAAAGGAATCCCATGACCTAGGTAGGCCATTTAGAGTGGTCATGACAACTTCACCATTCTCCACCATTTCATCTACCACTTCCAGTTGTTCCTTAATCTTGGAGACCCTAGAAAAATAAGATTGAATGGTTTCTCCATTCTGAAACTTTACTCCTTTCAATTGGTTCCACAGGGTCATCTTCCGATTTATGTTCTTCCCTTCAAATAGCTTGGTCAAAGAGTCAAACATCTCCTTGGGTGTCTTTAGAGAAGACACATGGGGTATGAGATGGTCTTTGATAGAATCAACAATGATTCTCTTTGCCTTGACCAAGTTTTTCTTATGCAATACTTTAGCCTCTTCATCCTCTAGGATGGGGATGTCTTCTTTTATATATGAGTCCAACTCATTGTCTTCCAAGATTAACCCAATCCTATACTTCCAAGCTCGGAAGTTATCAGCCCCTTCAAGATTATCCTCAATCTTGGTGTGGTGAGACATCTTAAAGAGTACTTCAAATCGAAATAGAAAAGATTAAGGTCTTACCACTTGAAATGCTGAAAACTGGATCTGGTCCCGGGTTAGGGTTTGTCGGAAAAACCCTAAAAATTTAAAATGTGAATTTCAACTTTTTGAAGGATAGAAAGATGCGCCTTGATGAGCTGATCATCCTGGTGTGTTCAAAATTTGAGATCAGCAAAGCTTTACCCTTCATATTTGCCTTTTTGTCCTCTCGGGTTTACTGGGGAGAGCCCTGAATTAGGGCTTGATTTTCCCGGAGATATACCTAGCCAAAAATATCGATCCAAAGCTCTAAACTTCGATTTTTGCAAGGAGCTTCCAACTATGTCTTCATATTTTAGAAATTCCTATTTTTGTGGAAACCCTAATTTTTAGGGCCAAATCTAAAAATGCTCAGAATTGAATTCTGATTGGACAGATAGATTCTCCTTGATGAGTAGAGTCAATATAATATACTGCTTTTCCAAAAACTGTGGAGAGAAACTCAATAAACAAGAAACTCAAGTTTCCGTCACTGCAAAATGTCTTCTTCTCAGGTTAGCTCTGATACCATGTTAAATTTTGAGCATTAATTCACAATACTCTTGGATCTTTACTGAGAGAATAATATATACAGTATATCAATGCATAACAATCACAATAAGCATGACAAGCATCACAAGAATCAAAAGCATGAGAGACAAGAGACACAGAGTTTCCGTGGGGAAAACCCTAAGGTGAAAAACCCCACAACTTCCTCAGAGATAGAAAGAGCAATGGCTCAACCAAAGTACAACCAAAATACACTGAGATAGTCTCCTAGTAGCAGATGATCCTCCTCCTCACTAGTGCGCCACTTTCTGAGTGATAGAAGTGTGATTTTCCGAGTGATCAAAATAGAGATCTCCCGATCTCTATTTATGCTAGTATGTTTTCCGAGTTACACTATGGGGCCGACTTGTCTAGCTAGGTACATCCACAATATAATATATATTTCAGGGCCGACCCCACACATGGTGGTCTAATAACCCGTCGCCAAGTACACACAAGTGCGACACTTGTCAATACACATGACGACACTTCCTTATAGAGGAATAACACATCTCTTATAAGGGTACAATAAATATATATGAAATACATAGATGAAATACATTCCGAAGTTACATATACATCAACACAAAAGAGGGAGTGAATCTAAAAAATATGTTCATGAATACAAAAAATATTATCTTGAATCACTTCAATAACAAACTTCACTCCTTTGAATCCCTTTGGAAACTTGAAAGTGGATGAAAAAGTGAAAAGGTAACATTAACCAAAGCTAAAGCTATAGCCAATTCGTGAGCCTTTAGACAATTCTGGAAAGTGATTTTGACACCTAGGGGGTTTTTATTCTTTGAGTAAGCCTTACTTTTTTGTTCTTTTCAACTTGCCTTTAAGGCATTCTATTTTCTCCCTTGAGATGTATTATATATTGTATTCATATTGAGGAATAATACATGAGATGATATTTCCATGAATTGAGTTACTTCTTTGCTTCAATATTATTGGATATTAGAATTATTTCATGGTATTGATCCTATATATAATTCTCACAAGATGAAGTGAAGATGGCCGAAATTCTAGTGGAAGATGAAATATTGTGATGATTTCTACTTGGTCTTTTTTGTTTTAGGTAATATTGGAATTTTTAGTATATCTTTGCTTCTGGGATTTCCAAATCGTGAAATGTTTATGGGATCAAGACATGTCAAGACTTGTGAGTGCCTACGCTAAATATTTCATACGCTTATTTTCTATAGTTTCAAGATATGACCTCATAAAGTTAGGGTTTTCGAATAACCTTCAAACATGCCAATTTGGAATTTTTCTTATAATTTTTGAAGAAGAATGTTTCAGATAGTGCCCTTTGGAGGAGATGCAAAATAGATCTTTAAGAAGACATGGTTAAAATTTCAGAGATTGGTTCTCTATATTTTTTGAAGATATGAACTTGGGAAGACTGGGATTTTAAATGACTGAAAAATCATCTTTAAACAAATTAGTTTGGAATTTTCACTATAACTTTTGATCCATGACGTTCTAGAGAATGACCCTTAGAGGAAATGTCATAGAGACATTGAAGAATATGTGGTAAAAGTTTCATATCTTTATTCGTTACATGTTAAGGGTTATACTTATTGAATGTTAGGGTTTGTGACAATGACAGAGACAATGAAAATTCAAGAGAAGAAGGTTGACAAAAATTGCATAACTTTCTAATACGATATCAGAATCACAAACTTGTTGGCACATTGGATCGACATTCTTAATGATGATCTTGGTGATTATCTTGGAACATTCTATGATGATCTTGGCATAGATATTATTGGTGATTGTATTGAAATATTCCATGGTAATGTTATTGGCATGAGATCCCTCTAATATTTTGGAATTTACTATGAGGTCTATGTTGTTAGTTTTTCATCATTTAATTCAATAGATCTAGGATCTTAACTGAAAGAACAACATGTACAACACATCAAGCATAAGATACAAGAGACAAGAGACACAAAACATTTCACAGGGGAAAACCAAGAAGGTGAAAAACCATGCAACTTCCTCAGAGATAGAATAAGCACCAATACAAGGGTCACAATGATCAAACCCAAGAGATAGATATCTTCAGCAGCATACTCCTCCTCCACTTGTGCGCACTCCTTCTCTCTCTCACTAATGTGAAGTGATTGAATGAGAGAATGTGTAAAGTGAGAGAGACACACTCTCTATTTATAAACTACTTCACTTGCTTTTAACTATAACTAGGTCGGCCCCAACTTAACCACTTAACATAATATTGGTTGGGCTGACCCCCACTAGGGTGGTCTAATAACCCTTTAGCCCACATGACTCATACAGGGTCGACCCCATCAAGGTGGTCTAATAACCCATCAAGTATAAGTTAAAACACTTACAATATAACTTGCAACACTTGCAAGTACAACTGACGACACTTCCAATTGGAGGAATAATACATCTCCATTGGGGATACAACAAAGTACAAATGTAATACACACAATATACAAGTGAATATCTTGTGAAGTTACAAATACATCAACACTTCCTCTTAACTAGGAAGGTATTCTCTTGACACAGGCCATCAATACATATAGGCACAAGTCTTCAATTCTAGAGCTAGATCATCGTCACTAAATCACAGAGCATCATCATCAATGCTACTGCACTCGACATCTCGATCACTGGGATATCTATGAATTCTTCTCGTCATAGGAATTTCTATAGAGCTAGCCCATTTTCATGCTGGATGTATGCCTAGCCTCTTGTAGGTCCTCATCATCTCTGGCCATACTGTGGAATCCTCAGGACTAATTATGTGCATCACAAAACCTTGAAAGAGTACCCCACGATCCTTTATGTGCCTAAGCACGACCGGTAAGATCTCCCAAGGAGATATTACATGTGACCCCACCATAAAACCTTAAAAGAGTGTCCCAGGAACGTTTATGTGCATAACAGTACTAGCAAGAACTCTAAAGAGCATCCCAGGAACTTTTATGTGCCTAAGCACGACCGATAAGATCTCTAGGACTGATTACCTGTGGTCTGGAAAAACCTCGAAAGAGCAGATTACGAGCTTACTGCTCAACCTATCAGATCTCCCAGGGAGAAATTATATGCCAAGGACAAAACCTCGAAAGAGCATTTTCCAGATATCCCAGGGCTCTATTATATGCCATAGGAAAAACCTCGTAAAAGTATTTGCAAATCTCCCAGGGTGCTATTATATGTCCTCCCAAGAAAAACCTCGAAAGAGCATTTTCTAGATCTCCCAAGGAGCTATTATATGCCATAGGAAAAACCTCGCAAGAGTATTTGCAAATATCCCAGGGTGCTATTACATTCTTATTGCACAACCTGTCCATGGCCACAGAGTATCATCCTGATGTACATCATCATGTGATTAAACTGATCATCATCATAGCATCGTCTTGATGCATATCATCATCGGATGATCATCCTGATCATCGTCATAGCATCGTCCTGATGCATATCATCATCACATGATCATCCTGATCATTGTCACAGCATCGTCCTGATGCTCATCACACAACACTTACATCCACAACCATGGGAAGGATCCTCCTACCACCATGCTTGGAATGGCTTCAGCAAATGTGTCCCATCACTTCTTCCTTGAAGTATCTTCTATTTGAAGAACACCAAGCCTCTCTCTGAAGTACTCAAACTTCACTTTGGCTAGTGGTTTAGTTAACACATATGCAATCTGCTCATCTATCGTAGCATACAGGAGCTTCAATGCTCCTCTCTGCACCATATCCCTGATATAGTGATATTTGATCTCGATGTGCTTCGACCTGTCATGGAACACCGTTTTCTCAGACAACTTCACACAACTCTGGTTGTCACAGAAGATACAGGTAGCATCCAACGGGAGATTTAATAACTCATACAGTAGATTCCTAAGCCATATTGCCTCACAACTGGCCAAACAAGTTGCGACATACTCTGCTTCCGCTGTACTCAGTGCTACGCAAGACTACTTCCTGCTAAACCAAGAGATCACACCTGATCCCATACTGAAGCAACACCCCGAAGTGCTCTTCTTATCTGTAGCACTACCTACCTAATCTGAATCAACATAACCCTCCAGGTTAAGCTTTTGATTTGCATCATACTTGAGCCCATAATCAACCGTACCCTTCAGGTTTCTCAAAATATGCTTTACAGCAACCAAGTGAACACCTTTGGGATTCGTCAGGAACTGGCTCAATGTGTTCACCACAAAGCAAATATCTGGTCTCGTATTCGTTAGGTGTTGATGTATATGTAACTTCGGAATGTATTTCAACTATGTATTTCATATATATTTATTGTACCCTTATAAGATATGTGTTATTCTTCCATAAGGAAGTGTCGTCATGTGGATTGACAAGTGTCGCAAGTGTGTGTACTTGCCGATGGGTTATTAGACCACCATGTGTGGGGTCGGCCCTTAAATATATATTATATTGTGGATGTATCTAGATAGACAAGTCGGCCCCATAGTGTAAGTGGGAAAATAGGCTAGTATAAATAGAGATCGGGAGATCTCTATTTTCATCACTCGGAATCTCACACTTCTCTCACTCAGAAAGTGGTGCACTAGTGAGGAGGAGGATCATCTGCTACTAGGAGACTATCTCAAGTGTATTTTGGTTGTACTTTGGTTGAGCCATTGCTCTCTCTATCTTTGAGGAAGTTGTGAGGTTTTTCACCTTAGGGTTTTCCCCACGGAAACTCTGTGTCTCTTGTCTTGCATGATTTTGATTCTTGTGATGCTTGTCATGCTTCTTATTATTTTTATGCATTGATATATTGTATATGTTATTCTCTCAGTAAAGATCCTAGAGTATTGTAAATTAATGCTCAAAATTTAACATGGTATCAGAGCTAACCTGAGAAGAAGACATTTTGTAGTGACAGAAACTTGAGTTTCTTGTTTATTGGGTTTCTCTCCATAGATTTTGGAAAAGCAGTATAGTAGATTGACTCTACTCATCAAGGAGAATCTATCTGTCCAATCAGAATTCAATTCTGAGCATTTTCATATTTGGCCCTAAAAACTAGGGTTTCCACAAAAATAGGAATTTCTGGAATCTGAAGACATAGCTGGAAGCTCCTTGCAAAAAATGAAGTTTAGAGCTTTGGATCGAGATTTTTGGCTAGGTAGATCTCCGAGAAACTCAAGCCCTAATTCAGGGCTCTCCCCAATGAACCCGAGAGGACAAAAAGGAAAATTTGAAGGGTAAAGCTTTGCTGATATCAAATTCTAAATACACCAGGATGGTCATCTCATCAAGGTGCATCTTTCTATCCTTTCAGAAAGTTGAAATTCACATTTTGAATTTTTAGGGTTTTTCTGACAAACCCTAATCCGGGACTAGATCCAGTTTTCAACAATTCAAGTGGTAAGACCTAAATCTTTTCTATTTCCATTTGAAGTACTCTTTAAAGATGTCTCACCACACCAAGCTTGAGGATAGGCTTGAAGGGGTTGATTACTTCTGAGCTTGGAAGTATAGGAATGGGTTAATCCTGGAAGAGAATGAGTTGGACTCATATATAAAAGAAGACATCCCTATCCCAGAGGATGAAGAGGCTAAAGTATTGCACAAGAAGAACTTGGTCAAGGTAAAGAGAATCATTGTTGATTCTATCAAAGACCATCTCATACTCCATGTGTATTCTCTAAGAACACCCAAGGAGATGTTTGACTCTTTGACAAAGCTATTTGAAGGGAAGAACATAAATCGGAAGAAGACCCTGCGGAACCAATTGAAAGGTGTGAAGTTTCAGAATGGAGAAACCATTCAATCTTATTTTTCAAGGGTCTCCCAGATCAAGGAAAAACTAGAAGCAGTGGATGAAATGGTGGAGAATGGTGAAGTTGTCATGACCACTCTAAATGGCCTACCTAGGTCATGGGACTCCTTCATTCAAGGAATCTGTGCAAGAAAGAAGTTGATTTCCTTCAGCAGACTACGAGAAGAATGCTCACAAGAAGAAGCAAGGCTTGTGGCACGAGAAGAAAAGATGGAGAATGAAGATCAAGCTCTCACAGATCACACCAAGAAAGGGAAGTCCAATAGAGAGCCATCTCACTCCAAGAAATCTTCACATCACTTCAAAGAAAGAAGAATATGCTTCACCTGTAATGAAAAGGGACATATTGCCATAAATTTTCCCAAGAACAAGAAGGACAACAACAACTTCAACAAGAAGAAGAAGGGAAGCAAAAGAAGGTTTCATGCTCATGCTACCAAGGATGATGAACCACCCAAGAAGAAGGCTATGGCATAAGTGATGATAGTAATGATGACTCATCAAGTGAAGAAGAGTATGTTCTAATCTCTGCTCTCACAGGTACTATCTCCCATGGTTGTAATGATTGGTTAATTGATAGTGGGGCTTCCAAACACATGACTGGGTTTAAGGAATATTTTGTGAACCTATCTGAACATGAATCACCCCACAAGGTGAAACTTGGGGATGATTATCAATACCCAATCAAAGGAAGTGGTGAAGCCTCCTACAACCTAGATTCTGGAAAATCTTTGAAGATGAAAGAAGTCCTTTATGTACCTGGGCTCAAGAAGAATTTACTCTCCATCTCTGCATTGGATGCAAAAGGTATGAGGGTTGCATTTGTGGATGGCCAAGTCCTAATGTGGCCAAAGGGAAAGACCATAGATGATGCAATAGTGATTGGAGAGCAAGAGAGAGGTTTGTATAAATTTAAGGGACAACCTGAACATGCCATGGTGCATGAATCCATGGAGCCAAGTGAACTTTGGCATAGAAGACTTGCTCATATTCACTATAGGGCACTTCCAATTGCAAGCAAGGCTGTAGAGGGTCTTCCTGAAATCAAGACCAAACATGAAGGTGTTTGCAAAGGATGTGCAAAAGGTAAGAACATTAAGAAGGCTTTCCCAAGCAGTGAAAGCAAGGAAAAGGATATCCTGGAAATCATCCACTCAGATGTATGTGGTCCTATGTCATCCAGTTCTCTAAGTGGGTATGTTTACTATGTCTCATTTATTGATGACTTCTCCAGGAAGACTTGGGTATACTTCTTGAAGAACAAAGATGAGGTGTTTGATAAGTTCAAGGAATTCAAAACCTTGATGGAGAATCAAACTGACAAGAAGATCAAAACATTCAGATCCGATAATGGTGGAGAATTCACCTCAGGTGACTTCAAGAAGCTATGCAGTGATTGAGGGATTAAGAGGGAGTTGACTACTCCTTATAATCCTCAACAGAATGGAGTTGCAGAAAGGAAGAACAGAACAATCATGGAAGCAGCAAGGGAAATGCTGCATGACCAGGATCTACCTATGCATCTATGGGCAGAAGCAGCTAGAACAGCTGTATATGTGCAGAACAGAACACCCCACAAGATATTGGACAACAAGACACTAGAAGAGGTCTTTTCTGGTAAGAAACCTGAAGTCATCCATCTCAAAATATTTGGTTGTCCAGTATTCACTCATGTCCCAAAGGAAAAGAGGACCAAACTAGATCCTTTAGGAAAGAAGGGTATCTTTGTGGGTTACAGTGAAAGCTCGAAGGCTTACAGAATATACTTTCTAGGGTTCAAGAAGATTGATGTCAGCAGGGATGTGACATTTGATGAAAACTCAGCATTCATCAAATCAAGGAAGGCACCTATCGAAGTTTATGAAGAACCTAAGGAAACTAGATTTCAAGACACTACCATGACTGAAGCAGTTCCAGAAGTTGTTCGTGAGTTTGAAGATCCGCAAGAACCTGTAGATCCACCCCGTGAAGATAACTCTCACAAGAGGAAACCTGCATGGGCTAGAGAGCTCATCCAAGATGCAGAAAGATTTGGCATTCCTGAAGAAGAACACAGAGCAAAGAAGAGAACCAGATCACATACCAGCTATGTTACTTTACTCTATGACATCATGAATAAAGAACCTTCCAGTTATGAAGAAGCAGCGGAAAAGAAAGAATGGAAGGATGCCATGGTTGAGGAATACCAATCAATAATGAAGAATGATGTTTGGGATGTTGTACCAAGACGTAAAGAGAAGTCTGTTGTGACTTCTAAATGGATCTACAAAATCAAGCATGCTATAGATGGCAGTGTAGAGAAATACAAGGCAAGATTCGTAGCTCGTGGCTTCTCTCAGAAAGAGGGAATAGATTATGAAGAAAATTTTGCACCTGTAGCCAGGTATACTTCCATCAGAACAGTACTTTCCCTGGCTGTAGCAATGAAATGGAAAATACACCAGATGGATGTCAAGACTGCTTTCTTGAATGGTGTAGTTGAAGAGGAAGTATATGTGGAGCAACAACTCGGTTTTGAAATACATGACAGGGAGTCATATGTGTGTATATTGAAGAAATCCTTGTATGGCTTGAAGCAAGCTCCGAGAATTTGGTATGGTAGGATAGACAGTTTCCTATCTAGTTTGGGATTTACCAAGAGTAAAGTTGATTCCAACCTTTACTACAAGGTTGAGGAAGGGAATCTTGTGATTATACTCCTGTATGTGGATGACTTATTTGTAACGGGATATGACAGATTGATTGTAGATACTAATAGGAAGCTTGCTACTGAGTTCGATATGAAAGATTTGGGAATGATGCATTATTTTCTAGGTATGGAGGTGTGGCAGAATGCAGGTGGGATCTTCCTTGGTCAAGGGAAGTACACATTAGATATTCTGAAGAGATTTGGGATGATGGATTGCAAGGCCATGGCCACACCCATGGCATCGAATCTGAAGCTTCTATGTGATGCTTCATCTGAGACAGTTGATATCTCTATGTATCGTCAGATGATTGGGTCCTTGATGTACCTAACAAACACGAGACCAAATGTTTTCTTTGCTGTGAACACATTGAGTCAGTTCCTGACAGATCCGAGGAGTGTTCACCTGGTTTCTGTAAAGCATGTTCTGAGGTACCTGAAGGGTATAGTGGATTATGGGCTCAAGTATGAAGCGAATCAAAATTTTAACCTGCAGGGTTATGTTGATTCAGATTGGGCTGGATAGGAAGAGCACATATGGGTGCTGCTTCAGTATGGGATTAGGTGTGATCTCTTGGTTTAGCAAGAAGCAGTCCTACGTAGCACTGAGTACAGTTGAGGCAGAGTATGTTGCAGCCTGTTCAGCTAGTTGTGAGGCAGTATGGCTATGGAAGCTAATGTCTGAGTTATTTGATCTCCCATTGGATACTACTGGTATTTTCTGCGATAACTAGAGTTGTGTGAAGCTGTCTGAGAACCTAGTGTTTCATGATAGGTCGAAACACATAGAGATCAAATATCACTATATAAGGGATATGGTGTAGAGAGGAGTTGTGAAGCTCCTGTACATTGCGACGGACGAGCAGATTACAGATGTGCTGACGAAGCCACTAGCCAGGGTGAAGTTCGAGTACTTCAGGGAGAGGCTTGGCGTTTTTGAGATTGATGACACTTCAAGGAAGAAGTGATGGACACATTTGTTGAAGCCATTCCAAGCATGTTGGAAGGAGGATCCTTCACATGGCTGTGGATGTAAGCGCTGGATGATGAGCATCAGGATGATGTTCTGGTTTCTGCTTGGTATGATCAGTTGGATCATTTATATGTATATGTATGTATGCATCATGTTGGATGTTGGATATGATCAGTTGGATCATTTATATGTATGTACGCATCATGTTGGATTCTGGATATGATCAGTTGGATCATTTATATGTATGCATGCATCATGTTGGATGCTGGATATGATCGGTTGGATCATTTGTATGTATTTTGTAGATGCATCATGTTGGATGCTTGGACCATGTATCTGTATATGTATCAGGTGGATACATTGTATGATCAGGTAGATCATGTATGTTGATATGTATCAGGTATGATCAGGTAGATCATGTATGTTGATGGATACATTGTGTGGATCATGTATCTATGTATCAGGTGAATACACTATGTATGATGATATGTATCAGGTAGATACTTGGTATGCATCAGGTAGATGCATTGTATGATCAGGATGATCGTGGATGACGAGTTTCTCCAGATGACATGCATTAGGACGATGCAGTGATGAAGATCAGGATGATCATGTGTACATCAGGATGATGTATGGTGAGTATCAGGATGATACTTTGTGGCCGTGGATCAGGTTGTGCAGATGAGCATGTCTGGGAGATCCTATAGGTCAGAGTTGCGTACCCATAACAGCCTGGGATGCTCTTTCGAGACATTGCTCTGGGAGGACATGTAATTTGTGCCCTGGGAGATTTCAGGTCAGAGTTGTGTACCCGTAACATCCTGAGATGCTCTTGCGAGGTTTTGTCCTATGGCATGTAATTTGCTCCTAGGAGATTTGGACAGGATGAAAAAGGCCTCAGATGCTTCAGCCAGGTTTTGCCATGACCACATGTAATTTGCTCTGGGAGATTTGGACAGGATGAAAAAGGACTCAGATGCTTCAGCCAGGTTTTGTGGTGGACCACATGTAATTTGCTCCTGGGAGATCTGGACAGGATGAAAAAGGCCTTAGACGCTTCAGCCAGGTTTTGTGGTGAGATCACATGTAATGTGCTCCTGGGAGATCCGACAGGTAGAGTTGTGTGCTCATAACAGCTTGGGATGCTTCAGCCAGGTTTTTTGATGGGTCACATGCAATGTGCTCCTGGGAGATCTGACAGGTAGAGTTGAGTGCTCGTAATAGCCTAGGATGCTGCAGCCAAGTTTTGTGATGCACGTAATAAGTCCTGAGGATTCCACAGTATGGCCAATGATGATGAAGACCTGCAGGAGGTGGGAATACATCCAGTATGAAAAAGGACTGGCTCTGTAGAACTTCCTATGATGAGTAGAGTCAGAGATTGGTTTAGATAGCAGCAGCAGTGACAATGATGATGATGATGCATCGATGACGATGATCCCGAGAAGAAGACTTGTCTAGCAGAACTGTGTTGAGAAATACCTTCCTAGTTAAGAGGGAGTGTTGATGTATATGTAACTTTGGAATGTATTTCATCTATGTATTTCATATATATTTATTGTACCCTTATAAGAGATGTGTTATTCCTCTATAAGGAAGTGTCATCATGTGGATTGAAAAGTGTCGCAAGTGTGTGTACTTGCTGATGGGTTATTAGACCACCATGTGTGGGTTCAACCCTGAAATATATATTATATTGTGGATGTATCTAGATAGACAAGTCAGCCCCATAGTGTAACTGGGAAAACAGGCTAGTATAAATAGAGATCGGGAGATCTCTATTTTCATCACTCGAAATCTCACACTTCTCTCACTCAGAAAGTGGCGCACTAGTGAGGAGGAGGATCATATGCTACTAGGAGACTATCTCAAGTGTATTTTGGTTGCATTTTGGTTGAGCCATTGCTCTCTCTATCTCTGAGGAAGTTGTGGGGTTTTTCACCTTAGGGTTTTCCCCACAGAAACTCCGTGTCTCTTGTCTCTCATGCTTTTGATTCTTGTGATGCTTGTCATGCTTCTTGTGATTGTTATGCATTGATATACTGTATATGTTATTCTCTCAGTAAATATCCTAGAGTATTATGAATTAATGCGCAAAATTTAACATTAGGTACATCAAGGACCCAATCATCTTACGATACATTGTGACATCAACCAGCTTAGATGAAGCATCACAGAATAGCTTCAGGTTCGATGCCATAGGTGTGGTCATGGCCTTGCAGTCCATCATCCTGAACTGCTTTAGGATCTCTACTGCATACTTCCCTTGTCCAAGGAAGATTCCATCTGCACTCTTCCACACCTCCATACCTAGAAAGTAGTGCATCATCCCCAAGTCCTTCATCTTGAACTCGGCAGCAAGCTTCCTCTTTGTGTTGGAAATCAACCCATCCTCACCTGTAACAAACAGGTCATCCACATACAGTAGTAGTATCACTAGATTTCCTTCCTCATCCTTGTAGTAAAGGTTGGAATCCACTTTACTCTTAGCAAAGCCCAAACTAGATAGGAAGCTTTCTATCCTACCATACCAAGTCCTAGGAGCTTGCTTCAAGCCATACAAGGCTTTATTCAACTTGCACACATATGACTCCCTGTCATGTGTCTCAAAACCAAGTGGCTGCTCCACATACACTTCCTCTTCGACTACACTATTCAAGAAAGTTGTCTTGACATCCATCTGGTGTATCTTCCATTTCATTACTGCAGCCAGAGCAAGTACTGTTCTGATGGTAGTGTATATGGCTATAGGTGCAAAAGTTTCTTCATAATCTATCCCCTCTGTCTAGGAGAAGCCACGAGCTACAAATATTGCCTTGTATTTCTCTATGCTACCATCTACAACATGCTTGATCTTATAGATTCACTTGGAAGTCACAACAAACTTCCCATCTAGTCTTGGGACTACATCCCAAACATCATTCTTCATGATCGTATAGTATTCCTCGATCATGGCATTCTTCTATTACTGCATCCCGGATCCTGGGAACTTCAGATTCTTCAATATCTTCAATAGATAGTTTTCTTTGAACTTCGTTGCTGGAACAAATGTTGTTGTCCTTCTTTTGTAGGTGATTGTACACGATCTTTCCTACAAGTCAAATTCAGTTGCATGATTAGAAACTTCTCATAGTTTTCAGAACAAAATCTTACATATAAGAATATATGTCATACAGTCATACAATTATCTTAGCCAATGCTTCAATACAACATTTATCCATATCTCGTAACTTTCTGGATGCCTTCCATCTCTACCATAACATTGTTAAGAGTTTGCACTACTCCCAACATGTCAGCAAAAAGGTTTCATTCTAGATAAGTAGCAATGGAATGTTGTACAGTTCCATAGGCCACTTACTCTTTACATGCATATTAGTAGTATATTGTTCATTAATACAATTATTCTAATATGCATAATACACAACCTAAATCTAGGAACATAAGTATGTCTAGAAAGTATCATTTAATTAATCATATATATGACAATTCAAATACTTATCTTTGTTTAGTTGTAGGGTGGACTCCCTCTCAATCTTTGCTTCCTTGTAGGAACTAGTGGAGTGTGCTCCCTCTTGATATTTGCTTCCTTGATTATCTGTCCTGGAACTTATATCCATCCTCGACTACTATGCATGCTTCAGTGTGCACTAGTGTCATCATTGTGTCATCCTCAAGATCTCATACATAATCATACATGCATTAGTATAATCTCAATACTATCAAAACATCATGATTCTAAATAATCTTAAATATGTATGGTTATGATCATTTCATACATAGGTAATAAGCGTTAGTATTCAAGGTTTCAGGGAAGACTTTGTTTACTCATGCATATTCTTATTTGACCATAGGACTCTTCTGGTTAGTCATATCATCAATCAAAGTAAGAAATATAATATGCATAAACCCTTGATTACTAAAACTTCTAACTTTCAAGAATAATCATTATCATTCATGCAAAATTATAAGATCCTAACACAAGGTAGGATTCTAACTTGATATAGGAAAAAACATACATGGTTATCATGTTTGCTAGTTATGTCTAACATACCCAAACAAAGTATTCTTGTTCTCTTCAATGACTTGTGCTTAGTAACCTACATAACTCATAAGTTAACCATTGTAGAACCAAATTATACATACCTCGTAAGTAGAGCTTCTATAATGGCTATGGATGAGTCTTTGTCTTCATGTCACCATGGTCATATGTTCTTGATCTAGAACTTGATTTGTCTTTCTTGATGTACCTTTCATGTTAGCGGACAACATCAACCTCATATAACACCACAGTGCATTAGTACAATCATATAACCCTAATCAATGAATGTCTTCTATCATTCACATGCATTCATACTTTTACTAGGATGAACAGATTTCAAAACATACCTGTATCTCTTCAAGTCATACATATCGATATTTCTTGTTGTCTTCTTATGTAAGGACTTAGACTCATCTCCCTCTAGAACTGGAACTTCTTCACTTATGCAGGTGTCCAATTCATTCTCTTCTAGGATTAACCCAATCCACTTTGATTTGATGAGACTGGATCTAGAGTTGGATTAGGGTTTGTCAGAGAAACCCTAAAAATTCAAATTTTGAATTTCAAACTTCTGATTGGATGAAAAGATGTGCCTTGCTGAGCTGATCAAGTTGGTATACTTCAATTTTGAAATCTCCAAAATTTGACCCCTCAAAATTGCCTTTGAAACTTTCAGATCTTCTAGATAGGATCCCGAACTAGGGTTTGATAAAGCCCGGTCTTCTACCCATCCAAAAAGTTCAATCTTGTGTTCTAAACTTGGATTTTTCTGAGTAGCTTCTAGCCGTGGTCACAGATTTCAAAAATTCCAACTTTTAAAGAAGCCCTAATTTTCCACCTTTCCAATTAAAATCTTAAATTAAGGTTTGATCAAGCCCGACCTTCTACCCAACCAAAAAATTCGATCTTGGTCTCTAAATTTTGATTTTGATGAGGAGCATCCATTTTGGTCTCCGATTCCAAGAATTTCAACTTTCTTTGAAACCCTAATTTCCCGCAGCAGTGATAAGCCAAAAATGAGAATGCTCAGAATCCAATTCTATTTCACAGAAATATGTGCCTTATTGTTTCTGGTGCATCTATGAAATTACGAATCCATAGGGTCTGAACCTTCATCCTGTGGTATCCTGACCTGTCTTCTTTCCAACACCATAGGGATGACCTCAAATGGATTCTCTGAGAGAGAGATATGCCAAATGTTGCAACATGACCTATTTATGGGATAAAACAGGATAGCGAAGTTGTACAGAGTTCCACGTGTCACTGGTTCAACTTCGGCCTCTAAAAAGAGGACCTGTGAAACTACAGTCCATTCCCTTACTGCCACTTTTTACAGAATTTCATTTGTAGCTTCCTTTCCCAAGTTGTGACCTTTTTTCCTAGGTCACATGTTTATGAATGAGATCTGGAAGAGGCAAAAACCCTAGATTGTACGGCTCATAAAATAGAAACTACATCGAATTATATGTTTTGCTTCAGACACAAGGTACATGGGGATGTTATATATGACCTGTAGAATTTTTAGAACCTAAACCTTCTTCAAAATGGATTTATAGTGAAAGTTCCAAGATGACTGGTTTTTTCTATATCAAGCCCTAGCTTCCAATTTGTCGCAAGTGCAACAAGTGTCATAAATGCCATACCATGCCTTCCTTTAGGCTATCTCTGATACCATGTTAGTTTTTCATCATTTAATTCAATAAATCTAGGATATTAATTTAAAGAACAACATGTACAGCACATCAAACATAAGAGACAAGAGACAAGAGACACAAAACATTTCACCAGGGAAAACCAAGAAGGTGAAAAACCCCGCAACTCCCTCAGAGATAGAATAAGCACCAATACAAGGATCACAATGATCAAACCCAAGAGATAGATATCTTCAGCAGCATACTCCTCCTCCACTTTTGCGCACTCCTCTCTCTCACTATTGTGAAGTGAGTGAATGAGAGAATGTGTAAAATGAAAGAGACACACTCTCTATTTATACACTACTTCACTTGTCTTTTAACTCTAACTAGGTCGGCCCCAACTTAACCACTTAACATAATGTTGACTGGGCCGACCCCCACTAGGGTGGTCTAATAACCCTTTAACCCACATGAATCATACAGGGACGACCCCATCAAGGTGGTCTAATAACCCATCAAGTATAAGTTACGACACTTACAATATAACTTGCGACACTTGCAAGTACAACTGACGACACTTCCAATCAGAGGAATAATACATCTCCGTTGGGGATACAGTAAAGTACAAATGTAATACATACAATATACAAGTGAATATATTCCGAAGTTACAAATACATCAACATATGCTGTAAGGGTTTGAAGGTGCAAATAGATGAATTCTATTGGTGATTATTTCTAGGATTTGATTACACTCTTTGGATGCATATTTATGGTCTTGCTATACATCTTAATTATATCTTGGATGAAGTTGTTGGAATTCTCGGAGGACAGATTTGAGGCATGTATAGGTTGACATTGTGACAAAGATATCTTTTGTGGCATTGTGATAGAGACATTGATTGTGTCAATGATAGATATAGGTACAGGGACAATGATACAGGTACAAGGACATAGATACAGGTATAGGTTGATGGAGACAGTGATACAATGGAAGTGGCATATTTTTCTTCTTATTCAAATCAGGGTGGTAGGATGGGGCTGTTGGTCGGATTAATTGTCTAATTAATTAAACAGCTGAAACTACCAGAACATAAATTATCAGCCCGAGGAAGTCTTTTATTTCAAAGCTATCATGCATCATCTATGTAAGCACAATTTCTACCTGACACTGTTATCTATTGGTATGAAATCAAAACTCATTGTAAACTAGATCACACCTTCTTGAAAATAAATCAAACCTTAAGCCTATTCATAAAACCAAACTGTAAATCTAACTTAAAACAAAATCAACTCTTTATGAAGCAAGATCTAATTGCATGAATTTAAAAGAAGTGTTATGTTGGCCAACGATCTATCAAACGAATTAACAAGAAAACAACTATGATAAATCTAATGAATGAAATCATACAACTATGGTAAATCTAATGAATGAAAGCATGAACTAAATGATAACAAATCTACACAACTACAATCAACACTATCAACATCTGCTCAGGGAAGAGGGCCCTTCCTCCACTGAGCAGAGCTAGATCTCCACAATGAAAGTCTACAACTCCAGAATTAAGAAATTGCCAACATGTATTATCATAATGAAAGTATTACAACAGAGTCTGGATCAAATACTACAGCATAACATTGCTTTCTCTCCTCCCCCCAATACATCAAAATGATTACATATTTATACATAAAATTCTCTCAGGAGAATGAGAAACTGAATTCCCAACTTGGAATCAGTTTCAACAAATTGCTAATTTATAAAACCGGCCGCAATAGTAAATTTGGGAATTATGCATTTAGAGAACTAGTTGTATATCCCAAACCATGGATTTTTTTGGATTTTCCCCCATGTGTCAAGTAATTGAGGCCGTTACGCACAAAACCCATGTCCCGTATTTTCGAGATTCTTCTTCATCTGCCTGAAAATCATGATGCAAATAAATGTTTTCTTATCTGACATGCATTTTTGGTTAAGGCCATTTGATCATGAGCTGGAGGCTGCCATGTTGGACTTGGGAATGAATTGAAATCACAAGTCCACATAATCAGTCCTAGGAATGAAACCATGTTGTGAATCTCCATGTGAACATGTGCTAATATGCCAACTTTGGAGGCTTGAACCATGAGTGCTGCTGCTATTAATATGAAAGATCACTCCACAAACCACCATGAGTACAATTATGCATAATAGTCTTCAATTCATCAAAGATAAAGGAAAATAATCATTATTAACCACTAAAGCATCAATGGAAGTAATATGGTATTTTACGTGTAGTTACAGCAAATGGATGGAAAATGGAATGATAAATGGATAATAATAGGAAGAAGAAGGATGAAATATATGTCGATGGGTGATGAAAATATGGACAAATCCGTGACCCAACAGGGGCAAGGATAGGAGATTGAAGTCTCCTTTAGGTTGGTGCTTGTGATCTCAAGAAGTTGGGGCTTCCTTCCAGTTGGTGCTACTAAAACTATTGAGTTGGAGTTTACTAAGGAATGGAGTCCTATCTATAGGTTGGAAATTATGAAAACCAAAGGGTTGTAGCCTCCTTCTAGATGGATCTAGTAAACCGAGGAATTGGAGCTTCCTTAAGGTTGGATCCTATAAATTAGGGGGTTGTAGCCTCCTTCTAGATGGAGCTAGTAAAACGAGGACTTGGAGCTTCCTTCAGTTTGGAGCCTATAAATTAGGGGGTTGGAGCATCCTTCCAGTTGGTGCAGGTAAATTAGGGAGTCAATTCCTTCAGGAGAGTCTGATAGTTGGACCGAAGATCTCTAGAGCACATGGATGAGCATGAAAGTCTCTACTCTGCAGATGGGTTTTGACTATTATATGGATCGAATTTTGATATGATTGGATTATAAGAATGAGACTCCATTTACATGCACAAGGTTTTGATATCTGGAAATCTGTTGTAAATGGTTAAATCGCTCTAAAAAGACCACAAAAAATTGCAGCCATGAAGGATCTAAGAAATAATAATGCAATGGAAATGTATATCATATTGGATGGAATATATGATCATGTGAAAGATAAATTTGGAAGGTGTTCATCAGCTAAAGTGGTCTGGGACAAGGTACAAAATATCTACACAAAGGGACCCCATTCTTAGCATTATTTTTGTCCCAAGTACCTAAAAAGATCGGGTAAATAGTTCATGAGGTTTGGAGTCCAAAGAAGGATTAAAACGTATAATGTAAGTAAAATTACCTTAGGGGGTCTATAAAGTTATGCCAATAGGGCCAAGCACGTAAAATATTAAGCAGAGGAGCTAGAGCATAAACTACACAGGACCCTAGCCGATGACCAGGGCACTATGCGACAGGTGTTGGTTTATCCAACAATACTAAGAGGTGGGGGGAGAATCAATATTTCCTTTTTCAAACCTCTTATATACAATTAGTATTAAGAACAAGTTAAATAATCATAAGTAACGTGAATAAGACAATTAAAATTTTGAACACACAGATTTATCATGGAAACCTCAAAGGTAAAACCAACAAATATTTCTTATTAATAAGATAATCTTATACAAAATTGTTTTACAAGCACCAACTTGATGGAAAAATTAATCTCCTAGATTCTTCTGCCACTACAGAAAGGATGCACCTACACCCCTCTTTTTCTACCTGATCAACAGACAAGGATTCCCCAACACTGTAATTCTCCATCCATGACTGGGAGGAGGAAACAACCCCCTTAGAAGGCCTCAACCTTCCCCAAGCACCACCCAAGCACCCTCTAATTTATAATAGTTTTAACTTCAGTTTTTCAGATCTGCAATGGCAGCTTGAAATTTTGTAATGCTTCATCTATCTCAATGGCCTATTTCTTGCTTCCGATATGCAATTACCAAAACTTTAGATACACCTTTGGTCCTCTTCATACATTTGACTTGTATGGTTATATATCTTTTCAAAGAAATTTATTATTTGAAACATTGTGTCTTTATAGGAAAATCATGCCTCTTCATAAAAAATATTGTATCCTTATATGGCATCGATTCATCATTAATCTTCATAGTCTTTCAATATTTTTTTAATTAGTAAATAATTATTAGTTTGCAGAGTTGACCAATTTTGGAAATTCTCCAAAGTTGGCGATTTGGACAAATTTTTCTCCAAATATACCATTGACAAACGTCTGTTCAACAAAGTGGATGTCAAACCAGTGGTCAACTAATATTTACAAATATTTTGGGTCCGATCCTTTTAATCAACCCTCGAGCATCTTTCAACAGTGAAATGATTCAAAACCGTTGGATCTTCGTCAATCCACATCGGCGGTAGACT
Organism: Larix kaempferi; assembly: GCA_027924585.1. Lineage (NCBI taxonomy): Eukaryota > Viridiplantae > Streptophyta > Pinopsida > Pinales > Pinaceae > Larix > Larix kaempferi. Next base: position 372,374 of record BSBM01001751.1, read on the forward strand.
TCAACATGCGCTTAGCTATATTTCATAAATATTTCACATCACATACTGAGCTTTAAACTCTGAACAACTTAACCCAGCGGAATTGTCATGTATCGTTGGATCGCCGCATCCAAGATCGGCAGTGGACTTGAAAATTTTATGAGCCCAATTATGAAACCTAGCCATCAATCTATCCCATCAGTTAAATCAAAGGTCTTCAAGGTCTCGGGTAAGGTATTTGAATCTTAATGACATATAACACTCTTTCAAGTACTTTGATCTTTAATTCCGATGGTTGTGGAGATTTCTTCCGATATGTGTTCTAGTTTTTTTGTTCATTTTCGCTCGTTTAAATGGGATCTGCCCCTATTCCCTCATGTTTTCTAAATTATCTCTGTCTTCGACTGTTTCTCCCTCCACTATCCCTCCTAAACGTTTGGTTGTTAAAGTTAGAGAAAAGGGAAGTCTTCAGATTCTGACCAGTGCTTTGCTTAGTTCTTGTGAGCTCCTGTACGGGAAGCTTTGTTACAGTAGTTATTCATGCATATCTCCTTCTTTTATAATGGTGGAAGGTAGCAGTCGCGGAAGGACCAATGTCACTAATGCAAACAATCGCATATTCGATAAGTTAGAAAAAGAGACAGCAAAGCTTCGATAGAAGTTGAACTTGAAATGCAACAAAGAGGACTTGGAGTCATCGAAGAAGAGAATCGAGGATACCATCGACCGTAAGCTCGAAACTAAAAAAAATGAACTGAATGAGCATATGTGAGGGATCCTTGTTCAACACGACGAAGCCATTTGAGTTCAAGCCACCGGAGTTCAAGGTGATGCTGAGAGGAGCCCAACAACTTCGGTAGGTTCTAGACACTCCCCTCCAGCTTCCAGAACTCCTTCAGGGGAAAGATCATCAGGGAAAAGATCAATGGAGATTGAATAATGAGGGAACCACATGGCCCACCCACCATGGTCTTTAGATTAGGTTTTTAGATTTTCGTTTTCTAGTAGGTTTACTTGTATATTTTTAGATTTTCGTTTTCTGTTAGTTTAGGGGAGGGATTTTGTCCCTATGCTTCAAAGAAATTTAAACTCTGTATTTTTGAAAGAAATTTGAAATCCATGTTTCGTATAAATTTAAACTTTGTATTTGAAGAATTTAACCTCTGTAATTTAATGATTTAGACTTTGTAAATTGAAGTGATTTAATATCTATGTTGAAGAGATTTAAATCATGTATCTGGAAAGAATCTAAATGTTAAGTTTTGAAGCAAATTAAACCCCATTTTGGAATATTGTTTAGACTTACACAACTTACACCATCGCTTGGGTCTGAGGCAGGGTTGGAATTTCACGGGAAAAATTACCGTCACAAGGAATTTTGCTTGTCTTTTACGGCCAAAATAATTTAGTGACCATCATGCTTGAAACATCCTTAGGGTTTTCTATTTTAGGGTGCTGGAAGTAGATGCTGAGGAGAAAGAGAGTCTGTGCCTTCCTCCAGGGATGTTTTTTAGGACTAGCGAAAGTATATATCGGCACTCTAAACACAAATTTCATAGGAACGTTGCTTCGCACAAGTTGCTTACAAGTGGAAATATTATAAGATAAAGAGAGGCCTCTCTTTCTCCAAGTTGTTATATTTTTACAATTCCCTCATAAAGGAAAGGATGACTGACCCTTCTTCTTCCCAGTACTCTATTCATAATAGTTCTAGAATGCAAGAAGGGTCGGTCGATCCTTCTTGTGTTCGCCATTCTAGATATAGGTGAATTGTTGGATATAGGTGTTCATAATTATATACTAAATGAAGGGGTGAATGATCCTTCTTGTCGAAAAACAGAAATCGGGACAAACATTTTTTAAATGTTATAACTTAGCTATGTGTTGCAGATCCCTACTATTTACAATGGAAGTTGGAAGTTGGAAGTTTGGAATTCTCAGCCTATCCTTCGTAGATTAAATATTTTTATACTTCTCTCATAAATGAAGGATCGCCGACCCTTGTAGTGCTTAGTATTCTTCTAGTGTTCACCATTTTGGATATAAATAAATCGACGGTCTAGCCCTCGTAGGTTGAATAATTTTACAATTCCCTCATAAATGAAGGGGCAGTCGACCCTTCTTCTTCCTCGTATTCTTTTCATAATAGTTCTCGACTGAAAGAAGGGTCATTCGATCCTTCTTGCATTGTCCATTATGGATATAGGGAATTGCTAGATAAATGTGCTCACAATTATCCACTAAACAAAGGTGTGGCCGATCCTTCTTGTTAAGAAAGGGAAGTCGGGACAAACATTTTTTATATGTTAAATCTTAGCTTATGCTCGGATCCCTACTATTTACAGCGGAAGTCGGAAATTGTCGGCCTATCCTTCATAGATGAAATATCTCTACATTTCTCTCATAAATGAAGGATCGATGGTCTATCTCACAATCGACAAGTTAACCAAATCGACAAAATGACAGTTTATCAAATCATAATCAAGAAATATGAGATACATCATATAGCCACGATTTCATTCATACAACACATTGAGTCACCGAATACTGCACTAATTCATATTCAATGGAACTGTGACATAAAAGAGAGACACAAAGATATAACACAATCAATCATTTTCATTCATCAACTTGTCTCATACATTGCGGAATACATCTCGAAGAATCAGTTCGCAACTCAACTCAATTCCACATACACAGGTCAAAACTTGTCAGATAGAGACAAAGATCAAATATACAGAAAAGATAGATGTTAGCTCATCGATATTCACTAAAGGATCGATCTCTAGCGCCAAAGATGCCCTTAGGATTACAATTGCACTTCTATTTATAGGCACACATGGCCAATACAAAATGGTCCAATTGACCAATAACTAACTAATTTAATCAACACAAACTTGTGGTTCGCCCTCGAGCCACCTCAATTGGAAACTGATGGTGCGCTTACCTGCATTTTGAATTCGTCGTATGCATCTTTCACCTAGTCAGAATCTTCCCTGGTCGACACTTGCAATGCTGCGTAGTCTTCCACTTCTTGCTCTATCGGGTGTTCACCACCCATCTGTTGCGCTTTCTCCATCTCTTCCTTGATCTGTGTCATCCATTCCATCGCTTTGACCGCTAATTTTTGTGCCTTTGTCTGCAGCTCGTCTAAGTGCATTGTTCTTCTATGTTGTTTTGTGCATGCCCTGTTAACCTGATGCTGCAGCTCCTTCAGCTCTGCCACCTTCGTCATATGTGCTAGTAGGGGAATTGCTTTAAGTGATCCCATCAATGCTTCAATTTGCGCCTTCGCTTCGCCAATTTTCTCATTCAGTTGGTGCAATTGTTCATCATGTACTAAGCTTCCCAAAAACTGTGTAACATATTCTGCGATCACCTCGGCTATCTTCTCCAGTTCTGTGATCTCTGTCGCAGTTTCCTCTATCGCATTCTTTCTTTATTCAATCTGTTCTGGTGGCGTGCTTGGCACCACCCTTATTTGTAGCTATTAATTCACCTTTCGCAAGTTTGTAATTATTTATCCTAGCTTTATTGCCTTTTCCTTTGCCAGTATGTATTTATCTATCTCTAGCGCATCTTCACATGCCATAGAGATGGCATGATTCAACTTTCTTCTATCCTCGACTGCTTTTTCTCTTTCACATATGATGGCCTCTTTTTATTCTTGAAGTCACTAGATTTATGCTTCAGTAAATCACACTTTTTGTTTGTATTTCACCATATGGTTGTGTGATGCTTCCTTCATGTCATTAATCTTTTCACTTGCTTGAGTGTGTGTTTGTTGTAACATTAATATTGGCAACATGTTGAATTCTATTGTGATCATATCATTCCCTCGCAATGCCGAATCCAGGTATTCGTCACTTGTGGTGATAGCGTCGGGTAGTACTTGTACTAACCTCTTCCTTGTGGCGATGTCCAACTCAACCCTCGCCTTTGATGTGCTTGGCCCCACTTATCCTTGTGGCACCCTTGTTTCTACTACTACGTTGCTTAATGTCTATAACAACTGCGATACCTGATGAAATTACCCAGTCACGTGCTGTGTGATCTTTGCACAGTTTTCCTTCGCCACAAATGTGATCTTTTCCAACAATTTGTTCATTTTCTCTTTGAGAAGGACGACATGTGCATTCCCTTCCCATGTTTCAAACCTGAATTTTGTTCTTCCTTCCTCGCACTGCACCTCTAGCTCAAAGTATGTTGGGGTCACCAATGATGCTCCATCATGACTGGCAGTGTGCGAGTGCTCATCCACAACTCCACCTTCTTCTGCATCGTCCCCTTCATCTTCTGAGTCTTTTGTCTCTTCTAGAGACTTTGGCCCATCTATTTGCTGCGCATCCTCTGGGTTCGACAACTTGTCTTCTGCTACCAGAACCTTCCACTCTTCAGGCCATTCTTCTATTATAGCATCTAGTTCTACATTGGTCAACTTATACTGTGTCGGAAGGCACTGCTTCTGTTGTTCTGCACGCGCTTGAATGGAGATCAACTGAGGTTTTACCGACAACTTTGTGACTCTTCTATACTTCTTAACCACGTCTTCGGTCAATCGTGGAATTGCTTCTGCATCTATTTTCAATGTTTCTAAATACAGAAAGAATGAAATATTTTTATTTGTTTGTCTTTCCTTATCAATTGTTTCCCATAGGTTCTTGTACCTTGTTGCTTAACATATTTTTTATACCTCTGTGTCCACTCCTTGATAGTGCAATGGCTCCCTCCATCCGACCAGGGAAATTAGTATTAGAATCCATGAATAGGTAAATGGATTTCCTTTCTCTCACACTGCGACTGTGTCTTCCATCAACTCATTTAGCAAAAACAGTGACCAATTCATCTCAAATCTTGTGGCACACTACTCCGCATATGCAATCACTCTGGATGTCCATTGGTTTGGTCAGTTCTTCCACATGATTTTGATTGCCAACAACTTTGTGCCAACTCTAACCGCATGATCGTTGATTCTATCGATCAGGTATACCTTGGTGTTATTCTTCACCTCATATTTTGTCTTTAACTTCACGGCAAGATTATTTTCGTTATCCTTGCCCTGGAAATACTGCAAAGGATCTACCCCTACCTTGGGTAATCTTGTGATCCGCGAGATGAGATCTACCATTACTGGAATTTTTGTATGCAGCCATAGTTATCCGCCATGAAATCAAGCTAGCAACTACTTTATGCATGCATTTTCTTCTGCGGATATCCCAAAATGTGGTATGTGAATGATGTTCAGGAGTCCTGATTTCTTCATCCCCAATGCCCATTTCATTGACTCTCTTGTGATCGGGCCTCTGTCTCCAGGCAGTACATAGGCGTGTGTCTGCTTACATTCTGGGTATGCTGATACATCATGATCGCTATACTGCAGCTTTTGTAGTTTCTGCACTATGTTCCTCATGATGTGGACACCCTTTGGTATCACTGGCTCCTTGATGGTGTATTTAGCATTCTTTCCCAATCTTATTGCTAGTATTCCCTTCGTGTGTGGTGGTACATAGTCCAGGATATCTATGACCACCGACCCTGTTTGTATTCCTCTTTCTATTGTCTCTTCCTCCGCAGCGGCCGATGTGCCCACTCCTCCTTCTTCCACTGTGGTCCGTGTCGAGCTACGGGACGTCTTAGTTTTCCTATCTGACCGTGCTGGTCGACTTTCTCTTTGTTTCTTTCTGTATGAACAAGTCGATACAGATGGTTGTTCTTGGGTGATTGACGCCCATGCTACTGGTGCATCATGTGTACTCGTGCTGGAAATCACTTTCACCATCGTAGCTTCTCAATGTACTCTTCGCTCTGACTCTTCTACTTAAATTTTATTCTAAATCGTTTGCTACAAATTTTGAAATGCATAATGGGTTGAATTGTTAGATTCGGTATGTTTTAATAACCTTCAATCTTCCACTCTTCATCCATCGATTCAATCTAGGACGATGATTTTCAAAACCTCCGTCAATTTCCTGAATTATGTGCACTCATTGGTCATAAATGGAATCTTAATCGGTCATTTATTGCATTTTCTTTTATTTTCGTCGCCGCTTGTGACGTCTTAAATGCTGCATTTATTGCCTAATTTGACCAGTTCACACTTCTGCCAGGCTGCAACAAGTCCTAAACCTTATCGTTGTTTTAATTTTGTCACCATGTGTCCTCGTAAGACTCCTAATCTTCGTAGTGTTCTTGTTTCAATTTTATTTTTCTCTTCTATTTTTCTTTTTGTCGACATATTTTTTTTTTGGGTCCATCAGGATCAGGATTGCACTTTTCATAAATAGATAGGGGATTCCTCCAATGTGGATGTGGGTTGATGAATGTTGCATAAATATTTTTACATTTCTCTCATAAATGAAGGGTCGGCTGACCCTTATTGTGCTCAGTATTCTTCCAGTGTTCACCATTTTGGATATACATGAATTGACTGCCTAGCCTTCGTAGGTTGAATATTTGTACAATTCCCTCATAAATGAAATGGTGGCTGACCCTTCTTCGTCCCAGTATTCTTTTCATAATAGTTATAGACTGCAAGAAGGGTCGGTCGATCCTTCTTGTGCTTAGTATTCTTCCAGTGTTCACCATTTTCTATATACATGAATTGACGACCTAGCCTTTGTAGGTTGAATATTTTTACAATTCCCTCATAAATGAAGGGGCGTCTGACCCTTCTTTTGTCCAGTATTCTTTTCATAATAGTTCTATACTACAAGAAGGTTCGGTCGATACTTCTTGTGTTCTCCATTTTGGATATAGGGAATTGCTGGATATAGGTGTTCACAATTATCTACTAAACGAAGGGGCAGACAATCTTTCTTGTTGAAAATCAGAAGTCGGGACAAACATTTTATATGTTTTAACTTATCTTGTGATTTGCTTTCCTAAATGTAGTGCAATGTTATTTTATATTCTGTTAATTGTAATGTTGTGATTTCTCTGTTATTTGATTCTATAATATGTATGTTTGAAAAGAGAACACATATAATTTTGAGAAATTTTTGAAAAGAAAGAACACATCAAATTTGAATATTTTAATGCCCCTCAAAGGGATTACATTGATTACATAGTCCTATAACAGCAATTATCCATCAAATAATTGCAAATCCAAAAGTTTCATACATCAAGCACAAAAAAGTCTATAAACACGCAAGTATATAGATACCAACGATACATGATATATAATAAACAAGCAAGTATATATAAAGGAACACAAGATAAGTAATGGTAGCAGAGTCAAGAAGTATTCTATTACTTAGGACCAAGTACAATACAATAGAATGTCTTAGTGCCGCCTGTATCCAGCTCTCTAGCCTATATATATAGTTTACAGGCTATTACATAATGACCCGTCGGTTCACTAACTGACGTGACTAACTGACTCGACATGTGGTGATCGACACGACGGTTCGACATGCTCTCTGAAGTGGTCGAACAGAGGACCTAGTTGGGAGGCCAACCTAGGCTCCTCCAACATCTCCCCCATGAACAAGACCTTTCTTCGTCCTAAAGAAATCAGAAAATAACTGGAGAGGAATGAACAGATGAACTTCATTGTGGTTTGTCTCGTAACTAAGTGTACTCGTTGACTCTGAGCTGGTACCAGCTTTTACCTTGGCTGGAAATGGGTCGTCGTGTCTGGAAACGTGTCCATACAGGAAGAAGAAGCTGTCAGCATGGTCTGGTACTAAAAAAACATTCAACAGATGCTACAAGCCTATCCTTCATGAACATGATAGTGCTTGTTGTCTTAGAGAAGAAAGCTTCCAATACAGCGGCTTGCATACCAATCAGTTATTAAAATAAGAGTGACAGAAATAAGATTGATGGACATGTGATTGGTGCCAAGGAACATAATGACAAATCCATGTATTGGGACTTCGAGAGTGCTCGAAATGCCCATATATCATGGTGTGGTGCGGATTTTCCAGGGAGAGGATGTTGAAATTCTCATATATCATGAGGAGAACTGGGGAGCGATCATAAGACTCAAGCATTTCTCATAAAACAACACAAGATAGAGAACATGGGCAGTAAAGAAAAATGCCATGGCTTTCCCGAATATTTCAGTTTGTTGCGATATGGGGCATAGTTAGCCTATATATAGTGAGTGGCTAGTGATTTGATGTATTGACTAGGATGGGACGGATGTGGAACGGTAATTATCACAGTATGGAAGGATTAATTATCATCTGTAGAGACTGCAAATTTTGCTAGAGTAATCGTAGATATCACTCGTGTGAAGAAAATAATCTCATCATGCTTCAGTCGACATTATTTCTTGTCGTGAACAAAATCTACAGTCGTTATAGATGATATCTATGACCACCATCCCGCCATACAGTGATAATTACCGTTCCTTGTCCGTCCCATCCCAGTCAATTCACCAATTCACTAAGTAAAAAGTTTCATGAAGTAAAATGTTTCGCGAAGTAAAAAGTTCCGCGTCGACAAAGTTAAGAGGTCCGCAAAGTAAAGAGTCTACGAAGTAAATGCTCATCGAAGTGAAGTTTACTTGTCGAAGTAAATGCTCGTTGAAGTGAATTTTATTCCGCGAAGTAAATTCCCGTCGAAGTGAAGTCCTTGGCAAAGTAAAAGTTTGTGACAAGACATAATGTCACGAACTTCTATACAATTGTACAATGAGAAGATAGCTCCAAAAAATAGAGAGTGTGTGAAGAAGCAAGAGCAAGAGAGAAAGGAGAAGAAGAAAAGGTTCGTGATTTGTTTGTGAGCTCAAGCTCATAGACATCAAATGTTTTAAGAGCCCAAGCTCTGTAAAATGTAAAAGATCGAAGTAAATTCCATCTCTATTTAATGCAGCGAAGTTTCCCTGTTTTAACCCAGAATAAATTCTATTGATTTTTATGTCTTAGTAAGAAATATTTTAATAGTTTAAGAGTGGGCTTGTCGAAGTTGAATCTCGACAAAGTTAAGAGGTCCGCGAGGTAAAAATATTTTTGTTGACAAAGTTAAGAAGTCTGCGAAGTAAAGTGTTATGTGAAGTAAAGAGTCTGCCAAGTAAATGCTCTTCGAAGTGAAGTTTACTTGTCGAATTAAATGCTCGTCGAAGTGAAGTTTACTCCGCGAAGTAAATTCCTGTCGAAGTGAAGTCCTTGGTGAAGTAAAAGTTCGTGACAAGACATAATGTCACGAACTTCTATATAATTGTACAATTACTCCAGCAAAATCTACAGTCGGTACAAATGATATCTATGACCACCGTCCCACTATACTGTGATGATTACTGTTCCCCATCCATCCCATCGCAGTCAATTCACTAGACACTCACTATATATAGGCTAAACCATTGTAATTGTATAATTAAATAATAATAAAATAGTAACCTCACTATTCTCAATATGCCACTTGTTTTCTTGTTGATTGAAAAGCAATCTTTTAAATATGGTCTTCATTACTAATTTTGGAAAAATAAATATTTATAAGTTTTAAATCCGTAACAAAAAAATTAGTAACCTCACTATACTCAATGTGCCACTAGTTTTCTTGTTTATTGAAATGATTATTGTAAACAATGTCTTCATTCAGAAATATATCCGTCTTCCACTTTCCATATTCTAGGTCAGCCTGCAACAATAATCAAAATTATGAAAATGATAGATAGCAAAGTGCGGGATTATTTTAAAAGCATGAGTAAGGAAGACATGCATGGGTGTAAGGAAGACATGCAATTAGCATGAAATAAGGTAGTAAATAAGTAACTTTTATGCTTCAATAATAGTAAGATAGGCATAGCATGCAGTTATACAGTTATACTAACATTATACGAATACCATTATATATAAAAAAAAATTATAGTAGCATTATACGAATACCATTCTATTTTTTTTAATAGAAACATTCTTTCATTTTGTTTTTTTTTAAATAGAAACATTTTACTTTTTAAAGAGACACATTCTTTCTTTTTGTTTTTTTTTAAATAGAAACATTTTACTTTTTATTGCAATGGTGTAGATAAAAAATATTATAAAAATAATGAAATCTCGTAAAAATAATGAAAAGTATTATATAATATAGTAAATTTCCTTACCCTTCAAACGAAAAAATAGAAAATAACCATCCCGCCATACTGTGATAATTACCGTTTCCCATCTATCCCATCCCAGTCAATTCACCAATTCACTAGCCACTCACTATATATAGGCTAAACCATACCCCATATCGCAGCAAAACAAAATCTTCGAGAAGTCATGGCACTCTTCTTTACCGCCTCTGTTCTATTTCCTTTGTTGTTTGATCATAAATACTTGATTCTTGTGGGCGTTCCCCAGTTCTCTTCATGCTATGAGCATTTCAAAATAAGTTCCCTGACAAATCCTCACCACACCATGATATATGGGCATTTTGATCACTCTTGAAGCCCCAAGACTAGTATTTGTCATTATTTTCCTTGCCACCAATAAAGTTTTCGTCATTCTTCTTTCACAAACTGATTGGTGTACAAGTTGGAGTAGATGTGAGAAGATTAGTGGTCCATGTACCTATTTTATTGGACACTTCATTCTCTAAAACACCATGAGCTGCCACTATCAACAACGTTAGGCTTCCAACACTCGTCCTAGAATAGCCAAATTGACAACAAGAATACTCATGTTGATAGCAAGAAGAGCCATGTTGATAGAAAGAATGGCCTTGTTGACAACAAGAATGGCCAGGTTGACAGCAAGAATAGCCATGTTGACAGCAAGAATGGCCATGTTTACAGCAAGAATAGCCATGTTGATAGCAAGAGTAGACATTTTGGCAGCAAGAATAGCCATGTTGACAGCAAGAACACCCATGTTGAAAGCAAGAATGGCCACAATAGTAGCGAGTCGTCCAAATTTGTTTCGTACTAGACCATGTTGTCAACTTCCGTCTACCAGCATGGACACGCTCCTAGACCTAAGGACCCATTTCCAACCATGATAGTAGCTGGTACTAGCTCAGAGTCATCAACTGCCGACACTTAGTTACAAGACAATCCGCAGTGAAGTTCATATGTTTATCAAGGTTTAGGTGGCATTGAGACATTGTATTGTATTTTACTTGGTCCTGAGTAATAGAAGACTTCTTGACTATTCTATATACTTGCTTAATTATTATATATCATTTATCACTGGTATCTATATACTTGTTTGTTTATATACTTTTCTATGCATGAAGTATGAAACTTTTGTTTATATATATAGGCTTGAAAAGAGAAAATAGCAAAACCTTTGTCTATGTCGTGATTGGATAGAAAGGTTCCTTAAATAATAGAAAGAGTGATCTTGTATCAGAAATAATTGGTCAGTTGTATTAAAGTATTTATTAATTTAATATACTTCCAAGTAATTATTTTAATTCTTAAATTCAAGTTCGAGATAACTAGAACTTTTCAACATGCTACAAGAGTGAGATAAGGTTCTAAGTATATTTATTGACAAGTAAGTAAGGCATTCCAGGACACACTAATCTAATTGATCATGTAACATTTACTGACTAACTCTTAAGGCATGTATTAGAAAATAACAATGTTAAGAATAAGGTATTAAGGATAGGCTCTAATGGGTATCCCAATTGGTCGAATCTCTCAGCCAAAGTTGACCCTTTAGCATGAGGTTGTGGGTTTGATTATGCTTAGGTCCATCAGGATTAGGATTGTGCTTTTTTGAAACAGATAGGTGATTCCTCCAATGTGGATGTGGGTTGGTGAATGTTGCATGGTGTACAACGTGCAATAGCAATAGAGATTGGTATTGTGTGTTATTATGACAGGTAATCATCCACTTCTCTTCTGTTATTTGGGAGTAGGACTGAAATGCTTGGTGTTTGGTCATGCTTAAAAATACTGATACTTAATGCACACTAAATTATTAATATGGTATAATGAGTGGACTCATATATATATCGGCCACCACCAGTAGTATTGCATGAATGATGCTCATTATCTATAGTTCGATTAGGAATATAAATTGCCAATAAATATAATTCGTCGATACAATAACCATCTGATTGTCTTTTGGTTTTCTACTTCTGGAAAAAAGAATATATTGAAGGACACATAGGATCACACCTGGTTGCATGGGTAAGTTCCATCAATCGTAAGAAGATACCATCTTTTATAATATCTCATGTAGGTGGTTTTGGGATCACGAGAAGTGGTTTTCCATTACAATTTTTCATTCAACGGAATGATCCTCGACTAGACACGTGGTAAGCGGTAAAAATTCCGCTACCGCTTTCCCTTTTCATTCTCTGTGCTAGTTGAAAGTGCGAAATCAACATCAACCATAGAACTTTTATTCCGCCTCTCGCCCACTGTAGATTTTATTCCATACCAAAGGTCATTTCGCCAAAGTTTCCAACGTTATACAACCTGCACCTTTTCCTATAGGATTCCCTGTCTGCCACATATCTCAACCCTCCTCGAATCTAAACCGTTGATTTCTTATAAATTTTTACAAGACGTTTAATTAACCATTTTGATCCTGTTTTTTCCTGGCGGAAAAGTGTAAGAAAGGTGAATTTTGTCTTAAATTACTTCATCTGACGCATCAAGTTTTCACGGGCATTATCTATGCACCATCGTATTTACCTGACCGCCAAAATATTCGCAGTAGTTCCGGGCAGTAGTTACCTTATAGAATTTTTTAGGGTTTGGGTTCCTGTTCCCCTTCAACAGCAAGAAAGCTCTGGTGCAGCAGTTGAAGCTTGAGTAACAGTTCCACGCAACGGGCTCTCTTTTACACTCGGTCTCATCTACGTTCGACACAGCTCAAGCCCTACACAGTTTCCATGCTCGGTTCAGACTCCAGTCAGAAGCTTCCACACTCCATTCGCACGCTTGGTCTACTACAAAGTCCACGCAGGTTCTAGGCTATTGAACTCTTATATAAATGAATCTCTGAGATGGGGTTAATTATTATTTTCATTGAAACTTTTTTTTTTCAGCACTAAAAAAAAAAAAAATATTGATATTCAAGTTGAATCAAATAGTACATGGATGTTCAATTATTTAAAAGACTTATCAAAATAATAACTTATCAGAGCTCAGTCTTCTCTAGATAAGACTTTACAAAAAAGGACAATGTAACTTTCAAAACCATATTACCAAAATATGACATCTAGAAACAATCCTTGAATAGATCATCATTCAAAAATCCTTACAGGTCCCATATCACATATGTGACGTCCCTGAAATTATTCCCACACAATGACCCCTTCCTAGCCTTCCATAACTTGTTTTGACAGTTTGTCCGAAGTTATGTTGCATGTAGATATGCTCAAAGGATATTTTATTGAAAAATTGAATTTATGCCATGATCCTGTTGCAGCAATGAAGAAGAGAGGTAACTTTTAAAATATATTCTACATAATCCCATTTTATGGTGACCCTTGAATCCCCAAAGAATTCAAGGTCCCCAAGACCAAAAAGATTTGCCACTTTCAATACACACCAGAGAACAAGTAGCTATGCTTTCATATTGGAACCAATTCCGCACTTTAGTCTCAATGAGTAATAGTGTTCCTGATTTAAATATATTGCTCCACCTAACGCACATAATCCATATGTAGATGCATCATCGAAGAAAGCTACTAGACCTATGAACTGAGGGATGAAAGTGCTAATTTTTTTAATCTTTGAAGATACATTATCAAAACAATAGACTTTATGTAAATTCAGAATCTGAATACAAGTATTCTACAAACTCGGATCCTTGTTCTAAAAAACAGCCTTATATCTAGTATTCCATATGGACCAAGATATCAAAACTAGAAAAGTAGGGTGAGATCTACAAATTTTGAACCAATGAATTGCACAAATATCAAACTTTTCATTCCCCCAATTCTGCTCAAGCTTCAGAGAGGAACAACACATGTTCCAAATATTTCTTCTAAATGCACACTCCACAAAGAGATGATTAGTAGAATTTGAGTTGTTTCTGCTTAAAGAAAGAAAAAATTGGCCCATACCAACCTTTCTTCATAAGATTATCCCAAGTTTTTAGTCTTCCTTGTAATGCAAACCACATAAAACACTTAAATTTCAATGGAATCTTCCATTTCCAAATCCATTTATACCACCAATGCTATTAAAAAATGCAATTGTTTTTTATTATAGCGTTATATGCTGACTTCGCCGTCACCATCCTCATCGCATAATTGTCATTCCAAATAAGTGAATCCTTCTCTTGAGTAATTCTACATCCAGCCGATTTCAAGAACCTTATATAGCTGTCCCGTTCATATGCAAACCGCCCACTGAATCCAAAATCTTTTGCACTAAACCAGTAAGTATCTTGAGCAAATTTATCCTTGGTATTTTTAATTTTATCAAGAGTAATAAGACCATATTCCTTCAATAAAATCAGAATATCTTCTGAAAGTTTATAATTCTCTTCCAAACCCAGGATCGGATCTATACCGACCAATATCTCCTTACCATTTCCTACTCGCAAATAGAGATCTTTTGCCATCCAATTGTCGACGTCTAGGAAACCATCCCAAACAGGAGAAACACCTCTTGTTATTTTCTTTGGATTTCTGATTTAGTTGACTATATTTCCTTTTATATATTTCACTTTCAGCACTCTAGACCAAAGAGTAGCGCCAAAAATTCCTCTCTAGAAACTCTTGACTCTAGGGGCCACACTGAATGTGCCAAGGTTTTTAATACCCCAACTTCCACATATTTCAGGTAATGCTAGTATGTCCTAGCTATCCATAACCAGATTACTACTATCCATACCACCGGTCCAAAAAAAATTAAAGAAAATATTTCTTAAAGGGTTGATGATGAAACAAGGAACTTGTGAAAGAGAAACCAGTAAACCGGTATCCCTGTCAAAACAACTTTAACCAAAGTGAGTCTTCCCCCAATTGATAGTAGTCTATAAGTCCAATGAATAATTATGAATTCAACCTTTTTCAATAACCAAGTCCAATCTGTAATCATGAATCCATTAGTAGTATCCTAAGTATTTAAAACCATCCTCCAAACGATTGCATTTATAAGGCAGCATCTCCATAAAATCATCAAGATTTGAATCCTGAAATCTGTGATTTAAGAAGCTTGATTTAGAAGAGCTCACCAACATACTTGAAGCATCACAATTTTTTTTAATAATCTCCTTATAGCTCGCCCATTCATCAATAGAGTCTATCCCTGCTAGTAAGGCATCATATACAAACAAGAGATGTGATAGAAATAAATCAACTGATAGTTTAATACCCTTAATTTTACCTTATGTTTTAGCATTAATTATCAATCTACTGAATCGTTCAATGGTTAGTAGAAACAATAGAGGAGACAAGGGACATCCCTTTCTTATTCCCCTAGAGCATTTGAAGAAACCCGAAGGGGCACCATTTATCAACACAACTATGTTTTTCGAGGACACACAGGCCATAATCCACTTTAAGACCAATGGAGGAATACCAATTTGAATCAGAATGATTCTCAGGAAAAACCCAGTCATCTCTATCATATGCCTTCTCCAGGTCCATTTTAAGTAAGAAAACCTTCATATTCCCTATATCAAGAATGGTGAACATATTCATTTTCGTTGCAACTTTATATACAAGACCATGACTGATTTATATGTTAATTTTTAATAAACATGATGAACATCTTTTGCATAAAATTTAACACTAAGTCGTGTAGCTCATAAATTTAACCTTAAACATGAGATTTATCATAATACTATCTAACCAAAACAATAAACCAAAATTACACATACTGTGGAGTCCATACCAATACTGCTTACAAAACATCATATAATCTAAACTATAGGACATGACCCAAACACTAGTACTTCTAAACTTTCCAGTCAAAAAACATCTAACAGACCAAAATAATAGGGGTTATCTGAATGGAGTTGTAGTTATATCAACAAGGGAGATATAGTTGTCCATAGGATCAGTTTCAGTTGAACAATTTGTGCGATGTTCCTTATTAAGCCAAGTGGCATGGCATTGTTAGACCTCACTTTCTTTAAGTGTATGCATGGAAATATGTAATGTATTACTCATATCTAGTAATATTTTATTTAGCATTTTTTTAATGAAACGTTGAGTTAATTTATTATTGTCAGTTGAAGTGTAATTTTTTTAATTAAAGCATTTCATGCTAGAAGGGTGGTATGAATATATAACCTTTAACCTGAAATTAAGTTCAGCCCTTCAAATTTGATCCCTAATACCTATTCAAAAAAATTATATAAGTTAAATCCATATGTTTATATTGAAATGGTACCATTAATATCCTTAATATTCGTTTATACAATCTTTAGACTAATTTTAAAAATCAAATATGCCATGTGTCACAATCTGAGCATTCCACATGTCACCCTAGGAAACTAGATATCGACATTTTAACAACAAAATTTATAGAAGTTTTGCTTCAAAGAGTTTTCTAGCAAGTCGAAATTTTGTCAGAGAAAGAGAGGTCGCTCTTTCGTCAGGTTGTTCTATTTCGGGGTGTTGGAAGTAGATGCTGAGGAGAAAGAGCATCTGATGCTTCCTCCAGGGATGATTTTTAGGAGTGGCGAAAGTAGATATCGACACTCTAAACAAAAAATTCATAGGAACATTGCTTCGCACAGTTTGTTGGCAAGTGGAAATATTCTCAACAAAAGAGCGGTTGCTCTTTCTCCAAGTTGTTCTATTTTTAAAATTCCCTCGTAAATGAAGGGCAGCCGACCCTTCTTCTTCCCAGTATTCTTTTCATAATAGTTTGAGACTGCAAGAAGGGTCAGTCGATCCTTCCTTTGTTCTCCATTCTGGATATAGGTGAATGTCTGGATAAAGGTTTTCACAATTATCTAATAAACGAACGGGTGGTCGATCCTTGTTGTCGGAAAATGGAAGTCAGGACAACAAATTTTTATATGTTATAACTTAGCTGATGTCCGGTCCCTACTATTTACAGCGAAAGTCGGAAGTTGGGAATTGTCGGCCTAGCCTTCGTAGATCAAATATTTTTACATTTCTCTCGTAAATGAAGGGTCGGCCGACCCTTCTTGTGCTCAATATTCTTCCAGTGTTCACCATTTTAGATATACATGAATTGACATCTTAGCCTTCGTAGGTTGAATATTTTTACAATTCCCTCATAAATGAAAGGGTGGTCGACCCTTCTTCTTCCCAGTATTCTATTTATAATAGTTCTAGAATGCAAGAAGGGTCGGTCGATCCTTCTTGTGTTTACCATTCTGGATATAGGTGAATTTTTGGATATAGGTCACTACTACATATGGGCGGATTGTTCCATGAAAATTTTCCATGTTTTCAACATTCGTGGGTTAAAAAAATGTTTTTTTAACTTTTTTTTTGTTAGGGTGAAAAAATCGTGGCAATATCCACGTTTTTTTAAGTTCCACGAACATTCGTCGATATAGGGACGAAAAATCTAGGTTTCAGCTTTCGTGGCGACAAGGACGAATGTCGAGCTATATAAACTACACACTCTCACCATGATTTTCACATTTTCTTTTCTTGCGGCACATTGAGCATGGATTTTGGACTTGCGGGGTGATTGTATGAGCTTGGATATTCTGCATAGCTCTAATTTTGAACTTGCAAGGTTAGTAATGTGTAATTTTTTATCTATATTTTTATAAGGGTTAGATTTTAATATTGTTTAGTAATGAGCTAGCTTAGGTCATGTTAAGTTTCTTTTTTTCCTTTCTAATATTTTTTCAAGAACTTGCTATAATTTTCATTTAACTTGCTATATTTTTTTCAAGAACTTGTTTTTTTGGCTTAGGTCATGTTAACTTACTTTTTGAAAATGGCATTTTGAAAATGTTTTCTCTTGCAATTGGTACTATCTCCAATGTGTTTGCGGTCCTATATAACATTTGACATACATAATGCTTGGGATCTATTACAATCCTTTCTTCTTTTTGCTTTGCATATTCAATGTATATATGGATCCAATTTTTTTATGGCTTGACCTCATCAAGATTTGCTACTTACCTAATTACTAGTCTTCAACTATTGCAATGGATCGACTAAATAGAGGATTTTCAATAGTTGACCTTTAACCAACTCATTTCTTAGCTCTTGTGTGCACTTCTCAACATCATTGATTTTATCTATCGTACCTCTAACCAATATTATTACCTCAAACCTATAAAGTATGATTATGGACTCACACCCTTCACTACCTAATGGATACTTCACAATATTTGTCAATAAACTAGTTAATGTTTCCAACCAAATTTGAGCTTCCCAAGGTGATATCCCATGTCATGTGGGTGAAATACATCTACAATATTGGTTAATAGCCTACCCTCTTTGGTGGTCAAACTATATGATCAGGTATTCAAACTATACAAGTAGTTATCAATTTTCCAATATTTTTGGTTCCTTAACATTTGACATTTACCATTTTTTTTAGTAACCAACCAGAACCACTTCTAATTTTAGTGCTCTTGATACAATGCATTCCTAAAAATATGGAAAGAATATTTATTTAAAATTCCAACCACTGCATGGGTACAATCTCCCTCCAAGTGTTCACATTAAACGTTAGATTATATTAACTTACCATCTTTCCATTCTCAATTCACTTTCTCACAACCAACTTATAACCATCTTTCCATTCATATTTACTTTAGTCTTCATGTTTTTCTTTATAAATATAGAAAATATTGGATTATAATATACTATATTCATAAATGTACTTATAATATCTAATGTAATTGACAAGTTATTGTTTTGTATGGTGTAGGTAAGACAATTACTTGTACCACTACAAGGATTTGTCACTATGAATGAAAATGCAAGGAAGCTTGCTCAGTTTAGAGCTGGATTAGATGCGAGAGGAGATGGAAAATGTTATTGTACTTGCTTTGATTGCAGGGGCTTGCAAAAAAGAAGACTTTTAATAGAAATAGTTGAAAGACATTGTAGGGAGAAGGGGCACGCCGAAGGGGGTTATGAATATCGTCCCTTGGTAAGACTATTTTTGGGCTTCAATTTTTAATATATTCACTGTAATATTCATCATGTCTGCATGAATTTTAGTAAAATGTCTTATATTTTTACTATATGTTCTATACAAACTAATTTTTCTATGTTGTTTGTAAATTTATAGACAATGCCCCCAAAGTGTCGCGTTCCAGAGAGTTATTTTCCAAGTACTAGAAGAAATACTCATTCACACCCTGACGAACTTCTACATCAGAATATTGAAGATGATCAAGTAGTTATTTATGATGATATAATGGATGTAGATAACATTAGTGAAACAAATCAGGAAGATGAGATACATAGATTGATCCAAGACACATTTGCTCCAATGGATGAGGACAGCCAGGATGATAGTGATGATGTTGATCCTCTACTTGAGAAGTCACATCAACCTCTTTATAAAGGCTCAAAAACAAATCTTTTATCTGCTATATTGTTGTTATTGAACTTGAAGGTTTTGAATGGATTATCAAACACCTGTATGACACAGATACTAAGGTATGTAATTTGTTTTTTTATTCTTGTCTGCATGTTCACAATATCTATATATAGAAAGGGTTAACTTTTTTCCTATATTGTTGCTATTGTTATCTAATGTGTAAAGTTTGGATGCAATATTGATGATTAATATTGTTTTCATTGATTTATTCTTTTGAATTTTGTAGATTGCTAGGTGAATTTCTATTACCAACTTCAAATATTTTACCACGCACATATCGAGGGATATATGTCATTATGAAAGCATTTGGTATGGAGTATCAAGCTATTGATGCATGTCCTAATGATCATATCATATACTATGGACAATATGCATTAGAAAATGAATGCCCACAATGTCAAACAAGTAGGTATCAAACCAATAAAGTGACAAAAAAGGTGCCTCAAAAAGTTCTTTGTTATATTCCGATAATCCCACGTTTCCAGTGGTTGTTCAGGTGTCAAAGTATAGCATAGTTTATGGATTTCCATGCAAAGAAGAGAAGTCGCGACAATGTTCTTCGAATGCCTGCAAATGGTTCTGCATTGAGATACATCGAAGAAAAGTGGCCAATTTTTAAAGAAGGTCCTCGTAATGTTAAACTTTCTTTGGCAACTGATGGTGTCAATCCATTTGGAGAGCTTCGTTCTACCTACTCAATGTGGCCTGTTTTTGTTATAAACAATAACCTTCCTCCTTGGATGTCGATCAAGAGAGAGCACACAATGTTGGCAATGATTGTTCCAGGTATTTAATTAATAGGTATTTTTTTAATTGAAAGTCTGATCAGTAAATATTTCATTGATTTGTTTCGTGCATGATAATTATGTCTTTTATATATAATGACATATAGGCGCTAAATATAATTAATCATGTATGTTTGACCAATTAGGCAAGTACCAAGTTAAATATATGAACATATATCTTGAGCCTCTTATCGATCAGTTGTTGAATTTATGGGCTGGCGTCACTATGTATGATATTTCTAGACGAATCGGGCAAAGACGATTTCAATTCCATGGAATACTTGCATTTACAATTCATGATGCTCTCGGGTTAACACATTTTTGTGGTATGTTGTTACTTTATTTTGTTCCTTAATATTTTATATATCTATTGATAATATCATGCATTATTTTAAATTGTAATGCTAATTTGCTACACCAATTCATATATCTTGTAGGTCTTCAAACCAAGGGTAAATTTGCATGTCCATTTTGCGATCCCAAGATAAAATCTTGTCGTTCAAGGAGTTTAGCAAAGGAAGTGTTCAATGAGTATGGGCACTTTCTGCCTAAGAACCATAGTTATCGAACTACAGACAAAGAAAAATTTAATGGTAAAGAAGAGAATGGAAAAAACCCACGAAGAATGACACCTCACCTATGGAAGGTGGAATATAATAGAAACTGTTAAGGTATGCCAATTTGTTTTTTTGTATTGAATTATGTTCAACGCGATATGTTATACCATTATTGATTAATTGGTTTTAATTTGATTTTGTTGATGTTTCATGAATGTCGTTAAGGCACACGAGGAATCAAAATTTACCCGATTCAATTCAATAGGTTGCCATACTACAAGCACTTGCAAATAGTTCATTTGTTTGACACAATGCATATCGGGAAGAACATAACATAAATGTTATGGCGAATATTAGATGGAAGGACTGACAAAGAAAGAATTGGAAAGATTTGTAGTGACAGCCAAGAATCTAATCATGCATTGCAAAGTGTGATCATTAATTCTAATGGCGATGGTCGTCAACAGAATATTAGTCTTCCTTGGTGCTTGACGGAGCAACACAGCAATATTGTAAGAGAGGTCATAAAAAATATCAGGTTTCTGACGGGTTTTTCGCCAAACATAAAGAATATCTTGACGAAAAAAGGTGATTTTGTAGGGGTTAAAACACATGATTGGCATACATTCATTAAGGTAATCATTAGTCTATGATATATTTGATTATCGGTATGCACTATTTTATTAATTTTATTCTCTTATCTAGAAATAAATATTAATAATTATGTGTTTTTCGATACAATATGTTCTACCTTTGTCTCTCCCAGACGACTTTGACAACAACATAAAACATATTATTTATGTTATTAAAAAATACATGAGGTAAGTAATGTTTTACTTGGAAAATGTACTTGGTCTGTGGTCTGTAGCAAACTTATTGACATATAATATGTTTTTCCCGCAAATATTATATATGGCTTGACATATTGTTTTATTGCATCATTTGTAGGTGGCTTTCATCAAAATAAATCTCTAAAGAAGATATAAGGCATTAGAAGAGAGAAATTCCCCGACTAATGTGTGAAATCCAACAGTATCTACCTCCAGCATTTTTCAATGCACAAGAACACTACCTCATACACCAAGTTGAGGAGATTGAATTATGTGGACCAATACACACAAGGTCGATGTGGATGGTGGAGAGGAAGTTGAGGTCATTGAAGGATTTTGTTAGACAAAGAGCACGTCCCGAGGGTTCTATGGTTGAAGGATATATGGTATATCAATGCATGGTGTACATTAGTGAATATCTACCTAAAATAGCAAAAAATATGAATGTGCATCGCATTTGGCATCTCGACTCCATCAACAAATTTGAAGGGGAGGTCCTACTGGGGAGAGGTACATTGAGGACTGTGAAAGGTAATTATTATTATACATTGTTGAATTAATATGTTACACATTTATTTTTTCCAATTTTATATTATCATACTGTTTTTTAACTCTTTTTAATAATTATACATTTTCAATTGTATTAAACTATGTTCCTTTAATGATGATCTAATTAATTATGAAATTGAATTGTTTTTTTATCATATTGTTGGTCGAGTGTGGGATGCTTTACATTTATACATTGCAAACAACCTTGATTGGATGGAGCATTGGATAAAAGATTGTGAAGAATTCTTCGGTAGGTTATCATGGGAAGGGGTCAGTAACATGATTAAAACAACTCATCATCTTCGACATTAAATTCCCGACCTTACGTCGCAAAGGGAAGTTGATTTAGCCTATGGTTTAAAAGATAAAAAGGCAAGTAATTTTTTTACCCACATTTCTTCTAATTACTTCAATCCATTTTTCCAATTATTACATTTCATTTGCTTAAGTTTTCAATTATATTTACTAACTCCTATATGACGTTTATTAATTCACAATGTATTTGTAACATGTTGTCAATGTTGCAGTTGAAGCATCACAAGGCTATGTGGTGTAATGGTCATAAATTTCGTATAAAAAAGTTGGATGATAACAGGAAAACCTCGGATTGTGGGATAATTGCAGTGTTTAAGGTCACCAATGTTTCTTCTAGAAGTGATAGACATCCAGAAGAAACCCATAATAGGTACTATGGCTATTTGGAGGACATTCTTGAGTGTGATTTTAATTCCTTTAAAATAGTTTTGTTTGAGGTGAAGTGGTACAGGCTACGGATGCATGAACGTGATCCTGAAAGAACTGTTATTGAGCATGCTAATGGATTTACCATGGTTAATACAAGGACATTTGAACCGGGTACAGAGCCTTATGTTCTTCCAAGTCAATGTGAGCAAGTCTACTACTCCAAGGTACCAGGTAAAGCAGGTTGGTCATACGTTGTTTGTTACGATCCAAGAGGAAGACCAGTAAAGTATAATCATGTACTAGATGATGAAGATAATCAGGGAGAAGAAGAAGATGATGATGATTCAGATCAAGCTGCAGTCGATGTGTTAGATGAAGAAGTTGAAGAGGTTGATCATGCAAATGTAGTAGACGATGATCTCATTGACGATATGGATGACTATATTAGTGAAGATGACTTTGATGATGATGACGATGTGAATGATCTTTTCATCAATATATATGCAGAACCATATCCTGATACAGATGTTGAGTTGGATGAAGAAGAAGATGAATGATATTTAATTGTTGAAAAGTTGAGGTACGCAATGTTTATAGGTTAAAGTAAATGCACACACGTACCATATGTTCATTGTGTTGATTAACTTGGTTATATTTGAAAATTAGTTTTCTAATCTTATGTTCTACATGTGCAAAAGCGTGGGTGTTCCTCGAGGTTGTAGTGGTAATGGTTTGAATCGAACATGTGTCGATTAAACAAGACACAAAATCAAGTTATAAGATTTATGTGTTATTTTTTGGGATATTTCAATTACTAATTAGTGGATTTGTATAATGTAAAGAAAAGTATATTTTTTTCTTAATTTTGAATAATGTATAGAATAATTAATGTACCGAATGGGGCCAACGTTGAATTTTTTTCAATGGGTGGTTGTATGGACTGGAGTTTTGCATGGTTATACTAGACAAATGTAGTGACTGTATGGGAGGGTTTCTAGACTCAATATAGGGTGGTAAATCACTTCCGATAACTCCTTCTGTTAGGATTAAACCATGGTGTGTACCATATTATCCTCGATATGGTAGACACTTGCTATTGGTTATTACTCTCAAACCTATAAAATTATTCTTTTACTATTGTTTAAAGGTTGCAAAGATATTGGTGATAAGGTACCATGTTGTAGGTTGCTAATTGTACACATGGGTGACAAGAAGATTCACCCCAAATTTATCTTATTTGTGACTATTGTTTATCCTCTTTGTTGTTGTACATTTTGTCTATAAGATCGCCGCCCCTTTGATTCATTGTTCAATTTGTTTGCACCCTTTAACACACATGAAAACTAGATCTAACATGAAATCAATGCAATGGGTGGAACAAGGAGTCCAATATAAGGTTTGAGACCTCTCCATAATCAATGTGCAACATAATTAACATCAATGTCCATATCATATTTCTCCACCCCTCAAGAAAATATCACCTACTGAGGATGTTACCAATGAGTTCATATTGACATGTAGTTGGTTTCAAACAAAACACCAACAAGTCTACAAACTTCCCCATAGACTGCCACTCTCATGTAGGGAGCATGATTATGTAATTCTATTTATTATAGGAATCCAACCAACCAATTTGCACCAATATCAACATCCTATTACACACAAAAATGAGATGGAATAGTTCATTCATGAATTGTTGGAAACATGTATGATCGATATAGCTATTACCAACCCCCACTCTCTACTCATCATGGTTCTTCATTTTAAGTTAAAATTTATTTTTCAAATAAAAAAACATTACATAAAAAATAAATATTAATCATAGTAAAATAATAATAATAATAAATAATAAATAATTTAAATTTAAATTAAAAAAAAAATAAAACAAAACAAACATTTGAACCTTACCTTATATGAAAATTACCTCCCCTCCCGCACACACACAACATTTGCATTTTCTCCATTTTTCACTTGCCTCACCAAGTGCAGATCCCTGAGGTTTGCTGTGAGGAGGTGGAGGAGGACGCATAGGGTTCGCGAGGTGAAGGAGGACTCCAAGGGGTTACCTTCCCTACCGCACACACACAAAATTTGCATTTTCACTGATTTGCACTTGCCTCACCAAGTGCAAAGCCCAGAGGTTTGTTGTGAGGAGGTGAACGAGGATGCATAGGGGTTACGAGGTGAAGGAGGAAACCAAGGGGTCAAGAAGAATGCAGAGGGGTCGCAGAGGTCGCCAAGAGGACACAATGTCCCCAAAATCAGTCAGTATCTTGTCATTAAACCCCATTACTCTATCAAATTTCTCAAAAAGAGGTCATTTGGATTTAGGGATAAGGCATTTTATGTTTGATTTTTTGCAACTAATCTGAATAAACCACCATTTGAGTTTATTTTACTATAAAATATGAAAACGAGTTGTCTTTATTGAAAATCCAAATCCCATTGTAGTTTATGGGGGTTGTCTTACTTAACAAAAAACATGACAACACTCTTTGAACAAAATCGAATCATTTTAGGCATAAATTATATTATAAGTTGAGCTTTTCTTGTCAAATTTTGAAATTGCACTTCAAAATGAGAGGTATTTGGCCGTAAATCATCTTTTGTGTGGCTATAATTATTTTGGAGAGAACAAATTTTGATCTTGGGGTTGGATATTTTCACAATGAATCCAAGTAAATCCCTTCTCAACATTTTCACTATTAATAACTTTGTGGCAAGGAGGGGTTGATGTTATTTGGGAGGAATAATGGACAGAAAAGAAAAAAAAAGGGAAAAAAACTTGAAAATTGGACTTGAAACCCTTGAAAAACCAATAGTAGGAAGAAAAGAAAAACTAAATAATAACTCCAAAAATAGTAAAATGCCCTAAAAATAGTTGTTATTTAACCCTAAATAACTAAGGACAACAAAGAATGGAGAATAAAATTGTGTTAAGATACCTTATATGATAAAAAATATAATGTAACAATTACTCCCAACTGGTATAAAGCTTGTGCGTCAAAAAAACTTGTTGCTTTGATGCCCCATTTTCCCTAGATGTATCAATGGATTCCCAACAAACATCTATAGAATCCCTAAGATGTGCCAATGTGACCTCCTTTCACTCTATTTCACACAAGAAAATCATGTGATAGAGAAGAAATGCAATTTGTAGAGATAAAATTGACCAAATTCAAGTAAAAAATAGGTTTTAATAGGTTGTCATGTGAGTTTGAATAAGTTAGATTAGTGATTGATCATAGTTAGGGCTAACGATGAGTCAAAATTGTGTTGAACATCAAACTCACATTGATGGAGTCAAACTTGTGTTGAACATCAAACTCACATTGATGGAGTCAAACTTGGTCAAACTCAAGTTTGACAAAAGTCGTTCATGAAAAAAAAATTCCTACCCAATCCAAGTTAAGCTCATTATTTGGCGAGTTTGACTCACAATCCTCATAAAATTGGTGATAAGTATCATGATGCAAAAAATTGAAATTTTGATGATTCCTCCTTTTATGAACTTGATGCATTCAAAAATTAATTTTGGCCATTTTTGCCAATTTTGAACATGCAAGACAATTAAAGGAAAATTCCCTTCCTAATCAACAAATGCATTTTCAAGCTTGGGGGAGGCATGGTAACTATGTATAATGATAGTGGAAATTCTTTTCTTTCCAAGGATTCCAACTACATGCTTGGAGGTTTGGTTTAAAATTAACCATGAAAAATTTATACATAGGTAGATCATAGACATGACTCTAATTTTGTGAAAAATTGAAGTATAATATCACTTGTTAACATTGGATCCATATGGATATAGAGACCCCATTGTAAGGTGCTAAATGTCCTCAAAATATAGATTTAACCCTCTTTTTTAGACACCCCTTTCAAATATGCCTCCATAAACCCAATTTGCTACCATGTGAGATTCATCATGCCTCATGGATATCTCAAATTGTACATGGAATATGAGGGTTAACACACACTAATCCTTGTACAAGCTATTTCAATGGAATTTGCAGCAAGGGAGGCGAATTGTCCCAGGGTTCTCATCTTTCCACATTTCTAGGTTTCTCCATTTCATTATGAGCAATGAATTACAGGTCTACAAAAGTTTCCATTTTCCCCAATTTCACTTTTTTTTACATAATTGCCAAAATATAAGCTGTAGGAAAGTTAAAAATGGGATTTGAAAATGGCCAAGTCTTCTACTAGACATACTTGACCTTTCTACATTTACCCTTTTTATATCCAAATCTCAAAGCATATTCCATTATAACCTAGTAATTTAGGTCTAAATGTGCAATAAATTTGAGTTGGTCAATTAGATGTTTTCAAGGGTTAGTATTTTAGGGTTATATGGAATTTAATAGAACAATAATATGCTTCAGAGATTTGCTTATGTTCCAACCTCTGGTTCCATCAAATTTTGTGGTGCACAAAAATTCTTACCTCCAATCTCTTTATTTCAAAATTTTGAAAGTCATAATTGTTGCAAGGTTCCCATAATAGGTTCCATTTCCCTTCGATGTGGGAATAGTGGAACACTTACAAGGAAATATTGAAAGACCACTGCACACAAAGAAAAATAATAATGACAATTATAACCATGGAAAGAGGGATTCAACCATTGCTTGCAAATTTAGAGCGGACCCTTACTTTGAGGAAAGCTAATTGTTGAATCCTTGAACTGAAATTTGATATGAGAAAAGTTTATTTTTATCTCTCCATGGGTGTAGTTACAGATCTACAGGGATATTCAATTTGGATCGACCCTCACACTAGAGATAGAAATAGCCAATAGGGTAGTCTGAAAACCTTTCATCCGACTTCCATACTACACATGATAATGATGGATTAAATGTGTTTTTTTTTTATTTTTTTTATGAAGAGATGAAACTTTATCATGCTGAGCTTACTGTCAATATTATCCTCCAGCTGCCATCATATCATTAACCAAATGCACAGATCATGCTACTGGTCAACATTATTTTAGGTAGCAGAATCACCATCTTAGATCTTAATATACCCTGTAATGTTGTAATATGATGAATGATATACTAGTGGTGCATTCAAAATCCGATGCCATGTTGCTACAAACACATCAATGTCATCTTTAGGACAAAAATATCCAATAGAACTAACATTGAAACAAACCCCTGTTGAAAGGTGGGCAGATCCATGTGTTGTTTTTTATCAGATGGAAGAATAAATGCATGCTTTTAACTGCCGTGTGAATTCAGGCCTAAGATACTGATTTTTTGTGAGTCTGCAATAGTATTCAAATATGAGTGAATGGGTTGTTTACCTAAATCATTATCTAAGATTTCCATGCATGCAGCAGAGAGAAGTGTGGTTGAATCTGAAAGTACATTCTGCTAGCTATTACAGGAGCCTGTTTTTCATTAGAAAACCCATCCACATCTTGTCTTACAGCTTTAGGAGCAAGTGAATTTACCATAAATAGTTAAGAGAGAAATTTGTGGAAATTAAACCATGGGAGCATATATGAATAGGTATCTTCACCTCAACATTCATCTCTCTTGCTTCACAGCTTGTGCTTTTCCAGCTATCGTGAGTTATGCCTAAGTCAGTAAGTGTTGTGTCTGATATGCAAATTAGGCTCAGATGTGTATGACAAATCAAATCAAGATAATGTGTTTTGATTCTAATTTCTATTAAATATTTGTAAATGTTCTAGTTTCTAAATTTTATTGGATATATATGTCTATATTTTTAAATTTAAATATATTTTAAAAATATATATGTGTGTATATAAAACATGTACTTAGATATACACATAATGTCTGAAAATAGTCTTTGAAAATCAAATTTCTCATGGCCATTTGAGTGCCAAGTAGGTACTAGCAAATAGGTATCTGTCAGATCTATCTTCCTCAAGTGATGATGAATATATACTCGGAGAGGTTGAAAGTGAGACGAGTTGTACTAGATCGACCGGTTTTATATCAACTAGATCAGAAAAGACAAGGAAAAGATTTCATAGACGCATGAAATATTTTATTGCCAACGGTGGGTCATGTAATTATGATGCTGAGAGCATAGGATACATTGATTTTCCATTAAGGTATAAACATCTAGTGCAATGATGGGTACCTAATATGCTACCTCAAGTGGACACGGATTTCTTCATCAATGGGAGGATGTATCGCATCGATCCTTCGTCCTTACATGGATTGGGGCTAGTTTCCATGGATGGAATAAAGGTCCGCTATGGCACTGTAACTAAATTGATGGAGTATGTAGGACCACTATACAGATACAATAATTGGTTGATCTTGGTCCAATATACTTGAAGTATGCGTAGATATGGAGTTGTCGCGAATTATATTCAAATAGAAGAAAACAATAAAAACAAAGGGGCGACTATGTCTATTGATGGGAGACCAAAAGCGTCCGGAAATATTGTTGGCTTTATAAATAGTACACGACCAGTGACAATAAATAAGCTACCAAATTGCGAATTCAAGGCACGCGAACATCATCGTATATTTGTATGTGCAATAAAAGCAATACTTGCAGGTGAAGAGTTGTTGATCGATTACAACTTAAATAGAATAGATGTGGCTTTCGCGGTCCAGAGGAACTGTGGACTGTCAAAAACTATGCCTCATCAGGTAAATGCTAAATGTAGTATCTAAACATGACTACAATAACTAAATGTTTCGTTTTTTTTTCTGTTAACATTCAATTTCCACTGTTGTAATTTGCTTTATTCATGCTTATTATGAATATTTTCGTGTAATTACATGGTGATTACACTGCTATGAATATCTCATTTTTGTTTATGATTCATTTATTGACTATTGATGTTTGTTTAGGGTGACGGCAATGGAAAGGAACATGCTTCTTCCACGGTCCAGGGTGACCGTGGAAGGTCAGAAACTATGCCTCGTCAAGTAAATGTTAAATATAGTAAATAAATATGACTACAACAACAAGATGTTCCGATTTTCGCTGTTAGCATTCGTTTTTTCAGTGCTTATTGTTAATATTTCCATATGAAAGCATGATTATTAAACTGTGGCAGGAGTCTGCTCATGGCCATGGAGTAGAACATGTATCTTCCACTTCTGAGGTAAAAATTAATATTAATGCAATATCTCATTTTTCTTTTTGTTACAATTATTTAGTATGAGGTAAACATTTATTTATTTATTGATTGTGTCGGTGTGGTGCCATTGGAAAGGCACCTGCTGCTACCATGGTCGAGGGTGAGCGTGGAAGGCCACACTCTGTGGCCCGTCAAGTAATTGTTTAGTAAAATAACTAAATTTTTCGATTGAGTATGTTAACATTCAATGTCCACTATTGACAATCACATTTTTCTGAGCTTATGATGGACTACTGGTTCATTTTTATGACATTGTGATAGATTACTGGTTCATTCAGGACTGTGGAAAGGCACCTGCTACTTCCACAGTGATGGTTCATCGTGGACACTCACCAGCCATAACACCGTGCCAGGTAAGTGTTAGTGCATAATAGTGACTTAATCTTCGTTACAATATCAATATTTGAATGATGTTAAAATTATATTGCTTAATTTAATTTATTGTTTGATAAATTTAGTCACGTGCACATGATATGGGTGATGAGGGGTTTGAGGAAGAAATTTTATATTCCACTAACCCACTGCACACTTTTAGAATAGCCTTGAAAAAGGAAAACATAGAAATGCTTGCCTTGGCTCGCAAAAAGCCCTTGACATAGGAGGACAGGGCAAGGATTCTAGAGCTGCAAGATCAAATACAATCTTATGGGGTAAGTGGCATCTTCACAAATTTTTTAAGCTATGTTGTGATTTCATATCTGGTATTATGTTTTTTATTTTTCCAATTGATCTGACAAAGTAAAGTTTATTGTTTTTAGGAGTTTTTAAAACCCGTGACTACAGAACCTGCCCTGACAGGTATAGGTAGCAATGATGATCCAATGAAGCAAAAAAGAAGCAATGTACCAATGAGGTTTTTTGGCACTCCTGCGGTTGGCCTCGAATCCATTGATGATGGCATTGATGAGAGAGAGCGTGATGTCATGTCGGAGCCTGATGCTATGCCTCAGCATGATGAGACGGAGCCTATCACTCCACATGACTCTAGAGATGAACGTATTGTAGACAACCAGGATAGTTTTCCTGGAGTAGCACGAGTTAAAATCACCGGTTCACTCGATCTCACCTTTCTGGTGGATGACTCTTGTGTTCCTATCAAGATCCAAAATATTGCTGGTATTTATTAATTAAATTATTCATTTTAATCATGAAATTGAAATAGTCATACATTGAAATTATTTTAAATTAATGGATTACATATTTAATTTGCAGGAAACAATGTATTCTACAGGTATTTGAATGACAAAGCCTTGGAGATGTTTGGCCCCACCATTCGCATACAGTGGAATAGCCAAGATAGCAATAAGAGAGATGAATTGATGGTCCACATGGTCAACTTGTTCGGGAATACTTTCAACAAGAAGGTTGTTGCAAGGTTAGTCGGTGAGAATTTGAAATATACCAGGGCCCAATATAGGGAAAGATTGCAGGCTGACCTCAAGCATGAGCGCCCTCCCATGGTTCCGGAGAAAGAGTGGAAGGCACTCATAGATGATGCAAAGGAGAACTTGCTTAAAAGACAAGGATAACAACCACGGCCTGGTAAATCAAGGTACAACATATATCATCTTTTTACTGAAATAAGCTCAATTATTTTTTATTTTTTGCTTTAAGTGAGATTTTTGATATCTAAGGTTTTCAAAATTTTCATATATAGGCTACCTGACACCTCCAAAGCAACCAAGGATAGAATGGTAAAGCACGGGAAACATAGACTGGGCCAAGGTGGCTATAGAAAACTAAGAGCAAGAATCGTAAGTATTAAATGATTAATTGTTGGGAATATTTATTTAACAATACCGAACAAATATCGAATTTTGATACTGGAAATTTTGAAATGTGTTATCATGCATTGCAGGGAAATACGTTCCAAGCTGTTGCCACCGAGGAAGACCTAAAGCTTGGTTTCAAGTTTGGTTTTAAAAGTGTGCTTGAATATCGGAAAAGCTCGGGGCAGACTCCAATCTCCCCAATGACGCAAATGCAGGTATATCACCAATGGTAGTAAACTATTATAGTCTATTCAGTAATTCTGATTATATCACCCATAACTAAAAATTTATGTTTGTTTTTAAGCAACAATGCAACCGCAGCAGTGAATCTAGCGGTACACAGCAAGTACCAGTTGATGTTGGGGTGCACATGTCCCATGATAGTGTGGAGCATAGTGTCCATTCTGGTATGTATGCTTTGGAAATAGAAATATCTAATGTGATTAGATATATATATTTCCTGACGTATACTTATAAATTTTCTTCTTTCAATGAAAGACCATGCAACTCAGGAGCATGAACTGCAAGAGGAAGCAACTATACCTCCAATTAACACCCCAGTTGTCACATCTACAGCGACCGATAAAGAGAAATATTGTAATTTAAATAATAAAAAATGAAATATTTATTTCAATAATAGTTCTACATCATATATATATGCTCATTTCGATTGTTGCAGTTCACACCCCTACAGAACTACCTCCACGCCTTGCTCAGCGACGTACAAGAAGTGGCATAAATGAGGGCATGGAAACACAAACAATAATAGGAGATATCGCAGTAAATACTACGCCATTGGATGATTGTGATACCCCACTCGCAAGTTTTTTACATGCAAAGAAACATAAAACAACGAAAAAGTAGATGCAACATAAATTCATGATTTGTATTTTGATGGATGTCGATGTTGTTAGTATGAAACATTGTTAGTATGCTACATAGATAACTTTTATTTGGTATAATTACGAGGTACTTATCTTTAATTTGATGCTCTAAGGAATTTTCCCATTTATATCTTTTATTTTCTTAGAATTTGAGTTTTAAATTTAAATGTCATCACAAGTCTGAAACATTGATTCTGTTTATATTAGATATATTAGATATGTTCATCATGACTTCGATCATCATCACTCTTTATAATTTGATTACTGCCCATTACATCTCGAGGACCAATTTCAGCACAGGGACCAGAGAGGAGTGCTGAAGTTGATAGAGATCAAATTTATGTTGTAAAATCTTGTACTGTTGCTTTAGCACTATTCAAAAATACTACCACACTTCAGATCTGATTTTTGGTTAAATGAGATCTTCAACTATACCTCTCTTATTGTTATATGATAAATATGTTTATTTTATGACATGCTACTGAAAGAGATGAAAATTATGTCATAAAATATTTTACTATTGCTTTAGCACTATTCAGAAATAGTACCGTTTTATCATTTAGTTGTAGAATTGTTATGTTACTATACCTTTCTTTCATCATCTGTGTGCTTAATTGTTGTAGTATGTGGACTGTGTAAACCTGTTTGAGGTTTGTACTTAACTTACATCTCGAGGACCAACTTCAGCACAGGGACCAAAGAGGAGTGTTGAAGTTGATAGAGATCAAAATTATGTTATTAAATCTTTTACTGTTGCTTTGGCACTAGTCAGAAATTTGGATGGTAATTGTGATGAAAATTTTCTTTTGTAGACCATATTCCTAAATTTAAAGGTTAAACAGGTCGCTTTTAGTTTTTATAGTACAAGGTACTTAATTGTTATGTGATGCTATCAGGATTGCATAGAGAGAAATGATGGATATTTTTATTTGGCAGCCCACCACCCTTCCTTATACTGTGATGATGAACTTTCAGGTTATATGGAACGTCTATACATTTGAGAGAGATATGATTGGTTGTACCTTCCCCACCTTGATTGAGATATGATTGGTCTCGTAAATTTTTAAAAACCACCTTGTTGAAGTTTTGCTCTTATAGAGTCCTATGGTTGTTTGGCGACATTTGGAGTAACTTTTTAAAAACCACCTTGTTGAATTTTTTTCTCTTATAGAGTCCTATGGTTGTTTGGTGACATTTGGAGCATACCCTTGGTTCTAAGGGTCATGGGTATTCTACTACCCACACCTATGTTATGACCATTGTTTATATTTTTCTTATTTTATGACCATTGTTTATATTTGTACCCACACTTCAAATCTGATTTTTGGTTTAATGTTGACGTGGAGATCTTCAACTATAACTCACTTATTGTTATATGATCGATATGTTTATTTATTACCTGTTACTGATTGAGTTATTAAATACTTGTTGTACCTTCCCCACCTTGATTTATTTATTATTGGACTTGTGGTACATTCCCTAAGACTTGTGGTTAATGCGGTCATTTACCCTCCATTTTTTTTATACTACCTTGTTGAAGTTTTGGTCTTATACAGTACTTGACTTTGTCGAAGTTTAGAATTTTTGTGACTTAATTTATGTTGAGTTATGTACTGTGATTGACTTTCATTGACCTAATCAACTCCAGTCATTTCTCTCTCTCTCTGGTTTGTACACACCCTCTTGTAGGGTCAGTTGGTTCCTAGATAAGACTGGCCTCTCCGAGGCACAAGCAGTCTTTGTTGAAAGTAACACTTCTGAGTATATTTTCAATAATGGTTTCACACCTAGATGGTTGGTATCTTCAACTATATCTCTATTTCTGTTATATGATATACATTTTTATTTTATTACATGCTACTGAATATTAGTTTATCATTTTAGTTTGCTTGTCATTGTAATCAATTATAATTTGTTGATATGGTAGTTATGAATATACCAAAGAGCCCGTGTTAAGAACTTACTGGTTGTACATTTGGAGTGCTTGGTTACAGGAGGTAAGTATTCATGTGAAACTTAGTGATTATGCCACATATCCAATTCTAGGAGTGGGATCTATCTCACTCCAAATAACATAAGGTGATATCCTTGAGCATATTGGTGTTTTGTATATCATGTTGTGGTAGTGTTTCTGATGTTTTCTTTTTCTTGTTGGGTGATTGCCTTATAGACACTAAAGAAATACTAGATAGACAAGTTTGGAATCCAAATATTGAACTTGTTCGGTTGCTAGGTAAACGTTTTGCTACACAGGAGAGAAAGGTTGCACATGAATACTTTCTCAATTTGGAAGCTTGCAATACAATAGTCCTGGAGTATTTATCGTGTCTATTGAATTATGCTGCTCATAGATGTCTACTATTTAAAATAAGGTTTGTGGAAGACTAGAGATAGATGTTTTCTAATGTTTCACTAGTTTTTGTGAAATTTGTTTTTAGCGTATCCAAATTCTGAATTGGAAACCTTCAGCTTTTAAGGTGTTCATGGGTCGTACTTCTAGGAAGAATGCACATGGGATTGGAACAGGTAGCTTGCTTATCTTGCTTGTAAATAGTCAACTTTAGAAAAGGTTTTGTCTTGTACATATAAATAATTATTCTAGTCAGAATATAATATTAAATTTAGTGCCTTCCTATGAATTTGCATGATACATCTGATGCAATGATCTCCACTGGATTATCCAAGGTCAGATATCAGTATATGAATATAGGTAACTTAACATATTTTCTATCTCATGTGTTTATGCATTATCAACTCTTAATTTAACATATATATAGGTAACTTAACATATTTTGTGTTTGGTACATTTGGCCAGATCCAATACATGTCGTAAAATGATGCCAGGTTCACTTGGACACGAGGAACAAGATGCAAGCACGTTTGCTTCATGGGTAATTTCTTGTCAATAAATTTTCTTGTCTGTTTGATAGATTTGTTGAAGAATGCCATCAGTGCAATACTAAAAAATGGTTGCCTAATTTGTGGAAAGGCACATGCTGTTGGTTGTGGGTATGATAAAAAAATATTGCATGATACCCAGGTCATCCATTGAGCCATTAATGAAGACTCAAGAATAAATATAGAAGATACATCACAATTCCAAACCCAACATTCCCCACCAAAAGATGACTATTTGCACACCAAAATATAAGAAATTAGAACTTAGAAGTACAATCCTTAATGATTTTATCTTTGGTATCTTGAAGTACTTTTTGGTCATGTTTTGTTGCATGTCTGGAAATATTATTGATCTTGATAGGATTTTCTACATATTTTTCAACAACATATTTAATATTACTAGGTACATGGCATTCATAAGTGTTTTTGCTAGGGATTGTAATTGCTTGGCCACTTGTATGAAATGTGATGCTATCTTTGCCTATCAAGAAAGGAAGATGATAGTCAACACAATCTTGACCAAACAATAGATCAACACCTTTATCAAAACAATACCAATTTACAAAAGTATTATGGCCATTAATCATGATAGGAAAATTAAGAGGAAAACTTATCATGCTTGCACACCATTTAAGCGAATAACTTATCATGCCTACACACCATTTAACTGTTGCAACTTTTGTTGATGTGAAGAAATTCACAAGAAGTTTTCGTCTTTGCTTCACAATTGATGTAGAATTGAGGGTCCTCTTATGCTGGTTCAATAGAAAAGGCTGACACTATTGGGAAATGGTTAGAACCTAGGACCAACATTTGGACATCAATCGCTTTGCCTTGGGAACTTGCAAATGTGACAGCATTCTTGCGACCATAAATTCTGTCCAATGACAATCTAGTTTGAATACACTTGTCTCTTGGTTGCATATTAGATCAAGTGAATTCCCCCCCATAATCAAGATGCTTTGGTCTCCAATTGGGATCAAACCCCTGTACTGCTACCCTGTTGATGGTATGTAGACCAAAAGGGGCCTCACCAACCCATTCTAGTCCTAATCTCAAAATGAAATGTCCTCACTTCCTGAAGGAAGGCAATATCTGACTTCACATCATGCAACATATCTCTCACAAGCATGCTCCTACCGAGGATAGACATCCCTGTCACATTCCATGGAAATGGTGACAATTACATTGGTAATACCTTGCATCAAAAGTGAACCAAAGCGATTGTTGGGCACAAAATGTCCCACGGTGATGGCTTAGTGAGTGGGAGATTACCTAGTTGCATCCTTGTTAGCCCTGTGATGTGGCTAAGAATACTCCTTTACTGGCTTTCTTTGGATGGACTAGGTTGAGTTTGAGATCCTCTCATTCTTGACTGCTTTACTTGCCATTCGTCATCCATATTTCAATGTTGATCTCAAGCAGGTGTTGCTTGCTAGAAGGTGGATCCATGCCCTTATCCTAAGAAGAATCTTTAATAGAATGATTTGAGGAACAACATCGACATATGGGTCTCCTCATGGCCTTGGCATTTGAGCAGTTTTCGAGGCAAATTCTTGAGGTAGGTTAGAATTAGGCTCGCCTTAGGTGCTGAACAAGACTTTCTACTAGCTGGGTACCCCCTTATCTGGTAGTCTTGAGCTTGGTAAGCAAAGCAAGCATTCAATAAATTCAAGTATTTCACCTTCTACGAAAGTACCCCATCAACTGTAAATAACAATGTTACACTAAGTTTCCACGATGCAGGGACACAGGAGTGGGGAAATGCAACAAGTGGATGTGGAAGCACCCCTCAAATTCTAGGGAATGTCATAGGGGACATTGGGGTCTTCAACATAGGGGACCCTATGAGAAATACTAAGAAATTAAAATATATGAAAACTGAAACATAATTAATTGAAATATTAAACATAACAATGCACCAATAACATTTATCATTGCATGTAACCAAAGTTATTAGGATTAGAAATGGTTAAGGCCTGACCACTATGGAAGAAGAATTGGCTGGTAAACCTGTCTAATAAAGAACATATAAAATATACAAAATTTAATTATATATATATATTCATGTACATCAATGTAAATTCAAACTATTGGACACTGAATATGCAAATTTTCCTCATGCATGTAGCATCTAATTACTATGTGTGAATATAGCAAAATGGCATAGAGTGTGAATCATGATACATATACGAAATGAAATACATAGACATCGAGGCCCTAAATAGCCTCTATAGGCCAGAAAACATCATGCTACAAAGGAATTCAACAATCAACACCATGAACATCAGGGTACATAGAGGACCTGGTGCTCTTGATTAAATGCCAATTCCATACTCCCATACATGACAAAATCCAATAGAAACACTACAATCCTGTCCATCTTGAAATATTGAAAACTATTGAGTCTGCTGAATTATGAAAGGGAAATGAAATTCTACTTTATCCATATGAATTTTGATGAGGTTGGAACCACTCTCAAACATCTTGGAACAATTAATGGTAATGTCCTTAAAAAATGAGACACTCCCATGCTCCCTTTTTACCAAAGTCCATTGTTTTGAACTCCCTCAGGGTCCATAGGATCCATCATTAGGCTAATATTCTCTTCATCATCAGCTACTTTCTCTGCTACTGTGTTTCCTTAGGCAATCACTGTGACACTTGTATTTTGGATGCCCTAATAGCATTGACTTGATCTTCAATAGACCCTGCTTCATTGTTGCTCAGTTGAGCCCCATTGGATCCAACAAACCAATGATTTACAAGGTCTGCATTGTTCTACATAGGTGTATTCCCTACACTTGAGAGTAACCCAGATCTAGAAGAGGGTTCACTCTACATTGCTTCAAACACAACCACTAAACTTGTGTTGTTGGGCATGCTAACTTCTTCATGATTTATAGATTCACATATATTATACAACACACATACACAGCCCAAGTGTGAGATATTATGCCATGATATGATACAGAAGTGATGATGACATATTGCATATACACAATCCCGAAGTTAACTCTTCCCAAGCAAGCAAACAGTCCTAGAATGTTGAAGATTATTGAGGCAGCCTCAGGGTCATAGATGGAAGATGACTCCTTGGACATCAATGCACAGGTGTAGCTCTTGTGTTGATCCAAAAGATCTTTTACACCAACTGGAAGTAAAATTGGAACATGTTCAAACATCCACAAAGTTTTGAAGATGGTGAGTAGCTGAAGCAGTCTAATGACAAACACTGATTGACCAAGTGATGAGATCAGATTGACATAACATAATTATACTTGACAGATCATTTTTGGTAAGGTTGAATTGGACAAGTTCAGATTTGTTACTTTTAGCAAAATAATTGTTGAAAAAAATTCCTTTCAGCCTGATTTGACAAGAAGTTTGAAGTAGCATATTTGATAGGGGAGTGTGTTTAT
Source organism: Larix kaempferi (assembly GCA_027924585.1). Classification (NCBI taxonomy): domain Eukaryota; kingdom Viridiplantae; phylum Streptophyta; class Pinopsida; order Pinales; family Pinaceae; genus Larix; species Larix kaempferi. The sequence continues at coordinate 411,259 of BSBM01001751.1, forward strand.
TAAAAAATTGAAGATGAGCAGACTTAAATGAACATTATGATGAAAAGTTAAAGGTTTGAAGAATGATGATGATGCATGCTTACCTTTTATGAATTTAATGAACTTCAACATATCAGTTAGGGGGAGCATTTATGTGATGAGAATTTATGCTTTGAAATGGTGCTCTGCTATGATTCAATGATTTCCATTTAGGCTTTTTGTTTTTTTTAACACTTCCAGGTATCGTCGCAATATCGACGGATTCATGTCACGAAAGTTAATGATATTTAGACGAACAGCCGTGGAACCAAAGAAAAATTTTCGACACACTTGATGAACCTGCCACGATTTTTCATGGATACAGAGATGAAGTTTCGAGGAACTATAGAAATGTTTCCACGTAGATGTTGAACCTGCCACGAAAATTAATGAATCTAATCATCTCTATTGCGACAAACATTCATGGAGATGTATAAGATGTTTCCACATAGATGTTGAACCTGCCATGAACATTCATCTCTATAGCGACGCACCTCCAATTTATGTTCGTCTCTATAGATACGAAAGTTCATGGCAGGTAAAGCATTTGTGTGGAAACATATTGATGAGGGGCATTGATATATCGACAAAACTTCATGGAAGAATTAATTTTCCGAAAATCTGAGGATTGTTGCGAAGGTGAAATGTGGCCACTGAGAAACATTGCTATTGCCACGACGGGGAATCTTCGTCCCTATATCCACAAAGTTGGTTCCACGAAAAAATGAACCCCAAATTGTTGCAATAGGGACGAAAAAACGTGGCTATTACAACGAAAAAATGTGGCAATTTTGGCCATATGTAGTAGTGGGTGTTCACAATTATCTACTAAATGAAGGGGAGGTTGATCCTTCTCATCAGAAAATAGAAGTTGGGACAAACATTTTTATATGTTATAACTTAGATGATGTCCGAGTCCATATTATTTACAACGAAAGTCAGAAGTTAGGAATTGTTGACATAGCCTTCGTAGATTAAATATTTTTAAAATTATCTCGTAAATGAAGGGTCGCCCGACCCTTCTTGTGCTCAGTATTCTTCCAGTTTTCACCATTCTAGATATACATGAATTAACGGCCTAGTATTCGTACGTTGAATATTTTTAAAATTCCCACATGAATAAATGGGTGACGGACCCTTCTTCTACCCAGTATTCTTTTTGTAATATTTCTAGAAGCTGGGAATTTTTGGCCTAGACTTCGTAGATTAAATATTTTTACATTTCTCTCGTAAATGAAGGGTCGGACGACCCTTCTTATTGACTTATTTGATAATATATACTAGTGGAAAAATTATTCTTTGTTTAACATAAATATTATTTTTAATGTGCTCCTGTTATTTTATATTTCATAAATAGATTATGAAATGGATTTTGGTTCTAAACAATGTGTCATGTTATGTTATATTTTAGAAATCACTTATGAAATGGATTTTGGTTCTCAACAATGTGTGGACCTGCTTTTGAAAGGATTGAAAGTTGCTGAAGGAATCTCTTTTCTAGAAAGAAAAATATTGTATAATATCAACATTCATGATGGATGTATCATTGTAAATATTACCAAGACTTTAAATGGAACTCTTCAATTTCCCTATCCATCAGAAGGTGCAGATGCATTGTCAGAGGTAGTTGGTGGTTATATTCAATGGTTGGTATATGAGATTGTTAACCACATTGGGTCTTCTCTTCGCGAGAATGAGGTGAATGATATACCAGCTTCTACTTTGTCGAGTGTAGAACATATCATAACAACTGAGAATAAATATTCTTTTATTATGAGAAAATTTAAGTTGTTACATAAGTGTCCAGAATGGAAGGATTGCATTTCAATAGGTTTTGTAACAAATGTGAGTGGGACTGATTTTGTTGGGGGAACGTTTTTGGGTGACTTCTCCGTTGGTATTCTGGTGGATGAAGTGGTGTTTTCTTGTAAGGCCTGTTGTCTAGGGTTGAGCAGGGGAGGTTTTGTTGTATGGCCGATTAATAGAGTCATAGATTTTAATACAAAAACATTGTTTTCTATTGAAATCAATTTCAACAATAATCAATTTGAAACTACTATGAAAGTATTAAGAGAAAATCACAATGTCAAGTTTGTGGGAGAGAAAGTTAATATGATACATCAATGTTCTTTAAAGCCACATTATGTTGCTCGGGGAATAGTGTCAACTGTTTTTGAGGGAGACATTGTACAATTCAAAGCACTAGATTTTGGTGAGTTTGGTATTTTAGTTCATAAATTCTTCTGCAATTGCGAGGATTGTGGTGTATTTTAAGGCTCTCTTATAAGATGGTCTAAAACAATTTTCTTGACCTCGATGATTATCCTTTGGATGTTCTACTAAAAAAGAAAACAGACGAAGATATGGTCAACATTTGGAATATTTTTGAAGAATGTTATTTATAGATGGTCCTTCCATGTACTCCCCATTGTGAATATATAGATGTTAAAGGTAATGGAACAAGGCCATACAATTTCGTAAAATGGAAAGTTGGAACTAAAATTTTTGAAACAAATTCAAGATCGGTACCTTACAGGATTGGAATTGATTGTTGATGTATATGTAACTTCAGAATGTATTTCATATATGTATGTTGTATGTACTCCTATAGAGATGGTATTATTCCTCTATACGAAAGTGTCTTCATTTATATTGTAAATGTCGTAACTTATACTTGATGGGTTATTAGACCACCTTGTTGGGGTCGGCCCTGTATAAGTCATGTGGGTCAAAGGGTTATTAGACCACCCTATTGGGGGTCGGCCATGTGGGTCGAAGGGTTATTAGACCACCCTATTGGGGGTCGTCCCAGTCAGCATTATTTTATGTGGTTAAGTTCGAGCCTACATGATTTATGTAAAAGGCAAGTCAAGTCAAGTATAAATAGAGTGCAGGAGGCACTCTATTTGATCACTCACTCTCACTCATGCACTCAAGGAGGAGTGGTGCACTTATGGAGGAGGAGGATCTGCTGCTAGGATATGTCTATCTCTTATGTTTGGGTTGTATCATTGCTCTATCTATCTCTGAGGAAGTTATTGGGGTTTTTCACCTTTATGGTTTTCCCCAAGTAAATATTTGTGTCTCTTGTGTGCTTGCATTATTGTCTCCATGATTGATATGCTGTACATGTTGTTCTCTCAGTTAAGATCCTAGATCAGATTGAAGTAAATTTTGAAAATTTAACATTGATCAGGGTGCATTTCTTTCAAAAATTGTCACTGAACATTGTTGCTCAAATATTTGTATGCCAAAAATTTCACTTCAATCAATAGTTGAATTTGTGAATAAATTTCATAGTATGAATGGAAATTCAAGAATACAATATGTTATAAATTCTATGGGATCAAATGCTCATGTGGCCAAAGAAGGAGATGACAGAAAAAGGAGCACTTTATACAATTCTAAAAGCATGTTCTTGAATGGTGATGTGAGAGTTGTGCATGGTAACAGTGGCTTGGAAAAATCTAGGGAGAACATTGCTGCACTGGTAGCTACTATTAATAAAATTGTAGAAGAGAATTCAGACAAATCTCCACATCTTGCACGATTAATCAATGAATGTGGAACAAGGACAACCTTGAAATTATTGCCATCTAATATATCCCATGGTTTGTTGCAAAAAATGGCAAATGAAGAAATCGAAAGTATCGGTTTGCCTCCAGTATCACAATCCTCCTTTATCAAGGTGATGAGAGAAGATTTTCGATATGTTAAAATTTCTAAATCGAACTCCTTTGCAAGGTGTAATGAGTGCATTACAATACAAGATAGGCTTAAGGGGACTAGTGATCCAACTGAGGTGGATTGGTTGTGAGGAAATCAAGCAGCTCATAATAAATATATCGCAAGTTGTCTCCAATATATTATTCTCACAAATTAGCTTCACAAAAAAATACAAAGACTTTTCTGCGTATTGTTCATGAAAAATGGATAAGTAAAAGACTTCCATTCCAAGGATGGGTAAGAAGGAAAAATATTATAGTAATGTTATGAATCTTCCCATATCATTGACTGGAATGTTGACTCATGGGCACAAGATTGGGGGTTTTGTCCATTTCATCCTCTCATTTTTGGATATGGGATCGAATTTCACTGTGACATCCCTGGCTAAATGCTTGAAGTGTCTTGAAGAACCAGTGGTTGATAAATATGGTGATTTTCTCTACAAAGGCGGAACATCTAAGCACCAATTGCATGATTCTCTATTGCAATCAGATTCATATGAAAAGTATTTGATATATAGACAAGATGTAATGCAAGATGATATATTGTGTGTTGATGGTACTAATCAATGCATGCCAAATAGAAAACTACCACCCATATTGTTGTTGCAAATCGATAATTGTTCAGGCAATAACAAAAACCACTTTGTATTTGCATTTTTATCTCTTTTAATAGCAAGGAGAGTGTTCGATATAGTTGAAGTTGGATTCCTCTTGGTCGGAAAAACCCACGAAGACATAGATGGAACTTATGGAAGGTTATCAGTAAAGATAATGTAAAAGGATATATTTTCACTCTCGAAATTTATGGAAACGTATAGGACATGTGAAGATCAAAATTTCTATGTCCCTTATCTAATTGATGAACTTTAAGATTTTAAGAGTTTTGTGAAACTCCACCTTTTGGATGGAAATGCCAAGATCATCGGTATCAAAAAATGCCAGTTTTTTAAATTTCAACTCATAGATAACATTCCAGTCATGCAATGGAGGGAATCACTTCGGGATGAAGCTTGGTCATCTCCTATTCATCTCTAGCGGTCATTTCCAGATGGTAATGTAGACTTGCGAGTGGGATAGCCTAGGTTATTAAATGTACAATCAAAAATACCTTCGGACATTGATGAAATAAAAAAAGGAATAGAAACATATATTTCATTCTGGAATAGAAGGATTAAGAAGGGAGGTGAACAATTTTGGCATCCCAAGTTAAATTATTGGGAGGTTGTATATAAATATTTTGACAGTCCCTTCGAGAGTGTTGATCAGTCATCAACGAAATTTTTTCCATCAACAAGCCATGATATTCATAGTAGTGAACCTACAAGATCTGAACATGAAATTATGGATGCCTATTTGATGGAAAATGTTCCTGCTTTGTAGAATTTCTATACCAGAGCCAAATTGTGCAATCTGGTTGGGTAGGGCGATTGGAAATATTTATCAGGATTCAGATGTTAGTACTGTTGGGTCTTACAAAGTAGCGGTGCAATGGTGGAATCCAATAGGAGCATCGAAGGATCTGAAGGTCTTGTACAAAAACTGCTGAGATAGAAGCAACAATGGGTTGTTGGTGCAGAAGAAAATATGATGATGATGTAAATAGCATCATATGGGCATGGTCACCAAGGAAAGGATGGACAAGAGAAAAAATTAGAATAAACGAGAAGGGCCTTGTAGCAGTTAAGGCACAACGAGAACCTATGGTGCATAATGTTCAAAGTGGGATGGATGTTCCTATGGATATCATTTGATGTGATCTTAGCCCAAACAATTTATATTTTGTTGTAATCCTTCTAGTATGTCTCTCAACCTAGTTGGGCGAGCAAACGTCGAGCATCTGGAACGTCCACGAGCCTATAGGAATTTGGGGATAATTACTACTGTGATGAAGAATACACCATTTACTGGTTACTAGCGTGTAAGTAAGCTGTGCCTATACAAATTACGCAGATAATTCCTACCTCATTTGGAAACTATTAAAATTATTTATGTAAAAAGATAGATATTCTTGATACTGTATCAAAAAAGACACAAGAAATGATAAACTTGTTATTCAAACTATGACTAAATATTATAGAAATTGAACTTTTCACCTTAAAAGCTTGCACATTTCCAAATGAAAATTGCACTTTTCAAATAAAAATTTGCATTTTTTATTTGAAATTCACACTTTTCAAATCAAAATTTGCATTTTTTTATTTGAAATTCACACTTTTCAAATCAAAATTTCCATTTTTTTATTTGAAATTCACACTTTTCAAATCAAAATTTCCATTTTTTAATTTGAAATTCACACTTTTCAAATCAAAATTTGTATTTTTTGTTTTGAAATTCACACTTTTTGAATCAAAATTTGCATTTTTTGATATGAAATTCACACTTTTTAAATTGAAATTCATAGTTTCATAACAAAAAACTGCAATTTTAAGGTTCATAAGTAGTCAAAAAACACACTATTCGAATAAAAAAACACACTTTTCAAAGCCAATATTGCCACTTTCAGAACCTGATTTTGCACTTTAGAAATGTTGATATTGACACTTTCAAAGTCTAAATTCACACTTTCTTAGTCCAAAATTTTCCTAATATGTCCAAATTTAATGAAATTGGCGTTATAATAAGTCTTCCGATAATGGAAGGTATCAAGGATGGTCACCAAGAGGTACCCAACTTCCCAAGATTGACATGAGAAATTTTGACGGCAATGATCCAATAACACGAATATTCCAGATGGAGCAATTCTTTGATCTACACTAGGTGCCAACCTTGCAAAAGGTAACTATTGCATCATTATATTTAGAGCTTGATCAGTTTGTATGGTACCAATGGATTTGTGACCGAAAAAAATGAATCTAGTATATATTGGTCTATATTCATAGAAGAATTGATTGCACATTATGGGGATATTAATAGCAACACCTTCTTTAGATAGTTAATAAATATTAAGCAAAAACTTCCAGTTGCATAGCACATCAAGCAGTTTCAGAAGCTAAGTCTACGAGTGAAGAACATTTCAGAATATAATTTGTTGGATCTCTTTATTGGAACCTTTGTTGGGCCCCAAAATAGCCCCTTTTTTCCTACACCTATCTACACCTTTTTCTCTATTTTGCCTCACTATTCCTTGATCTAAGCAGATATCTTCCCAAGCAGAGCATGGATTGAAACATGTATAATCTATTATTGTTTTATATCATTAATGCCTAATTTGTTTATGGTTTTGTACTCTATCTTTTAAGGTTGTGATAATATTGATTGATTTGATAAAGATAGCCCAGAAGCCTTTAGAAGACCGCAAGTGTAGAAACTTGCTAACCTTTGGAGAAGAGGCATACATGGCGCCAACATCCCTCCCTGAGTTCGGTTCCACATATCGCTGCAACAGTCCGAGCATTCATCCACATAGCTAGCTGAGACTGAGTCACAACACGACATCCGAGTAGCAGCCATTCTAATCAGTTTGAATCTATTCTGGGCCGCGAACAACATGCAATAGCTTAGTCCTGAATGCAACGATTTCATTTAAGTTCACTAATGGTTGTAACTATTCCATTGTAAATCGAAAACCTGAAGATCGTAGATTTTCATGGTTGCCCGATATTTTGTGAAATGAATTCATGTCATCAGGGTATAAATATAAAGAGGCATTATGAGCCTAGGGTTGGAGAATTTGTAATTGTATAAGTTGAAACAGAGAGTTGTAACGTAGATTCATCATTTTGAATACAAGGAACAGAGTTTCTTATATCTTGGTGTTTTAATTTGTGTTAGTTCATGGCATCTCTATTAGAAGGTCAGGGCCTGCCTTCTCATAGAGATAGCCGAATTAAGTAGATAGATTAATTTGTTTCTTGTTGTGTGGTATGGATTTGCAGTAGATACATTTTATAGATTAGCTGCAACAATAATCATTGATAATTGCATTCTCCTTTGGTAGTTTATGATTGCATCCTGAATAGTTGTAACTGCATGGTGTGACAGTCGACTGTGTAGGTTAGTTCCTTTTATGCAAGTGTGCTAGTTATCTATTACAGTCAAGCTCAGCTCAGATTTTTTTCAGTCATTTATCTTTCTTAGGATTTCCAACTTAGTCAAATTATGGTTCTAGTTTAATTATAGTTCTTTGTTGTTGTTTATCTTTCTTATGGATCATTAGATTAGACATGTTATGTTTGATTTGCAGTAGTTGATACTTAAATTAGACAGGTTGTGATTGGATACTGTAGTTTGATATCTTTAGGATTCAACTTCTTGAAAAAGTAAATCTAGTTTATTCATTCCTAGATCAGTAACTGTTGGATTGGTATTTGTAGGAGGCTAAATGTACTTTTGATTTCTTAGATGGATAAAATAGATTACTTTTTAGCCATGAGATGAGTTTGACTTAGCAGATATGTAGGATAGTTTATCTCCATTTATTCAATCAACTACTTGAAATTTTTATGCATAGACTGTGCTAATTACTGTTGAAATAAAAGACTTCCCTGGGTTGACAATTCATATTGAGCATCTTGTGTGTTAGTTGTAATTGATTGGCATATAGGTTGACCAACAACCTTAAGGATAGCATTCAACGTGAGGTGCATCTCTGCGAACCACCATCATTGGAGATGCTTTCATGGTGGCAAGGAAGGTTGAAAGTAAAAATATGGCGATGGCTACTAGAAAGACCACCTTCAACACATTCAAAGAGAATAATGTTCCTTCTTCTAACCCACCTCAAAGGTTGACACCTAAACAACTAGATGAAAGAATATAAAAAGGCCTATATTGTGATAGAAAGTATAGTAAGGGACATAAGTGTGGTGAGAAGAAATTATTTTACATAGATTGTGAAGAGGAAGAACCAAAAGAACAAGAACCATCTCTAGATGAAGAAATTGAATATACTGATTTAGAAGAAATTACTCCCACCATATCCTAACATGCATTGGATGGAATTAGCACTCCTCAAACTCTCAAGATCGAAGGATTTATCAAAAAGAAAAAAAGTAACATTGTTGATTGATTCTGGTAGTATTCATACTTTCATTCACTATAAAATAGTAAAAGTTCTCAATTTCTTTGTGTATCAAGCACCAAATTTTCAAGTAATGATTACAGATGGAGGAACTATCAATTGCTAAGGGAAATTCCATAATATAAATATTATTATGGGATAATATGTATTGAAAAGTCCAATGATTTCTATTTCAATGGGTGGTGTTGATGTTGTCTTAGGAGTTCAATGGTTACAATCCTTGGGAACTGTCGATTTTAATTTTTAGAATCTTTTCATGAACTTTTTATGTGAAGGAAAGGAATATGAGTTTAAATGTATCACGGGGAAATCAAGCAAGTTGATAAGCTCTAATGGTATGACAAAATTGATGAAAAAGGGACATCAAGGTGTAATTGCACAATTATGCTCATTAGATGTTCAAACATCTAAGCCTCATATTTTCCCAGATCTCCAAAGGGTCATTAATAAGCATTCCAATGTATTTGAAGATATTCCAAAAGGTATTCCACCTATTCGATATTTTGATCATGCTATTCACTTAATTATAGGAAGTGTTCCTCCTAACATCAGACCTTACAGATACCCCTATTGCCAGAAGAGTGAAATTGAGTGTATTGTTGAAGAAATGTTAGAGGCTAGCATAATTAGGCCTAGCCAAAGTTCTTATCTGCACCAGTCATAAGACAGATGGATCATGGCATATTTGTCCAGATTATAGAGAGCTCAACAAGATCACCATTAAATATAAGTTTCTAATTCCTATCATTGATGAATTACATGGAGCAATTTTCTTCACAAAGTTGGATCTTCGTTTCGAGTACATCATCATATTAGAATGAAGGATGAAGACCTCCCAAAAAGAACATTCAGAACTCATGAAGGGAATTATGAATTTTTGGTCATGCCATTTGGTCCCACAAATGCACCTTCCACATTTCAAGGTTTGATGAAATCCATTTTCAAGCCTTTTCTTAGAAAATTTGTGCTCGTATTCTTTGCTGATATACTAATCTATAACAAGTCTTGGGAATAACATGTTCAACATGTTGACAAGGTACTACAACTGCTAAAGGAGCAACAACTATATCAAAGCTAAGTGGTATGGGCTAAGTTTGATGAAAATAGCTCAAAAACCCTAAGGCAAATGAGTGTGCAAAAGGGGAGCTAGAAGAAAAAGAGGCATATAGGCCAAAAATCAAGCTCAAAACATTTACTGCAACCGATGTCACAGCAAGCGAGTTACAAAAAAATGTCCAGAAATCCAACAAGCAACACTACCTAGAAAATAAAAAGACCCTCTATAAGGTACAGGAGCAAGCAACCGCTTATCTAAGAATTGGAGACCTCAACCAATCGTATCCTCCGCAAGGTGATGAAATCCAAGTCAGATAATATGAAAAAGAGATACCGATATAGGCTAAGGGATATCCCACTACCGAAAGGGATACCAGGTAAAACATCCCTAAAGGAAAGGTCACTAGGATACCTCGTTCATGACACATCTGGGAAGGTTTACCGAAGCTTCTTCCTTTTATCCCATATACCACCAGTATGGAGGCTGGAAAATAAAAGGAAGACAATGAATTGATGTCTTTAGGTACTAAGTGGAGTGCAGTATTCCACAAAGTCTGTCCAGAACCAGTCCTCTCTACTTACCCCTATGGAACGGGAGGCCCCCCAACAAATTGGCTTATAACCATTTCAACAAATACAAGAGACAAGAGGACTTTAGCTCCCCAAGAGACAAATTCCATGTTTCATATGTAAAGTGACAAGGGGGAATTGTTTGGATGCTTATCCCCAATGTTCTACCTAACTACATAGTTCTTTTAGTTTCCTCAAATGAGGTTAATGTGTGTTTAGTTAAGGTGTTTAATTTTAGAGGTTGTTATTTACTCAAGGGAAGCATAAGTGCAACTTGAGGGTGTGTAGACTCAACTCAAAACCATGCAAAATTGGATGAATATGCAAGTCTTTCTCTTTCAATGAACTTGTAGCTAAGTAAGGAGGAGTTCTCTTCTTTTCCCAAATGCAAAAATGCTAATGCAACTCTTCCCAAAAAGAAAATATTATTTCTTACTTTTCCTTTTCAATTAAATTCCAAATTGACCATGAAACACTCTTTCACACCAAACAAATCCAAATCTTTTCAACAAACACAAAATCAATTTGTTGTTCTCTTTTTGTTCAAATAAGCCTAAAATGACAAACTAAATAAAGTAAACTTCTCTCAATTGCAAAATTTTCTGATTTCAAGCAAAGAAGCAAAGGAGCAAAAAGATTATGAAAGTTTCCTAAGTGCAAAAAATTCAACAAAGTATAGATTTTCAACAACTAAAGTAATGGATCTTTAGAATGCATAAAACTAAGATTTGATTTCTAATGATCTTTTGAAAATGCACAAATGCTAACAAACGAATTCTCCTTGTTTCAAATCAGATGCGAGAAATTAAATGTCTTTGCAATACTTAAATCAATGAAGCTTGAAAGAAAACAACTCAGTTGAAGAAACCAATCATTCAATGGATTAAAACCTCTTTGTCACTTTCCACTCAAAAACCCAAATCAAACAAGTTTAAGTCCAAGCAAACCAAACACTCTACAAAAGGATTTTTGAGACCTTAAAACTGGAGGTAAAGTAGGTCAAATAGCTAAAGAGGCTTTCAAAGAATCATAAAACCAATTTATCTTGTAAGGGATTGGGATTTTTTCCCAAAACAAAATGAACAATTGCTTTGAAAAAAAATATTCAAATGAAACCAAACAACCTTCAATTAATTTCAAAAATATTCAAATCAACCAAACAGACTCTTGATGGTTCAAGCACAAAGTGAAGGATGAATGAAAGATACTAGACCAAATTCAGAGACTTGAGAAGGTGATTAAATGTTGAAGGAGACTATGACAGTCCCATAATGAACAACACACTTCTAAGACTTGAAGAATGAATCCAAAACTCAAATGAAGGTAAAAAAGGGATCAATATGCAGAGATGCAATCAAACCCACACACAACTGAGCAATAAAAAGTGGTGACAAAAGACTAGCAATGAGATTCAAACCACAACCAAGCAAACCAATCAAAATTTTCCACTCACACAGGGAATTTTCGCTCCCTGGGAGACTTAGACCCAACGAAAATATGGAATTTTCACGCTCTGATACATTGTAGGGGTGCGAAAATAAGGGAATTTTTGCTCTGTGGTCTGAGTAAAGGGTGCAAAAATATCCCGTAGGATGAAAAATTAAAAAGGTTCGAGCCTAAATAAAGTGATGTGTCAGGTATGGGACTCACAAAGCCTGTCAGTGAAGGCCAAAGTGGGTATACAAGCTAATAACAAGTACTTTTGAGGAGAAAAGAGATCCAAACTCAAATATTCAAAGCTTAAAAACAACGGAAGCGATCCCCAGTGGAGTCGCCAATTTCTATGGTAGAATTTTCTTCCTATGGATAGGATGAAAACCTCATAAGGCTCCCTAAAACCTAATCCAAGACATAAAGAAACAAATGGTTGCTATATATCCTAGATCTATCACACATATGCAAGCATATATAGGATGAAAGTGGATGGGGGTAGATGTCTTACCTCAGCCAAGTTGATTGTCCTCACTGCTCCTTGTTGATCTAGCTCCTTGCTTGACGATCCAAGTAAGTGAACCTATAGACAAAGGAAAAGAGACAATCTACTTTCCTAAACTAGCATGTTAGGATAAATCTTATTTACCTTAAAAAGTAACAAATTGAGACATTCCAATAAGAAATACACAATCTAGGAGAATAGGCCAAGTTATCTATTAGAAATCCAAAGAAGAAATAGTACAGTGTGACATTATACCTGAGTTCATTCTGATAGCATATCCTCCAAGCACTTTCTAACAAGCCACCTTTGATAATCTTGAGAACATGAGGATCTCCTCATTAGCAATTTTGAAACTATAGTTTACACTTAGTCTCTATGTCTCTAATCCCCAAAACCAAAGAACAATGGTATTTAAGTAGTGCGAGAAATCCCAACCAACATGGAGAAGGATTTGGATCATGAGAGGACGATGTGGATTTAAGTAAGATAAAGTGGATCACATGATATTTATCTTTCCTTGAAAAAAAAAACAGAATGACACTTGGAAGTATGATGGAATCCTCGAGATAGGAGATCCCTAGATCCATGGAAAAATCTCATCAACAATATTTTCACGCCCTAAGAACTGAGCAGAATGCGAAAAATTTGTAATTTTCGCACCCAAGGAACTGAGCAAGACACGCAAATGTTGTAATTTTCACGCCTCCATAACTAATCAAGGCGTGAAAATTCCCTTTTTGATGGATTAAGGAGGTTTGATGAAGTGACATTCGACCCCATTAGGTTAATTAACTTTTCCACCTTGCATGAGGGGTAAGTACACCATGTGATGATGGGTCTAACACACCTAGGAGGTTGTGAAACTGCATGCTTTCATGGTGGTAAAGCAATTACAGTCAAAGATGGAAAAATGAGGTATAACAAAGAGCCAAATTCGAATTTTAGTTGGTGAGGGAGCTTTCATGAGCCTTCAATGCTCGGCTAGTGGTTGAGATCCCATCATTTTTTACAGTAGCATGGATATCAAAGGAAAATATGCACAAGGCTAGCGTGGACATAGAACTAATAATTCACGCTATAGCGTGGGATGATATGGGTGTAACCATGCTTCCTCTTCTTTTGACTATTTTTTGGCATTTTTTTTACTCATGCTGCTTTTTGGATTTATTGAGGATGACTTCGGTGGGATGTATGCTATATGTTGATGATGCCTTACTGCAATATTATCCAAAATGTCACATGTGTGTGAAATTTCGGTGTTAACAACCACACATGAAACCTCCACAAATAAAATATCAAAATATACGACTACTCGATGCCATAAACCGTAGTTTAGAAGACACTAGCAAAAGCTAAATCTAATCCCCCAAAGACTATTGTTAAAGTGCGTGGAGGAGACACACTCTTAGGGAAACATTAATTAGAAGAAAAATATACATATTTCAAGTAAAACCTACTTGCTTTCCATGTAGTCATACCAACATCAATTGAGGTGTAAGCCATGGGTCAAGCTAAGCGAATTCAACCACTACAAGTTACCGTAAATCATCTCACACCACCAACATATACTAGAACAACGAGCTCTAGGATAAAGCCAACACTCTCAAAGAGAACCCTAGGAAGATTCTCACATACAAGCTAAAACTCACAAGATATGACCCTCAAGTTGTAACCATAGTAGGTCAATATGCCCTGGTCAAAGCAAGTGACTAGTTAATGGACACCACCACCACAAGCAAAGACCAAGATCAATAGTTTCCATAAGCAAATGGAAGCAAATAGAGATAAGAAACCACAAACATGGAATATTTGTTCATATTTAAGAGATTAAACTTAAGGAAGCACTATAAGTGGATATCACTTAGCCACATAAACAAAACTCTAGAGAATATAACCATGGTTACAAAGATTTATAGGTAAATACCAATGTGCCACCACAAACCAAAGGCCATTTCTACCACACTATTCTTTGCAAACACCTTGGTTCCACACTCCACCACCACATTGAAACCTCCTTGGTGTGTAAATCCACCTACCTACATTCCCAAGAAAAATTTGGGAGAAATGCTACTAGGGCTTGAGTCAAGGCGCAACAGGATGAAGGGGAGGCTAGAGATGCATCTTCGCTCTTCATCCTTCTCAAGATTGATCGATTTCATAATTGCATTTAATTTAAATTAATATCGATCCTTATTATGTTCCTTAATCCATGGAGGATAATATGAAGTTCCCATTGATATAATGAATGTAACGTGGATAGGCCCACTTGGTAGTTGGTGGGTAATAAATATGATTATTGGGTAATTAGAATAAATAATATAATAATACATGGTAGTTGACATATGAATACTCATGAGAAAATATAAACACATGAGTATCATTTATTGAGTAATTTGGATGTGCTTATTCTATTGTAACACGCATGACTTGTAGAGTGATTTATTTCATAAGAAATAATTGATTGCATTGCCTACCTCAAGGGTTTTGATATTAATAATATTGAGGAAATTGTGTGTCTTATTATTGGTTTCCTTTTGTATGGTTTTATTTTTAGATCTAAGGTGCATAATAGCAGTTGAGACCTTTTTTGTTTGGGCTGCAACTTGCATATCATTAACAAAATTGTGGGTTGTTTCGGTTTGTTTAAAAGGGGTGCATGTTGGTACTTGGCCTTTATGTTTTGGTTGTGAAGGCACTATATTATCTCTTATGCAACATAGAGGGATAATAATTTATCAAAGGAATCCTTTACAAACCTTGATGTTTGGAAACTTGTTGATGTCACTTTACTCACAAGCCATTTCTCACCATTTTGGAAGATCAAACCTGCTGAGAAAATACTATAGATTACTTGGATAATTTTTGTGTTTCCTTGGGTTTTAACATCCAATGGTTTGAAATATATTACTATAATAAAATTTAATTCTTAATCAATAGCTAATTGGAAGACGAACACTAGCCTTGAATCCAACTCAACCATGTGTTTGATTTTCTTAGAATCCCCTTCACCTTTCATGCTTCATTTGAATACTTATGGGATCTTGTCATTCAGAGGGCTAAAAAAAATGTTTTCATCATTGTTGTTGTTGATGTTGATGATTATGATTACCATCCTCTAAGCCCAATGTGGGATATCATATAAATAAAGTGAGTAATGATAAGTATTCATCATATATCATTTCTATGTTTGAACAAGATGGAAATAAATGTACTAAGTTCATTATTGTTTTCATAAGCCAAGAGTTATTGAAGAATAATGAAATTATGAAATTGGGTAAAGTTATGTTTTATATTAATAAGGTAAGGAATTTTAAAAGGAAATGATGAACTAATATTCAACTGCATTTTATCACATTTTTTACAAAATTGTTGCTCATCTTGAGGTATTTTTGGGTTAGTTAGGGACCAATTTCACTATGGTGGTCATAAACATTTGTCCTAATTTCAAAAATATTCATTTTGTTTGTTAATATCATAATGTTGGACAATTTCTCTTGATCAATGGAATTAGGATTAATTAAATATTTGTAGTACTATTTCAACTTCCTCTTGTTAAGTATTTGTTTATTTTCTATGTCTATTTTTTTAACTTCATTTGGATGTAGGAATTTCTATTATCAACATTATTAATCCAAGTATCTTATTTTATATTCCATAGTTAATCTAATCCTTGAAGAACTCTGGGCCAACCCCTTTTGAGATTGTGGTAGGTACTACTCATACGAGAATTTATAAAATGGAGCCTATCATGCTCAACTTGATCCAGTTATGTTTATAATATAAATATCTAATTATGGATTTAGACTAACCAAAATTAGATATTTCTTCCATTGAGAGAATGATCTAAAAAGCATTACATTTAATTTTTGTTTTTGGAGAAAAGTATCCTTTTACTATTAATAGAACCAAAATGTATAAATTATAAGAAAAAAATAGAGGTGGGGAACACATGAAACCTCCATAAGCACAAGAAAATATCAAAATATAGGGGTAGTTGAGGTCATAAATCCTAGTTTAGAAGACACTAGAAAAATATAAATCTAATCCCCCAAGACTACTGATAAAGTGCATGGAGAAGACACACTCCTAGGGATACACGAAGTAGAAGAATAATAGACATATTTCAACTAAAACCTACTACCTTACCACATAGTGAGACCAACATCAATTAATCTAGGAGTCATGGGTCAAGCTAAT
Organism: Larix kaempferi; assembly: GCA_027924585.1. Lineage (NCBI taxonomy): Eukaryota > Viridiplantae > Streptophyta > Pinopsida > Pinales > Pinaceae > Larix > Larix kaempferi. The sequence continues at coordinate 427,784 of BSBM01001751.1, forward strand.
CCAATTCAAGCACCACAAGTTACCGTAACTCCTCTCGCACCACCAACAGATACCAAAGGTAGAACAAGGAACCCTAGTTGGAACCCTGGTAGGTCAATATGCCTAGGTCGAAGCAAGTGACTAGGTGGGCACCACTACCATTAGCAAAGACCAAGATCAATAGTTTCCATAGTCAAATGGAAGCAAATAGAGATAATAAAACCACAAAAAAGGAAAATGAATTCAGAGTTGAGAGATTGAACATGAGTAAACACTAGAAGTGGACATCACTTAGCTACATAAATAAAACTCTATAGGATATAACCATATTTGCAGAGATCTATAGGTCAAAACCAATGTTATTTTTTCATCATTTAATTCAATAGATCTAGGATCTTAACTAAAATAAAAACATGTACAACATATTAAGATTAAGAGACAAGAGACAAGAGACACAAAACATTGCACCGGGGAAAACCAAGAAGGTGAAAAACCCCGCAACTTCCTTAGAGATAGAATAAGCACCAATACAAAGATCACAATGATCAAACCCAAGAGATAGATATATTCAATAGCATAATCCTCTTCCACTAGTGCGCACTCCTCCTCTCTCTCACTAATGCAAAGTGAGTGAATGAGAGAATGTGTAAAATGAAAGAGACACGCTCTCTATTTATACACTACTTCACTTGTCTTTTAACTTTAACTAGGTTGGCCCCAACTTAACCACTTAACATAATGTTGACTAGGTCAACCCCCACTAGGGTGGTCTAATAACCCTTTAACCCACATGAATCATACAGGGCCGACCCCATTAAGGTGGTTTAATAATCCATCAAGTATAAGTTATGACACTTACAATATAACTTGCGACACTTGCAAGTACAACTGATGACACTTCCAATCGAAGGAATAATACATCTTCGTTGGGGATACAATAAAGTACAAATGTAATACATAAAATATACAAGTGAATATCTTCCGAAGTTACAAATACATCAACACTCCCTCTTAACTAGGAATGTATTCTCTTGACACAGGCCATCAATACATATAGGCACAAGTCTTCAATTCTAGAGTTGGATCATCGTCATTGGATCATGGAGCATCATCATCATCACTGCTGCTACACTTGACATCTCAATCATTAGGATATATCTGAATTATTCTCGTCATAGGAAGTTCTACAGAGCCATCCCTTTTTCATGTTGGATGTAGGCCTAGCCTCCTGTACGTCTTCATCATCTCTGCGAGCTAGCCAACCTGTGGAATCCTCAGGACTGATTATGTGCATCACAAAACCTTGAAAAAGCATCCCAGGACTGATTACGATCTTACTGCTCAACCTATCAGATCTCCCAAGGAAATATTATATGTGACCACCACAAAACCTTAAAAGAGTGTCCCAAGAATGTTTATGTGCATAGCACGATTGTAATCCCCCAACCTGGGTCTCCTTTAACTCTTAATAAAGTCAGATATTTCACCTCTTGTCAAAATTTCTATTTTTGTTTCTGTTATGTTTTTGTTCCTGTTTCTGTTTTCATTTCTAGTTTTGGCTGTAAAAATATAGCATTTACATTTATAGATTTGAACAATTAAAATTTTTTTTTGTCTACTTCTAACCATTTATTGTTTGTGCAGGAGTAGCAGATATAATAACAGCATATAATCTTTGTAATTAAATTTTTACATAATTTGACAAGGTATAAATGATAAAATATACTTGATGGAAAATACCTGTAGATAGCTAGTAGATCCACCCTTCAGGCTGTTGTTTGCTAAATGCCTTGTTGACTCCCTTTTCCTTTCCTGCAACCAAAACCTTCCCCAAAGCTCTGAAACTCAACCAGCCCAAACCTGTTTTGCCACCCTACCAACTGGCGAGGTCTCGCCGACCTCCCAGCTTCAAAGGTACCCCTTTGGACCCCCGAGACCAAACTGAGTACAAGCCAACCTGATCTCCCTTCTGAATTATCTCCAGCAAAACCCCCCTTTCATCTTTGCTCTGAAAATCCTCTGTCTCCTCTCCCAACTTCCCCAAAAAATAACTAAGGTAAAAAGATGATCCCCTCTTTCTTCCCTTCACTTCTCCCTTTATCCTATGTTTGCCGACTCTTCTTCCCCTCCATTAATGCCTTATCCTAAACATAAATGCATCAACCCCCATGTCAGTCCTCGAGCCCTCAACTTGGACTCTTATTAATCATTAATAATATATTCATTGACTTTGTAACTCAGATTTCTCAATTAAAAACTAATAAATCATTATTCCTAGTCAACATCCAATTACTCATATTAATCACTTAATTAGTTACTTAATACTAATTGCCAATTGATTAATTAATAATAACCTAATCATCTAATTAATGATATAACATACTTCCATTATGTTAATTACCCTCTAATTTTACATTCAACTAATTTAATTTATTAATTACCAATAAAAATCCCGTGTTCTAATTAATCTTAAGCATGATCCTTATAAAACTAATGGTTTATAACTAATTCTTATCCATACTTCTTAATTAATTATCTAACCTTGCAATTAATATTTACTTATCAAATCAATACTACTTAATTTTACATTACAATAATCATTTAACCATTTTAACCCTTAGTTTTTACTAAACAACTCATTAGCATTCGATTAATCATTACTAACTAGGTTGCATTATTTACTACCTAATTTAACTGTAACGTGTTTATTAATCAGCAATAATTAATCATTAATGTACAATAATTAACATTAATCGACATTAATAACCTTTATTGACAGTAATTAACATTAATCTACATTGTTAGCCTTAATCATCATTATTAACTTTAATCGACAATATTAACATTGATCAACAATAGTTAATTACTAAACGACAATAATTAACATCATTATTCAACAATATTTTACACAATTTATAAATATGTAGGCAAGTTATGTAAGCGTAGCTACTGCTTACATACCTCGCGTAAGTACACTAACAATAATAATTCACACACACCGATCATAATCACAGAACTTATTGTTTACTGACACATGTTTTAACAAAGTTTGCAAGGTACAATCCATTAACTAACTGAAATCTTATTAAGTTACGATAATTCATACATTACTGAGTTACGACACATACTCAATCAAGGGTTTTACACACATACAGTTAGATCTTGATTTCACTCCTACTTCATGCTACACCTATCTACCTACATCATCACTAGCTTCCACATCCTATCCTGTCCTCTGTTGGACTACCCTGAAATGTCAAGTCCCGATCGGTTCCAGCTAGAACCCGTAAGCAGAAGTGTCAACTACATCGACCAAGCTTCCCCAGCAGGAAACCACCAGTCATCATCACACACCTTGGGGAGCACACCGTAGCACAGCCCTCCCATGACTCTAGGTTTCGGGGATAAACGGTGGGTAAATCCTCCACCCCCCTAATGGAACAAGGGACTGTGTCTACCTGACATAACAACAGCATTGCACTTGTACTCGGTTTGTCATCGTATAACCAATATGGGCGGTTGAGTTTCCTGAAATCCAACCCCACCCATGTCATAATATACATCATAATAAACAGCATAATAACCACATGAAAGTAAATAATGCATCACTCACATACCATTTTATCTTTCGAATCCCATGTCCCCGAGGCCCTCCCACCTCGTAGGATCCAACTATCACTTAGCCGTTTCAACCTATAAGTCAGTCCTCGACATACAATATAGAATATCGTTCATAAATCCTTGACATGTACACATATATTTCATCATAACATAACAACAATAAACTCATTTATTTGCCATGCGCCTAGCGTAACATTCATTATTTCAACATATAACTGTAACGGTATCCACGTACCCATCATTCAATAATTTCCATATAGGAGACATAATTAACACATGATACATATCTAAACATGACTACCAATCATAAAACTAACATCACACACACACACACACACACACATATATATATATATATATATCGGCAAACTAATAGAACCATATGTCCACAGTGTCGTCAAACCGACGAAGTCTCACAATCAAACAAATACAACATTAAATAGTAGTTCAGGGAGTAATGTCAAAATGGGGCGTTACATACACCCACCCTTCAGGAAACTTTGTCCCGAAGTTATGATCAAAATAACGTGGGATAATCACAACGCATAGTCTCTGCGTCCTCCCAGGTAGCAGAACCTGGGCTATATCAGTTCCACTGGACCTTAACTTGGTCCACCAAACGATGCCGCAGTTGTCTAACCCTGTTGTCCAATATAAGTAATGGTTCGACCCTGATGGTCCCCTTGTCCGAAACCTGCAATTCCTTCCAATTTATTTTATGAGACTCATCAGCTACATAATGTCATAAAATAAATACATGAAAAACATTATGAGTTTTGTGCATATGGGGTGGCAGCGCAAGGCGATACACGACAGGTCCAACCTTTTCTAAAATTTCAAAGGGTCCTATAAATCGTGGCGACAACTTTGTCCCTTTCCCAAACTTGATGGTACTTTTGCTAGGCCTGATGCGGATGATCACTGCATCACCAACCTTATAGCTTCGGTCAACCCTATGCGCATGTTGGGCCCAGGTTGAGACAAACGTTTTGGAAACACCTTTTTGAGATAAGCAAGGAAAGTTGAGCTGAGCACAGCTCAGAAATACAATTTTGACTAAGTATTGAGGATGTTGCGAAGTTACGTGCAGCATCCAAATTTTGACCAGACTGCGGAGTTGCGCGCAGCATCGAAGTTTTGGCCGTGATGCGAAGACCATTACTGCACAGAAGCAATGCTGCGGAGTTAGAAGGCCATGTGGAACCAGCAAAGTGGAGTGTTGGACAAGTATCAGGTGCAGGTACCAGTTGGACAGGTAGCAGCCATTTTTGGAAAGATATTCCAAGATTGCCGAGAGGCGGACATAAGAAAATCAGGAAGGCAACCACGCGTGGGTTGTTAAGGAAAGCCACGTCTGGCACGCTTGGAAGGAGAAATGGTTCGGCTGAAGTAGCCTATAGGCACGTGTGCGACAGGAAGGCCGATAGCGACAGGATGAGGATGTGGAGATCCACCATGATCAAGCAGACGCTACGAGGAGCCAGCAAGCCGGTTTGGAAAACCGGCGCAGTTTTGGAAACCCTTAGGGTTTTGGGTTTTAGGTCTTCGACATTGTATAGACATGACCTTTGGGCATGATCTATTTAAGAAGACAATTTTGTAGGGGATGGGGTTGCTCTATTTTTGGGGGCTAGATGCTAGTTGCTAGAGTAATCATGATATAACCTTTTGTATTGAGAAATCTCTCCGAGCAGAGAATATTGAAAAGGCTCTGCAACTGTGTGCGCAGAGACCTAGCTGAGAGAAAGGAGAGTCTGCAGCTGAGTGCGCAGACTAAGAACGGTTCCCCCATCCCTTTTGAAAGAAATATATTACCAACCATTCTTGTGGACGTAGCTTTCCATACGGGGAAGTGAACCACGTTAAATCCTATGTCATGCAATTATGTTTTATGAAAGAATGACTGTCTGTATTGTCTGTAGAATGAGCGTTTGAATGTTTCCTTGCATGCTGTAATAGGAGAACTTTGATATGCATTTACCAATAGGAGAAGTTTGGGAATGATATGCTAGGTTCCACGAGAACAGATGAATGGAGAACATTTCAATTATATGTTAAGATCATGAATCAGTCATTTAGGTTAATGTTTTCTTAAACACAGTGAAGGAACGCAGCACGGTTACTCGCATCTATCAATTCAGTTCACGTTTTAATAATCTAAGTCCTTGAATGAATGCTAGAAAGATAACCAGTAAGTTCCTGAATGGATGGATGGGTGATATTCATCTCAGTGCCTTAACCTTTTCAAGATCTTCCAAGTAGAGGATAAGTGTGGTTGATTCGCAGTTCGAGTACAAGATTCGCAGCAGTAAGAAGCCCTTAGTGAGGCCCGCAACATTGCCATTACCGCACCGTAGTCACTCGCAGTGTAGATCCTGTTGCGTACCACATCGCTTTGACCCGCAGCGCACTCCTTCTGTCCTACACTGCGCAACTTGTTCATATAAACAACTCATCATTTACTGTGGAAACCTGATTCCGCAGTACCCCATAAGATACACCTTGGGTGAGACCTCAGCCTACTTGTAGGTTGTTGCTGAAAGGGCCAGTGCGAAGGGGTTTTGTTGGTCAAAATGGGGAACTGCAAAGAACCTGGGTCTAATTGGAAACCTTTGGGTCAGTAGAAGCCAACAAATGGTTTTGTTGTTGTGCTAGAATCCATGATGAGTTGCAATCACGATGTGTGAAGAAGAATATCAGTTCACCGAAGGATCTGACTATTGGCATCCTGAAAAGACAGAAATCCAGGCTTGGTGGGATAAGACCATAAGAGATTTTAATAGACAAGAGAATAGACATCAGCATCTAAGCGACACACAGTGGTCGGATAGATATCTATTGGACGACATTCACGAGATTTTTTGGGCATCGTTTCCAAACAAACTGCATGCATGGATCTCGCGGCTCGTAGAGAAGAAAACTTGTTTCCAGGGAGGAGTACCCATGGAGTGGAATCCTGATCTCATAGCATAGCTCAAAGCGTTAGACAGCCCGTTGTCACGCACAGTTCATTATTGGGTCGATCATATGCTAGAAGGCTTTGTAACATAATTTGTTGTAGACACACTCAAATCCTACAGTCAAGTATAAGCAAACTTTTTTGTAGGATTCCAAGATAAGTTTCTGAACAATCTCAGTCTATACATTAAGATGTTGTTAGCTGAGAAAGGTGTTCTAAGAATGCAGTAATTTTGTCAAAGTTTGTCATGATAAATAGTACATATATTGATTCTGATGAAGAGACACATACCCTTAGAAGTGGCAAGAGATATAAATTTAATAAGAATCCTACTCGTCCTAAACTTCATATAGATACTGAGATCCCTGGTGACCTTGATAATGGAGTTGCACAACCATTTACCCCTAAGAATCCGCCGTCTGCACAAACCACACCATCCTTATCTCAAAAACCACCCGCTACTCAGCCCACCCCGCATAAGACTCAGCCTAGTCCATCTCTCCCGATAGTCCCATTTGTGTTCACTGCACAGATCCCTTTACAGCAGTCGCGCACTAACCAGAGTGCCCCACAACCTAACCCGACAATGGAAAACATGGATATGAAACTGCCAATATTCAAAGGAACTAGCCTAGAAGACCCTGGTCAGCATTGGTTCCTTTGTGAATCCGTATGGAGTGTAAGACAAATCCAAGATGATGCCGTGAAGCAAGAACAACTCATTACCACCTTTAGAGATAGAGATTTACACTGGTTTATGAAATATTCTCAGATACAGCCCAGAACCCTCGCAGAAATTAAAGCTGCGCTGGTGGCTGAGTTCAAGAAACCAAAGTCTGAATCTCAGTGTATAACTGAGTTAAAGGAAATAAAGCAGAGACCAACTGAAACGATTTGGGAATTTGATCAAAAGTTTAAGATCGTGCTAGACCAAGTAAGTTTTGTTATACCACTAGAACAACATAAAGAATGGCTCATTGCTGCGCTATTACCACATATCAGATTACCATTGATGCAACAGAAGGTTCTATCACAGGCAGAGGCCTTGGAAATCACAATGAAGTTGGAAGCTTTGCCGATTGGTGATACTAGTTCTAGGATGTCTCAGATCCAGAACCAGCTGACCACCCTAACACTTGAACTACAAAGTATGAAAAATGGTAAAGAACAAAGATATGAACCTAGACAGGAGGTCTGGTGTACAAGTTGTAAAGGAGAAGGTCATGACTGCGAGCATTTCCCTCTATTCTGTGACTATCTTAACAGTGGTGCGCCTAACCCATTAAATCAAAATCAGACCCCATGGTGTGAAATTTGCAAAACCACGGGACATAGACCTAAAGACTGTTACCTCATCCAGAAATATGTGAAAACTCCTAAGAATTTATACTACAATTTCTATAAATCAGTTGGACATGATGAATCCAACTGTCGCGCATATTAATTGATGAATGAAAGAAAACGAGATATGGGCGCAATGAGAGGCACTGGCATATACCGCGTATAGGAAGAAAATCAGCCTAAGCCGGATAACACACAATATGACCAAGGAGGATACAGAGGTCGTGGTGGTGGATACCGCGGCAGAGGAAGAAATGCTGGTCCGACGCAGGGAAGAGGCCACGGCCAAGTCATTTGTTATAATTGTGGCCAACCCGCTCATGTATCTAGAGATTGTGTTAACCCATGCACCACGTTCAATTATTGTAAATCATTTGACCATGTTATTAAAGATTGCCCAGTATTAGAGGTGGAAATGCAGAAGAGAAAACGAACGGAGGCCCCGAATTCAAATGTCCAGTGGATCGCAGTAGAGAATAGACTAGTGGATCCAAGCATCAATGTGGTCACGTGCAGTGGCGCTGAGACAGGCCGCGACAAAGGAGCGGAAGCTTCAACATCAGGGGAGGCACATATGAAGAAGGATCTCCTTGAAACAGTATGGATAAGGAAAGCTCCAGGAAAAGCACCCCCTCTTAACTTACAGAAGAACAAGGAGATCTTCATTGACACGTGGGATACCTTTAGAGAACCAACAAATAAGTCATCAAGGATCCCGCTGCGTAGTGAAACACCGCATGTTGAAGACATGCCGGCTCCTTATGATAAAACAAGCATTGCGACAGATGTTCGTACTTCTGTTGCGCAGTTCTTGCGAAGCTGCATGAAGTTACTAAAAAGCGAGAAAGCCATAGTAGAGCTCTAGAATCTCATCATCCAGTATGAACCTCAGATTGCAACAGAGACTCCAGATAGCGCAGTACATCATATAAGGAAGCACAAAAGAACAGGCCGAGAGATGAGGCTCACTGCGCAGATAGGAGATTTTGAAATGGATAAAGTCATCCTTGATCTAGGATCAGAAGTGAATGTCTTGGCTAAGCAGACATGGCAGCAGATGGGTCGACCAAAGTTGCTCTAGTCACCTATCCAGTTAAGAATGGCTAATCAAGAGATGGTCATACCTTTTGGCCGCTTATCTAATGTAGTAGTTGACATCGACGGAGTACAGAGTCATGCAGACTTTGAAGTTATTGAAATTGTGGATGATAGTCAACCTTTTCCAACAATATTGGGAATTGATTGGGCTATGGATAACTTGGCTATCATAAACTTGAAGACAAAGATCATGATCTTTGAAGGGAAGCATCTTAGGCTCATCGCACCATTGCATCCTAAAGATGGTGACAAATACAGTGAGCCAATTCAGGAGGAATCCCAAGCTCAAGATTTAGACCGACTATACCAGCTGACTGCGAACAAGGAAGACTACATTAATCCTACTGCGGACGGAATGCTCAGTTGGCGATGTGACACTTCTTGTATCTCTGACTCAGATACAGGACTGGAGAATTGGCAAAGCCACATGCATGAAGTATCAGCAAAAAGATGTGCACAGGTTACGAAATCACTGCGCTGGATCGGAAAAGAGGTGAGTCCTATTCCCACATATGATGGTTCTGCTAATGTTTATAGTTTCATAAGGGAATATACTACAACTATACTAGATGAGCATAGACTACCAGCTTTAGATATAGCATTTCGCGATACACCTGCCAGATGGTGGAATGCACATAAGAAGACATTGACCACTTGGGATCAATGTAGAAATAAGATGCAGATCCGGTTCGCCGAAAAGGTTACTTTACCATTCGAAAAGTATAATGGACAGACAAACCCTAGTCAGCATATTGAAGTCTGTTCAAAGGCATGGGTGGAAAGACCACCTACAGAATGGGTACACTTATTTGTACATACATTGGATGCGGGTATCCCAGAAAAATGGTACCTAGACCTGGAGTTGCATAGTGAACTCACTGATTGGAAGCTGCTCACTGTGAACTTCCAGAAGGACTTCAGTTTTGAAGATGAGAATCCATTAATCCATGAAGCATTACAGCTAATCAAAAAGTGCATATTCCAGGATGACTGTCCTCATCAAAACATAACATTGCAGGAATTTTTTGGGACATATTGCGTTCTTGCGCACTTACAATCAGAATGCAAGGAACATGAAGAGCACTTTATCGAGTGTTACAACTTAGCTGAAGATTCCAATGATACAAATGAAGACGATGAGGAGGACCCGTGCAACATAGATATACCAGAGTCAGAAGGTACGCGCGAGATAGAAGGACCCCCATTGGAAATCCCAGATATGACTGCACCGGTAAAAACACAAAAAGTGAACATTGGCACAGACAAAGAGCTGAAGTTCGCATCAATAGGAGATTATTGGGACGATTAGACTGTTGCAGAGATCACAGATACCTTACATGAGTATCAGGAACTGTTTCCGACAAAATTTACAGAGATAAAAGGAATTTTGGGAGACCTAGGGGTCATGAAAATACCTTTAAAGCCAGGTGTTAAGCCTGTCAAGTAGAGGCCATACAGATTAAATCCATGCTACAAGGAAAAAGTCTGTGCAGAGCTAGATAAGATGCTAGAGGTAGGAATGATTAAACTAGTCGAAGAATCTGAATGGATTAGCCCCATGGTTGTTCAAGACAAGAAAGCAAAAGGCGAGATCGGGATTTGTGTGGATCTCAGAAAACTGAATGATGCTTCCATGCATGACCCATTTCCTACTCCATTCATAGACGAAGTGCTTGATAACGTTGGAGGAAATGAGGCATATTCTTTCACTGATGGTTTCTCTGGTTACCATCAGATCAGGATTGATTTTGTGGATAGGAATAAGACGACATTTGCTACAGAATGGGGGTCATTCCAGTACACCGTCATGCCTTTTGGTCTGAAGAACGCACCTGCCATATTCTCCAGAGTCGTCGTTGCAGCATTTAAAGATTTTATGCACAAGTTTCTAGAAGCATACTTTGATGATTGGACTGTGTTTGGTCTATTGAAAAATCATTGCGCGAATCTCCGTATGATGCTAGAAAAGTGTCAACATCATCAAATATCCTTGAATTTGAAGAACTGTATTTTCTGTGTGCCCTATGGAATTTTACTTGGCCACATTGTCTATAAGCAAGGATTGATGGTAGACCCTGCGAAGATTGCAGTCATCGCAAACTTACCAACACCAAATTTAGTCAAGATGTTGCGCTCTATGTTAGGCCATACTGGATAGTACAGGAAATTCATAAAGGGTTATGCACAGATAACTGCAGCAACGGAAAAGCTGCTGAAGAAGGACACACCATTCATTTGGAACACGGAATGCAAACAGGGTTTTGATACATTGAAAGAAAAGATGGTCACTGCGCCGATTCTAGTATTTCCAGACTGGACAAAGCCATTCCATGTCCATGTTGACACATCATGTATTTCCCTGGGGATCGTGTTAGCTCATCTAGGAGAGGGAGGTATTGACCACCCTATTGCATTTTCTAGCAGAAAGATTTCAACAGCAGAGAAGAACTATGCTACTACTGAGAGGGAAGGCCTTGCAATGGTATATGCCCTACAGAAATTTAGACACTACTTGTTGGGATCGCACTTCCTTATGTTTACTGACCATTCTGCATTGAAATACTTGGTCAACAAGCCAGTGTTAGGGGGACGCATATGCAGATGGTTGTTGCTGTTCCAGGAATATGACTTTGAGATTATTGTCAAGCTAGGTACACTGAACTTGGGACCTGGTCATTTGTCAAGGATTGAGTTAGGAGAGGAACTAATGAACGTTGAAGACAGTCTACCTGAAGCACAGCTATTTGCTATACAAGTTGCCGATGATTATTACAAGGATATTATTGATTTCCTAACCATAGGGCTGGCACCACAGGAATTCTCTATCCAGCAGAAAAAACAGTTAGTGGTGCGCGCTGCGGACTTCACTATAATTGCAGGTCAGCTATACAAACTTGGGGCGGATGAAGTCCTGCGCAGGTGCATACTCAATCATGAGAAGCCATTTATTTTAGCGGACGCACACTCAAGAATCGTTGGAGGTCACTATATAGGAAGGGCTACCGCACAGAAGATATTGCACGCAGGGCTATGGTGGCCTATGCTCCATAAAGATGCCAAAGAACATTGCAGGAACTGTGATGTCTGTCAGAGGACAGGAAAACCATCACACCGAGATGTGATGCCATTGAATCCACATTTGACACTACAACCATTTGAAAAATGGGCAATAGACTTTGTGGGTCCTATAAACCCACCAGGAAAAAGAACGGGTGCAAGGTATATTATTACTGCTACTGATTACCTCACCAGATGGGCGAAAGCAAAACTAGTCAAGGACTGCAGCACCAGTACTGTTGCATAGTTTATTTTTGAAGAAATACTCACCATATTTGGCTGTCTGAAGATTTTGATGAGTGACCAAGGTACTCACTTTTTGAACAAGACTATTGAGACGCTTACGAAAGAATTCCACATTCGTCATCAACGCAGTACTCCATATCATCCACAGGCGAATGGTATTGTAGAGGCTTTCAATAAAATATTAGAGAACACACTCACTAAGGTATGCAATGTAAATAGAGACGATTGGGACCTGCCCGTCTCATCTGTGTTATGGGCATATAGGACCACATGCAAGAAACTGACAGGACAGACACCCTTTCGGTTGGTTTATGGGCAGGAGGCTATAATGCCTATGGAATATATTGTCCCTAGTTTAAGAATCGCACATTCACAGGGATGGCAGATTGCGAAGCTCTAGAAGAGAGATTGCTACACTTATTGGGCTTGGAGGAATATCGCTTCATCGCAGGCTTCCGCCAACAAGCTCAGAAGGACCACGAGAAAGCATGGCATGATCGCCATATAAAGAAAAAGTGTTTTCAAGTAGGTGACCTAGTCCTCCTGTATGATAGCAAATTCATGAAATTCCCTGGTAAATTCAAGATGCATTGGCTTGGCCCATATACTGTGATACATGTTACTAACATTGGTGCAATCCAGTTAGCCAATTTAACTGGTGATACTTTGCCAACCTTGATAAATGGAAGCAGGCTAAAGCTATACCATGATAGCACTACTTCGCAGAACCTTGAATAACGAGCAAAGGAAGGAAGTTCTAAGTGTCAAGTACAGTTGAAATTGAACACTAGAAATGTAAAGGAGTCTGTACATGTATGATAAAAGGAAGAAGGTATGATAAGAAGAATGATCTATGCACCGTGCAGCATTGTCGAAACTGCACGGGAGAAAAAAAAAGTTGGAAATTTTTGGCAGTGTGAAGTATCTGTGCAGGGTTGCAAATGGATTACCGTGCAGTTCGGCGTAGCACTCAGGGAAAAATAGTCGTTGCATGGCTTTTCAGAAAAATAGCCGTTAGATGACCGTTGCAGCAACCGTTTCAGCATTTAAGGAGAAAATAACCATTCTAAGCACACTGATGATGGAAAAGACTGAAGGATCCACTCAAATTTGCCAATGGACACCTCATTAAATGCCTATCTAGCCATTGAAGGGCGCGGGAGGGGATCTGCTGTGCCTATAAATAACACCGTTGGGAGACTCACGGGTGTTACCTAGCAGTTAGAATTTTCTTGTGATTAACCTCTCCGAGCTAGTAGCCATCTATATTCTGTCTGCCTTAGCCGCTACCTCATTAGTGAATGTCTGAACCTTCCTATAGAGAAGAAGAACTGACCCTTGAAGAAGCACTAAGGATCTTTCAGCATGGATGGATTCAACAGTTAACAAAAACGCCAGTTAAGAAGGTTGTTGTAGAACAAGGTGAAGGATCCCGTAGATCACCAAGAATTAATCCGACAATGCAGGAAAAGGTGAGGAAAAGGTGAAAGAGAAAGGAAAAGACGTAACTGCACCTCGATCCAAGGTCATAAAGATGGGATCCTCAGCACAAAAATCGCCAGTCTTTCAGAAAGAACCCTTGAAGATGACACCCGAATATATCTCCCTGCGGGCACTGAATGCCCCTGTGTTTAAATTGTCCAAGAATGTGAGATATGACATCCCGTTGTCACCTATCTCAAAACATGTAAATATTTCTAAGAATATGCTGGGAAAGATAGCAGAATGTAAATGGGAGGATTATGACCTCTTGGGAATGAAGAAGGATGAGCCAGATGTTCCCAAGCACCTAGATTTTCAACCAGACCAGTATATGTGCTGGAAAAAGGATGCCAAGGGAACTCTTAACCTGGTTTCCGAGAGCTGGCTAACACCTGTCGTTCAGTCGGGGCTACTAAAATTGCTCAAATTGCCACATTTTGACCGTTCCCCAGAACTTAATATTGTTGTTCACACACTCATGGCACAAATCCACCAAGCTTATCTATGGCTGGATAGGAACATTGATATTAACATCGATTTGATCCACCGCATCACCGGGCTAAGCAAGCGCGGTAAGGATCCTAAGCAACTCTTCCAGGGGAAGAGAAAAGAAAAAGAGGTTGTTGAGAAGATGAAGAAAACCCATTTGGTGATGAAGGAAAAAAGAGGCTTCCCGACAGATGACATAGAGGACAGAGCAACAAAATTTGTAACGTAGTTGCTCGCAGGAAAGATACTCAAAACAGCTAGGCCTTCGGAGGTGCCTGCGGGCGCATTACTCCTTGGTGCCGCAGCGGCTGAAGGAACCAACTTTAATTGGTGTCAGTTTCTATTGAATGAGTTCCTTGAAGAACTCAATGACACACAGGTGAATGGCGGCCAGCAGTGATGGAATTTGGCGGGCAAAATGCCTGTCATGGGGCATTTTTCCCGTCAAATACGGCTTAAAATTTTGATTAACAATCATTTATGAAGGGTAAGAAAATTTTTAAAACGTGTTTTTGAAGGGTAATAAAATTTCTAAAACGTCATGATATTATTAATTTACTAATAGTATTAATATATTTATCTTATATAAAACTATACTTGGTAAATTCCAACTTCCAAACCATACATTGACACAAAAAATAGAAACATCTATTAAATTAGATATAATACCATGTCTTTCCATTTACAAGTTGCAACCATACATTTGATAAAAAAATACAAACATCTATTAAATTAGAATTATTTTCATGTCTTTCCATTTACAAGTTGCATTGATTTTTTTTTAAATAAAGAACTCCTTTAACTTAATGATTTTTCCATTATTTTTTGACTTTTTTATTATTGCAATTAGCTTACAAATTTCAGTGCTCAACGTTCATTGATTACATTAAAATGTTACAAAAAGTTGGGAGTTGGAGAGCCTTGGAGATAGAGTTTGAGAGTTATTTGCATTATCAAAGGTAATGCATGCACTATTTTTTAGGTATTATATTTAGTGTTTTGTTTAGATTTAAACATTTACTTAAATCTATGAGTTTGAAGAAACTTTATAAAGTATGTATTTATTAATAATTTAGAATAACATAAATAATGTGTAGCGTGTTTATTTAGCTATTTATCCCATAATTTATGTAATTTATATAGATTCAGACTCAAAAGTCTTCGTTATATTTCTCTCATGGTTCAATTTCAATGAGAGATGCAGAATTTAAATAAAAGCCAATGCTAAATAAGGCATTAAGAGACATGAAATCAGTGTGCAACATTTGGAATGAAATGTAGTTTGTAGAACAACAAAATATATATATATATATATATATAAGAACATACAAAGCTATATTTTGTGGAGTCTGTCATTAATCATTATTATTTAAAATTCTTGTGAACTCTGCATGACTGCACTTGGTATGCCTGCATTCTGTAATTGCTTAATTTCAGTCTCCACCATAGCCACCTGCTCCTTGAGATTTTGATTTTGCTTCCTAGACTCATGTAGCTGCTTGAGGAGTGAAGCCCTCTAATGTTTTGCTACAATGAGCTCCGGAGTTTGAAATAGGTAGGCATCTCATGCCTTTATTTAATTTTTAATAACCATAATATTTTTATCCTTAGTGGACCTATAAACTCCTTTACTTTTGTGACGTATTGGGGAGCTGTACCCAACCAAATAATGGGTTGTTCTAGTTGCTTCATCCTTGAGTTCCTTGCTCTCACCAGTACCTTTTCTTGCCTTAGTTGTTTCTCAACTTTACCGAGGGAAAAGTAAAAAAGGTAAAAGCATGGACATATTAGATTTACAAAGGCTTGTATCTATTTTATAACGATTAGATTTACAAAAGCTTGTATCTATTTACAAAACTAGATTCTGATTACGAATTTTTTTAATAAAATTTCATTGTTGAAGGGTAAAATTTTAAACAAGACGTTTTATGATGGGTAATATAAAAACCCAAAACGTCAAAAAAATATTAATATGATGGGTAGAATGAAAACCAAATTCCAACACTGGCAGCCAGTTCCATTTCACCTGGCTCATCGTCCTAATTGCTTTTTGTGGATGGAAGGAACCGCGAGATTATGTGGGAGTCATTATGGACACCAATGATCCTAGAGGGATTAAGTTCGTCAACCTAGAGGGTTTAAGTTCGTCAACCTATGGGAAAACAAAAATGCAGAGCGACAGCATGCGACAATAGAAG
Organism: Larix kaempferi; assembly: GCA_027924585.1. Lineage (NCBI taxonomy): Eukaryota > Viridiplantae > Streptophyta > Pinopsida > Pinales > Pinaceae > Larix > Larix kaempferi. The sequence goes on from BSBM01001751.1 coordinate 444,254, forward strand.
TCTTTTACTAGTACTATATCCAGCTGTGCGATGCAATCACGAAGATAGCCCGCATTACAAAGCAGGTCACGGCGAAGTATATTCGCGTCATCGACTTTGAGGAAGATATGAAATGTATCTTTATATCACCGAAAGCACAAACGAAGAAACCGGAGTGGTTCCCAAGGAACTACATCATGTATGAGCAGGACGTTGAAGACCTCATGAAAGATTGGCCACTAGAGTTCCACGTAGAAGTTATGGACGTGGAGACAGATTCAGCAGAATATGAGCCAATCCCGCTCTCATGCCCAATCACCGAAGAAACAGGGAAGAGGAAAGAACCTGAGACTTCGCAGAAGCCAAAGTCGAGGAAGAAGGTGAAGGCCACAAAGATTCAATCACAGGCAGTCCTCAATGATGATGACTACGAGATGATAGTTGAAACAGTCTCAGAGCAGATGAAGGAGCTCATGGCGGTTAAAGAAAAGAAGGACATGGTCATCCAGGATGACCTGCATAAGACACGGCTCACAATGAAAGGTCTGATGAAGAAAATGGACGATGTCTAGAAAAGCCTTACCTTGCCGCAGAAAGAAGGAGCTGAAGGGAGGATGGTAGGGACCTTGTAGCAAGAACTGCCGCAGTTAGCAATAACATTACCATCGAAGATTAGAATTGTCCATGTGGACCCATTGGCTGTTGCATTGCCAATGGCAGAACAAGTTGTGTTGGACACAAAGGGAGTCAAGAGGGTAGAGCTCGACTTAGCCAAAATTCCCTTACCAGGATTGCACTTCATCCACACGCAGATCATCGAGGAGATGCATGAACGGACGGTTGAGTCGATGAAGTCACAAGCAGAGCTCACCGCAGCAAACAGGCAAATTCAGCTGCACGTAGAAATGCAGCTACGGAACGAACTGGACCGCTGACAAAATTTGGAGACTACCATATCCAATGTTGCACAGGATATTGAAGGTATAGAACTCCAGGATGATCCTGTGGACACAATTCTAAGGATCGGGGACAAGGTAAGATCTTTGAAGTCGGAGATGCAAGATAAGGAAATTTTTTATCAGACTGATATTACCTCGTTGAAGGCACAAATGAACATGCAGGTGCCATTAACTGAGCAGCAGTTGAGAGAGCAAGCCATCAGGACCGCCACGCAAAAAAACAAGTGGCATGGCTCAGTGCCAAGATCTGTTGGAACAAGTTTCCAAGGCATTCACTGCCCTTGAAGAGGATCAGGGGCTGTTGTAGGTAAAGACCGCAGTAAAAGAAAAACAAACCGCATTAGAAAAGTTGGACGCAGAGCTCAAGGCTTTGCCACCCATGGAGAGGTTGTCCAGGTACAAGGAAGTATCAGGTTTAAAGAAGCAAGTCCAAGTATTAAGAGAGAAGGAGACTGAGATGGAAAATCAGTCACAGCAACTCTTGGAGGATGCTACAGCAATATCGCAGCAGATAGAATATAAGCTAAAGGAACTGCGCGAAAACCAGGAGCAGGTACATGACCAGATTGGAGAAGAGATAACTCCAACGCTGCTTGAAACAATTCAGCAAGTTGAGCAGGATACCAAACAAGCAGTGGAGTAGTTGCTCGGTGTATATAATGAGTTCGTGGCCAAACTAGTCCCACCGGTCGCAGAGCAGAGTGAAACAACTGAAGCAGCAAGTGGCTTGGGGATGAGCCACATGTAAGTGTTAGGGGCATGTTGGGCCCAGGTTGAGACAAAAGTTTTGGAAACACCTTTTTGAGATAAGAAGGGAAAGCTGAGCTGAGCGCAACTCAAAAATAAAATTTTGCTTAAGTATTGAGGATGCTGCGAAGTTACGCGCAACATCCAACTTTTGACCAGAGTACGGAGTTGCGCGTAGCAGCAAAGTTTTGGCCGTGATGCGAAGACCATTCCTGCGCAGAAGCAGTGCTGCGGAGTTAGGAGGCCAAGTGGAGCCAACAAAGTGGAGTGCTGGAAAAGTATCAGGTGTAGGTACCGGTTGGACCGGTAGCAGCCATTTTTGGAAAGATATTCCAGGATTGTCGAGCGGTGGACATAAGCAAATTGGGAAGGCAGCCACACGTGGGTTGTTAAGGAAAGCGATGTTTGGCACGCTTGGAAGGAGAAACCGTAAAAGAGAAACGGTTCGGCTGAAGTAGCCTGTAGGCATGCGTGCGACAATAAGGCCGATAGCGACAAGATGAGGACATGGAGATCCACCATGATCAAGAAGACGCTACCAAGAGCCAGCAAGCCAGTTTGGAAAACCGGCGCAGTTTTGGAAACCCTTAGGGTTTTGGGTTTTAGCTCTTCAACATTGTACAGACATGACCTTCAGGAATGATCTATTTAAGAAGACAATTTTGTATGGGATGGGGTTGCTCTATTTTTGGGGGCTAGATGCTAGTTGCTAGAGTAATCATGATATAACCTTTTGTATTGAGAAATCTCTCTGAGCAGAGAATATTGAAAAGGCTCTACAGCTGTGTGTGCAGAGACCTAGCCGAGAGAAAGGAGAGTCTGCAGCTGAGTGCAGACTAAGAACATTTGCCCCATCCCTTTTGAAAGAAATATATTACCAACCATTCTTGTGGACGTAGCTTTCCATCCGGGGAAGTGAACCACGTTAAATGCTGTGTCATGCGATTATGTTTTATGAAAGAATGACTGTCTGTATTGTCTGTAGAATGAACATTTGAATGTTTCCTTGCATGCTATAATAGGAGAAGTTTGGGAATGATATGCTAGGTTCCACGAGAACAGATGAATGGCGAACATTTCAATTATATGTTAAGATCATGAATCAGTCATTTAGGTTAATGTTTTCTTAAACACAGTGAAGGAAAGCAGCATGGTTAGTCGCGTCTATAAATTCAGTTCACGTTGTAATAATCTAAGTCCTTGAATGAATGCTAGAAAGATAATCAGTAAGTGCCTGAATGGATGGATGGGTGATATTCATCTCAGTGCCTTAACCTTTTCAAGATCTTCCAAGTAGAGGATAAGTGTGGTTGATTTGCAGTTCCAGTAGAAGATTCGCAGCAGTAAGAAGCCCTTAGTGAGGCCCGCAACATTTCCATCACTGCACCGTAGTCGCTCGCAATGTAGATCCTGCTGCATATCGCATCGCTTTGAACCGCAGTGCACTCCTTCTGTCCTGCGCTGCGCAACTTGTTCATTTAAACAACTCATCATTTACTGTGGAAACTTGATTCCGCAGTACCCCGTAAGATACAACTCGGGTGAGACCTCAGCTTGCTTGCAGGTTATTTCCAAAAGGGCCGGTGCGAAGGGGTTTTGTTGGTCAAAAGGGAGAACCGCAAAGAACCTGGGTCTAATTGGAAACCTCTGGGTCAGTAGAAGCCAACAGTGCATCGGTATAGCTCTTTTTCCTATCCTAGGCTTCCTTTAACCGTTGTCTAATCTGAACAACCTGTTCTTCCATCTCCTGAATCAACTCAGGTCCTATAATTACTCGATCCTCTAACCTTTCCCAACTCAATGGTGTCCTGCATGGCCTTCCATATAATGTTTCATATGGAGGCATCGCAATTGAGCTATGGTAACTGTTGTTGTAAGAAAACTCTACCAAAGGTAAGTGTTTTTCCCAATGAGTCTGCTGATCCATGACATACATCCTCAGCATGTCCTCCATCACCTAATTCACTCTTTCAGTTTTCCCATTTGTCTTAGGATGGTAGGCGGTGCTTAGGTTCAATTGAGTACCCAACACCGACTGCAAACTTGTCCAAAACCTGTATGTAAACCTAGAATTTCTATCCGATATAATCTTCTTGGGAAACCCATGGAGACGAACAACTTCATTTATGAACACACATGTTACATCCGTGACATCATAGGTCTCCTTTACTGGAATGAAGTGAGCAGTTTTGGTCAGTTTTTCAATGATGACCATAATGGCATCATGCTTATGAAAGGTAATAGGCAATCCCACAACGAAGTCCATGGAGATAACGTCCCACTTCAAAATAGGAATGTCATGTGGATGCAACAGACCTGCTGGGTGGTGATGATCTACTTTTACCTGCTGACACTCAAGGCACCTAGCGACGAATTTGACCACGTCGCTTTTCATCCCTGCCCAAAAGAAGAGTTGCTTCATGTCTACATACATCTTCTTTACACCCGGGTGTGCACAATACACTGCTCTGTGGGCTTCCTTAAGGATAGTCTCTCTAATATCTCCCTCCTCGGGAATATAAATCCTCCCTTGATACCGCAACAAACCATCGGCTTCCAACTCATAGCCTTCAAACTTTGGTCCCACTGGTTTTCCATTCTGGATTGTCGCTATGATCTTTAGGTACCAATTATCCCCGATTAGTTGTCCTAAAACTCTTTCTCTCAAATCGACTTTCAAAGGTATAAGAGAGTAAAGTCTTGGTTTTCTACTTAAGGCATCGGCTACCACATTCTCCTTCCCTTTGATGTATGAAATCCAAAAATCATACTCGCTCATGAATTCACTCCATCACCTTTGCCTAGCATTTAGGTCTCTCTGAGTGAAGATATACCTTAAGCTTTGGTGATCAGACTTGAGCTCAAAGTTCCGTCCAATAAGGTAATGTCTCCAAATCTTCAAAGCTAACATCACCGCAGCCAACTCTAGGTCATGGGTAGGGTAGTTCTCTTCATGTGTTTTTAACTTTCTTGACGCATAAGCTATTACCCCACCTTCCTGCATCAACACTTCCCCCAAACCTTGTCTTGAGGCATCTGTGCAAACTATGAATTCTTTCTCCATGTCTGGCACTAGTAGAATTGGTGCACTAGTCAACAATCTTTTCAACTCAGTGAATGCGACCTCGCATTCATCCGTCCATTCGTACCTAGTGCCTTTACGCTGAAGGGTAGTTATGGGTTTTGCGATTTTTGAGAAACCCTCAACAAACCTTCTATAATACCCAGCTAACCCCATGAAGCTCCTTACTTCATGCGCATTCCTAGCCATGGGCCAATCCATTATGGCCTTCACCTTTTCAGGGTCAACAGAAATTCCCTCACCGAAAATTATATGCCCTAGGTAATGGATCTCCTTCTGGTAGAACGAGCATTTGGATAACTTACCATACAACTTGTGCTCTCTTAAGCATGACAACACTATTCGCAAGTGTTCCTTGTGCTCCTGTTTATTCTTGGAGTAGATGAGGATGTCATCCAAGAAGACTTGCACAAACTGATCTAAGTATTTTCGAAACGCGCTATTCATGAGGCTCATGAATACGGCTGGGGCATTGGTCAAACCAAAGGGTACCACTACAAATTCATAGTGCCCAAACCTTGTTCGAAAAGAAGTCTTAGGTATATCACCGTCCTTAATCTATAGCTGGTGGTAACCTGATCGTAAGTCGATCTTGGAGAAGATTGTCGCCCCTTTCATTTGATCAAAGAGATCATCAATTTGAGGTATCAGGTACCTATTCTTCACGGTGGCTCTATTCAAATCTCGGTAATCAATGCAAAGATGCAAGGAACCATCCTTCTTCTTCACAAATATTATTAGCGCACCCCATGGTGAAATACTTGGTCTGATGAACCCTAGATCTAGCAGTTCCTTCAACTGTATTTGCAACTCACAAAGTTCTGGGGTCGTCATCCTGTAAGGTGTCTTCAATGTTGGCTCCGATCTGGTTTTTACCTCAATGGTAAAATCAAGTTCCCTCTTAGCAGGTAACCCAAGTAATTCCTTTGGAAAGACATCGCTGAACTCGGCTAACACTGGATACTCTTCAAAGGAGGGTCCCTTCTCATTGTTTACCGCTTCAACAATGTATAACTGACATCCCTGTCGCATACATCACTTTACATTCATCGTTGATATGAAATGTAGGGACACCTTCTGTTTGATACCCTAGATCTCGATGGCCTCTCCGTTGTCATTAATGCAAAGAACTTTCTTTCCATAACAGTCCAAGAAAGGTCGATGTTCCTCAAGCCAATTCATACCTATGATGAGATCATAAGTTCCGAAGGTGGTGACGTACACTTTGACTTGTGTAACACACACCCCGAGATCGACTACACACTTGTCGACACTAGGTCCTACTGCTTGCTTTACCCCTGAAGCCATTTTGACTAAGTTGAAATCGTCATGCTCATAGGCTGCCAACCCACATTTGTCTAATGCATATGGAGAAATGAAACTATCTGTAGCACCAGGATCAAACAATATTCTAAGATTGACATTATTGACCGTACCTGATGATTCCACCATAGTGGATTGGTGCTCAGCTTGATGGTTGTGTACTGCTGCCGAGATCTAATGTCTACTACCCCCACTCCCCATTGGAGCCTTTCCTTCTCGATGCACTGTTCCGGATCGTAATTCGAGAGTCACGCTGGTAATGTGGACCTCCACATCCCCAACAAGCAATCTATAATGGAGTGGGCGAGATAACCTGTTGAGACCTCTGAGAGGGGTTCCTCCCCCTGGGACCCCTTCCCCTATCGGCTGATCCTCTGAAATTCCTCACACCCTGGTGAGTCCCTGTGGCTGACTGGGGCACCGCCCTAGTTTCCACTGATCTATCTACTGCTGCAACTCTTGGTGTGCTCTTTTTCCCGTAGGGAGGTGGCCTCGCATATCCTCCCCGAGGATAGCTTCGAGGGGCCTTCCCTACAAACCCTGACTGCTGAGAGTTGAATGACCTGATGGGATTTGCACCCAACATCTCCTCAGTGTAACGAGCACAATCTACTGCTTCGGCTACCGAAGTTGGTTTCCACATCCGTACCTGAGCCCTAATATTGGTATTGAGCCCATACACGAAGCGCTCAACCTGGTGTTCGTCATTGTCCAAGTAAGGGACATACTTGACTAATTCCATGAACCTCTCTTCATACTCCTCCACAGATAGATGCCTTTGTACCAAGGCATGAAGAGCCCCTGCTTGTTCTTCCTGGTAGGATGCGTGTAAGTACTTCCCCTTGAATTTTCCCACAAACAGTTCCCATGGAACTGTGTCTGGTGTAAGGTGTAGCTTCCTTTCTTGGTTCCCCCACCAGTTCAAAGCAGCCCCCTTTAGTTGAAATATGGCCATCTTGGACTTGGACGTGGAAGTGTACTCCTATAAGGTTAAGCACCTGCTCATCTCTTCCAACCAAGACTTTGCTCGTATCCCTGCTCGACCCCCTGAAAACTCTGGAAGCCTTATCTTCTGAAGCTCTCTTCTAATATTCTGATGTGAGGGTCTTGGTACCGTGTTCACTTCTACCATCGAAACTTCCTCCCTTAGTGGAGGGGCCTCCACTTCTACCTCCGAGGTAACACTTCCTCTCTGTACAAGTCCCTTGAGTGTTTCTTTCATTGCTTCTAACGAGCGCAGTATAAGGATGGTATCTGGAGATGGTGACGGCACATTCAGCTCAGGTAATGCGGTCGCTTGACCTTGCCCCCGACCTGCTCGCATTCTTACCATGTTTATCCTTGTAACATGGAATAATAGGATAATTAGCATATGATGACATCATGACTAATTTACCATCAAACTCAACAGTTAATTCAAAAGTACATCATGACTAATTTACGAGCGTTTTACTCTAAGAGCTATAGTTCAGAATGTTTTGATCAGGCCATCTTGAGGCCACCCGGTACTAGATATACTGCAATAGTTCTACGTAGGTTTAGGTATTGGATTCCACACAATCCTCATCGAGTCGCCATCAACTCTTCAAGATATTCAATTAATGTTTACTACTTCGCTTCTCATTAATAATTAATCATTTTTATAATTAAATAAAAACATAACCTAAGTTTTAAGTCTAGAGTCGTGTTTATCAACAATCTGTTCATGGGGTAGAATCAGTGTCCTAGCGATCAGCTCGTCACGCTGGTCTCTATGGTGTCTCGTTTTCGAGATCCCGTCTCCATCTTGCCCCTTCGACTATACATTGAAGTCTCGGCAAGGAGCATTTTGAAGGAGAAGATGAGCTTAATTAGCGTACTTTCCAACTTAAATTTGGTGCACTCGTAGTGTTGTAACCTAAAACAAATTATCTTAACAATTTGAACGTATACGGTTTATTACAAGTATTAACTACAAAATTAATTGCTTAACCTTAACATAAGATCTTAAATCTTAGCTCTAAAATATTATTATTGACAAGTTATGCCCAATAAAAATTGATAATAATATTTTAATTAACTTTTGTCATAAGGTTATGCATGTTAATATTATAAATATATATTATTTATAATATTAATAATTTTAAATAATTAAATTCGAAATAATTATTAATTTTTTTTTTTTTAAATAATTAAATTTAAAAATAATTATTAATAATTTTAAATAACTAAATTCAAAATAATTATTAATGATTTTAAATAATTATATTTTAAATTATTTTAAATAACTTAAATTAAACATTTTTCACTTGTGTAATTTACTCTATTTCAAATCATAATTTAATTTATTTAAAATCTTATGGCTCAACTAGATCTAATTTTAATATTAATTAAACCTAAACTATTTAATTTTTTAATCACCACCTACCTAGACGAACCCTAACCCTAACCCCTTTGAAGTTCGATCAAGCCATGCATGTGGCCACGCGGCTGTATGCAAAATAAAATAATATTAAATCTTTTTATAAACAGTCAAGCCCCCTCGGGCCGCTCATTTGTTTCCAAGATTTCTGAGAGAATAGATCTGCAACGAAGCCTTGCAGGTATAAGGTCCTTCTACCTTGAGCATGGTAAGAATCTCTCCCCGTACGCATTGCAGGCTCTCGCCCAAGCCTTGTTTGGTGATCAAAAGCATACTTTTATGCTATTTATTGTATCTCCTTTATTTTTATAAATATCTCCTCAATTGCATGCTCGCTGCAGCCTGTGCTGCTGGTCGAGCTGCCATGGCTGGGGCAAACGGCTTGGCCTCATCTTAAACAACAGAGTTAAATTTAATTGCATGGGAATTTTATTGAAATTTCTTTTGTTTGTTTTTTTTTGTTGAGAGGGATTTAGAGACAGTTTCCAAAGTTTGATTTATTTATCAAGAATTTTCCTTTTTTTTTAATATGTACAAATTTTTATTTTTTAGCGCAGTGCGCTCAAGCTGCCGAGTTTCACGCCCTTAGGGCTGCGCTCGGGCTGCCTCAGGGTGCAAAGCTGCACGCCCTTAAGGCTGCGCTCAGGCTTCCTCAGGGCGCCAAGCTACATGCCCTTAGGGACTACGCTCGGGCTGCCTTAGGGCGCCGAGCTGCACGCACTTACGGCTGCACTCAAGCTGCCTCAGGGCGCTAAGCTGCACACCCTTAGGGGTTGGCTCATGGCCGCCACAGGGACTGTGCCCTGGCTAGCCATGGCTGCCACGAGCTACGGCCATGAATTTTTTTTTGTATATATATTCAAAGTCAAAAGTTTATTTTATTTTGTTTGAAGTTAATAATTTTTTTTTTTTAGGATTTAACATGTTTTTTTTTTGTACAGGCAAGGCCCTGTTGGTTGGGCGTGCCCTAAGCCGTAGATCAGCTGCTAGTCGGGTCGGCTCATGGCCACCACAGGGCCGCCGAGCAGCATGCCCTTCGAGCTGCGCTCAGGTAGGCTGCCAGGCAGGCCATGGCTTCCACGTGAGCCCTAAAATTTTAATTAATAATTTATTTTTTTTGCTATGGAGTAATAACATAAAAAAAAAAAAATGTTTTGATAAATTTTGTTTTGTTTAAAAGTTTGATATATGTTTTTTTTTATTATTATTATATTTATTTATTTATTTGATTCCTATTCCATATATGTGTTATATATATATAGTTTATTTTATATACATTGCTATATTTTTTTTTGAAATTTAAATCTAAATTCAAACAAAATTTAATTTAAATGAAATTTTCTTTTTTTTTGTTACTAGATATATATAATATATATATAAATCATATATATATATATATATTGGTTTTTTTTTTATAAACTCTTTCGGTTTGATAACATAAAAAAAAACAAATATAGAAGCCATAAATTGTATAAAAGTCATGAAAATATACAAATATACAAAAATAAATTTGTCATAGTTTATTTCTGTGCATTCCATGTATTGTATCATAGTGTGCATTGGTCAATTGCACAAGGTTTCTATATGCTGTATTTATGTTTCCTTGTTATAAAACCCCTTTTTAAATCTAGTTTAGCTTTCGAAGCCCATGTCCCTGAGGCCCTCCCCCCTTGTAGGATCCAGCTATCACTTAGCCGTTTCAACTTGTAAGTCAATCCTCGACATACAATATAGAATATCGTGCATAAATCCTTGACATGTACACATATATTTCATCATAACATAACAACAATAAACTCATTTATTCGCCATGCACCTAGCATAACATTCATTATTTCAACATATAACTGTAATGGTATCCACGTACCCATCATTCAATAATTTCAATATAGGAGACATAATTAACACATGATACATATCTAAACATGACCACCAATCATAATACTAACATCACACACACACATATATATATTGGCAAAATAATAGAACCATATGTCCACAGTGTCGTCAAACCGACGAAGTCTCACAATCAAACAAATACAACATATAATAGTAGTTCAGGGAGTAATGTCAAAACGGGGCCTTACAACGACCGACAAGAAATCTAAAGAGCATCCCAGGAACATTTATGTGCCTAAGCACGACCGGCAAGATCTCCAGGACTGATTACATGTAGTTTGGAAAAACCTCGAAACAGCATCCCATGACTGATTACGAGCATACTACTCAACCTATCGGATCTCCCAGGGAAACATTATATGCCATAGGACAAAACCTCGAAAGAGCATCCTAGGATTCTTTATGTGCCTAAGCACAACCGGCAAGATCTCCCAGGGCAATATTATATGTCCTCCTAAGCAAAACCTCAAAATAGCATTTTCCAGATCTCCCTAGGAGCTATTATATGCCATAGGTAAAACCTCACAAGAGTATCTGCAAATCTCCTAGGGCAAGATTATATGCTTATCGCACAACCTCTCCACACCCATAGAGTACCAACCTGATACTCATGATCCATCTGATCCTCCTCACACAAAGCATCATCCTGATGTACATCATCATCACATGATCATCCTGATCATCGTCCTGATGCATATCATCTGGGAGCATCTTCCTGATACTCATCACACATGATAATCCTGATCATCATACATAGCAGCAACCTGAGCATCATCCTGATGCTCATCACACAACGCTTACATCCATAGCCATGGGAAGTATCCTCCTACCAACATACTTGGAATGGCTCCTGCAAATGTGTCCCATCACTTCTTCCTCGAAGTATCTTCTATCTGAAGAACACCAAGCCTCTCTTTGAAGTATTCAAACTTCACTCTGGCTAGTGGTCTAGTCAACACATTTGCAACCTGCTCATCCGTTGCAACATATAGGAGCTTCACTGCTCCTCTCTGCACCATATCCCTGATATAGTGATATTTGGTCTCGATGTGCTTCGACCTGTCATGGAACACCGGGTTCTCAGACAACTTCACACAACTCCGGTTGTCACAAAAGATACAGGTAGCATTCAACGGGAGATCAAATAACTCAGATAGTATCTTCCTCAGCCATACTGCCTCACAATTAGCCGAATAGGCTGCGACATACTATGCTTCGACTGTACTCAGTGCTACGTAGAACTGGTTCTTGCTAAACCAAGAGATCACACCTGATCCCATACTGAAGCAACACCCGTAAGTTCTCTTCCTATCTGCAGCACTTCCTGCCCAATCTAAATCAACATAACCCTCCAGGTTAAACTTTTGATTCGCATCATAATTGAGCCCATAATCAACCATACCCTTTAGGTACCTCAGAATATGCTTAACAGCAATCACGTGAACATGTCTTGGATCCTTCAAGAATTGGCTCAATGTGTTCACCGCAAAGCAAATATCTGGTCTTGTGTTTGTTGGGTACATCAAGGACCCAATCATTTGACGATACACCGTGACATCAACCGGCTCAGATGAAGCATCACACAATAGCTTCAGGTTCGATTCCATAGGTGTGGCCATGGCCTTGCAGTCCATCATCCCGAACCACTTTAGGATCTCTACTGCATACTTCCCTTGTCCAAGGAAGATCCCATCTGCACTCTGCCACACCTCCATACCCAGAAAGTAATGCATCATCCCCAAGTCCTTCATCTCGAACTCAGCATCAAGCTTCCTCTTAGTGTCGGCAATCAACCCATCCTCACCTGTAACAAACAGGTCATCCACATACAGTAGTAGTATCACTGGATTTCCTTCCTCAACCTTGTAGTAAAGGTTGGAATCTGATTTACTCTTGGTAAAGCTCGAACTGGATAGAAAGCTGTCTATCCTCCCGTACCATGTCCTAGGTGCTTGCTTCAATCCATACAAGGCTTTCTTCAATCTGCACACATATGAGTCCCTATCATGTGTCTCAAAACCAAGTGGCTGCTCCACATACACTTCCTCTTCGACTACACCATTCAAGAAAGTTGTCTTGACATCCATCTGGTGTATAATCCACTTCATCATTGCAGACAGAGTAAGTACTGTTTTGATGGAAGTGTATTTGGCTACAGGTGCAAAAGTCTATTCATAATCTATTCCCTCTTTCTGGGAGAATCCACGAGCTACAAAATGCCTTGTATTTCTCTATGCTACCATCTGTAGCATGCTTGATCTTATAGATCCACTTGGAAGTCACCATAGACTTCCCTTCTGGTATTGGGACCACACCCAAACATCATTCTTCATGATCGACTGGTGTTCCTCGATCATGGCATCCTTCCATTACTGCATCCCGGATCTTGGGAACTTCAGATTCTTCAATATCTTCAATAGATAGTTTTCTCTGAACTTCATTGCTGGAACAATTTTTGCAGTCCTTCTTTTGTAGGTGATTGTACACGATCTTTCCTACAAGTCAAATTCAATTGCATGATTAGAAACTTCTCATAGTTTTTTCAAAACAAATTCTTATGCATAAAGACATATGCCATGCAATTATCTTAGCCAATGCTTCAGTACATCATTTGTCCATATCCCGTAACTTTGTAGATGCCTTCCATCTCTACCAGAACATTGTTAAGAGTGTGCACAAATCCAAACATGTCAGCAAAGAGGTTTCATTCTAGATAAGTAGCAATGGAATGTTGTATAGTACCATAGGCCACTTACCCATTACTTGCATATTAGTAGTATCTTGTTCATTTAATACAACTTTTCTAATATGCATAATATACATCCTAAATCTAGGAACATAAGAATGTACATGACTGAACAACATCATTTAAGTAATCATATAGGAAATGACAATTCAAATACTTATCTTTGTTTGGTTGTTGGTTGGAATCCCTCTCAATCTTTGCTTCCTTGCGGGAACTACTAGAGTGAGCTCCCTCTTGATCTTTGATTCTTGGATTATTTGACTTTGAACTTATATCCATCCTGGACCACTATGCATGCTTAAGTGTGCACTAGTGTCATCATTGTGTCATCCTCAAGATCTCATACATGATCATACATTCATTAGTATAATCTCAATACTATCAAAATATTATGATTCTAAATAATCTTAAATATGTATTGTCATGGTCATTTTATACATAGGTAATAAGCGTTAGTATTCAAGGTTTCAGGGAAGACTTCTTTTACTCATGCATATTCTTATTTGACCATAGGACTCTTCTGGTTAGTCATATCATCAATCAAAGTAAGAAACATAATATGCATAAACCCTTGATTACTTAACTTCAAGAATAATCATACAAAAGCATAAGATCCTAAAACAAGGTAGGATTCGAACTTGATATAGGAAAAACATACCTGGTTATCATGTTTGCTAGTTATGTCTAACATACCCGCATAATGTCTTATTGTTCTCTTTAATGACTTGTGCTAGTAGCCTGCATAACTCATAAGTTAACCATTGTAGAACCAAAATTAGACATACCTCGTAAGTGGAGCTTCTATGTGATCCATGACTATGGATGACTCTTTGTCTTCATGTCACCATGGTCATATGTTCTAGAACTTGATTCGTACCTTTCATGTTAGCAGACAACATCATCCTCATACAATACCACAGTGTATTAGTACAATCATATAACCCTAATCAATGAATGTCTTATATCATTCACATGCATTCATACTATTACTAGGGTGATAAGACAATTCTAAGATTAATCAAGATTGTACTAACCTCAATAATATGAAGACAAATATATCATAAAATTAATCATGACCATATTTCAACACATACTTGTATCTCTTCAAGTCATACCTATCGGGATTGCTTGTAATATTCTTATGTAAGGCCTTAGCCTCATCTCCCTCTGAAACTAGAACTTCTTCACTTATGCAAGTGTCCAATTCATTCTCTTCTAGGATCAACCCAATCCACCTTGATTTGCTGAGACTAGATCTGGAGTTGGATTAGGGTTTGTCAGAGAAACCCTAAAAATTCAAATTTTGAATTTCAAACTTCTGAATGGATGGAAAGATGTGCCTTGTTGAGCTGATCAAGCTGGTATACTTCAATTTTGAAAACTGCAAAATTTGACCCCTCAAAATTGTCTTTGAAACTTTCGGATCTTCTAGACAAGATCCCAAACTAGGGTTTGATAAAGCCCGGTCTTCTGCCCATCCAAAAGGTTCGATCTTGTGTTCTAAACTTTGATTTTTCTGAGGAGCTTCCAACCGTGGTCACAGATTTCAAAAATTCCAACTTTTGCAGAAGCCCTAATTTTCCACCTTTCCGATCAAAATCCCAAACTAGGGTTTGATCAAGCCCGACCTTCTTCCCAACCAAAAAATTCAATCTTGGTCTCTAAATTTCAATTTTTCTGAGGATCATTCAGCCATGGTATCCAATTCCAAAAATTCCAACTTTCTCCTGAGCCCTAAATTCCCGCAGCAGTGACAAGCCAATAATGAATGTGCTCAAAATCCAATTATGTTTTGACAGAAATATGCACCTTATTGTTTCTGGTGCATCTCTTAAATTTTGGATTCACAGGGTCTGAAACTTCGGCCTGTGGTAGCCTAACCTGTCATCTTTCCAACCCCACATCTTTGACCTCAATTGGATTCTCTGAAAAAGAGTTATTCCAAGTGTCGCAACGTGACCTGTTTATGGGATAAAACATGATAGTGAACTTGTACGGAGTGCCGCGTGTCACTGGTTCAACTTCGGCCTCTAAAAAGAGGACCTGAAAAGTATAGTCCATGCCCTACCTATCACTTTTACAAAATTTATTTTGGCACCTCCCAGCTCAAGTTGTGACCTTTTTTCCTAGGTCATTTGTTTATGACTGAGATCTGGAAGAGGCATAAACCCTAACTTGTACGGATCATAAGTCACAAATTACAAGGAATCAGATGTTGTTCCTCGGACACAAGGTACATGGGGATGTTATCTACGACCTGTAGAAGTTTCAAATCCTGAACCTTCGCCAAAATGGATTTATAGTAAAAGTGCCACAATGACTAGTTTTTGCTATATCAAGCCCTAGCTTTCAATTTGTCGCAAGTGCAACAAGTCTCATAAATGCCATACCATGCCTTCCTTCAGGCTAGCTTTGATACCATGTTATTTTTTCATCATTTAATTCAATAGATAAAGGATCTTAACTGAAATAACAACATGTACAACATATCAAGCATAAGAGACAAGAGACAAGAGACACAAAACATTTCACCGGGGGAAACCAAGAAGGTGAGAAACCCCGCAACTTCCTCAGAGATAGAATAAGCACCAATACATGGATCACAATGATCAAACCCAAGAGATAGATGTCTTCAGCAGCATACTCCTCCTCCACTTGTGTGCACTCCTCCTCTCTCTCACTAATGCGAAGTGAGCGAATGAGAGAATGTGTAAAATGAGAGAGACACACTCTCTATTTATACACTACTTCACTTGTCTTTTAACTTTAACTAGGCCGACCCCAACTTAACCACTTAACATAATGTTGACTGGGCCGACCCGCACTAGGGTGGTCTAATAACCCTTTAACCCACATGACTCATACAGGGCCCCATCAAGGTGGTCTAATAACCCATCAAGTATAAGTTACGACACTTACAATATAACTTGCGACACTTGCAAGTACAACTGACGACACTTCCAATCGGAGGAATAATACATCTTCATTGGGGATACAATAAAGTACAAATGTAATACATACAATATACAAGTGAATATCTTCTGAAGTTACAAATACATCAACAACCAATCTGCCACCACAAACCAAAGACGATTTCTGCCACACTATTCTCCACAGAAAAATCGGTTCCACACCCCACCACCACATTGATCCCTCCTTGGTATGAAAATCCACGACCTACATTCCGTAGAAAATTTGGGAGAAATGCTATTAGGGCTTGAGGCAAGGCTCAACAGGGTGAAGGGGAGGCTAGAGATGCATCTTCACTCTTCATCCTTCTCAAGATTGATTGATCTTGTCATTGCATTTAATTTTAAACTTATAGGCTATAATGTTTTTTTATTTACTCAATTTTATTCTAAGTCTCATGAGAGATACTACATGCCCAAATGTCATGTACCTATAAAATCATTGGGATAACTAAAGTGTTAAAAATTATTATTTTCTTATACCTTTGCTAGAGTTTAACACTTCTACATTTGTTTTCAATAGTATAATATGCTTTCTGATCATCACGGATTATCTTCTTGACATTTTGGTTCTACTTTAATTAACAATTCAAATCAATGCATAAGTCTTGGTAAGATTATACCTCTTAAGGGTTTTTATCACCATATTTTTTCCATGGAAAGGGTTTTTATCACCATACAAAATCAGAGGATAAATCATTTTCTTGGATTTAATTATCATAATCTTTGTTTTATCATTATTAATGGCGAGTTATGATTTTTGCAAATTTTTTTAAGAGCTTTGAGTTGTTTGTGATAAGTGGATAACAAAGCCTCTAATTACTCCAACAACCAAATTTGAGATATGCACAAAGGTGTTGGTGCTAGGTGCTCTCCAATAAATCCTATTATAGTTAGGTAAAATCCCTTCGAAATTTCTTGTGGGCCAATAGTCATAGGGAAAATAGTTTCCATAAGCTTAGTTGGGATATGTGTTACACACCCAAAAACTGGGGTGGGATAGGAATTATCATGGCTCTTATTTAGGATCAAAATTTATGTGTTGAATGGGTCATTAATTTGAAACATGGCTGGAAAGGACACTTGGAAATTTATATTAAGAACCAACATTTAGTGAGGTGCTCTAGTATCCTTTGGAAACTAAAACCATGTAATGTCCCTCTCTTCAAACACTAGTGACTATCCCAATCATGGTTAAACAAACAAGAACATTTATACTATTAAGAATTTGGAACGCCTAATAGACCATCAAGCCTTTCATTTGGTGGTTTCCTCTCCTATAGAGTGATGTTAACCCATTGATCAAATTTTCCTCATGTCTTTACCCTTCCTTTATTCAACAAGTGTATTATATTAGTGAATGACCTGTTTGTGAGAGACTAGTTTATATGGCTTGAGTTCAAGACAAAGTTCATCCTAGAAAATCTTGACAAGTTCATCCTTGACAAATTTCTAAGATTGATGTGAAATGACCTTTTTCTTGAGCAATTATTGTAGTCTCCTTGTATCTAGTGGCATGATTGCTAGTGGTGTAATTCGAAATCCCTCACCAAATACCACTAGGGCTTCACTCAATAAACTGTTATCTTAGCATGTTCGTTCGTGGCATATGAAACAATACCACTAATTTCACTAAATATTGGAAAATACCTTCCAAAATCAATTTTTTTAACCCCCTCCCAATATGCCTTCCCAATTTTAAAAAACCCCTATTTTCACTAGATATTGTATGTATCAATTTTTTCATTAACATTTTTTATACCACTTTATATTTCTACCTAGTATATTGATATGATACCCCTCTTATGACCCCACATGCATTCTGCAATGCACCTTGCTTCTTTCAATGTATATTGTGTATGCACATTACTTCACCCACAATGCAATTACTCAACCGCATATCATTATGATTTGCAACATATAATGGTCTAATGAAGAGATAGGAGATCACTTCTTGTATGTCACTAGAGCCAATGCACATAGTACAACATTTAGATTGCATGTTGTAGTTCCCTAATCGCTGACTAAGCCTATTGTGGGCTAGGTATCCAAGCCCCCAGGGCCTGTAACAAGCTCTAGGAGGCTGACTAAACCTCCCAAGGCCTGTAATAGGCACGAGTGATTGGGTATTCAAGCCCCCAAGGCCTATCGAGGGCCTATAACAGGCCTTGGAGGCTTAGAGCCTCCCAAGGATATTGGTGACAACTGGCTGAGTGTTATTGGTAACAAATGGTTGTCAATGACCACTGTCTCTCGACTATGATCGACTAGAAGCCCTCTTCACCACGAAACCCCTGGCCTCAAGCATGCCTCAAGACGTGATTTCCCTGCGTACTAGTAAGCCTGAGCCTTTCCTCAACCCGATTTCTCATCCGGTTGTGATCCTGCCATATCCATTTGGCGGATATTTGTCATCCCACCCATATAAAAAAGACCCCAAAGTATTTTTGTATTGTTACATTAAATAAAAAAAACCCTTTGCCCCTTAATATATAAGCAATATAATTTTTAGGTTTTCATGATTATTTAATACCCCAATATGAATTAACGTGATATTATATTGCCTTCTAGTGAATCCCCCGTGCCAAATACAAGATTGAAGATATCTATGACTAAATTTATTACATAGATTCTTGATAGTTATCAACATAAAATAATGTGCCTTAGATCCACGCAAAAGACTTGGATTTTTTCTACAAAGCTTGTGGAAGTGAATGTTTGAGCCTAATGAAACTTTTTTTTTTGCCTTTTAGACATATTCAGTCCACCTGTAAATATGAAGCTTACTTAGTTGGGTTCTTAGAATCCTTGATTCCCCCTAAGTGTTGGTGTGCCAAGATCGTTAAGCATCTCTTTTGGTTATGTCCCCTTGCCAAGCATGTTTAAGCCTAGGCCTAGTCTTTGTGGGGTCAATATCTCTCAACCATCATTTCATGGATATCAACATTGTAAAGAGATCGTCTACCTTGGGCATTATAATTCTAATATGCTTAGATGCTTATTTGTTGGAAGACACTTTTCTTTCCATGAGAGAAACACACTAAAGTTGTATTTAATAAGAAGGGACCATCTTTCTCCTTATCATGGTTTGACAACTCTAAACTATGTGTAAGATGTTCCATGTCAATTGTTATCTAGGTACGAAACATCTAGGTGGACATGAATTCCTTAGAGTAGTTTATCATGTTTTAGGACGAGGTTGCATGCAATATGAATAAATGGCCACCTAGCGCCTTCCCTTCTTATTCAACATAGTTTCAATAGTCACAACATGGAAAACTTAGGCCTTTCCATAGAGCTGGAATATTTTTTAGAGGAAGGTAGAAGCACATGTGTATGATATGGGTCACTCAAATAGCCCCATTTCTAGTGAGGCATAGTTCGACCCCTTTTGTACATTTTTTTGAAAATCTAACAGTCTAGGCTATCTTAAAATGGGCTAAAACCCCTTGAGGCAAAGTTCCCAACAATGTAGTGGGAACTATGACTTCCGTCATAGTTCCTATTGGATTTAGGGATAATTTTCCATATAAGGGGGTTGATTTGAGTACCCCTTATCCCATGCTAAAAGCACATGCATAGTTGGCCTCCTCCCCCGACTCAAAACTTGACAAATTATTGACATTAACTCTCACCATCCCTAAGCTTAACAATCACCCAAACCCAACAATGATCGTTGGGATCCAATTGTATTTGAGAATGAGTCGTTTGCTATAAGGTAGAGATTAACCCTAAATAACAAAGATGACCTTTGTAAACTAGGCTATTCATGTTGTTGCTTGATTATGCATGTTTATGCTTATACTTTGGATATTTATTTAAACTTATATTTATACTACTTTAGATAACAGTTGTTTTGATTAAATAAATACTTCAACAAATAAACCATTCCAAATATTAAGTATTTATAATTTTAAACTTTAGAAATACTTGTGGTAAATGCATACACAATTTATCTTTTTCCATTAAAAAAATTATTATATATATATATAATAATGTTTGATGTATAGCAACCTAGCTTTTGTATTTAGTGCTTTTCTAGAAATCCAGTTTTAAAATTTTCTCTTTCTTTAAAGTAACGAGGTTTTTCTGTCAAAACAACGTTCATCTTCTATACATGAGAAGTTTCTCTGCAATTTAAAAACCTTGACATCTAATTTATGAAGTTCCTAAACTTCCTCGTGATATTCATCACAACTTGATTTTTTTTATATTTTTAAGTGAGACACAAGTACTCACCTAATTTAGAGATCCTATGACAAAGTGCATTTAGAACTTTCCTTTTCTTTTCTTTGAAAGTGATATCCACTTTAACTATCGTTATTGTTTATCATGTGGAAGGGAAAATCTTTCTTTCTATAGCTGAAGCATTTGACACGTTGGATGGCATTTAGAACTTTCATTTTCTTGTCTTTTCTTTGAAAGTGATATTCACTTTAACTATCGTTATTGTTTATCATGTGGAAGGGACAATCTTACTTTCTAATAGCTGAAGCATTTGACAGGTTGGATGGTGAACTGCATGCTGAGGAGTTTGTGGGTAATATTTGGGTTGGAATCAAACATTTTTATGTTTTTTTTTTATTTTTTTGTTTTTTTCGTATTATTGAGATTTTTTAGTTTGTAAATTTATCATGACTGAGTTTTGTGTGGTAGATGTATTTGGGAGGATGTTAGATCAATAATGTTTTTGTAAGACATCATCCTAAATTGTTATTGAGTTAGCATCTAGTTACTTATATATCTATTTTGATGTATTGATTGACACAACTTTATGAGTTAATATAAAGTCGGTTTTTTCTTTATGAAAAAAAAAACATGCTTATTCAATGGAATAAACATTTTAGGGAATATTTTGGTTTTATTTGTATGTAGAAAAAAGTTTAAAGTTTTAGTTTTTTTTCTTTTATATAGAAAATATGAAAAATAAAATATTTATACACTACAATGAACTATTATTCAATAAAGAGTATGATTTCTTTCATTAATAATTAAAGATAATAATGTATGAAAAAACATTAAATACAAATATCTAATTTTAATCTTTAATTTTATCATAAATTTAATCTTTTGATATAGATTTGCACATGTAACTAATTTCCATATGGCGATGTATACTTGCTTGCTTATTTAATGAAGTGTAAGTGTCCCAAAAATAATTGACCTTTTAATGTTTATTTTATCCTTATAGATATAAAAATTAGCATTGGAGTTCACTTTTATGTGAATATATGTTTATTTAATAAATTATAAGTATTTAGTCTTCAGGGTTAGCTCAAATATTCATAAATTATAAATTAGGTTTGAGACTTCTTCCTTTAAAAAAATGAAAAAAGTCAATACCTTGAATTAACACTTTCAAACATATGATTAAATTTTTAAATAATTTATAAATAAAAATTCTTTTACGATTAAGATCTATTTTTAAAAACTATAAAGATTTTATGAGAATATTAAAAAATGAAGATACATTAAACATCTAATTAAATTTTTAAATCATTTCTAAACAAGGATTCTTTTACTGTTAAGATCTATTTTTAAAAGCTATGAAGATTTTATGGGAATATTAAAAAATGAAGATACATTAGGAAGTTAGGTTTCTTCATAGTATTGGTTGTCCATTTGAAATTATACATGACCCAACTCCCTTAATTTTGGCTTCAAATTTATTAGACCCAGAGGAATTAAATAAATGTTATGTACACACTTTTAGTCACTTAAAAATGGTAGATATGTTTATGAGAGATTTGTTTTTTCTTTATTTTAGTTTTTTTTTCCAATTTCATTACTTTAAACATTTAACATTTTTTTCCTATTTTAAGTTATTATTGTTATTCACCATCTATAGTACTAATTCATTTAAAATAACCAGTATAGATCTATCTTAAACCCGTATCTGTCAAGTACTTTCCATAATTTTTTTATTTTATGAGTCGACATGAATTTTTTTAATTATTTTGTTACAAAGTTATATCACGTTACAACATCTCCCTCATACTGAACTGTAAAGCACCTCGTTTCACTCGGTTCAATAAATATATATAAATATTACAAAATATCACTTTGACTCACTTAGTATAAATTATTAAGCTATGATCTCATTATTATAATCATAATCATGGTTCAGTAAAAACATCCATTCACGCTTGTGGTGAACGGGACCCCGGTCTAACAAATTGTACTCACGCGCTTTGGTCCTCCTTGCAGTTACAGTTTCTTCAATTTTGAATTAAATGCATTCCGCAACTATCCATGTGATAATAAACAACTAAAAAAAATCTTTAAATCCTTTAAATAAGAATGGAAAAAGATATCTAGGATTCGCATCTATCTCCTTATGGTATGTGGCATATCTCAATTATTATTACAAATGGTATGCTAAGTTTGTAAAATGCTAGAGGAATGTGTGTTATCACACATGATGATAAACAACATAATCCTTTAAATAAGAATGGAAAAAGATATCTGGGATTCTCATCAATCTCTTCATGGTTGTGGCATATCTCAATTATTATTACAAATGGTATGCTAAGTTTGTAAAATGCTAAGTGGAATGTGTGTTATTTGGTGTTGAGGGTAGGAGTTAGGTTGGGTATTCTTGGTTATCCCAAAATAAGTTTAGGTTTAAACTGCACATTTCTTATAATGATAAGAAATTATAAGTTTGAATAAAATGTAAACTTTATGGGTTGAATTTGTTGACTTATTTATCACTCTCACTTTTATGATTATTTCTCATCTTCACTGCATGATTAAGTTTGGATTATTTTTCTTTTTTTTAACATTTTTTCTTTAAATTTATTTAATGTAATAATATTATTAAGATTGCATAACAATAATGTATAAATTGCAGGATTAAGTTTGGATTATTTTTCGATTTTTTTTACCATTTTTTTTCTAAATTTATTTAATATACAGACAATTCTAAAAACTACATACTTCAATGGAATGTGAACATACCATTGAACATGACCAGTATAGATCCATCTTAAACCCGTATCTATTAAGCACCGAGAGGGATTCAATTTCTTGAGGTGTATTTCTTTTATAAAATTTAAACTCAAGAAATTTGATCTCTCTTGATTGATAGATCTGGTTTTAAGTTTTAAGTTTTTATTTTATAAACAAACATCTATTTTTTAATTACTTTTCATAATATTTTATTTTATGAACCAACATGGATTTTTTTAAAATACTTTCCATAATTTTTTTTTATGACTGGACATGAATTTTTTTAATTATTTTGTTAGTAACAAACCTTACAACATCTCCCCCATAATTACTTTACTTTACTTTACTTACTTCTTTCTACTTTACTTTACTTCACTTTACTTACTTCTTTTTACATGCAATCACTTTTTAAATTTTATTAAATATAAGGCTACATCACACACGTTAGAAGATCTCCCCCATACTAGACTATAGAGCACACACACTGAACCCAAAAAACCCACCACCTCCCCATCTTGTTGCTCATCTTGTTGCTAATCTCTAACTCAATGAAATTGATCTTGAATTGGATTAAACCTAAAGGGAATTAGGTGTTTTAAAGCAATACGCGTCTTACACACCTGCGATGTAAGTGCAGATAAGAGGACGATTCCTCGTGCAGCTAACTTCTGGGCAAGGCTTACTATTTTTGCAGCAAGTTTAAGGCGGTTTGTGGACTCTGCCAAAATAGAATAGAGCCGCCATTAACTGTTGGGGACCTGGGGTTATATTGAAGATATAAACGGTGTCAAGGATCTGCTCCAAAATCGAGGATTATGGAAGGGGCCCCATGTCATGGGAAGAACCAGCTATAAAGAGAGCAGGTACAGCACGCTGAATTCACAGAATCAATCTCAAGAACAATAGTTTGAGGTGTACGAGGGGAGGAAACTATAGTCGGTGTTGCTGCAATGGAAAGACTGGAGAGTGGAAGGAATGATGCAGATTTGGAGATGCTGGCTGTTCACACTGTGAATGTTCCACCCGGCGAAGGTATCGCCAAGAAAGTGAAACACGCGGTGAAGGAAACGCTGTTCCCCGACGATCCATTTCGACATTTCAAAAATCAGCCGAGGTCGCGAAAATGTATACTTGGGCTACAGTATGTGTTTCCCATCTTCGAATGGGCTCCCAAATATTCTTTCAACTTGTTGAAGTCTGATGTTCTGGCTGGCATCACTATTGCCAGTCTTGCCATTCCACAGGTAAGGTAATAAAGATAATGGGATTTGGTTATAAATCTTTGATATCTTCTGGTTTTGGGTGAAAGAATTTCTAATTGATTATATGATGGAATCCTTACAGGGAATAAGCTATGCGAAGCTGACGAACCTGCCTCCTGTGATGGGTTTGTGTGAGTACTCACGAATGCAGGCCTCTGTTTTGAGGCTAAAACTTCCTTTGATCTCTCACTCTCTCAAGCTTTCTTTGATCTTGCACGCTTTCTTGGTTAATATTGCATAAATCTATAAAAGAGATCTCTCTTTGAATGGATTGTATCAAAAGAAGGTGTTCAGTTTTAGTTTTGTTTCTCAGAATTTGTTGCTTGGTTGAAAAGTAAGCTGAAGGCTGTTATAAAAATAGCCATACCCAACTTTGGGTTTTCGTCTCTTTCCTGCCAATCCAAATGGTCATAATTGAAACAATTAATAACAGGTAATATATTTATGTTTTCTGTTTAGCAGCAACTAGGAGACCCAGTTTCCAATCTGTTGGACGCCTCTTGCCTGCCAATTGATACGCAATAAAAGGGAGGAATGTTAGCCTCTGTTACTCTATGTTAAATCTAGCACTATTGATTTCAACGTGCTTTCCAATCTAAATACTCAGAATGGAAGAAGCGGATACTATATCCCCTGTTGATCAGCCCGGAGGAATATTTTAAACACCTATTCCTTACAAATTGATAACACTCAAGTGCGGTAGCTGATACAGGGTTATGTCTCTGTTGCAATTATTAACTCCTAATTGTTATAGATTAATGATTAATGTGTGATTTGTGACATATTATTGGATATGGTCTATTATTTAATAGTTTGATTGTAAGATTAAGAAGGTTATTAAAGATTCCCTCTAACTAATTGGCACATATTTTATATGCAAGTGAAATATTTTCTCAATTGATATGTAAAGGATTCAAGTTTCTTAATGATCTCTTTTCAGTTTGTGCTTTTGGGGTTTGAGAATTGCTTGCGTTGGGGTGGCACTTCTGAATTGTAGTTGAAAATCAAGCCAGTTTAGGCAACTTTGACAGAACAGATGGCCCTTGCAGATACAAGATGCATATGTTAAGAAAACTTATTTGATTGTTTGCGTTATTGACCTCAACATCCTTGCTTTCTGTTCGACTCTCTGAAGTGTGCTTTAAATTGTTTTCAGATTCCAGCTTTGTTCCTCCACTGATATACGCAATGCTGGGGAGCTCGAAGGATCTCGCAGTGGGTAATATAGCTGTTGTATCGCTTCTTCTTGCTTCAGTGCTCGGCGAGGAGGTCTCGGCAACGGAAAATCCTGATCTGTACATTGGATTGGCCATGACTGCCACTTTTTTCGCTGGTGTCTTCCAAGCAGCTTTGGGCATTTTCAGGTATAAGTTATACGAAACACCATTTGTGAAGATCAGTCCATAGCCAATTCTATGATCTGGTTTTCATAATAGTCCTTAAAGTGAAGTGAATTGAATTGGTTCTCAGTCACTAATCAATCCGATTTACTGTTTATTCTTGATATTGTATGGAGCAGGTTAGGTTTCATCATAGATCTCCTTTCCCATGCAACTATTGAAGGATTCATGACGGGCGCAGCGATTGTTGTGTCCCTCCAACAGCTCAAAGGCATACTCGGATTGGAGAATTTTACCCAGAAGATAGACATGGTTTCTGTCCTCACATCAGCGTTCAACCAAGTGCACAAGGTTTCCTATTGGTATTCAATTTCATTTTTGAAAAAGTTGTCACAGGTCAACTTGATGTGGAACTCTCTTTTGTTTGTTTGTGTGCAGTGGAGATGGGAAAGCATCGTTCTTGGCGTGGGCTTTCTAATTTTCCTCTTCGTCGCCCGTTACATCGTGAGTATTGCCAGCTGGAGCCCTGGAATTTTATTGTTTTCTTGCAGAAATCACCCAACTTTTTCGTTCCCAACTGGATGGAAACTCCTGGGTAATGTCCAACAATATTAGGTCTTGTTATGTCCAGACAAACAGAATGCTGATAGTTGTAGGTTTGTGCCGTGACAGAGCAAGAGAAGGAAACAGTTATTCTGGATCTCTGCTGCTGCTCCACTAACATCGGTTGTTCTGGCTAGCTTGCTGGTCTTCGGCACGCGTGCAGATAAGCATGGAGTGCAAATTGTATGTTCTAAAAACTGAATATTTTGGTGACTATCATGGAACATATCAAATTTTCTCTGAATTTATTTTACTGTTTTTTTTAATGCAACAGGTGGGTACCTTGAAAAAAGGTATAAACCCGTTATCGGTTGGCCAGTTAATCTTTCATGGCGAGTATTTGGGGACCAGTTTGAAGGCGGGACTGATAGCCGGTCTCATTGCCCTAGCTGTAAGAGAATTATCCTTTCATAATTTGTAATGTTTCAGAATTTCCAAGTATATCAGATGGGCTGTTGTTTAAGGGTGAGGCACAGAATTTCAAACCATTGGAGAAGTTAAATTGGTTGAATCCTCCAGGATAGAACTACAACGCCTAAGAAAAGATAAAATAGTTTTAGTAAACTTAATAAAATTCTTGCGGGATCATCACAGGAAGGATTAGCTGTTGGAAGAACATTTGCTCTCTTCAAGAACTATCAAATTGATGGCAACAAGGAGATGATTGCGATTGGAATGATGAATGTTGTGGGTTCGTGCACTTCCTGTTATGTTTCAACAGGTCTTTTTCTCTTTCCTTGAATCTTATCCGTTGCAGCCAGAAATGCTTTGGGTTTAAATCATTACCAATCTGTTCATTTTTTCTCTTTGTAGTAAGGGATAGTGTTTTTCGGCTCGGTACGAATGCCATAACTGTGGGCAATGAATGTCTGGGTGATGGTTTGCAGGTGCTTTCTCCAGGTCAGCGGTGAATTTCAATGCGGGATGCAAAACAGCAGCCTCAAATATAGTAATGGCTATTGCCATGATGTTCACTCTTCTGTTTCTAACTCCTCTCTTCTATTACACCCCCAATGCGGTGTTGTCAGCCATTATCGCTTCGGCAATGCTGGGCCTAATCGATATCCATGCCCCCATTGATCTATGGAAAGTGGACAAGATCGATTTCTTCGTGTTCTTGGGAGGTTCATTGGGCGTTGTTTTTGCCAGCGTTGAAATTGGCTTGATCACAGCGGTAAGGTTGCACATTCATTGTTATTCTCAAAAACTTGTTATAGCAAAAAAATATAATCAAATTTATATTATAAGTTTGAATCAGCTTCACTAAAAACTAATCAATTTGTATTATTATATTGCAGGTATCCATCTCATTGGTAAGATTGTTGATGCACGTCATGAGGCCTCATACTGCAGTTCTGGGCAACATCCCTGGAACGACTGTGTACAGAAGCACAGAGCAATATCCTGATGCGGACAGAGTTCAGGGTATTCTCATACTGCGAATAGATTCTCCAATTTTTTTCGCCAACTCCAGCTATCTGCAAGAAAGGTTTGCTTTCTATCAATATCTAGCCATTTCTCAAAATTTATGAAGGCTTAAGGTGGAATTTGTTTTCTGGAATCTTTTGGGCTTCGAAGTTAAAGATGAATGTATGCTGGTACTTTATTTTTGAAGGGTTACAAGAAGGCATTATAATCTGTTCACTTTGGATATAATCTGTTCATTTCCTTCAAGAGTTTCGTAACACCAAATTGTTTAATTCTCTCTGGTTTTTGAGGATGACAGGGTAATTAGATGGATCGAAGATGAAAAACAAAAGCATGAACAAACTCTCCGCTACGTAGTCCTAGACATGGCTCGTGAGTATTTTCTGTACCGACCTTGATTTTGATTATGGTTGCCTCATCATTTGATTATCCATTTCCTAACGTCGTGCCATTAATAATTCCTCCCAGCTGTGACTAGCATCGATACAAGCGGAATTAGCGCCCTTGAGGAGTTGAAAAAGAAGTTGGATCTGCGAAGACTTCAGGTTAGATGCAGCTTGAAGTCCACATTATTCAATGTTATATTGATCGATCATTGGGTTGTATTAAATCTTATTTGCGGCTCCGCAGCTTGTAATGGCGAATCCCGGGAGGCAGACGATAGAGAAGCTGAACAATTCAAAATTTACAGAAACTCTCGGGAATAAATGGCTGTTTTTGACAGTCGACGAGGCTGTTGTTGTCTGCAAAACTCTACTTCACCGTGAAATGCTCGACAACGCCAATTAGATGATCAACTAGGAAGCTTCTCAGTTCATTCCTGTATAGACTTTGCCTTAGGATCCCTGAAGCTACAAAAAATGGGGTGGATTCTTTTAAAAAAAAACACTTACAAGGTATAGTATTTGTAGTGGATAGGCCATTTTGTCGAATAAGAGTCGATCAAAGCTGAGCTGGTTATGTTGTTTGAGATACCATTTTCAAGATTAATTCAGATTTATTTGTGCATGATACTGATACTGAACAGGGAGGGAATTTCAAAGATACTGAATAGGAAGCCTACCCATATTTCCACTCAGTTTCAAAATAATAAAACTGAGCCTACCCAGATTATTTGGCTTCTGACACCTCAACGTCGACAGATTGGAAATTTAAATTCATATTTAAACAGGGAACAAAGTATAAAATTATCATGGTAATACGTCAATTTATTTGGCTGTATCAATGGTTTCTATCAAGGGCCTGAAAATCAGAGATTGCTAAAATCTAATTCGTGGAATCAATTAGTCCACGAAATTCATCTTGCAATCATTGGTGATGACATTAGCAAATTTGTATGTATTCCACAAGGCTGTCGACTTATTGGATTATAATATGTTTGCAGTGTCCAAATAAAACTGAGCAAGAAAGATTTGCTACATATATTGTAATAAGCAAAAATATTCTCATAGGTGTATAAAATTCGACTTTTTTTGTATTTATATGTCAAAGTGAAGTGAGCTGTACTCTGTAGGGTTGGTGGAAGAGATTTCAATGTATTTGGTAGGTCATGGTATCCAAAAAGGAGACTCAATTATTACAATATAATCACACGGGATGTGTATTGAACATACTGGAAGATGTATTATAATCTATAGGGTTGGTGGAAGAGATTTCAATGTATTTGCTAGGTCATTGTATCCAAAAAGGAGACTCAATTATTACAATATAATCACACGGGATGTGTACTGAACATACTCGAAGATGTATTAGAATGTATTTTGGAACTCAAATAAATTTAAATTGGAATTAAATATTATAATTTTTAATGTTAATATAATTTGATACATAAGAAGAAAGAATAGTTATATATAACAATAATATTTAAAAAAAATATAAAAGTAATAATTTTAAAAATATATATAAAGTATTAATAATTTTAATTTTTGTGAAAAATGTTTTAATATATATATATAAGAGTGTTTGAAGAAGAACAACTTCTAAACTATTAGGTAGATGTTATATTTATAATGTTTAGATGTATTAAGGGCGTTTAATATGTACCTCACAACACTCCACAGCATAGCATTTAATGTTGT
This sequence comes from Larix kaempferi, assembly GCA_027924585.1. Taxonomy (NCBI): domain Eukaryota; kingdom Viridiplantae; phylum Streptophyta; class Pinopsida; order Pinales; family Pinaceae; genus Larix; species Larix kaempferi. The sequence continues at coordinate 474,021 of BSBM01001751.1, forward strand.
TGTTGCAGGGATGTGAACCGTTGGATTGATTGTTGCATTAGATCCAACAATTCAAATCCCCGCCATAGTAGCATTCAATGTTGCATTATGGGGTGCATATTGAAATCCTGTATTAAGCACCTCACACATGTCTAAGAGCATTAACTACATAGGGAGTAAAAGTAAACTCTAAGGGAAGTTCTTTTAGGAGAAAAGAGTTAATAACAAAAAAACATTCTTATGGTTATGACTAATGTGGGAAAGAGGACCAAGGTAGAACTAGATCAAGACATTGAAAGTGTTTTCTTTTAGCAGAAAGAAAAAAAAAAAAAAAAAAAAAAAAAAAAAAAAAAAAAAAAAAAAAAAAAAAGGGAAGCAAGCAGCATACTATTGATATTCAAAATTTGAATCAAATAGTACATAGATGTTCTAGTCTCTTCAAGGCCTGGTCAGCATTAATACATATCTTCACTTATCCTTCTAACATAAAACTGACTTTTCAATACATGAGAAAGAGTATTTTCAGATCAAAGTAAACAATCCAGATATCCAAGGTGTTGAAAGTGAGTTCTCAACAAGTCCAAGTGTCATTCAGCCTTTAGCAGCAGCATGATGACCAAATCAACAATAGTGTGGCTGCCCGCAAGACCTTTAGAAATTTTCAACAAGGTATGCCCGCATAGTCCTCAACATGTCCGCAACCAGAGGTGAATATGCCCGCCAGGAATAGATTAAAATCCCGCAAGATATGCCCGCACAGTCCTCAACATGTCCATAGTCAAAGGTGCAGATTCCCACCAGGCAGAGAATAAATGCCCGCAAGTGCCAACAAGTATTGAATAAATTCCCATTGTGTTGAAAATTCTCGTCCAACAAAATGCATAAAAGACTGTTCCTGACACAATATCATCATTCAAAAAAATTCACAATTCCCATATCACATATATGTGATTCCAAAATGTTAAGCAACAATTTCCAAAAAGATTATAAAAACAACAGAAATAGATCAGAAAGAGTACTCCACGACTTAATTGAAGAAAATATCTGAATAACAAGCCTCTTCGAGGGGGAAACCTCCTTACACAATGTACTAAGTACACATGTCACGTCCCCTCCCATTATTCCAGCTAGATGGAGAGGATCATGAGGTTTAAACCGTACATCTAGTCCCATACATAGTAGACAAACATTCAAATTTCAATAAACTTATGCATATGAAAGTGCATAATGGACGTGGTACTAAACTGGGCATCTATTCCCATGAAACTTTTAAATATAGCATTCACATAATATAATAGAGACATATGGAAATGTATGATTTTTAAGAAAAACACAACGGAATATTAAGAATTGCACCTCCACCATACATTTAAGATGTTCATCAAATAAGTAATTGCAAGTTAATACAGGAGAATACTTATCTTATGCGAAAGTAGTCCCATGCAACTGGCTATGCAACTGCAACGTTCCACCCAACCGTAGGCCAGTGTGCTCCTCAATCTCTCAACACCACTGCCACCCCCGAGCTGGGCATGATCTCTACAAAGAACCAGGGAACAGCAGACTCACACATTGCCAAGCCTACACCAAGATGAGCCAAGCCAATCTACAATTGGGTTTATCAGGCTGCTAGGAGATGGTAAGGAAGAGTTGCTAAGCTAGTGAGCTCCAGCACAGAGCCAGGGATAACCTTGCAAGATCTATCTAGCTTGGCACCCACAATACCTACACACCCAACACAAGGAAGTATTCTTTTCACTGCTGTACAGTCCCTCAAGCCATACCTTCCCTATCTAGTGCTCTCAGGGTATGCATAGAAGAGTAACCAAAGCCCTCTTGATCTTCTTGAGAGGTTGTCTCCCCCACTAGGTTTATCAAGCCACTTCTGTCCACTACCACTCCAAAACTTCAGTTCACAGGTTCAAACCAAAAACGAGGATGCACACAATAGCATAACACAATTATGGGGCAGGATAAAACGTTTTTACAGTGAGATGCATGAGATGGGGTTTCAGCTAACTCAGAAAAATGTGGGAACCCACAAAAACGAAATGGGAAGTTGGGGAACAACCTAGGGAAGCCAAATCAGTTTTTAGAAAAACGTCCTTGGACATTGAGGGACAAAAACGACCTCCATACAGTCCCCAAATCGTGGCCCTTCTCTCCCAAGCTACTGTATATGCAAAAACGAACTCCCGGGCATGGAAAAATGTTGGATTTGGATGAAAAACGTGTGGGGAAAGACCCAGCTAGCTCCAACTGCGTGAATGAGTGAAGACTCCTCTTCAGAATGGCTTTGGGAACCATTTCGTGGGTGTTTTCTTGCCCAAGGAGACAAAACACGAATTTCCAGGTTGATGGCTTGCCCATGCACGAAATTGGCTGCCATACTTCTTCATTCCCAAGGCATTAACTGCCTTAACCAATTTCTTGGAAGAATTAAATGATTGGGTCCATAGCCCAAAATGGGTAGTTGGTGGTTTATGGGCTTTCTCATTGACACATGGATTAACACCATTGGATCAAGGGTTTGAATCATTTCCCTCCCTATTCCTTGTAGAATCATGCCCCATCTCTTTGTTGCATTGCATAGCTAGTTGTGGGTATTTTTCATTAAAATTCGTATTTACATGATGTCTCATTTACATTGTGCCCATCTAGCACAAGAACCGTAGGCATCTATTTCTTTAATTGCCGATACATAAAATGCTAAATCAATGGTGGGGCCTTGGCCTTGAGCTCCTCACCATGATTAAGTAACAATATTTACATCACTTACGATTTAAGTGCGAATGGGTTCAAAATGGGAACGTGCCAACACAAGACAAGACAAGATAATCTAATTGAAAGATCCCCTTCCTATATATAGGAGACTAAGGGATACAAGCCCAACTAATTGACCCAAGCCGACATAACTAATATAACCATACTAATGACAATTACCACTAATGGACCAAAGCCAACGTCAAAACTAATGTAATGAACCACAATATAGGGGGAAATGTGCCCATATTTAGGGCTTAACATGCCCCTCCCCTTCAGACAAGTGTTGTCCGCAACGCTTGATTAGTTGTAGATGATTTTGTATGAAGGACTCATCTTCCCATGTCGAATCTTCAACTGGTAAGTTCTTCCACTTATGAGGTAATCAGTAATAGTCCTGTTTCGTAGTTGTTTAGTCCTTGTTTAAGTGATGTGTTCAAGTTCCAATATGAATTTTCCTTCTTCATCAAGCTCTGGCAAGATTTTTTGAATTGGGATCTTGTCTCCTATTACCTTCTTTAAGCAAGAAACATGGAAAACTGGATGTACTCTTGAAGATGAAGGGAGCTCCAATTTGTAGGCCATACTACCAATCTTCTACAACACTTTATAAGGACCATAATACTTGGGTGCTAATTTATTGTCCTTCTTTAATAGCTTCAGAGACATCTGCTTGTAAGATTGTAGCCTGAGAAATACCCAATCCCCTTCTTCAAAACTCCTTTCACTGTGATGTTGATCAGCTTGTTGTTTCATCCTATTTTTTGACATAGTCAGGTTGTCCTTAAGTATCTAGAGAACTCCTTGTTGGTGCTCTATGTGATCTTCTACGACTTGAAATTTAGATTTCCTTTTAAGGGAGATGTGATAGATGGAGGTTGGTACTGTCACGTCCCCTCCCATTCTACCAGCTAGATGGAGAGGATCGTGAGGTTAAACTGGGCATCCAGCCCCATACATTATAAGCTAGCATTCAAACAATCATTCAGATTTTTAAATAGAGATATGAAGATGCATAATTATCAGAAATCACAGCGGAATTTATTTATGAATTACACAATCTTCACACATTCATAATCTTCATCAAATGATAATTGCCAATTTAACACACAGGAGGATACTTATCTTATATAGAAGTAGTCCCACGCAACTGGCTATGCAACTGCAACGTTCCACCCAACCGTAGGCCAGTGTGCTCCTCAATCTCTCAGCACCACTGCCACCCCCGAGCTGGGCATGATCTCTACAAGGAACCAGGGAATAGCAGACTCACACATAGCCAAGCATACACCAAAATGAGCCAAGCCAATCTACAATTGGGTTTATCAGGCTGCTAGGAGATGGAAAGGAAGAGTTGCTAAGCTAGTGAGCTCCAGCACAGAGCCAGGGATAACCTTGCAAGATCTATCTAGCTTGGCACCCACAATACCTACACACCCAGCACAAGGAAGTATTATTTTCTCTGCTATACAGTCCCTCAAGCCATACCTTCCCTATCTAGTGCTCTCAGGGTATGCATAGAAGAGTAACCAAAGCCCTCTTGATCTTCTTGAGAGGTTGTCTCCCCCACTAGGTTTATCAAGCTACTTCTGTCCACTACCACTCCAAAACTTCAATTCACAGGTTCAAACCAAAAATGAGGATGCACACCACAGCAGAACACAATCATGGGGCAGGATAAAACGTTTTTACAGGTAGATGCATGAGATGGGGTTTCAGCTAGCTCAGCAAAACGTGGGAACCCACAAAAACAAAAATGGGAAGTTGGGGAACAACCCAGGAAGCCAAATCCATTTTTTTGTAAAACGTCCAGGGTCAATTCGGGCAAAAAAGACCTCCCTCCTAGTCCCCAATTTGTGACCTTCCTCTCCCAACTGTTATACCAGGCAAAAACGACTTCCAGGCATGGAGAAAATGCAGGATTTGGATAAAAACGTGAAGGGAAAGACCCAGCTAGCTCCAACTGCGTGAATGAATGAAGACTGCCTCTTCCCCATGGCTTTGGGCACCATTTCGTGGGTGTTTTATTGCCCCACAAGCAAAAACACGAATTTCCAGGTTGATGGCTTGCCCATGCACGAAAATGGCTTGCCCATACTTCTTCATTTCCAAGGCATTAACTGCCTTAACCAATTTCTTGGGAGAATTAAATGATTGGGTGCATGAGACAAAATGGGTAGTTGGTGGTTTATGGGTTTCCCCATTGACACATGGATTAATACCATTGGCTCAAGGGTTTGAATAATTTCCCTCCCTATTCCTTGTAGAAACATGCCCCATCTCTTTTGTTGCATTGCATAGCCGGTTGTGGGTTTTTCATTAAAAATTCGTAATTACATGATGTATTATATACATTGTGCCCATCTCGCACAAGAACCATAGGCATCTATTTTAATTGCTGATACATGAAACGCTAAATCAATGGTGGGGCCTTGGCCTTGAGCTCCTCACCATGATTAAATTACAATATTTACATCATTTACAAAGGGGGTCAAAATGGGGACGTGACATACCCCTCCCCTTACATTAGCACTGTCCTCAGTGCTCATCAAAATTGAACAAAAATGGATATGCCATCCTCATGGCATCCTCCAGCTCCCATGTAGCCTCATCGGGACCGTAGTGCTTCCATTGCACCTTTACCTGTCCGATGGCTCGGTTCCGGAGCAATGTTACTTTCTTGTCTAGGATGCGCAATGGATCGATTTGGAATTCTCCCTCGGGTTCCACCTGGATCACATCCCAATTAATCACATGGTTAGGATCATGTACATATTTCTTAAGCAAAGAGACATGAAAAACATTATGAGCTTTAGTGCTAGCAGGCAAGGCAAGTCTATATGCAACTGGCCCTATTCTTTCAAGCACTTCAAATGGCCCACAATATCTAGGTGATAGCTTGGCACAGCTCCCAAGCTTCAAGGAACTCTTCCTTGATCTCATTCTAAGATACACATGATCCCCAACATTGAATTCCCTATGCATTCTGTGTTTATCTGCATAGCTTTTGTGTCTATCCTGGGCTGCTTTTAAATTTTGTCGGATCTTTGCAACCTCTTGTTCCATTTCCTTAAGCAATTCTGGCCCAAGTAAAATTCGGTTCACTGGATTGTCCCAAGTCACTGGTGTTCTACACCTTCTGCCATACAAAGCCTCATACGGACTCATTCCCAATGATTCTTGATGCTCATTATTATATGCAAACTCTACCGGGTGTAGATAATCCTCCCACTTGGATGGCTTGTCCATTACATACATGCGGAGCATGTCTTCAAGCACCTGATTTACTCTTTCTGTTTGCCCGTCTGTTTGAGGATGGTACGCGGTGCTAAAGTTCAACTGTGTACCCAAATCTGCAAAGAGAGCTTTCCAAAAATTGGAAGTGAACTTGGTATCCCTGTCAGAAATTATCGCCTTAGGCAACCCATGTAATCTGAAAATTTCTTTCATGAAAATATCTGCAATGGCATCGGCTTTATGTGTGGACTTAACCGGTATAAAATGTGCTGCCTTGGTTAACTTGTCCACCACAACCATGATGGAATCATGTTGTCTCTTAGTCATTGGCAATCCTGTAATAAAATCCATGGAAATTATTTCCCATTTCCATTCTGGAATTGGCACTGGGTGCAATAAACCTGCTGGGTGTTGGTGTTCAACCTTCACCTGCTGACATTCCATGCACTTAGAGATGTATTCAGCGATGTCCTTCTTCATACCTGGCCAGAAATAATATTTTCTTGCCATAGCAATTGTTTTCTGATATCCTGGCTGACCAGAGTATGGAGCTTTATGGATCTCATCCATAACCATTCTCCTTAAATCTGCTGCATTTGGAATATAGACTCTATTCTTATAAGTAAGAAGTCCGCCTTCTTCCAAGTGATAGCCTTCCTTATTCTTGCCAAGGTCTTGCTGCTACAATTTGTCCTTTATCTGCTCATACACTTCATCCTCAACCATATGGTTAACAATCTGCTGCTTCAAATCTGGTTGGCAAGTACTAAGCGCTGCCACATACATTTCATGTACCTTCCTGTTGAGTGCATCAGCCACCTTGTTTTCTTTCCCTTTTATGTGTTTGATTTCAAAATCAAATTCACACAAAAATTCCAACCATCTGGCTTGCCTAGCATTTAACATTGGCTGATCAAACAAGTATTTCAGCCCACAATGGTCTGTCCTTAACTCAAATTTTCTTCCCATTAAGTAATGCCTCCACATCTTTAAAGCATGTACTATGGCTGCAAGCTCTATATCATGAGTAGCGTAGTTCTTCTCATGCTCCTTCAACTTTCTTGACTCATAGCATATCACGTGGTTGTCTTGCATAAGAACTCCTCCAAGTCCTTGATTGCATGCATCGGTACACACCACAAAGTCTTTTTCCGGGTCTGCAATCTTCAAAATAGGTGCACTTGTAAGAAGATTCTTCAACCGCTGAAAACTTTCCTCACATCTTGGTGACCATTCAAACTTTATCCCCTTCTTTTGCAAAGAAGTGATCGGGTTTGCAACCCTAGAGAATCCTTCGATAAACCTCCTGTAGTAACCAGCAAGGCCCATAAAAGATCTCACATCAGTCACATTCCTTGGAGTTGGCCAATTCATAATGGCTTCAATCTTCTCAGGGTCTACAGATATTCCTTCGTCGGAGATGATGTGACCCAAATAATGAATTCTATCTTTATAAAAGTCACATTTACTCAACTTTGCATACAGTTTATGCTCCCTTAGTAATTGCATTGTCATTCTCAAATGTTCTTCATGCTCTTCCTCATTCTTAGAATAGATGAGAATGTCGTCTAGGAATACAAGAACAAACTTGTCCAAATATTTGCTAAAAACATTATTCATGAGACACATGAACGTAGCTGGTGCATTTGTGAGACCGAATGGTACCACTACAAACTCATAGTGGCCATACCTTGTTCTAAAAGCTGTCTTATGAATATCTTCTTCTTTGATTCTTACATGATGGTATCCAGACCTCAAGTCAATCTTTGAAAATACCTTTGTTCCTCTCATTTGGTCGAAAAGGTCATCAATTCGTGGCAATGGGTATTTGTTCTTCACAGTGACTTTGTTCAACTGCCTGTAGTCGATACATAACCTGAGTGTTCCATCTTTCTTTTTCACAAATAGAACAGGTGCTCCCCACGGGGACACACTTGGCCTAATATATTTCTTTTCCAGCAACTCTTGCAATTGCATTTTCAACTCTAGCAATTCCGGTGTACTCATCCTGTACGGTGTCTTAGACACTGGTGCCGCTCCTGGTACAAGTTCAATTGTAAAGTCAATGTCTCTCTTTGGAGGGAGTCCTGGAATCTCATCAGGAAAAACATCCCTGAATTCTTGTAATACATGATAGTCCTCCAATCTAAGAGTTTCACTCTCTGCTGCCTCTAAAACATGAGCTGCATACAGTTGACATCCCTTCCTACAGAACTTCTTTAGTTGCATGGCTGAAACCTGTCTAACAGAAGTCACCTTTGGAATGCCTTTTACAACCCTCGGGTTTCCTTCTTCGTCCATGCATTCAAATGTCTTATTGTAGCAGTCAAGTTTAACCCTGTGTGCTTCTAACCAATCCATTCCAATGAGAATATCATAGGAACCAAGTGGCAAAATATTCAGATCTGCATAAGTGAATAGCCCATCCATCTCTAATGGACATTTCTCTACTATTTCACTAACTTTTCTCTTGGTTCCAGTGGCTAGTTGAACTAACCATGATTTACTATGCTTTAATTTCGTGAAAGCACAAACCTCAACAATTCTAGGAGTAACATAACTGTGAGTAGATCCAGGATCAATCAAAATAGAAACAGATTGCTTAGCAATCTTACCTTCAACTTCAACCACGGTTGATTGATGATCTGCCTGGCGGTCTTCTACTGCTGCATAGATTCTAGGGATTGCTCTCGCCACTTGACCCACAGTTCCAGCTCCTTGGATGTTGTGAACTTGATTTGCATTCCCATTCCTATGTGGACAGTTCCTAAGCATGTGGTCTCCTCCACAACCCCAACATTGAAGTGGTTCTCTTGGCTCCTTTGGATCTCTTGGCTTGTCTCCCATCATCCTAGTTGGCTTAGTCACCACCTGTGATGGTTGCCTTTGCTGATTCCTGAATTGAGGAGGCTTGAACCCCTTCTTCCTTTGATCAAACTTTTCGTTTTTCTTATCCTTCCATGCCTTATGGAATTCCGGTTTGCTCCTGTTTTGATCAAAGCAGTACTTGGCCTTTCTTATGGCCTCCTCTAGAGTTCGAGGTTCATCAAACTCAATTCTGTCTTTATATGACTGGGGCAGTCCACTTAGGAAACGTTGAATTTTTACCTTATCATCTCGAATATACTTGACATACCTCAGCAACTCCAAGAACTTGTTTGCATATTCTTCCATGGTCGATTGTCCCAATCTCAGCTCATGGAACTCTTTGATCTTATCATCATAGTACCTATCAGAGAGGTACTTCTGCTTGAAGTATTTCTTGAACTATTTCCACACGATCTTCCGTTCATTGATCCTCTTCACTTGCCTGGTGTGTTCCCACCATATAGATGCTCTTCCATTCAAGTTGAAGATGGCTACCCTTGCCTTCATATTCCCGGAGTAGTCCTGGACTTGGAAATACTTTCTCATCCCAAGAAGCCAAGCTTCAGCTTCTTGACCAGACTTCACTTCTCCATCAAATGTAGGAGGTTTTGCCTTCTTAAATTCCCCATGTGAATTGTTCTTGTGGTGCTTCTTCCTCTTACTCATGTGAGATGAAGAGCTTGAACCCTCAATGGATTCTTCCGAATTAGATGATTCATTAGAAGAGATTTCTGGAGTATATGTCCTGTCGGTAGAAACTTCTCTTGGGCTACTGGCCCTCTTGCGGGAATTCCTTCTAGAGCTACTCCCACCCCTTTCTGGATTTGATATCTGATGCCCAGAGTTTATCTGCCTTTGGATGTCTGTTAAACTCTGCAGCATGGCTGCATTCAGCTGATTTTGTTCTTCCTGAGCTTTAATCATCCTTTCATTATCTTCCCTACAGCTTTGCAATTCCACCCTTAGGCTTCTCATGGTGGCCGCAACATCTGGAGGGGTCTCTTGATTTCTTCTCCCATTAGATTCTGTTTCAACATTCTCAACCTGTATGTTTTCCCCCATGGCATCTGTCTCAGGTTCATAGGGATCCTGTGCATCATTCATGATGTTCATTTTCTTGGCCCAACCAAGATCCAAAATTTTTCCACTGTATTAACTAGAGTGTTACCCTGCTGTAACTGTGGCTCTCTAAAATGTGTTCATCAACACAATTGTTAGCTGCATTACATTCTTAGAATTCATAATTACTTCATGCATGTGGGAAAAATTCCATACTTGACAATTCGTCAAATCACAACAACGAAAAATATGAGGGGAAAAAGAAAAATGGGGTCAAGGGGGCTTGCCCCCTTGTGGCTGGGCGGGTCGAGGGCAGCGCCCTCGTTTTTTTTTTTTTTTTTTTTTTTTTACGAAACACGCCGAATAAGGCGGTTTGCGAAATCCTGCCGCAACGGGCAGTTCGCTGAATCCTGCCGCGATGGCGGTTCACAGATTGCTCCCGCAACTGCGGGGCGGTTCACGGTATGCTCCCGCAACTGCGGGGCGGCAGGCTGAAAGCTTCCGCAATTGCGGTTCCCGGCTCGCCTCCGTTGCGGGGCGCTTCACTATAGGATTCCGCAACTGCGAGCCGGTTGGCTGAAGCCCTCCGCAATTGCGGGGCGTTTGGCGGAACCCTTCCGCAATTGCGGGGCGGTTCGGCAACGGCTTCCACGCGACGCGGTTCGGCGACGGCTTCCGCAATTGCGGAGCAGTTCGCCGAACGCTTCCGCAATTGCGGAGCAGTTCGCCGAACGCTTCCGAAATTGCGGAGCCATTCGGCGAAGGCTTCCGCAGCTTCGGGGCCGTTTGCGGAATGCTTCCGGGGGTTTCGGGCGGTTCTTGCGAAAATATTTTGCGGAAAGACTTGCGAAATGCTTCCGCAATTGCGGAACGATTCGCCGAAGTCTTCCGCAGTTGCGGAACGATTCGGCGAAGTCTTCCGCAATTGCGGAACGATTCGCCGAAGTCTTCCGCAACTTCGGAACGGCTCGCCGAACCCTTCTGCGATTTCGGAAGAGAATTCCTTCCGCAAATTTCGGAAGAGAAATCCTTCCGCAATTTCGGAAGAGAATTCCTTCCGAAAAACTTCCCTTCGCAAATTTTCGGAAAAATTCTCGGAACGCTTCCGAAATTTCGGAACAATTCGCCGAATGCTTCCGCAGTTGCGAAAGGCATTCGGGAATTCCTTCCGAAACAGTCTTAAACCACAAATTTTCAAAAACGGACTTAAATCAAAATTTTCAAAAACAGACTTAGGAAAATTCAAAATCTTCCCTTGTAATTGCTATCAGATTTGGCCCATAGAGGCCCAATGCTGCAACGCAGCTCTGATACCATTCTGTCACGTCCCCTCCCATTCTACCAGCTAGATGGAGAGGATCGTGAGGTTAAACTGGGCATCCAGCCCCATACATTATAAGCTAGCATTCAAACAATCATTCAAATTTTTAAATAGAGATATGAAGATGCATAATTATCAGAAATCACAGCGGAATTTATTTATGAATTACACAATCTTCACACATTCATAATCTTCATCAAATGATAATTGCCAATTTAACACACAGGAGTATACTTATCTTATACAGAAGTAGTCCCACGCAACTGGCTATGCAACTGCAACGTTCCACCCAACCGTAGGCCAGTGTGCTCCTCAATCTCTCAGCACCACTGCCACCCCCGAGCTGGGCATGATCTCTACAAGGAACCAGGGAACAACAGACTCACACATAGCCAAGCATACACCAAAATGAGCCAAGCCAATCTACAATTGGGTTTATCAGGCTGCTAGGAGATGGAAAGGAAGAGTTGCTAAGCTAGTGAGCTCCAGCACAGAGCCAGGGATAACCTTGCAAGATCTATCTAGCTTGGCACCCACAATACCTACACACCCAGCACAAGGAAGTATTATTTTCTCTGCTATACAGTCCCTCAAGCCATACCTTCCCTATCTAGTGCTCTCAGGGTATGCATAGAAGAGTAACCAAAGCCCTCTTGATCTTCTTGAGAGGTTGTCTCCCCCACTAGGTTTATCAAGCTACTTCTGTCCACTACCACTCCAAAACTTCAATTCACAGGTTCAAACCAAAAATGAGGATGCACACCACAGCAGAACACAATCATGGGGCAGGATAAAACGTTTTTACAGGTAGATGCATGAGATGGGGTTTCAGCTAGCTCAATAAAACGTGGGAACCCACAAAAACGAAAATGGGAAGTTGGGGAACAACCCAGGAAGCCAAATCCGTTTTTTTGTAAAACGTCCAGGGTCAATTCGGGCAAAAACGACCTCCCTCCTAGTCCCCAATTCGTGACCTTCCTCTCCCAACTGTTATACCAGGCAAAAACGACTTCCGGGCATGGAGAAAATGCAGGATTTGGATAAAAACGTGAAGGGAAAGACCCAGCTAGCTCCAACTGCGTGAATGAATGAAGACTGCCTCTTCCCCATGGCTTTGGGCACCATTTCGTGGGTGTTTTCTTGCCCCACAAGCAAAAACACGAATTTCCAGGTTGATGGCTTGCCCATGCACGAAAATGGCTTGCCCATACTTCTTCATTTCCAAGGCATTAACTGCCTTAACCAATTTCTTGGGAGAATTAAATGATTGGGTGCATGAGACAAAATGGGTAGTTGGTGGTTTATGGGTTTCCCCATTGACACATGGATTAATACCATTGGATCAAGGGTTTGAATAATTTCCCTCCCTATTCCTTGTAGAAACATGCCCCATCTCTTTTGTTGCATTGCATAGCCGGTTGTGGGTTTTTCATTAAAAATTTGTAATTACATGATGTCTTATATACATTGTGCCCATCTCGCACAAGAACCATAGGCATCTATTTTAATTGCCGATACATGAAACGCTAAATCAATGGTGGGGCCTTGGCCTTGAGCTCCTCACCATGATTAAATTACAATATTTACATCATTTACAAAGGGGGTCAAAATGGGGACGTGACAGGTACCCATAAAGTGCCATAAATGGAGACATTTTTTATGATGTATGGAAGGAAGTATTGTACCACCATTCTGCCAAAGACAACCATTTCACCCACTGTGTGTTTATCAGATGCAAAGCAATGAAGATAGCCTTCCAAACACTTGTTCACGATCTCAGTTTTCCCATCAAATTGAGGGTGATAAGATGAATTGTGAGCCAACTGAGTACCCAAATAGGAAAATAATTTAGTCCAAAATTTACCAATGAAAATTGACTCTCTATCACTTACAATAATCTTCACATTTCCATGTAACTTCTGAACAGTTTCCATAAAGGTTGCAGCTACTGTGCTTACATTAAAAGGGTGAGCGAGTGCACAAAAGTGTGCATACTTAGTGAGTCTATCAACAACCACCATAGTGACATTCTTTCCTTCTGACTTGGGTAGACCTGTGTTAAAATCCATGGAGACTTCTTCCCAGCACTGACAAGGTATGTCTAACGGTTGTAGAAGTCCTAGGGTCTTAACTATTTCACCCTTATTCTGTTGGCAAACCAAGCATTTAGCCACTGACCTTTGAACATCTGATTTAAGACCTTCCCAGAAAATTTCCTTCTTGTCCCTATGGTAAGTTTCCAGGAATCCTGAGTGCCCACCTATAGGAGAGGCATGTAATTCAGAAAGAATCTTATGCTTGAGTTGGGAGTTTTTGCATAAATATAAGCAATCCTTATACCATAGTGAATCATTTTTCCACAAAAAAGTATCCGATACACTGGGATCATTCTGTAGCTTTTGAATGAGTGTCCACACAGATAGGTCTTTTTTCCATTCTTCCCTTGCTGCTACTATCCAATCTGGTTATAGAATGGAAATGGAACAAAGTAATGCCCCAACATCTTCATATTTTCTAGAGAGTGCATCTGCCACCACATTATGTTTCCCTTTTCTATAGATGATTTCAAATTCATATCCCAACACCTTGGTTACGCACTTTTGCTGCTCTTCTGAAGATATTCTATGTTCCAAGAAGTATTTAAGACTATCATGATCTGTTTTGACCTTGAAGTGCCTACCTATTAGATAAGGACGCCATTTCTTAAGAGCATGTAGTATTGCCAACATTTCCTTCTCATAAATGGGATTTTGTAAGTTCTTTCCCTTGATTGAATGACTTGTGAAAGAAAGTGGGTGTCTTTCTTGCATTAGAACAACGCCAATAACATTTCCTGAAGCATCACATTCCACAATAAAGGTTTTTGTGAAGTCTGGTGCGGTCAATACCAGAACTGTGCACATTGCCTGTTTAAGTTGTTCAAAAGCTAGAGTTGCCTCTGGACTCCAAGAAAATGAATATTTCTTCAATAATGTTGTTATATGTGCTTCTATTCTTCCATAATTTCGAACAAAATTGCGGTAGTACCCATTCAGACCTAAGAATCCTCGAAGATTCTTCAGGTTTTTGGGAATCGGCTAGTCTATCACGGATTTAATTTTATTAGGGTCTACCTTGACACCTTCATGAGATATAATATTACCCAAATACTCTACCTCCTTCACCCCAAAGAAACATTTGGAAGGTTTTGCATATATTTGTTGCTCCTGTAGTAGTTTGTAATGTCCCTTTTTAGAAATTTATTAAAATGGTGAAATTTTCAACTTTTTCCAGTAGTTCGACCTTTGACTAGTATTGGTCTCTTGGTATCCAAATGACTCCAAATGCTCCCAAATTGTTACAAAAGGTGTATGGATGATATTAAGGCATTATTATAAGGTTCAGGGATGCTTTATATTCTTCAAGAGGATTCTGCAACTCACCTTTAAGTTATGGCCAAAGTAGGGAGTTTGACTAGCAATTTCTCTTTTACTAGTATTGGTCTCTTGGTCTCCAAATGACTCCAAATGCTTGTATAATGGGTCTGAAAGTATTTGAGAGGTATTAATACATAGAAAATAGGATGATGGATTATTAAAAACCCTTAAAACACTTATTCAACATTCATTTACAATCTGGACAAAGTTGGGGAGATTACTACTAATTTCGAGCTTCAAATCCCCCAAGGGTAGTGGACAAAGATGGCTTCCAAAATGCTGTTAAACCCTTCCAAATTTCTGAACAGATGTATGGTAATGATAAGTGGATTTAATTAGATACCTGCTGTATCCTTAATTAGTTCTTATGGCCTTTTGCAACTCCTTAAAATTATATGTTTATATGCAAGATTTTACATAGGGGGAAAAGCTAGTTATTTTCACCATGACTTATGAAATTCGAATTTAAGGTTCCAAAGGCTTATGCGATGTTAATGAAACTTTTTAATAAATTTAATAACACTCCATACACCAACAAAATCACATAGAATAACTGATATAACTCGAAATAGTGTCTCTTCAAACTCCAACAACAAGATCTAGGGTAAATGACATCATTTATGCATTGTTTGGTATTTTTACATAACTCCACTTAGTATTTCGACCTAAGAGTCTCATGAACAGTAAAAACAGAGTATATATATCACATTACAAATATATGGGTCCTCAATATATAACCCAAATAGTTCATCACCTCAACAAGTGTGCCTCTCCTCAAGGAGCAAGAATATGCCAAGAAATAGAATAATGGTTGTAGAAGCAAGCTGAAAGAGATGTGACCATGAGATGACCTGTAGCTTCAACCTGTAACAAAATAATCCATTAAATATCCAAATTAAATTTATGAATGTCCTTTCCAATTACCAACTAGGATGGGAATCTTTCACCCTCGAAATTGGTGCTAAGGCAAGTAGAGTAGCACTCCACTAGCTCTCCTCTCCCAAATGCAAAATGCAAATTCTAAAATGATCAAAAGCTACCATCCTTCTTTGTTATTGTCTTTTATAAATATCTAAGGTCCTCCATGGGTCGAATTCCTCCCAAGATATTCATGCCAACTCAAGTTGGGAAGAGATTCCCAAGTATGTCACTTGTCCTTCCAATTCTAGCCCTCTCCTTCTCCAAATTCGAATTGGTGTCTCTTTGGATGCCCTAACTCACTTGAGCGCCATATTGGAGGATATTTTTAGCCCTGACATGTCATATATGTCAGATGTTATCCTTCAAGTCTTATTTTTGTTGTAGGTGTCACAGCATCTTCATCATTGTTATCATAGAGCTAGGGAATCTAGACCAAGTGTCTCACTAGCTCCAAAATGCCTCTTCCTCTTCCATGGGAGTTACTCTTCCAGTCCAATTCGACCTTAATTGATTCATTCCAAGTATATTGACTTTCCAACTCATTCCAATAACCTTGGGATTCTTATGGATTCGAAATGACAAGAGGAGGATGCCATGTGGCATAGAAAATCTAGCTTGTGTGGGTCCCACATCCTCCATGTGTCTTCATGATCAATTGCCACTTTTATTTTCCCTTGTATTTATTTATTTATCTCCTTTATTAAATATTTATTCCATTCTAATGTTCAAACATCATTTATTGTCCCCCTTATTTCAAATCCCAAAGCTTCCACCCCCCAACCTAGGGAACTAGTAATTTTCCTCCATGGCAATTCATTTGGATGGGTATATTACAACTTTGAATTGGGGATTTCTCTTAATGTGACCCACATTGTCCTTTTGGATCTAATTTCACATTATTACTAACTTGGACTTCATTCTTGCCATTTATTTGGCCCCTTGCATCCATTTGACAAACTATCATGAGTATGGCCAAAGGGCTTAGGCCATTGTGACCCAATGCCAAATTTTGGGACATGACAAATCCTCCCTTCCCAATATTGCTTATACTCAAGCAATTTCAATATATGTATGTGGAAGATCCTTCTTTCTTTCCAAAATTTTGCTTCCCAAAACTTCTCTTCTGGAACCTTGAGTAGAGCCACCCATGCACTACAATTGTGTGTTTCCAAAAGCAAGGAGATGTGGATTTTATTTTTCATTTTGATATCCCTATAACATCAACACTAAACACCAAAATGTTAATTAAATACATCAAAACCATGTTTGCACAACTACTCTTTACCTCTTTCATATTTTGTAAACCCCTTATGATACCATTGTAATTCTTGAAGTTGCCACTGAGTTGCCCAACTTTCAGTCTTCGAGATCCCATGAATATTTTAGGGAGGAACCACCATGCTTGTTGCTGCACTACTTTGATTAAAATCACTTTATTAAGTGGGGAATCCATCCCCCATACTACTTGTTTCCCCCAAAAATTGAAACCAATGAGACTAAGAATTATCCCAGGGTCCCATTGCTTATATTGCACTCCAACAATTAGGAGTGCTCTCCAACCCATACCATTAGGAAAGAGAACTCCTGGATCCCATTTTATTGTATGCATTCTTACAAACATCATGAGTACAAAATATATATCATCAAAGTACATAACAACATAATAAATATGTACATCAAGGAGGTGCCTCATCAAAGAATCATGAAAGTGCTTATACCTCCAAGTAAGTAGACCACCATTTGCCAAGTGCATACAAGCTTCAAGTGACCAATCAAATCTGATACAATGACATAGGTGAGGATCCCATGTCCTATAATGCTGCTCCAAAAGGATGTAAGATGCATCATAACAATTATCCATGTGTTCTTTCATCCAAGAAGTGAATGAAGAACCTCCACTAAAATCTGAACCAAGTAGGGAACAAAGAAAACAATGAGTCTTCAAGGGGCTCACATAAGTAGAATTTGTGCATATATGAACATGTGTATCATCAATAAATAACAAAGGATGTTGCTTCCAATAATAATTTTCTCCAATCATATATCTCTTCACCCAAGTAGTGGATGAATTTCTTCCAATATCAATTGAACTAAGAAAAGAGCAAGGAAAATCACGAGTCTGCAAGTGACTCAAGTGAACATCATAAGTGCATCCATGTGGATGTGTCTCACCATAAGGTAACAAGGGATGTTGTTGCAAATGTAAATAAGACATGGCTCTAATAATGTAATCATGTAAATGAGAGATAGGAGTTTCATGCTCCTCATGTGGCACCATAAAAAATAAACCTTTCACCCATACTTCATTAGGATGAATGCTGCAAAATATGGAAGTGTAGGATGTAGGAGAATGAACCAACTCACCCAAATGATCAGAAAGTGCAGAAGTGTCCTAATGTGAATGCTCCATAATGGTAGGATCATGCACCTCCCTCAAAAGTGCAAAACTTTCCTCATAGGTTGGTTCCAAGGTAGTGGAATAATACACTTCTTCAAAAATTGTGTCACCATTTCCAAGAAGAAACTCAAGTTCCTCTTCCACCACATCAAGTGCTTGGATATCATCAAGCTCATCTTCAAACACATCAAGCACATGAAAATTTTCATGTTTCTCATGATCTACCATGTCATGAGAATCCTCCATGCAATCTACCATATGAAAATTTGAAACATAGGAGGAAGAACAAGTATATTGCAACCTTTAAAGAAGTTGCTCATTTTGAATTTTGAGTTTAAGAATATCCTCATTATTCTTCAAGTATGCATCATGTAATAATTCATTAAACTCAACCAAATTGTTTCTATCAAAAGGAAAAGACATGAAATTACCTTTGATTTTGCACATTGCTCTTTGGATCTTCTTTTTATTCATATTCAAGGACACTTCAAGAAAACGAGGCTCTTGCAAATGAACCTCATCATCTTCTTCCTTCTTGCTTGGACCAACTTCATGATGCTCAAGTGGTGATGGGGAAGTTGGTCTTGGTTCTTCTTCAACTGCAACAAGGTCTTCATTCTCATGCTTAATGGAACTTTGGCTTGCAACAACACTTTCAAAAGTGATCTCTATGTGACCAACATAGAGGTGTGAGAACCCATCCATAGGTACCCCTTCATAGTTCAAGCATTCATCAGTAGATGCTCTTTGTTTCATTTCCAAGGTAGAATGTGTCTGGAAATTATTTCAATACTTTCAATAGAACCTTCTTCATGCTCATGTGATTTCTCTTCATCTTTTTCAGAGTCACTTGGGAGTGACTTTCGATCCTCTTCATGTACTGCTTCTTCTACTTCATCTATTTCAAAACTAGGTGGTTCATGGGTCTCCTCCTTTTTCTCCTTCAAGCAAGCTGATGCATTTTTCCCTTTGTTTTCCTTAAGATCAATATATTTGGAATCTCTTTTTGAATAAATCCCAAAAACTCTCATCAATTAGGACATACATGCCTTCCCTGAAGCTTCAGATATTTCATTGATCTTTTCACTCACACATATATGATTTTCTCTCCAAGGTCTTTTACAAGAATGGCATAAAACTTTCTTCACTAACTCCATATCTTTTGGAGTATTAATATTTACTTTGGAATCAAGAAATTTAGGTGTAGTAGGCCTTGGTGTTCTCCGAAATTCATTTACTCTATTATGGGGTCTTGTGCTTGAGAAAATATGCTCACCCATTGGCTTATTTTCCTCATAATGAGAACTATTGTTGCCTCCTATTACTCCTTTGCTCCCAAGTTGGCTAGACAAAAATTTGAATTATTTCATCATCTACTTGGTCGTGTATTCAAATATTTTTTTCATGAGTTTCCTAAACTTCTCACCATCATCTGAGGTTCCCTTTTCATCCCTAGTCATAGTTTCCTCAAAACAATGCTCTTCTTTTCCTACTTTTTCCTCTTCAACAAAAGAACTTTTGATTTCAATATATAATGGTGGTCCCTGACTTATTGTCCTCACTAATATCAGACCACATCAGGTTCCAAGATAATGCTCTGATACCACTATAATGTCCCTTTTTTATTTTTATTAAAATGGTGAATTTTCAACTTTTTCCACTAGTTCGACCTTTGACTAGTATTGGTCTCTTGGTCTCCAAATGACTCCAAATGTTCCCAAATTGTTACAGAAGGTGTATGGATGATATTAGGAAATAATTATGAGGTTCAGGGATGCTTTAGATTCTTCAAGAGGATTCTAAAACTCTCCTTTAAGTTATGGCCAAAGTAGGGAGTTTGACTAGCAATTTCTCTTTGACTAGTATTGGTCTCTTGGTCTCCAAATGACTCCAAATGCTTGTATAATGGGTCTGAAGGTATTTGCGAGGTATTAAGACATATAAAATAGGTTTTTGGATTCTTAAAAACCCTTAAAACACTTTTGCAACATTCATTTACAATCTGGACAAAGTAGGGAAGATTACTAGTAATTTCGAGCTTCAAATCCCCCAAGGGTAGTGGACAAAGATGGCTTCCCAAATGTTGTTAAAACCTTCCAAATTTCTTAACAGAGGTATGGTGCTGATAAGTGGATTTAATTATCTCCCAAATGTATCCTTAATTAGTTCTTATGGCCTTCTTCAACTCCTTAAAATCATATGTTTATATGCAAGATTTCACATAGGGGGAAAAGCTAGTTATTTTCACCATGACTTGTGAAATTCGAATTTTAGGTGCCAAGGGCTTATGCTCTGTTAATGAAAATTCTTCATAACTTTAATAACACTCCATGCATAATCAAAATCACATATAATAACTGATATAACTCGAAATAGTGTCTCTTCAAACTCCAACAACAAGATCTAGGGGAAATGACATCATTTATGCATTGTTTGGTATTTTTACATAAATCCACTTAGTATTTCAACCTAAGAGTCTCATGAGTAGTAAAAAAAGAGTATATATATTATATTACAAATATATGGGGACTAAATAGATAATCCAAATAGTTCATCACCTCAACAAGTGTGCCTCTCCTCAAAGAGCAAGAACATGCCAAGAAATAGAAGAATAGTTGTAGAAGCAAG
Source organism: Larix kaempferi (assembly GCA_027924585.1). NCBI lineage: Eukaryota > Viridiplantae > Streptophyta > Pinopsida > Pinales > Pinaceae > Larix > Larix kaempferi. The sequence goes on from BSBM01001751.1 coordinate 494,611, forward strand.
CTGAAAGAGATGTGACCATGAGATTCCCTGTAGCTTCAACATATAAAAAAATACTCCATTAAAGCTCCAAATGAAAGGTCTGAATGGCCTTTCCAATTACCAAATAGGATAGGAATCTTTCACCCTCGAAATTGGTGCTAAGGCAAGTAGAGTAGCACTCCACTAGCTCTCCTCTCCCAAATGCAAAATGAAAATTCTAAAATGATCAAAAGCCACCATCCTTATTTTTTATTGTCCTTTATAAACTTCTAAGGTCCTCCATGGGTCGAATTCCTCTCAATATCTTCATGCCAACTCAAGTTGGGAAGAGATTCCCAAGTATGCCACTTGTCCTTCCAATTCTAGCCCTCTCCTTCTCCAAATTCGAATTGGTGTCTCTTTGGATGCCCTAACTCACTTGAGTGCCATCTTGGAGGCTATTTTTAGCCCTGACATGTCATATATGTCATATGTCAGCCTTCATGTTTGATTTGTTTCATATGTGTCATAGCATCTTCATCACTGTTGTCATAGAGCTAGGGAATCTAGTCCAAGTGTCTCACTAGCTCCAAAATGCCTCTTCCTCTTCCATGGGAGTTACTCTTCCACTCCAATTCGAACTTAATTGATTCATGCCAATTATATTGAACTTCCAACTCATCCCAATAATCTTGGGATTCTTATGGATTCGAAATGACAAGAGGAGGATGCCATGTGGCATAGAAAATCTAGCTTGTGTGGGTCCCACATCCTCCATGTGTCTTCATGATCAATTTTCACTTTGATTTTTCCTTGTATTTATTTATTTAGATACTTTATTAAATATTTATTCCATTCTAATTTTCAAACATCATTTATTATCCCCCTTATTTCAAATCCCAAAGCTTCTACCCCCCAACCTAGGGAACTAGTAATTTTCCTCCATGGCAGTTCATTTGGATGGGTATATTACAACTTTGAATTGGGGATTTCTCTTAATGTGACCCACCTTGTCCATTTGGATATAATTTCACATTATTACTAACTTGGACTTCATTCTTGGCATTTATTTGACCCTTAGCATCCATTTGACAAACTATCATGAGTATGGCCAAGGGGCTTAGGCCATTGTGACCCAATGCAAAATTTTGGGACATGACATAGTTGTATTACCTTGTCAACATGTTGAACATGTTCTTCCCAAGAATTTATATAGATTAATATATCATCAAAGAATACTAGCACAAATTTTCTAAGAAAAGGATTGAAAATGGAATTCATCAAACCCTGAAATGTGGAAGGTGCATTCGTGAGACCAAATGGCATGACTAGAAATTCATAATGACCTTCATGAGTTTTGAATGTTTTTTTTGGCATGTCTTCATCTTTCATTCTAATTTGATGATACCCAGAATGAAGATCCAACTTTGTGAATACAATTTTTCCATATAATTCATCTAGCAATTCATCAATTAGAGGAATTGGAAACTTATCTTTAATGGTGATCTTGTTGAGCTCTCTATAATCTGGATACATACACCATGATCCATCCAGCTTGTGTACCCTTACCACTGGTGCAGAGTAGGAACTTTGGCTAGGCCTAATTATGCCAGCCGCTATCATTTCTTCAACCATACGCTCAATTTCACTCTTCTGTCCATAAGGGTATCTGTAAGGTCGGATGTTAGGAGGAACACTTCTTGGGATTAAGTGAATAGCATGATCGAAATCTCAGACAGGTGGAAGACCCTTTGGAATATCTTCAAATACCTTGGAATGTGTATTAATGACCCTTTGGAGATCTGGGGAAATAGGAGGCTTATATGTTTGAACATCTAATGAGCATAATTGTGCAATTACACCTCGATGTCCCTTTTTCATCAATTTTGTCATACTATTAGAACTTATCACCTTGCTTGGTTTCCTTGTGATACCATGTAATTCATATTCCTTTCCTTCCCATAAACATTTCATGAAAAGCTTCTGAAAATTAGAAGCCACAGTTCCCAAATATTGTAACCATTGAACTCCTAGGACAACATCAGCACCATCCATTGGAATAACAATCATTGGACTATTCAATACATATTCTCCCATAGTAAGGTTTATATTATGGCATTTCCCTGAGCAGTTGATAGTTCCTCCATCTGCAATCATTACTTGAAACACTGGTGCTGGATATACAAAGCAATTGAGAGATTTTGCTAATTTATAGTGAATGCAATTATGAGTACTACCAAAATCAATCAACACTGTTACCTTTTTTCTTTTTGATAAATCCTTCTATCTTTAGAGTTTGAGGAGTGTTAATTCCAACCAATGCATGACATGATATGGTGGGAGTAATCTCTTATGAATTAGTATCTTCTATTTCTTCCTCTGGAGATGGTTCTTGTTCTTTTGGTTCTTCCTCTTCACATTCTATGTAAAATAATTTATTCTCACCACACTTATGTCCCTTACTATACTTTCTATAACAATTAAAACATAGGCCTTTTGCTCTTCTTTCCGCTATTTTTTGAGGTGGATTAGAAGAAGTAACAATATTCTCTCGGTATGTGTTGAACGTGCTCTTTCTAGTAGCCATCGTCATATTTTTACTTTCAACCTTCCTTGCCATCATGAAGGCCTTCTCCAAGGATGGTGGTTCAAAGAGACGCACCTCATGTTGAATGTTATCCTTCAAGGTGACAATGAAGAGATCCAACAAATTATCTTCTGAAATATTCTTCACTCTAAGACTTAGCTTCTGAAACTGTTTGATGTGCTCTGCAACTGGACCTTTTTGCTTGAGACTTATTAACTGGCTAAAGAAGGTATTGCTATTAATAACGCCATAATGTGCAATCAATTCTTCGATGAATATAGACCAAGATATAATAGAGTCCTTTTTACGGTCACAAAGCCACTGATACCATACAAATTGATCAAGCTCTAAATATAATGATGCAATAGTTACCTTTTTCAAGGTTGGAACCTGGTGTAGATCAAAGAATAGCTCCATTTGGAATATCCATGTTATTGGATCATTGCCATCAAACTTTCTCATGTCAATCTTGGGAATTTAGGTACCCCTTGGTGACCACCCCTGATGACTTCCATTACCAAAATGATTTCCTCTTGGAATATTATTATTCATGGAAGGTTTCTCAACATGAGAATTATCTTTATCCTCCATAGTATCCTAGAACACCGCATCACCTATAGGAAGAGTATCCCTTGAATTTTGAATGAGATTAGCAATAATGTTCAAATTCTCCTATAAATTGAGTAAATCAGTTGTCCTCACTGAACCCTTCATATTTTCCTCCATTTTATTCAACTTCTCCTCTAAATTATCAAAATCCACTTTTTTCACAAACCCTTTAATCATATCTTCCAACCGAGACACTCGAAGAGATAGATCTTCATTTTCATCATATGTCGAGGATGGATCCTCAAGTGGTTTGGTTGGAGTGTGAGACCTTATACTTCCTTTTGGTGTCATTTTGAAAAATATAAATGGATATCAAACCTTATGTGTCCCCACAAATAGATCCTTCTAATCAAAATTAAAAATGGTGTACCTTTTCAAACCCTGATTGGAAGATTGTTTTAGAGTCAACTTGCAACTGAGATAAAATTCAACTTTCGGCTCCTCTGGGTCTGAAAATTTGCCCTGTTGTAGTATTATGTGTCCTCTTTCTGATGCCGCAGGTCTGATCTAATTCTGATATTCCAATAGAAAGATATTGTGAATCTCCCAACACTTCTTATTTTGGGTCCTTTCAGAATAGCTAACTTGTACGGACTTCCACGTGTCCAATATTTTGGATCTGAGTCTAAAAATTCTACCACAGATACTTTGGTCTGTCCAAATTTTGATGCAACTGGTCTCACTCAATTTGGACCATGCATTCCCCAGATATGGCCTTTTCCCCTAGAACACATGTTTTAGACTAGTTTCTGGACTAGTAAAAAACCCTAGGTTCTGAGGCCAATATATCCGAACCTATGAAGTCTTGGGACCTGAATTTCAGACCATAGATAACTTTAGCATATGACCACTTGGAATGATAGTGGATCAAAATGATCACATCATTAGAAAAATATCCTTAGTATATTTGATATGATAGATAAATTAAAGTTGGCACATGTGGAGCATGCAGATAATACAAGAGATAAAGATAAGATGTGATAAGATAAGAGGGAACTATATTTCCTCACTTCATTAAAGATAAAGACTTCAGTTAAATAAGGGAGAACTCGAAGTGTTAAAATTTAGTGATGTTAACAAGAAATACTCCAGTTAATTAAAGGAGAATTCGAATTGTTCACTTCAGTGATGTTATCAAGAAGGACTTCAATTAAATGAGTTAACTAATTGTTAATAAAGAAGATATAGTTAACTAAAGTGTTTTGCATGTGAACACTTAATTTAAACTAAAAGACAACACTTAAGTTGAACTAAAATACATCACTTAAGTTACGACACTTGCATGAAGATACTTGAGTTAGCCACCTAACTAAGTGACCTAGCATTTAGATGAAGGGTGAGTTCATCCTGAAGTCAAAAGATAAAAATACAATCCAAAGCATGAGAAGTATGGTATATATATGTTATGTAGGATTGATGAATTCGATGTGAGAGTGAATTCTCTTCTCTCTTGAAGGAAATTCGCATTCATTGTGCATGTGACCAAATTCAACGAATTGGTTTTGTGCAGGATATTATTCTGAGTTCTATTCTTCCATATTCTCTCTTGCTCTGTGATTGCACCCGGGGTGCTTTGTATTTCTCTATGATAATGCAGCATGGGTGCTTGATGTAATATTCTCATTGAAAATACATTCTCTGCTATCTATCAATATTCTAGGGAATATTTTTTCTGGGATTTTCTCCCTCAAGTACTAGAGGGTTCCCTAGGGTAAATACTGTGTCTCATGTGAATGCTTATGCTTGTTGATTATTCATTTGATTTCAAGTACTACTATAATTTCGCATTAAGATAAAAAAAAATTAACACCTATGTCAGGGAAGAGATAAATTGCAGCACCCTTCTAGAAGATTTATGAACTACCTTGAGCATGTTTTTGTAGTCCTCCATGTCTCCCCCGAAATTTGCAAAAATCTCCCTCTAGGAAGACATGTTCGCTTCAACCTCTGTAGCTTCAGATAGACTGTCACTTTTAAATGTAACCTACTTATCCCAGTGCACAGAAGAAGCTTTTCCTTGATTCCCATGACAATATCCGTGAGAGAAGGGGGGGATTCTCTTGATCTAAAGAGAACTGCCGAAGTATTCAAGGATTTCAGGAGGCTCTTGCGCTTCGTTCTCAATCACAGACAATTCCTCTTAGGCTTTGGCATCAAATGCGATGGCATTATGGGTTGTTCTAGCCTCGAAATATACATCCATCCATTTTCCAATCCTATCACAATAACTTCCCTTCAGTTCATATGTGCGATCCTACAGGGAGGAGGGGAATGGATGAATATTTCCTTCAATGGCATTTAATTGATGAACACGCCTACACATTTTTTCTTAAATTGGATACGAATTTTTTGAATCACTTGCTTGGAGTCATCAAAAACATGAATCTTAGGGATGTTGTGTTGAGAGAGTATTTCCATACCTTGGTAAAGCATAAGCCATTATGCTTCATTGCTGGTTTTTATTCTTAAGCCCCAAGCATACGTATTCACAATTTTCCCTCCGGGGTGAAATAAGACTCCACCCGCTCCTGCTACCCCTCACATTTAAATTATTCTTATGATTGTGTATTCGTTGTATTATGAATGTTAACTTAACTTAGTTTAATTAGGTATGTATTTTAATCACTTCTGATTTGTAAATTGTCTTGGATATTCTTCTAGAATAGTTCGTCATAATGGATTTCACAACTTAATTCATCATGTTAACTTATTTCCATAAAATGCTAAATAAAATGGAATTGAAAGTAAAATAATTAGAACAAAATAATACATCCACACAAATAACACAAGATATACCCTGGGAAAACCCAACCTAAAGTGAGAACTATGCCTTCATTCTTTTCTTCTCCAATATGCAGTGCAAATACAAAGAAAGTGGTACTCTCTATGGAGTTATCTTTGACTCTGCGGCCATAATTCCTACAATAGGATCTCCTACTTCTTTTTTTATTCTCTAATATCGACTCTCATGTTGTTGCTCAACTATGGAAAAATACAATAACACCATAAGAATATAATCCCTTCTTTTCATAACGGCTTGGTATTTAACATAGCCCAAGAGTCGTCTAGGCTTAGTTCTAGGTTTTTTGCATGCCTCAACTCCCGATTAGGATTAGGTTTCTGGACCTTTTAGAATGTTCTTGAAATTCCACACATGACTAGCTCCGCATTTGTGAGAAATGAGAGCTGATGTGGTATCCACTTGGTACCATGGTGGTCAATTGAATAGGTCAACTTGCGGTAGGCATAACTTCCTCATACAAACTCTGATTGGGGTGATTCTTGTGATGTTTAAAGGTCTCATATTTTAGAATAACGTTAAGGGGTATAGTATAAACAATAAACTTTTGAACCCAAAAAACATCATTTAAACCCTCGAACACATCTCAGAAGGTTCTGGATCCCAAATTTGCAAAGTGAGACCTCACCTTAGAATAGGCCTTGCAAGCCAATTCATCCAATCTTTCCACCGAAAAAACACCAAAATAGATAACAAATTATATATTGATCCATTTCGGATCAACTTCACTATCAAAATTATATTGTAATTTTTTATTGAAAAGTTAAAATTTTATCTAACATAAATTGAAAAATCAAAATAATAAGGTTATAAACTAACATGTGGATAAAGTGAAAGACAAAATGATGGCTCTACTTAATAAGAATGTAAGATATCATATTTCTTTAGGATAAAGATATTAATGAAGATGGCTACATCATATTAGACATGACCATGTAGTAGTTGAGGCTTTTCCAAATGATGCTACATATATTAATGAAGATGACCACATCATATTAAACATGACCATGACCATGTAGTAGTTGAGGCTTTTCCTAATGATGTTACATATACTAATGAATATGACCGCATCATATTTGACATGACCATGTAGTAGTTGAGGTTTCTTCTAAGGGTGTTGTAGAATAAGGATTTTGATTAATAAAATGAAATAATCCTAAGAAAAGGAAACAAATTGTTTAAAAATAAAATTATACATAGTAAGACCTTCACGGAATTGGATGATTGTAACTTTACTATTTACAATATTGAGTTATATATTTGGATGATTATAACCTTATTATATTTTGAAATTGATTAATATTATGAAGAAATATCAAATATTTATGAAGAGACATTAATGGGATATATTTAGATGAGTATACTTTACTATATTTAGAATATTGAGGTATATAATATTGAATTAGATTTGGATGATATAATTTTATTATATTTATAATATTGAATTATATGAGAAATAGGAAGAGATTGATTAATATTTTGTAGAAATTCCAAATATTTATGAGGAAATATTAAATGGATAGATTATAAATTTATTATAAATTTACAATATTGAATTATGATAATGATGATGAAGATTAACGTTTCTTGAGACTTTTTTATTTATTAGATCTTAAGAAAAGAGAAAGAAATTACTTAAATTTTTGTAAAATTTGATTTTTATGATAAAAAAATTAAAAAAGAAGTATTTATAAAATCCCATGGTTTTGAGAAATTAGAAGATTATGAAGATTATAATTTTACTATATTAAATTATATAATAAATAGAAAAAATTAATTAATATTTTAAAGAAATTCCAAATATTTATGAAAATACATTAAATAAATTCAATAAAGATGTATTAACTAATTCTAAAATATACAATGTTAAGATTTGTGTTATATTGATTGTGGGACACTTTATTGTCACGTGGTATTTTGATTTAAATTCTTAGACTTTTCATGATCTTAAAGTTTTAATTTTTGATATTTCATAATCAAGTAGCAAAAACGTCTAATTGCAAGGGCATAAAGAGTAATAATGGCTTCACATATCTTCTCGTGGGAACAATTTGTATGCAACTTTTATGTCAATGTTTTTTTATTTTTTCTGAATCTAATATTGTTATTGTTCGTGTTTATGCATGTTTTCTTTATGTAAATAGTTTTTGTTTATTTTCTCTTAATACATTAAATTCTAAAATATAATATTCTTCACATATTTATGTAAATTGTTTTTTGGTTTATTTTGTTTTAATATATTAGATTTTAAAAGTTAATGTATAGTATATTAAATTATTTTAAATGTTAATTGAGTGTGGATTGGGTGGTTAAAAGGAATATTGTTGTTTTTTTCATTTAAGTTTAAATTTCGCTTTATAACACTTATTCTTTGGGAACCAATTTTAATTATAATAATTGTAATTATGATCATATCTTGATTCTTTACTACGATCATACCAATTCAAGGACTCTTAACTATTTTATTGTTTATCATTTACATGTGTGTCTCACTTCTATGTGGAAAATTCATACATGTTTGATTAAAGGAACGTAATGATTAAAAAATATTATGTTAATATGAATTTATTCTTTACTAAGATCATACCAATTCAAGGACTCTTAACTATTTTATTGTTTATCATTTACATGTGTGTCTCACTTCTATGTGGAAAATTCATACATGTTTGACTAATGGAACGTAATGATTAAAAAATATTATGTTAATATGAATTTATTATGTAGATGAAAAAATATTAAGATTATAACTCACTTTTCTATGATGTATATGTTATTCAATGCTCACAGTGTAATATTAAAGATTTTGATTCGTTTGTTAATGTAGATGTGTCAAGGTGTAATAATAAAGATTTTGAATTGGTTTGTTAATGTAGATTTGTATTAAGATATTAGGTATCTTTATTTTTGTGGATGGTGTTGTATGGTTGTGTGTGAGAAAAAAATAAACTAATCATAAGGTAATAAATTGTGGAGTAGTTTTTGCTTGGCATTTTAGAATAAGGGATTTTTATAATTTTAAATTTCTCATTTTTTTGTGTTATTTTATATTGGTTGTGAAGTTTGGTTTGTGACAACATATGGGTTTAAAATACTATGATCTTTATATCAAAATGAAAGGGTGTATATACATGTAATCACAATCCTACTAATATAATGGTTGATTGGTTGCAAAAAGAATGTGTGTGCTTGCTCAACATCCCCGGCCTTCTTTGTGGAATGTGTTATGTGGGTGTATGTGTGTGAATAGTAAACAATGGGCTATAGATATCATAATCAACATTTGGATATACCATGTTTGGCATCTTGTAATAGTTTATATGACCTAAAAATATCCTATTAAAGGAAATTGGGGAACAAAGTGTCTTGGAAGAAATGTATTCTATTGGCTAAAACTTGAATTACCATGTTTTCCTAGAAAAAAATAGAAACATGTTTGTTCAATTTTTTTTATTTAATCTTAGTCAATTAGGTGTAGCTTGAGTGGTTTTGAGGAAACTTGTTACCCTCTCCATTTGCGTTCAAATTGATGAGTTTTAATAAACCTATGTAAGAAAGACAATACCAAAACATAATCTAAAACAAAAGAATTAACAATGGATCGCACACACATTACATAGATATTTACTCCATTATATTATTTTTTTGTCTACAATACAATATTAGCATCCAAAACACTAATCAATTAACCTGGATTAGATTACAACCCAATTCTTTAATTTGAATTAGTTTGCCATGGCCCACAAAACCTTGGACCGAAAACAACTCAAAATGGACCAAAAAAAATTATTTCAAGGCCATTGCCCATGGACCTCCCTTGGTTTGGGAAACTACAAAGAATACAACACGTGCCCAACATTCTCTCACTTGTTGTATTCTTTGAAACAAGGGGTCAAAGGAGAAGCATTCATAAAATTAGCTGCTAAGAGTATCAATTCCCATTGATTCTCCACACCAAGAGAATTTTTTTGTACTAATAGAATTTGTTAAAAAATCTGCAACATTCTTCAAGGTATCAAATTTCTCCAACAATACTTTGTTTTACTCAACCAAGTCTCTAACAAAATGGTATTTAACTCAATATTCTTTGTCTTGGAATGATAAGCAAGGTTCTTTACCAAAACAAAAAAAATTGCACTTTAGATATCACAACCTATTCTCACTACTTTTGAACAAAACCAATACATGAACACAAGATTTGCAACCATATGGATTCCTTACTTCCATGACTAGTTGCCATGTATTATGCTTCTATAGTTGACAATGCAACTGAACCCTGCCTCTTACTCATCCAAGATATTTCTCAACCAACTAATTTAAAAACATAACCACTCTTTGATATTCTACAATCAAGATCTCAAGTCTAGTTTGAATTAGCAAAACCTTGTATATTTTATCTCCATATGAGGTGTAGGCCTTCCTTTGTAGCATATTGCATAATCTAAAGTGTCGCACAAATATATGAAGATCATCCTCTTTACTATAATCCAATTTTCCTTCCCTGGTTTTGACATATACTTTTTAAGAACTCCCACTACGTCGGAAATGTTTGGTCTAGTACATACCATAGCATACATGAAACTTCCAATAGCACTAGAATAGGGAACATGTGACATGTCTTATACCTCTTCTTGAGTCCTTGGATAGTGATGTACATATAAATTTTCACCTACATGAATAGGGACCTTTATCGGTTTATATCTTGCATATTAAACCTATGCAATATGATCTCAACATATATCCTTTGGCTCAATTAGAGTCTTCCACTGGCCCAATCTCTTTAAATTTCCATGCCCAAAATAAAATTTGCAGCACCAAAATATTTCATAACAAAATTGATGACAACTAGGATTTGACATACTTGATGATTTCCTTGTTTTTTCTTTCCAAACAACAACATATCATCAACATATAAGACCACATAAATAAAATTATCACCAACATGCTTAGAATACACATAGTGATCAACTTTGCTTCTTGGAAAATTGTTATGCAACAAATTCCCCAAAAGAGCATAAATAGACAAGAAAGAGTAATTCATTCCTTATAATGAAGAAAAAAGGGGAATAATAGCCTCTTCAAGGGGAAAACCTCGTTATACACAAGACAAGACATGATAAGATGATTCGAATGAAAAGGTCTCCTTGATATATATATGAGACAAAGAAGAACAATTACCACTAATGGACTCAAGCCGGCATCAATAATATAACAATACTAATATCAAGTGCTAAATTTAGGGGGGGGTGGGCCCAATTTAGGGCTTAACATGCCCCACCCCTTCAAACAAGTGTTGTCCTCAATGCTTGTTTAGTTATGGATGCTTCTATATGAAGGACTCATCTTCCCATGTCTAATATTCTACTGGTCAGTTCTTCAACTTGATGAGGTACTTAGTAATAGCCCGATTTTGTAGTTGTTTGGTCCCAGTTTCAGTAATTTTTTCAGGTTTCAATATGACTTTTCCTTCTTCTTCAAGCTCCATCAAGATAGTTTGAATTGGGTTCTTGTCTCCTATTACCTTATTTAAGAAATAAACATGGAAAACTAGGTGTACCCTTGAGGATGAAGGGAGCTCCAATTTTTAAGCCATACTACCAATCTTCTACAAAACTTTATAAGGACCATAGTACTTGGGTGCTAATTTATTGTCCTTATTTAGTTGCTTGAGGGACATCTATTTGTAAGGTTGTAGCCTCAAAAATATCCAATCCTCTTCTTCAAAAATCCTTTCACTACGATGTTGATTTGCTTGTTGTCTCACCCTATTTTTTGATATAACTAGATTGTCCTTCAAAATCTAAAGAACCTCTTGTTGGTGCTCAATATCATATTCCACAACTTGAAATTTATATTTTCCTTCAAGGGATATGTGATAGATGGTGGTTGGTACTCATAAAGTTCCATAAATGGGGACATTTTTTATGACGTATGGAAGGGAGTATCATAACACCATTCTGCCAAAGATAACCATTTTACCCATTGTGTCTATTTATCATATGCAAAGCAGCAAAGATAGCCTTCCAAACATTTGTTCACTATCTCAATTTTTCCATCGGATTGAGGATGATAAGAGGAACTATGATCCAACTAGGTACCCAAACAAGAAATAATTCAATAAAAAAAAATTCCTTAATGAAAATTGGATCTCTATCACTTACAATAATCTTTGGGTATCCATGTAGCTTTTGAATAGTTTCCATGAATGTTGCAGCTATTGTACTTGCGTTAAAACGATGAGAGAGAACACAAAAGTGTGCATACTTGGTGAGTCTATCAACAACCACCATAATAACATTCTTCCCTTCTGACTTGAGTAGACCTTTGATAAAATCCATTGAGACTTCCTCCCAACGTTGACAATGTATGTCTAATGGTTGTAAAAAACCTAGGGTCTTAACTATTTCAACTTTGTTTTGTTGGCAAACCAAACATTTTGTAGAAAACCTTTGAACATCATATTTAATACTTCCCAAAAAATTCCTTCTTGGCCCTATGGTAGGTTTTTAGGATTCTTGTGTCCTATTATAGGAGAGGCATGTAATTCCAAAAGGACCTTTTCTTTGAGTTGGGATTTATTACATATATATAAGCGATCCTTATACCATAGTTAATCATTTCTCCACACAAAACTATCTGATACATTGGGATCCTTTTGTAGATTTTGAATGACCGTCCACGCCGATAGGTCATTCTTCCATTCTTCCCTTGCTTCTACTATCCAATTGGGTTGTATAATAGAAATAGCATAAAGTAATGCCTCAACATCCTCATCTTTTCTTGAGAATGCATCTACCACTATGATTTTGTTTCCCTGTTTTATAGATGATTTCAAAGTCATATCCCAACATCTTGGTTACCTATTTTTGTTGCTCTTCTGAAGATAGTCTCTGTTCAAAGAAGTATTTAAGACTATCATGATCTATTTTGACCTTGAAGTGCCTATCTATTAGGTAAGGATGTCATTGCTTAAGTGCATGTAGTATTTCCAACATTTCCTTCTCATAATGAGTTTGTGCAAGTTCTTTCCCCTGATTGGACTACTTTAAAAAACGAGGGGCATTTCTTCTTGCATTAGAACAACACCAATTCCATTTCTTGAGGCATAAAATTCCACAATAAAGGATTTTGTGAAGTATAATGTGGTTAAGACATGGGATTTGTACATTTCCTCTTTAACATGTTTAAAATATTGAGTTGCCTCTGGAGTCCAAGATAATGAATCCTTATTCAATCATGTTTCCAGAGGTTTTGTTATTCCTGCATAGTTCCGAACAAAATTGCGATAGTACCCTGTCAAACCTAAGAATCCTCTAAGATTCTTCAAGGTTTTGGGAATCATACAATCCATCATGGATTTAATTTTTTTAGGGTCTACCTTAACACCTTCATGAGATACAATATGAACCAAATACTCTACATTCTTTACCACAAAGAAACATTTGGAATTCTTTGCATATAGGTGTTGCTCCTTTAGTAGCACCCTATCAACATGTTGAACATGTTCTTCCCAAGACTTGCTATAGATTAATATATCATCAAAAAATACAAACATAAATTTTCTAAGGAAGGGATTGAAAATGGAATTCATCAAACCTTGAAAAGTGGAAAGTGCATTCTTAAGGACAAAAGGCATGAACAAAAATTCATAATGACCTTCATGAGTTCTTAATGTTGTTTTTGGGATGTCTTCTTCCTTCATTCTAATATGATGATACCCTGAACGAAGATCCAACTTTGTGAATTCAACTGCTCCATTTAGTTCATCTAAAAATTCATCAATGGTAGGAATGGGAAGCTTATCTTTAATGGTGAGCTTGTTGATCTCTCTTAATCTGGACACATATGCCATGATCCCTCTGTCTTTTGTACCATTACCACTGGTGTAGAGTAAGAACTTTGGCTAGGCCTAATTATGCCATACTTTAACATTTATTCAACCATATGCTCAATTTTTATCTTCTGGCCATAGGGATCTCTATAAGGTCTGATGTTAGGAGGAAAAATTCCTAGAATCAAGTGAATAGCATGATCACAATCTTGAAAATTAAAATCAACTGTTCCTAATGATTGTAACCATTGAACCCCTTAAAATAACATCAACACCACCAATTGGGATAGCAATCATTGGACTATTTAAAACATATTCCCCCATAGTAAGATTGATATTATGGCATTTCCCTCAACAATTGATAGTTCCTCCATCTACTATCATTACTTGAAACTTTGGTGCTAGATATATAAAGTAATGAGAACTTTGGCTAATTTACAATGAATGAAATTATGAGTACTACTAGAATCAATCAATACTCTTACCTTTTTGTTTTTGATATATCCTCCGATCTTGAGAGAGTGGGGAGTGCTAATTCCAACCAATGCATGACAATATATGGTGGGAGTAATCTCTTTGGGGTAATCTTTTCTATTTCTTTAGCTTGATATGGCTCTTATTCTTTTGCTTCCTCCTCTTCACAATCTATGTAGAATAATTTCTTCTCACCACAGTTATGCCCCTTACTATACTTTATGTCACAATTAAAGCATAGACCTTTTGCTCCTTTTTCATCCATTTGTTGAGGTGTCAACCTTGTAGGTTGAGGTGGGTTAGAAGAAGGAACATTATTCTCTCTATAGGTGTTAGAGGTGGTCCTTTTAGTAGCCATCATCATGTTTTTACTTTCAACATTCATTGCCAACATGAAATCCTTCTCTAAGGATGTTGGTTTAAAGAGATGCACCTCATGTTGAATGTTATCCTTCATGGTTCCAATAAATAGATCTAACCATTCATCATCTGGTATGCCCTCCACTCTGAGACTCAACTTTTTAAATTGTTGCATGTGCTTGATTATTGGACTCGTTTGGCTTAGATTTATCAATTGGGTACAGAAGGAATTTCTATTAACATCATCATAATATGATATCAAATCTTATATAAAAATTGACCAAGAGATAATGGAGTTATTTTTGCATTCACAGAGCCATTGGAACCACAAAAAATGATTAGGTTCTAAATATAAAGATGCATTAGCTACCTTTTGTAGATTTGGAAACCAATGTATATCAAAGAATTGCTCCATATGTGATATCCATGTAATGGGGTCCTTGACATCAAACTTCCTCATGTTAATATTAGGGATTTGGATGCCCCTTTGGGACCATCCCTGATTACTTCCATTATTATAATCAAATCATCTTGGAGTAATTTTATTAATGGAAGGTTTCTCAACATGGACACTATCTTTATCTTCTCGAGTACCCTGGGGCACATCATCACATTTAGGGATATTTTCCTTTTTATTTTGTGTCAGCTTAATAATCATGTCTATATTTTCCTCCATCTTCTTCTCCATATTTCCCATCCTTTCCTCCATCTTATTCTCCATATTAAGTAAATCAACCATTCTCACATACCCTTTAATCAGATCTTCCAACTTGATCACCCAAAAAGATAGGTCTTCACTTTCATCATAGGTTAGGGATGAGTCCTCTGTTAGTTTGAGTAGAGAGGTGTGGCCTCTTCCGCAAAATTTTGGTTCCATGTGGAATAATAATAATATATATCTAAGATATTTTTCACACCTTTGAGGACAATCCAAATAGATCCTTCTACTAGAATTTATTCAAATTTGAAATGGTGTACCTTTTTAAGACCCTGAATTGGAGATTGTTTTGTTGGTCGACCTTCAACTTGATCAAAATTTGAAATTTCGTCCTATCTAAGTCTAATTATTGGACTTTGTTATCTTGATATGTCCTCTTTCCAATGCCACAAGTTTTATTGAATTCTAATGTGCCAAGAGGAAATGGAAACAACTTTCCCACAATGTGTTGGATTTGAACTTTTCTAGAGAGTGAACTTGTATGGAATTCCACGTCTTCAATTTTTTGGATATGAATTTTAAATAGATAAAAAGGATACTATAGTATTTCTTATTTAATAAGAAATATGTCTCATTCAATTTGGACCTGTCATGCTACAAATATAACCATTTTTCACGGAACACCTATTTGAGACTAGTTTTTTATCTAGTCAGAAACCCTAAATTCCACTGGATATAAATATGAACCTGTAATGAGACAGGATCTAGAAATCGTACCACATATATCTCGGACTATCCTCTACATCTCCTCCAATTTTCATTTTCTAAAACTTTGTATAAATAAAGTTATAGCGAAAATACCAAGGTGACTAGTTTTGGAAGCTGCCATCCAAGCTTTGATACTAAATGTTATGCAACAAATTCCCCCAAAGAGCATAAATAGACAAGAAATATTAATACATTCCTTATAATGAAGAAAATATATGAATAGTATCCTCTTCGAGGGGGAAACCTCTCTATACAATGTATTACATACTCAAGACAAGACAAGATAAGATGATTCAAATGACAAGGTCTCCTTGATATATATATATATATAGGGGACAAAGAGGTACAATTACCACTAATGGACTCAAGATGACATCAATAATATATCAATACTAATATAAATTTTCCAATTTATGGGGGAATGGGCCCAATTTTGGGCTTAACAAAAACCAAGTCTCAATATATAAGTATAAAACTTTTGATACCACACTCTTGGTGATTTTTTTAATCCATACAAGGACTTATTTAGCTTGGAAACCAATTCCTTCTTTCCCTTCATTGCAAAACCCTCTAATTGTTTCATGTATATTTCTTCTTCCAAATTAACATGAAAAACCATTTTCTCCACATCCATCTACTCTATTTCAATATCAAAAGCAACAACAATGGACAAAAGAAATATAATACAAGTGATTTTAGTAGCGGGAGAAAAAATCCCAGCCAAATCAACTCCCTCCACCCGGGAATATCCCTTAGCTACTAGGTGAGATTTATAGTTCTCCACCTTACCTTTTGCATTTAACTTCTTATTAAACAACCCTATTTGCTACCAATAGATTTTTTTCCAGCCGAAAACTCTACTAGATCGCAAATATTTTTTTTATCCAAGGCATCCATTTCTTCGACCATTTCCTTCTCCAAAGTTTACTATCCTTTGAATCCATTCTTTCCATAACAGATCTAGGATCATCATCAGTAATATATAGCAACAAATTAGAGTAGAAATCAAGTGGGATATACCTTTATGTTTCTTTCTTTCATAAATGCTCCTCAAAGCTAGAACTTGAGGTTCTTCCTCTTTTGGTTCATCTTCTTCTATTGAGTCAAATTATTCACCCTCCAACTCAAACTCTATTGTATTTGGTTCTTCTTCCTTTGGATGGAATTCCCATATGTGAGGAACTTTAACTTCTCTAACAATAACATCCAAACTATAAATAGTCTTCTTAGTTACTGGGTTCCAAAATTTATAACCTTTTATACCATCTTTATAACCAATAAATATACATTTTTCTACTTTATTATCCAACTTCTATTTTTGATTGGAACATGCACATAAACATCACAACCAAAAACATTGAGATGTGTAAGAGGTTATTCTACTATTCCACACCTCATGTGTAATTCTTCAACCAATGTTGATGTAGGTGATCGATTTACCAAGTAACATGCAATATCCACTGCCTCCATCCAAAATTTGTATGATAACTCTTCACCACTAAGCATACTTCTCGACTTCTCCATTAATGTCTTATTTATCCTTTGTGCAACCCCTATTTTGAGCTATGTATGGAGTATTCATTTTCCTTACTATTCCACAAGTCTTACATTATTCCTTGAACTCATTTATGTAGAACTCTCCACCATGATTTGTCCTCCTCAACTTTATTTTCTTCTCTACTAGTTTTCTACAAGAGATTTAAACTCTTTAAATTTCTCAAAAACTTGATATTTTTTATGGAGGAAATAGACCCGTTCCTTGAAAAATCATCAATGAATGAAACATAATACACATATTTATCTAATGATGGAACGTGAATAAGTCCAAACACATAATTGTGTATTAAATCCAAGATTCATTTTGCCCCTGTCACACTAGATGGGAGTCTTAACCAATGTTTTTTACCATATATGCATGTTCATAGAAATCAAAATCTAATGAGCAATTAGACATGCCTTCTACCATACCTTTACCATGTAATGCTCGAAGGGCCTTCTCTCCAATATGTTATAGTCTCTTATGACTTAGCATTGTCTTGTCTACAGGGACAATACAGGTCATGTATTCTTCATTTCAATCCTTAGGAACAACAGAATTGTTACACCCATCATTAAAAGTGCTTCCCAATACCTTGTACATAGTTCTAATTCAAACTCCCTGAATCAAAACCCTTGCTCCTCAATCCATATTGCATGTGTCCTTTTCAAATATAGTATGCATACTTGCATCGCCCATGCTACTTACATATATTTCGTTTTGGCCAAATATGGAATGTGTAAAACCCCAAAAAGAATTTTAATACTTTCATCTTTGAAAAGTAGATTGAACCTTCCATGTCCTAATACTTTGTTTATCGAGTCATCTCCATTGTACTTTTTATATTCACAAAACCACTCCCTATGAGGAGTCATATGAAATGAATCACTTGAGTTAATCAACCATACATCATGATCTACATCTATACATGTAGATGCCAAGTAAACATCACCTCCTTCATCTCAGAGGGTTTTGTTTTTGTGGAAGGGGAATCATCATATTTCTTACCTTTATCAACACTCTTAGGTTTGTAATTTTTCTCATAATTCCCAACTTTACCACATTTCTAACATTTATTTTCAAATTGTTCTAAAGATTTAGATCTACCTATATACTTAGATATGGCCCCTAGAATACCTTTTTTCCCTCTCTTGGGAACGACCTCGCATAAGTAAAACATCCTTGGTCACACCCTCCATGGATTTTCTCCTCATTTCCTCTGATAAAAATAATGCAACTAAATCCTAAAACTTTAATGTGGATTGAGTGGCACTACTTATTACCACAACTAGATTATCCCAAGAGTTTGGCAAAAAGAATAGCAAGGTAATACATTTATCTTCTTCCTCCATATTAATATCAACAAAGGCCAGTTGACTTAATGGAGTATTAAATACATTTAGATGATATACCATGGTGTTACTGTCCTCCATCCTAAAATGAAACAACTTCTTTTGAAGAAATAACTTGTTTATTAGGGACTTTGATTGATACAAATTCCCCAACTTATCCCGCAACTTCTTTGCATTGTCTTCTCAAAAGACATTCAACAACATTGAATCTGAGAAGAACAATCTATTTGTGCTTCTAGATTTTCTCTCCATCTTTTCCCAATATTCTTTCAACATACTAGTGAGATTTGTACCTGGATCCACAACAATCCACTTATCTATCTCCACAAGAATATCTTCCATCTTTAGCTTCCCTAACTTGAAGCTTTGGCTATTAGACTTCTCAATTTTTATTCTTGAACTGCTTGTCATTTTCCTTGCATAATATTCACTATGAAAATATCCCACTCCAACACACGTTTATCATAGACCCAATATACCCTTGCTCTTAACAAGATGAGATAACCCTAGTGACAAAGGAATCCATTTGAAGCTAACAACCTTGCTCTGATACCAAATGAAGAGTTTTTATAAGCCTATGTAAGAAAACAACGCCAAAACTTAATCTAAAACACAATAATTAACAATGTCTCACACACATGTTACACAAAGATTACCTTGGGAACCCAAAACCAGGAAAACCAACATTCTTGAGAGTTTCTCTACTCTCTACCTAATTGCATGATCTTCTCTATTTACAATACAATATTATAACATCCAAAATCCTAATCGATTAACCCATATTATACTGTAACCCCATTTCCTTAACCAAAATCAGTTTCCAATGGGCCACAAAAAACCATGGACCAAAAACAACTCAAAACAGACCAAAAACAAACCCAAAAATTTCTTTTGAGGGTGATTCCCCTGGAACCCCCATGTTTTGGGAACCTATAAAGAATGCAACACAAATCTCACTTTGTGACATGTGTGTTATATTGATGAGTTTTTTACCTTGCCTTATGATTTGAAGAATCTACAGTTTACCCTAGGAACCATCTAAAATGGGTCAAAACCCCTAATGACAAAGTTCCATGGTTAAAGTTTCCATCAATCAAGTGGAATTTTAACTTCCAACAAAATTCCTATTGAGTTTGGGGAAGAATTTCAAAGGAAAATAAATTCACTTTGTCCACTAATTAAATTACTCAAAAATATAAAGTGTGGGTATTGAACAATTAAATTTCCTAGTACATGCACTAAAAATGTGGAATTAAAATTCTATAATACCCACACTTGATACTTTTAGTAAACCTGCAATTACCCACACTTAATTATTTTAGTAAACCTACATTGAGATCAACCAAAAATACTTGAAAATGTTGTTTCTACTTCTTTTCCATCCAAAATACTCAACATGGATTGTGTTTGAAATTTAGAGCATTTCTATTGATTCTTAGAGCATCACATGGAAGGTTGTTAAAGTCTTCCATGTTAACATTTTTTCTCAAATTGCCTCTGACTTTGATGTTTATGCCAATGGGTGTTTCCACAAAGGTGGTGACCTTCTTATTAACATAATAGTTGATTAGATGACTATGGATGCAAGGCATACTAGAGTGATTAACTGTAATACCCCCATTTTGACCCTTAGGATATATTGGCTTTCAATGTAAATGTTGTATACATGCGATGTATGTTTTCTAGCGTGGAGCTCAAGGACAAGGCCCCGCTAGTGGATGTTGGGATTTTATTTAAAAAGGAAAAGTATTTGATATTATGTTATACATGTGTTATTAAGCCATGGAACATTGTAAAATTGATGTAAATAAATAGCATGCAATAAAAATACCAAAAACTGGCTATGGAAGAAACTAATAAGAGGGGGCCATGTGTATCCACTAGGGAGAGGTGAGGGGGTTGTGGGAGAGGTGAGGGGGCCATGTGTATCATCTTGAGAACCCATTTTACTTTACTTGTTGACATTTCATTCTGTTGTAAGGAAGTGGTTGAAGAAATCAATTAATGAGATTGATGGAGTATGGGCAACCCATAAATTCGTATGATAGACTATGGGCTCTGTTTATTTGACCCACAAGTCACTCTACCTTATGGGGATTTTTTTTACCTCATCCCCAATCCATTGTTGACATCCAAGCATCAGTTTTCATGCATTACACTAGCCCGATAGTGAAGAGAAAAAAGGGGAAATCGTGATTCTTAGTTAAGCCACAATTTGGAGTGCCATAATCGCCCAAAAATTCATGTGGGAAGTTAAATCCAACAGGGGAGCCGTCGACCTGAACCATGGGGGCAAATTTGAGAGTGTGAGATGCCCAAAATTTCATGAGAAAACCCTGATCTAATAACCCGAAAATCCAGTTGCGGGACAGAGTCTTTTAGCCGCAACCCTGAGGATATCCAAGCGTGAGTGACAGAGAAGAAGATAGAACAGGGGCTGGAATTGCTTGATAAACCCAATGAAGTCTATAACCTCAAGGAATCAACAACTTGGACCTTTCGATTCCCACCCTGAAGAGCACTGGAGGGAAGGGGCGCCTAATGGAGTGTAGCAAAGAAGGGGACCTTCCTTTTGTTGGTTGTGGTAGGTATTGTGGGTGCCAAGGCTGTTTAAGTTAGTTTGAGATGCATGTAGTTCTGTGGTTGAGCTCACTGGCTTAGCAGCCTCCTCCCTTGTCTCTTCGCATGCTTGATAAACCCAACTTTGTTTTGGCTTAGCATGTATGTTTGTGTGAAACCATGGATGTAAGTGAGCCTGTTTAGTTCCTCCTTAGTGGATACACATCCCAGCTCGGGGTGGTCTCTCAGCTGAAAGAATATAGGTTGGACAGAGACCTATGGTTGGGTGGAACATTTCTCTCACATAGCCAGTTGCTTGGGCAGCTTCATTTTAAAGATAAGTGCTCTTTATGATTCTAAATGATGTTAATTTCCTATGTTATGATTACCTGTTATATCAAGTCCATTTGAATGAAATGATCACATAGAGTTAATCAGTAGGAAGTCTGTGTGTAAGCCTGAACATGAGGTTGGTTCATATATGATTGTTTCACCATTTGCTTGTGTTAAATATATTGTTATTCTTGCATGTTGTATATGCATTAATCATATTTAGTTCCACTATGTATGTTTATTATGCATTGTACACACCTTTAGATGGGTTGTATTTCATCACTTGGGCTTAAGAGATGAATTAGGCACCCCCCCCTCCTTGTTGTGATCATGATCCCTCTGTGGGTTAGAGGAAGGGAAGGGTCATGAGAGAGTAGTGTAAGAGCTCTTTACAGAGTGGTAAGGAGGCCTTGATGAAGTTTGGGGCCACATTTTGGGTTGGAAGGACAATATCATAGTTCTCAGATGTGGTTGAGGACCATACAGTTGCAGAGGGCTCGCCGAGAGCTTTCCAACGATACTAGGTTTTCCAAAAATGGACTTAGGTTGAGAAAGTTATCAACTTGAGAAGTTGGCAATAACGGGAGCATATGGCAGAATTCCGACTTTCTGAACCCACATTGCAGATTATGGAAGTCAGAAGGGTTATTTCCACAAATTTCCGTGTGGTGGTTCTGACTTTCTGACTCCCGCAAGGTGGATTGCGGATTGCGGAAGTCGGAGGCATGTTTCTTCGAAGCAGAGCATTTGGGTTTCCGACTTCCGACTCCTGCTTTGCAGATTACGGATTGCAGAAGTCGGAGGAGTAATTCTTCGAAGTTGTAAAGTTGGGGTTCTGACTTCCGACTTCCGCATCACGAATTATGGATTGCAGAATTTGGAGGCGTGTTTCTTCGAAGCAGAGCATTTTGGGTTCCGACTCCCCCATTGTTGATTACGGATTGCGGAAGTCGGAGGAGTAATTCTTCAAAACTGAGAACTTGGGGTTCTGAATTTCGACTCCCGCATCGTGGATTGCAGATTGCGGAAGTCGAAAGCATGAATTTTTTGAAGTTGTGTATTTGGTGATCCGACTTTCCGAACTCGACTTGCGGCTTGCGGATTGCGGACTGAAGTCGATTTTGCATAATAAATTGCAGTTTTGCAATAGTATAGTGTCTTTGAAAAAAAAATTAGCGGGTTGTATCTAAGGTTGTCTCCCATTGCCTCTAAAGGGAACCGAGGCGACCAGGGATGTTACATTAATAATCAATGAGTAAAATCTCCTCTTTTTATCCTCCTCTAACATTAAAATATCCTATCTTCACCTCTTAGGCTAGTTGCAAGCTAGAGGTCAAATATCTTGTTAAACACATTTATAAAATTATGTCAAATCTTTGTTAATATGGATGAAGAAAATTTTGTCTAAAATAGTTTGGCATGGACACATTGGGTTCATCAAGGGTGTTTATATATTGGATAACGTAATTTTCATATGGGAGGGAATGGAATGCTCTTTCTCATTGGGCCTGGATACACTCTACGTTAAAATTGATTTTGAGAAGGTTTACAGCTTATTCGAATAGCCATTTACTTTTGTTATGTTGAAAGCATTAGGATTTGTTTCCTTCTTCTTTAGCATGGCTATACTTTGTTTATTGTGGATTCAACTTGCCTTATATCCATTAATAAATGAAATAAATTTGAGAAATTTGGGTTGTTTAGGTCTATCTAATACAGATGTCTCTTGGCACATGCCCTCTCTATTTTAGTTGTGAAAGCACTAAGATATCTCTTTGGTTGCAAAAACACTACCTAGTCAAGTATGCAATCTTGATTGAATAATTATTTTGAGAAGTCTTATGGTTGAATAGAATGGCCATTTATTGTCATTGTGATAAAAGTGCTAGGACTTGGTTCCTTCCTCCTTAGTGTAGTTGTAATGTACCTAGGGAGGATAATATCGGGTATCAAAGGAAGTACAGAAGGATATAATGAATGCTATGTGAATAGGCCTACTTAGTAGTTGATGGTAATAAATATTCCCACTAGGTAGTTAGAAGAAATAATATAATAATAAGGGGTATTTGGCACAGGAATACTCATGAGAAATTATAAATGCACATGAGTATCGTCATATTGAGTAAGTTGGATGTGAGTATTCTATTGCAACAAGCATGGCTTGTGGACTGATTCCTTCCATAAGAAATAATTGATGGTGTTTCCCTACTTCAAGGGCTCTGCTATTAATAAAATAAAGAAGGATTATCTTATTATTAGTGATCTTGTGTGTGATTTTATTTTTAGAGATAACGTACACAAAATTTGGTATCAAATCCTTTTCTTGGGGAAAAGGTGGAGGATTTTTTCTTTCTTTTTGCATTTTTTTCAAGGGAGAAAAGGATGACGATATTCAAATCCATTTCTAAATATTTTTGTGCAAAATTTGAAGAAAATGGGTATAGATTCGAGTTCCTCTGGAAAAAGAAATAGTCAAGTTAAAAAAATAATCATCCAAATCGGAGTCCAAGAAGTGGATTTATAGATTATTTAAAATTGGTTTTATGATGATGATTGCACAAATTGCAAATCATATATATTTTGATAGAGTGCCTAGATTTCAATCCAACTAGTGCTAGAAGATGTAGAATGTTTGTGCCATTTCATAATTGTGGTCATAATAGAGATTTGAAGGAAAATTGAGGGAGTTGTGATCATTTAAAATTTGTTTCCTCAAAGCCCTCTCTACACAAGGGAGATACATTGAAAATAAAATTATTTACTTAAAATTCTAGTTTTGATTGTGGGTTTTATTCAAGGAAAAATATATTTTACAGGAAAATTTGATAGTCCTACCCTTGAGGAATACATATGTATAATGAATTCACGTTGAAAGGGGAATTTGAGATCTTGGTTACCCTATGGTTTAAGCAAATATTTTTCCATATGGTAGAATTTTCTTAATCATGACAAGATGAATAATATCAAAATGTATATTTAGACATGTAGTCTCATACTGGGAAAAAGGATAAAGAGAGCACCAAGGGTTTACTTTCATGTGCAAACTTACTATTACAAGTTCATGGATGTATTCAATAGGAAAATGTTATTGTTTATATAAACCCTAGTAGCAAGCATAATTTGATCAACATTAACTTAGATAAAATATCGCAAGTCCGTACAAAGCATATTCAAATCACACTTATTAAGGGTAAAAATATTCATTTTTTTTAAGATTTGAATATTAATTTGGATAAATATGTGTTGCATTCAATTTTTTGTGCTATAGATATGGATATTGTTTTGGCATATCCCTAGATAGACTCAGTTATTACAATTATATTAATCTACATAAGAAATTAGTTATTAATAAATTTTGGTACAAGAAAAAAATTACAATGCATGATATTTATTTTATTGAACAAAAAGTGCTCAAGGGTCACATGAAAAAGTCCCTATAGAGAAACTAATTAATGTACCTATAGGCACATTAGATAAAGAGTCTAAGGTTGAATCAAAAGAAGGGTCTACAAAAGAACCTAAAGAAATGCCTAATGAAGAGAATTAAAAGGAAGAAGGAATTAAGGAGCTACAAGACTCAAAGGAACACCATGTTCAAGAGTCAAAGAAAGAAGAACCAATAGCTCAGGTTGTTGTTTATCGCCACCCAACGAACATGAGAGACCAAGGTCATCAAGACAAGGTCATGAGCATCAAAAAATTTACTATAGACAAACATGGAAGCAAAAAGGAAGCCAATATGGAGGCACACGGAGAACTAAAAGCATTGCATTGATATATCAGAATATCACAGAGGCAACATGGAACTAAAGGAGAAACCAAAATCAAGATCAAGGTGGCAAGGAAGTAGTTGGATCACATGTCCGCATTCACTAAGATGGATGGATGTTCGTGCTTGGTACTATCTGACTACATTTATTAGTAGATCATATTATATTCCTTCCTCCCATGTTTCAAGGATGAAACATGCAAAGGGGATGGAATGTAATGTACCTAGGGCAAGGAAAATTTAGGGGCTAAATTACCAATTTTTTCCCCAAAAAATATTTGTTAATTTCCATTTTTTAAAATGATTTGCCCAAATTCTATAGGATAAAAGTATTTGACTCTAAAATTTGCCAAAATTTTCTAGGAACTATATTAAATAGTCATAAATATAAATATTTTTACGAAAATATTGCCAAACAGTTTATGGTTGTAATTGTAAGAATTAATAAGATTCATCAAGGTTTCTACACTTTAAATTGATACTAATCCTTAATAAATATATATCATTGGGTTATTAGAAAAAATAATATAATAATATAGTGTAACTGGCACAGGAAAACTCATGAAAACATATAGATACACATGAGTATCATTTTATTGAGTAAGTTGGATGTGCTTATTTTATTGTAACAAGCATGACTTATAGAGTGATTCCTTCCATAAGAAATAATTGATGGTGTTTCCCTACCTAAATGGTTTTGATATTAATAATATAGAGGAGATTTTGTATTTTATTATTGGTTTTCTTATGTATGATTTTATTTTCATAATTAAGATACACAATAGTAGTTGATAGCTTTTTGTTTGGGCTTCAACATGCAAATCCATTAACATATGCAACTTTGAAAAGTTTGGGTTGTTTAGGTTTTGTCTAGAAGGGGTGCATGTTGGTACTTGGCCTTTATGTTTAGGTTGTGGAGGCACTAGATTATCTCTTATGTAACAAACAAAACAAAGTCCTTATGAAAAGAATCCCTTACCAAACCTTGATGTTGGGAAACGTGTTGATGTCACTTTTCTCACAACCCATTTCTCACCATTTTGGAAGATCAAACCTGGTGGGAAAATACTATAGATTACTTGGATACTTTTTGTGTTGCCTTTGGTTCTAACATCCAATGGTTTAAAACATATTAATATAATCAAAGCTAGTTCCTAATTAATAGCTAATTGGAAGACCAACACTAGCCTTGAGTCCAACATGGCCATGTGTTTATGCTTCCAAGAATCCCCTTCACCTTCCATGCCTCGTTCAAATACTTATGAGAGGTGGTCGTTCAGAGGGTTAAAAATTTAAATTGTTGTTGTTGATGTTGATGATGATGATTATCATCCTCTAATCTTGACGTGGGATTTCAAATAAATAAAGTGAATAAGGATAAGTATTCATCATATGTCATTTCTATATTGAACACGGTGGA
This sequence comes from Larix kaempferi, assembly GCA_027924585.1. NCBI lineage: Eukaryota > Viridiplantae > Streptophyta > Pinopsida > Pinales > Pinaceae > Larix > Larix kaempferi. The sequence continues at coordinate 521,623 of BSBM01001751.1, forward strand.
AATAGTACTAAGTTCATTAATGTTTTCATAAGCCAAGAGTTCCTAATAATAATTAATTTATTTAATTGGGTAAATTTATGTTTTATATTTATAAGGTAAGGAATTTTAAAAGGAAATGTTGTTCATTGTCAACTGCATTTTATCATATTTTATACAAAATTGCTCATCTCGAGGTATTTTTGGGTTAGTCTAGTGACCAATTTCACTATGGTGGTCATGAGCATTCATCCTAATTTTAGGAATATTCCTTTTGTTTGTTAACCTCATAATGTCAGAAAAAATCTTTTGTTCAATGGAATTAGGAATAATAAAATCTTTGTAGTAGTTCAACTTCCTCTTATTAAGTATTTCTTTATTTTCCACACCTAATTTTTAAACTTCATATGTATATAGGAATTTCTATTATCAATAATATTAATTTAATTATCTTATTTTATATTCCAAATTCAAGATAATCCTTAAAGAACTCTAGGCCAACCCCTTTTGAGACTGTGGCAGATGCTACTCATACAAGAAGTAATAAAATGGGACCTATAATGTTCAACTTGATCAAGTTATGTTTATATTATAATTATATAATCATGACTTTAGACTAATCGAAAGTAGATCTATTTTCCTTCAAGAGAATGGTCTAAGGAGAATTGCATTAAATTTTTTTGGAATAAAACTTCTTTTGACTATTAATAGAATCAAAATGTACAAAGTATATGCAAAAAAAAAGGTGGGCCACACATGCAACCTCCACAAATAAAATATCAAAATATAGGACTAGTCAAGGCCATGAACCCTAGTTTAAAAGACACTAGCAAAATCTAAATCTAATCCCCCAAAGACTACTGGTAGAGTGTATGGAGGAGACACACTCCTAGGGATACATTAAGTAGAAAAAAAATAGACATATTTCAACAAAAACCTACATCCTTACCACATAGCGAGACCAACATCAATTGAGATAGAAGCCATGGGTCAAGCTAATCCAATTTAGCCATTGCAAGTTACCGTAACTCCTCTCATACCACCAACAGATACCAATGGTAGAACAAATAACTCTAGGATAAAGCCAACACACAGAAAGAGAACCCTAGCTAGATGCCCACATATAGTTTGAAACCCACAAGATAAGATCCTCAAGTTGGAACCCTAGAGGTTAATATGCATAGGTCAAAGCAAGTGACTAGGTGGACACCACTACGACAAGCAAAGACCAAGATCAATAGTTTCAATAACCAAATGGAAGAAAATAGAGACAAGAAAACCATAAATAGGGAATCTATGTTTAGAGTTGAGAGATTAAACATGAGGAACCACTAGAAGTGGATATCACTTATCCACATAAAGTTAACAAAACTCTAGAGAATATAACCATGGTTGCAAAGATATATAGGTCAAAACCAATGTGCCACAACAATCCAAAGGCCATTTCCACAACATTATTCTCCATAGAGACCTCGGTTCACACTCCACCACCACATCGAACCCTCCTTGGTGTGGAAATCCACCCATTTGCATTCTCTAGAAAAATTTGGGAGAAATTCTCCTACGTATTGAGGCAAGGATAGATAGGAGGAAGGGGAGGCTAGAGATGCATCTTCACTCTTCGTCCTTCTCAAGATTTATCGATTTTATCATTGCATTTAATTTTAAGCCTATAGGCTATAATGTTTTTGGATTTACTCAATTTTATTCTAAGTCTCATGAGAGATACTACACGCCCAAATGTCACATACCTGCATTCTCTAGAAACAATTGGGAGAATTGCTACTAAGGTTTGAGGCAAGTCGACAGGAGGAAGAGGAGGCTAGAGATGCATCGTCACTCTTCATCCTTCTCAAGATTGATTGATGTTATCATTGCATTTAATTTTAAACTTATAGGATATAATGCTTTTGGATTTACTCAATTTTATTCTAAGTCTCATGAGAGACACTACATGCCAAAATTCCACATACATATAAATCAATGGGATAGCTGAAGTGTTAAAAATGATTATTTTCTTATACTGAGAGTTCAACTTTTCTACATTTGTTTTCAAGATAATAATAATAATAATAATATACCTCTTAAGGTCACAACCAAGCCAAATACGAAATTGGTGTACATGAGACCCCCTTGTTTGTGTGACAAGGAACACCCTCCGTGCAGGGATTTGACTGCCTAGTCTATGGAGGTGTACATACCCTAGCCCCCTTCCGATTTGAACATGTGACCTTCTAGAAGGAAACATATGTTCTTAACCATTAGGCCCAAGGATCATCTTCTTGAGATTGCCATTTTAGTTTAAATAACAATTGAAATCAATGCTTAAGTCTTTGTAATATTGTACCTCTTAAGGATTTTTATCACCATTTTTTTCCATGGAAAGGGTTTTATCACAATACAAAATTAAAGGATTAATTTTTTTAGATTTAATTATCATAATCTTTGGTTTATCAATATTAATGGTGGTTTAGATTTTTTGCAAAATTGTTGGAGAACTTTTAGTTTCTTGTGATAAGTGGATAGAAAAACCTCTAGCTCCAACAACCAAATTTTAAATATGCACAAAGGTGTTGGTACTAGGCACTCTCTAATAAAGCCTATTATAGTTAGGGAAAAGCTCTTAGAATTTCTTGTGGGCCAATAGTCATAGAGAAAATGGTTTCCATAGGCTTAGTTGGGATATGTGTTATACACCTAGAGTATTGTGGGGGGGAAATCAAAATTATCATGACTCTGATTTTTTATCAAAATTTATGTGTTGAATGGGTCATTAATTTGAAAAGCAGATGGAAAGGACACTTGGAAATTTATATTAAGAAGTAACATTTGACGAGGTGCTCCAGGCTCCTTTGGACAATAAATCTAGGTAAGGCCCCTCTCTTCAAACACTAGTCACTACCCTAATCGTGGTTAAAAAAACAAGAACATTTATACTATTAAGCATTTGGAAGGCCTAGTAGACCATTGAGTCTTTCATTTGGTGGTATGCTCTCCTATAGAGTGTTTATAACACATTGATCAAATTTTCCTTGTGTCTTGACCCCTCATTTATTCAACAAGGGTATCCTCTCAGTGAATGACCTATTTGATAGTCATGCAAGAGACTAGTTTCCATGGTTTGAGTTCAAGAAAAAGTTCATCCTAGAAAACCTTAACAAGTTCATCAATGACAAATTTCTGGGATTGATGCAAAATTACCTTTTCCTCAAGCAAGTATTGTTGTCCCCTCATGTCTAGCAACATGATTACAAGTGATGTAAGTCCAAATCCTTCACCAAATACAATCATGAAGGTGGCTATAACTAAATTTATTACAGGGTAGTTCTTGATAGTTATCTATATAAAATAGTGTGCCTTAGATCCAAGCAGAAGACTTGGATTTTTTGCTACAAAGCTTGTGAAAGAGAATGTTAAAACCTTTTTTTGTGGATTTTAGACATATTTGGTCCACCTGTAAATATGAAGCTTACTTACTTGGGTTCTTAGAATCCTCGATCCCCCTTGAGTGTGACTATGCCAAGATCCTTAAGCATCTCTTTTGGTTATGCTCCCTTTCCAAGCATGTTTAAGCCTAGACCTAGTCTTTGTGGGGTCAATATCTCTCAACCTACATTTCATGGATATCAACATTGTAAAGAGATCATCTACCTTAGGCATTAGAATTTCATCATGCTTGGATACTTGTTTCTTGGAAGATACTTTTCTTTCCATGGAAGAAACATATGAAAGTTTTATTTAATAAGAAGGAACCTGCGATGTAATGTTTAAACAACTCCAAAACCTACATACTTTAATATAATTCCATCATAATAACACACTGGACCAAAAAAACCACCACCCCCCGTACAACATACTGTTGCTCATCTCTAACTCGATGAAATTTATCTTAAATTAGATTAAACCAAGGGAATTCGGTTTTTTTAACCAATACGCGTCTTACACACCTGCGATGTAAGTGCACATAAGAGGACGATTCCTCTTGGTGCAGCTAACTTCTGGTGAAGGCTTACTATTTTTTTCTGCAAGTTTAAGGCGGTTTGTGGACTTTGCCAAAATAGAATAGAGCCGCCATTGACCGTTGAGGACCTGGGGTTATATTGAAGATATAAACGGTGTCAAGGATCTGCTCGAAAATCGAGGATTATGAAAGGGGCCCCATGACCTGAGAAGAACCAGCTATAAAGGGAGCAGGTAGAGCACGCTGAATTCACAGAATCTCAAGAACTATAGTCAGTATTGCTGCAATGGAAAGACTGGAGCGTGGAAGGAATGATGCAGATTTGGAGCTGCTTGCTGTTCACACTGTGAATGTTCCACCCAGCGAAGGCATCGTCAGGGAAGTGAAACAGGCGGTGAAGGAAACGCTGTTCCCCGACGATCCATTTCGAATGTATACTTGGGCTACAGTATACTTGGGCTACAGTATGTGTTTCCCATCTTCGAATGGGCGCCCAAATATTCTTTCAACTTGTTGAAGTCTGATGTTCTGTCTGGCATCACTATTGCCAGCCTTGCAATTCCACAGGTAAGGTGATAAAGATAATGGGATTTGGCTTTAAGCCTTTGATATCTTCTGGTTTTGGGTGAAAGAATTTCTCATTGATTATATGATGGAATCCTTACAGGGAATAAGCTATGCGAAGTTGGCGAACCTGCCTCCTGTGATGGGCTTGTGTGAGTATTCAATGCAGGCCTCTGTTTTGAGGCTAAAACTTCCTTTTGTCGCTCACTCTCTCAAGCTTCCTTTGATCTTGCACGCTCTCAAGATATCTCTTTTTGCGTGGATTGTATCAAAAGAAGGTGTTCAGTTTTTATTTTGTTTCTCAGAATTTGTTGCTCAGATGAATTTGTTTCGTCTCTTTCCTGCCAATACAAATTCTCAGAGACCCATGAGATGCTTTCTGTTTAGCAGCATCTACGAGACCCAGTTTCCAATCTGTTGGACGCCTCTTGCCTGCCAATTGTAGGCAATAAAAGGGAGGAATGCTAGCCCCTGTTACTCTATGTTAAATCTCGCACCATTGATTTCAACGTGCTTCCCAATCTAAATACTCAGAATGGAAGAAGCGGATACTATATCCCAGTTGAACAGCCCGTAGGAATATTTTAAACACCTCTTGCTTACAAAAATATAACACTTCGGTGGGGTAGTTGATACATGGTTAAGTCTCTTTTGCAATTATTAACTCCTAATTGTTATAGATTAATGATTAATGTGTGATTTGTGACATATTATTGGATATGGTCTGTTAATCTATTGTTAATTATAATGTGTGATTTGTGACATATTATTGGATATGGTCTGTTAACTCCTAATTGTTATAGATTAATGATTAATGTGTGATTTGTTATATTGTTAATTAATTATAATGTAGAATTATCTTATTATGGGTGATGTTGCGTGTGATTTTATTTTTAGAGCTAAGGTACACAGAATTTGATATCAAAGCTTTTCTTGGGTAAAAGGTGGAGTATTTTTTCTTTCTTTTTGCAATTGTTCAAGGGAGAAAAGGATGACGATATTCAGATCCATTTCTAAATATTTTTGTGCAGAATTTGAAGAAATAGGGTATAGATTCGAGTTCCTCTAGAAAAAAAATAGTCAAGTTCAAAACATAATCATCCAAATCGGAGTCCGGGAAGTGGATTTATAGATTATTTAAAATTGGTTATTTAAGGGTTTTATGATGATGATTGCACAAATTTCAAATCATATATCTTTTGATAGAGTGCCTAGATTTCAATCCAATTAGTGCTAGAAGATGTAGAATGTTTGTGCCATTTCATAATTGTGGTCATAATAGAGTTTTGAAGGAAAATCCAGGGAGTTGTGATCATTTAAAATTTGTTTCCTCCAAACCCTCTCTACACAAGGGAGATACATTGAAAATAAAATTATTTACTTAAAATTATAGTTTTGATTGTGGGTTTTATTCAAGGAAAAATGTATTTTACAAGAAAATTTGATAGTCCTACCTTTGAGGAATACATATGTATAATGAATTCATGTTGAAAGGGGAATTTGAGATCTTGGTTACCCTATGGTTTAAGCAAATATTTTTCAATATGGTAGAATGTTCTTAATCGCGACAATATGAATAATATCAAAATGTATATTTAGACATGTAGTCTCATACTGGGAAGAAGGATAAAGAGAGCACCAAGGGTTTACTTTCATGTGCAAACTTACTATTACAAGTTCATGGATGTATTCAACAGGAAAATGTTATTGTTTCTATAAACCCTAGTAGCAAGCATAATTTGATCAATGTTAACTTAGATAAAATATGGCAAGTCCGTGTAAAGAATATTCAAATCACACTTATTAAGGGTAAAAATATTCAATTTTTTTAAGATTTCAATATTAATTTGGATAAATATGTGTTGCATTCAATTTTTTATGCTATAGATATGGATATTGTTTTGGGATATCCCTAGATAGACTCAGTTATTACAATTATATTAATATACATAAGAAGTTAGTTATTAATAAATTTTGGTACAAGAAAAAAATTACAATCTATGATACGTATTTTATTGAACAAAAAGTGCTCAAGGGTCACATGAAGAAGTCCCTATAGAGAAACTAATTAATGTACCTATAGGCACATTAGATAAAGAGTCTGAGGTTGAATCAAAAGAAGGGTCTACAAAAGAACCTAAATAAATGCCTAAGGAAGAGAATTAAAAGGAAGAAGGAATGAAGGAGCTACAAGACTCAAAGGAACAACATGTTCAAGAGTCAAAGAAAGAACCACCATTAGCTCAGGTTGTTGTATATCGCCACCCAACAAACATGAGAGACCAAGGTCATCAAGACAAGGTCATGAGCATCAAAAAATTTACTATAGACAAACATGGAACCAAAAAGGAAACCAATATGGAGGCACACAGAGAACTAAAAGCAATGCATTGAGATATCATAATATCACAGAGGCAACATGGAACTAAAGGAGAAACCAAAATCAAGATCAAGGCGGCAAGGAAGTAGTTGGATCACATGTCCAGATTCACTAAGATGGATGGATGCTCGTGCTTGGTACCATCTGACTACATTGATTAGTAGATCATATTAGATTCCTTCCTCCCATGTTTCAAGGATGAAACATGCAAAGGGGATGAAATGTAATGTACTCGGGGCAAGGAAAATTTAGGGGCTATCCAAGTTTTTCCCCAAAAAAGATTTGTTAATTTCCATTTTATTAAATGATTTGCCCAAATTCTATAGGATAAAAGTATTTGACTCTAAAATTTGCCAAAATTTTCTAGGAACTATATTAAATCCTCATAAATCTAAATATTTTTACAAAAATATTTCCAAACATTTTATGGTTGTCATTGTAAGAATTAATAAGATTCGTCAAGGTTTCTACACTTTAAATGAATACTAATCCTTAATAAATATATATCATTGGGTTATTAGAAAAAATAATATAATAATATAGTGTAACTGGCACAGAAAAACTCATGAGAACATATAAATACACACGAGTATCATTTTATTGAGTAAGTTGGATGTGCTTATTTTATTGTAACAAGCATGACTTATAGAGTGATTCCTTCCATAAGAAATAATTGATGGTGTTTCCCTACCTCAAGGGTTTTGATATTAATAATATAGAGGAGATTTTGTATTTTATTATTGGTTTTCTTATGTATGATTTTATTTTCATATTTAAGGTACACAATAGTAGTTGACACCTTTTTTGTTTGGGCTTCAACATGCAAATCCATTAACATGTGCAACTTTTAAAAGTTTGGGTTGTTTAGGTTTGTCTAGAAGGGGTGCATGTTGGTACTTGGCCTTTATGTTTTGGTTGTGGAGGCACTAGATTATCGCTTATGTAACAAAGAGGACCAAGGCCTTATGAAAAGAATCCCTTACCAAACCTTAATGTTGGGAAACTTGTTGATGTCACTTTTCTCACAACCCATTTCTCACCATTTTGGAAGATCGAACCTGGTGGGAAAATACTATAGATTACTTGGATACTTTTTGTGTTGCCTTTGGTTCTAACATCCAATGGTTTAAAACATATTACTATAATCAAAGCGCTAATTCCTAATTAATAGCTAATTGGAAGACCAACACTAGACTTGAATCCAACTAGGCCATGTGTTTATGCTTCCAAGAATCCCCTTCACCTTCCATGCCTCGTTCAAATACTTATGGGAGGTGGTCGTTCAGATGGTTAAAAATTTAAACTGTTTTCATCATCATTGTTTTTTTTTTATGTTGATGATGATGATTATCATGAGCCCACCGCGGGATTTCAAAGAAATAAAGTGAATAAGGATAAGTATTCATCATATGTCATTTCTATATTTGAACACGGTGGAAATAGTACTAAGTTCATCAATGTTTTCATAAGCCAAGAGTTCCTAATAATAATTAATTTATGAAATTTGGCAAATTTATGTTTTATATTTATAAGGTAAGGAATTTTAAAAGGAAATGTTGTTCATCTTCAACTATATTTTATCATATTTTATACAAAATTGCTCATCTCGAGGTATTTTTTGGGTTAGTCTAGTGACCAATTTCACTATGGTGGTCATGAGCATTCATCCTAATTTTAGGAATATTCTTTTTGTTTGTTAACCTTATAATGTCAGAAAAATTATTTTGTTCAATGGAATTAGGAATAATAAAATCTTTGTAGTAGTTCAACTTCCTCTTATTAAGTATTTCTTTATTTTCCACATCCAATTTTTAAACTTCATATGTATATAGGAATTTCTATTATCAATAATATTAATTTAATTATCTTATTTTATATTCCAAAGTCAAGATAATCCTTAAAGAACTCTAGGCCAACCCCTTTTGAGACTCTGGTGGATGCTACTCATACCAGAAGTAATAAAATGGGACCTATCATATTCAACTTGATCAAGTTATGTTTATATTATAAATATCTAATCATGACTTTAGACTAAACGAAAGTAGATCTATTTTCCATCAAGAGAATGGTCTAAGGAGAATTGCATTTAATTTTTTTTGGAAAAAAACCTTCTTTTGACTATTAATAGAATCAAAATGTACAAAGTATAAGCAAAAAAATGGTGGGCCACACATGCAACCTCCACAAATAAAATATCAAAATATAGGACTAGTCAAGGCCATGAACGCTAGTTTAGAAGACACTAGCAAAATCTAAATCTAATCCCCCAAAGACTACTAGTATAGTGTATGTAGGAGACACAGTCCTAGGGATACATTAAGTAGAAAAACAATAGACATATTTCAACTAAAACCTACTTCCTTACCACATAGTGAGACCAACATCAATTGAGATAGAAGCCATGGGTAAAGCTAAGCCAATTTAGCCATCGCAAGTTACCGTAACCCCTCTCATACCACCAACAAATACCAATGGTAGAACAAAGAACTCTAGGCTAAACCAACACATAGAAAGAGAACCATATCTAGATGCCCACATATCGTTTGGAAACCACAAGATAATATCCTCAAGTTGGAACCCTAGAGGTTAATATGCATAGGTCAAAGCAAGTGACTAGGTGGACACCACTACGACAAGCAAAAACCAAGACTAATAGTTTCCATAACTAAATGGAAGCAAATAGAGACAAGAAAACCATAAATAGGGAATCTCTATTCAGAGTTGAGAGATTAAACATGAGGAACCACTAGAAGTGGATATCACTTAGCCACATAAAGTTAACAAAACTCTAGAGAATATAACCATGGTTGCAAAGATATATACGTAAAAACCAATGTGCCACAAAAATCCAAAGGCCATTTCCACAACATTATTCTCCATAGAGACCTCGGTTCACACTCCACCACCACATTGAACCCTCCTTGGTGTGGCAATCCACCCACTTGCATTCTCTAGAAAAAGTTGGGAGAAATTCTCCTAGGGATTGAGGCAAGGCTAGATAGGAGGAAGGGGATGCTAGAGATGCATCTTCACTCTTCATCCTTCTCAAGATTTATCGATGTTATCATTGCATTTAATTTTAAACCTATAGGCTATAATGTTTTTGGATTTACTCAATTTTATGCTAAGTCTCATGAGAGATACTACATGCCCAAATGTCACATACATGCATTCTCTAGAAACAATTGGGAGAACTGCTACTAAGGCTTGAGGCAAGGCTCGACAGGAGGAAGGGGAGGATAGAGATGCATCGCCACGCTTCATCCTTCTCAAGATTGATTGATGTTATCATTGCATTTAATTTTAAACTTATAGGATATAATTCTTTTGGATTTACTCAATTTTATTCTAAATCTCATGAGAGACACTACATGCCAAAATGTCACATACATATAAATCAATGGGATAGCTAAAGTGTTAAAACTGATTATTTTCTTATAACTGTGTGAGAGTTCAACTTTTCTACATTTGTTTTCAAGATTATAATATATAATAATAATAATAATATACCTTTTAAGGTCACAACCAAGCTAGATACAAAATTGGTATATGATACCCCTTGTTTGTCTGACAAGGGACACCCTCCCTGTAGGGATTTGACTGCCAATTCTATGGAGGTGTACATACCCTAACCCCCTTCAGATTTGAACACGTGACCTTCTAGAAGGAAATACATGTTTTTAACCATTAGGCCCAAGGATCATCTTCTTGACATTGTCATTTTAGTTTAAATAACAATTGAAATCAATGCTTAAGTCTTTGCAATATTGTACCTCTTAAGGATTTTTATCACCATTTTTTCCATGGAAAGGGTTTTATCACCATACAAAATTAAAGGATTAATTATCAATATTAATGGTGGGTTAGATTTTTTGCAAAATTGTTGGAGAACTTTGAGTTTCTTGTGATAAGTGGGTAGAAAATCCTCTATCTCCAACAACCAAATTTTAGATATGCACAAAGGTGTTGGTACTAGGCACTCTCCAATAAAGCCTATTATAGTTAGGGAAAAGATCTAATAAATTTCTTGTGGGCCAATAGTCATAGGGAAAATGGTTTCCATAGGGTTAGTTGGGATATCTGTTATACACCTAGAGTATTGTGGGGGGAATAAGAAATATCATGACTCTGATTTTTTATCAAAATTTATGTGTTGAATGGGTCATTAATTTGAAACGCAAATGGAAAGGACACTTTAAAATTTATATTAAGAAATAACATTTGATGAGGTGCTCAAGGCTCCTTTGGACAATAAATCTATGTAAGGCCCCTCTCTTCAAACACTAGTCACTACCCCAATCATGGTTAAAAAAACAAGAACATTTATATTATTAAACATTTGGAAGGTCTAGTAGACCATCGAGTCTTTCATTTGGTGGTATGCTCTCCTATAGAGTGATTATAACCCATTGATCGAATTTTCCTTGTGTCTTGACCCCTCATTTATTCAACAAGGGTATCCTCTCAGTGAATGACCTATTTGATAGTCATGCAAGAGAATAGTTTCCATGGCTTGAGTTCAAGAAAAAGTTCATCATTGACAAATTTCTGGGATGGATGCAAAATGACCTTTTCCTAAAGCAAGTATTGTTGTCTCCTCATGTCTAGTAGCATGATACAAGTGATGTAAGTCCAAATCCTTCACCAAATACAATCACGAAGGTGGCTATAACTAAATTTATTACAAGGTAGTTCTTGATAGTTATCTACATAAAATAGTGTGCCTTAGATCCAAGCAAAAGCCTTGGAGTTTTTGCTACAAAGCTTGTGGAAGAGAATGTTAAAACCTTTTTTGTGGATTTTAGACATATTTGATCCACCTGTAAATATGAAGCTTACTTACTTGGGTTCTTAGAATCCTCGAGCCCCCTTGAGTGTGGTTGTGCCAAGATCCTTAAGCATCTCTTTTGGTTATGCTCCCTTTCCAAGCATGTTTAAGCCTAGACCTAGTCTTTGTGAGGTCAATATCTCTCAACCTACATTTCATGGATATCAACATTGTAAAGAGATCATCTACCTTGGGCATTAGAATTCCATCATACTTGGATACTTGTTTGTTGGAAGATACTTTTCTTTCCATGGAAGAAACATATGGAAGTTTTATCTAATAAGAAGGAACCATCTTCTTCCTTCTAATGGTTTGACAACTCAAAACTATGTTTAAGATTGTCCATGTCAATCGCTATCTAGGTACAAAAAATCTAGTTGGACATGAATCCCCTATATTAGTTTCTCAATTTTTAGTATGAGGCCCTCCATGCAATATGAATAAATGGCCTCCTGGCTCCTTCCATGCTTAGTCAAGGTAGTTTCAATAGTCATGGCATGGCAAAGTAAGGCCTTTCCATAGAAACGAAATATTTCTTAGAGGAAGGTAGAAGCACATGCATATGATACATGACACTCAAATAGCCCCATTTTTTGTGATGATGCATTTTCTTGCGAGGCATAGTTCCACCCCTTCTTCACATTTTCTTGAAAATCTAACAATCTAGGCTATCTTAAAATGAGCCAAAACCCCATGAGGCAAAATTCCCAACAATGTTGTGAAACTATGATTTTTGTCATAGTTCCTATTGGATTTAAGGATAATTCTCACCATTGAAATATATATTGTTTGGATTGTATCTGAGCAATATTTCTTTCTAGTTAGCAGTTATTGTTGCTCCCATAGTTCCTATTGGATTTAAGGATAATTCTCACCATTGTAATATATATTGTTATGTCCTTGACATGTAGTTTTCATTTCGAGGTATTAATTTGGATCTTTGTTCAAATTTTTGAAATGTATAAAGGTAAGTGTAAAGTCTTATATTTTATAAATTTAATTTATTATTTTAAATCATATTTTTTTGGCTTTTCATTGGCTCTGTTTGGGTGACATTTGCCTGGGGTTTTGTGCCCAAGACCCGGCGGCGCATTTGCGTCAGCCGTCGGGTCCCGACGAGCGTACCAGGCATGGCAAGAGTTATGGTAAGTGTCAGTGGCAATCTTATCGGGTGTCAAAGTCCCATCACAAGCGCATTCTCTCAGGGCTCTGGAAAGTGAGTTATTGAGTGTGCATCAAGGATTTCCCGGACTGTGTATTCATTGGAGATCTATGTTCGGAGAGAAACAGTCGGCATATCGTTGCTCTTGGCACTCTTGAGTAAGTGTCTCTGCTTCTTCTTAGTGCCCTGGTGAGTGTTGTGGTGAAGGGTGGAACAGTGGCAGGCTTAGAGAAGATAATTTCTCTGACATAGAGAAGCATTCTCAACAGTTACTATCATGTTCAGAAGAAAGATAGGTGTCATCTGGAAGCGGAATGGAGATAGGGTCTGCTTAGATAATAAGGGTGAGAAGATAGTGGATGTGAGGGATATCTAAGTTGAGGGAGTTCAAGGCAGGAAAGCAAAGTAGCACTTGTGAGTTCCATCCATCCCTGTAGCCTTCGCCTTCACCCGTGAATGCCTCCCATTACTAGCTAAACATAGAAGCATCAGAGTCCTTCCCCATCCCCATAGAAATCAGTTGGCTGGCCCTACCAATCCCGAAAAACTCAGACCACGCTGATGTAGACAGAGGTGTGAAAGGGTTTGTACGACAATCGGTGCAGCATTCTCAGATTGGGACAATTTCACAGCTTTTAGCAGGAGATGTTGTAGGTTCTGTTAGTAAGACCTGCACTACTCGACTTACCATTCTGTTTCAGGTTTGTAAATGATTTCGTGATTCACATTGAGGTTATTATTTCAATAGACTTCAGAAATCATAGCTACGAGTTTTTGGTTCTCGCAAAAAAAACCTTAAATATTTGATTATTTACTTGCGAGTGTGAGAGGTCTACAGTGGATTTATTTACTGCCTTTTTTTAAAAGATAATTGTGTTGAAAGATTTCTTTCACGGACATTTCTCCCCTACTGTATCTTGCTTAAAGTGAATGCTTTTATGTTTCAGACGTCATGATTCACCTATGGCGATTAGCTTGGCCTGTGGTAGCCTTTCAAGTGTTGCATCCTAGATAGGTAAATGATTGCAACCCATCCAAAATATGTTTTGCCTTCAAATGCACTATTTTCCTCCTTTACTTTACGGACCTTCTTTCTTTATATATGATGCTCCACTAATTACTTTATGCAGGTTATGCTTCTTCAACTACTGCTAAACCAACTACTTTATCCGCTGGATCCACTGGAGAAAAGTTCAAGTTAACATATGGATCATCAACCGGATCCATGAACAAATTACTTCCGTAGAAGCACTTGGTGTGTGAACAAATTACTTCCGTAGAAACAGTTGGTGTGTGTTGGGCAGTGTTCATGACATAATTGTTACTTATATAAATATTATCTAAGGTAGTTGATCCAATATTGCACCCTTAATAGAAAGAGGGATATAAGTCGACCCCATATTGGTTGCCTAGCTTCGTAGGATCCAGTAAAAATATATTAATGGCTACAAAAGTGTAATGGTTACAGAAGGGAATTTTCTTGATTTAGATGTAGGGATTTTTCAAATCCATACAATTTTAGAAAATATTGAAGAGGGTGATATTGAACCAATCTTGTAATGATAAAAACAAAGGCAGTATATCTATCAGGGCATTTTGCAAATGCTTGTACACATTATTTTATGGTTTTTCAATGTAGTCATTTACTGCTATAGAAGCAGTCTCTTCCGTGTGCATTCTAATTTTTAAATATTGCAACAACATTTCCACTTGATTTGGTGAGGACAACTGGAAGGTGCAGGTGGACATGCTCATGTATACAACTCGGGACTTCTTGGCACATTCAAACAGATAATTCGCACAGAAGGATTGGCTCGTTTATACAGGGGAATTATTCCATAGTACCTCAAGTTGTACCAAGTGTTGGTATTGTGTTTATGACTTCCAAAATAATGAAAGCGTTTCTTTCTCAAATGCATTCAAAGGAATAGATATTTCCAGGCTGGCATCTTGCACCGGCTATCTCAAATAGCATGATCAAATATCTTGTAGTCCTATAGTATTTACATTTGAGGTATACGAAATTCTTTACCAGGTTTTATAGTAGATACCTGTCAGTTATACATTTGGCAGATGTATCTATATCCTTGAGGGTGAAACTTTCAAGTAATCTGCAAATGGCGTGCCCCCCTTTGAATTTCTGAATATGGTAGTCCGAATAACTTAGCATGACATGTTCCTCCATCACAAATTTTGGGCTGTCACTGGACAACAAACAATTATTTTTCTTGGGAGGCATGCAATGTGACTTATTTTATGGTTTTAAAATTGGACCTATTTGTCCCACCAGGTCGCAAAGCGAAGACTGGAAAGTGAAGTTTCCTAAGGGCTCTTGTTTTCTCTAGGTCCACTACATCAAGACTGACTAGAATATTCCCATCTTGTTTTAATCTTAGCAACTGCTATAATTACAAGGATGCTCCCATTATCTTTATTGGATTTTGAGTCGAAACTGAAAACTGTCTTCCCGTTAACCACATTGATGAAACTAAGGGTTTGGGTTCAACTTAAAATTATTCGAAGTAAATCTCACAGCACTGATTAGAATTTTTGGAATTTTGGTGGTTGGTAACGTTACCTTAAAAAGCTTTGGAATATTTTAAAACTATCGAGATCGCTCGAATGTGAAAACAAACCAATTTTGGAACGATTCAAATTATTGCAATTTGCACAAAATGAATTTTTTATAATGAAAAAAAATCATCTTAAAAATTAAATTTGTCTATTTATAATTCATAATTCAGTCCAAATAATTCAATTATCAATTCAAATAATTCAGTTATCAACGTGATATTGAAATTTTTTGAGAAAAAACATATATCCATCCTAAAGATAATATATCAACTTAATGATGGAGTGTTAATGATGAAGACAAAATATGAGGTCCTTTGTTGATATATCCGTCAAAAGATTTGGTCATCTTTAAATATAAGATGGTAACCATAAATATTTTTATTGTTTGTCTAGCTTCACAACAAGTGTAAAAGACAACTCCATCAATAATTGTCTTCATTACAAAAAACTCCTCATATAAAGTTGATGGCAACCTAAGAACATTGCCACTTGTAGCTCTTGTTTGGATTGTATATGAGCAATATTTCTTTCTAGTTAGCAGTTACTGGTGCTCCCAACTGGCTGGGAACGGACCGACCAGTCTAGTGCTGGTATACACGCCTGAAAGAACTTACGGGATTGCAAAACCAAGGATGGTTACCAACCATGACAGCTAAGTACAAAGAGACAACACATGACAACTAAGTATAAAGCTGCAAGTGTTGGGCCCTGTGGCCACTATTTTGCCCTACCCCACCTGCTCCAGTTGAGTCAACCTATACAGCTACTTCCCATACGCCACCTTGAAGTAGTGAATTTACCATCTATCTATTGGGCATTTTCAGTGGTGGGAAAGGCCGAACGGATCATACATCAAGAGCAAACACGTAAGCCGGATAGCCAATTTGCTGTATAAAAAGTGATCCTCCATTACAGGGGAGGTGAGACAGAAGTGCAGGGGTCGTGATAGAAAGATGTTCCTTGATGGCGAATTATGGAGCTTGGTGATTAAGACTAAATATCTCAGGGGCTCTCCTATCCTTACCTGGTTTAGATCTACTAAAAAAGATGTTAGAGGCGTGTCTATAATTTGGAATGGATTCATCGGAATTTTTCATTGGATCAGTAAATGGACTTCTTGGATTGTTGGTGATTGAAAAAATGTTCTAATTGGCATAGACCCTTTTATTGGAAACAATGGGAACTATCTCCTACCCCTTGTAATTCTGGAATATCTGGCTGATTTTGGTTTTGTTACTTTGGATTAGATCATAAGGCCGCACTGGTTAAATCATAATGAATTTTACTGGCTTCAATCTAGTTATTTGGGCATGCAAGGTAGTTGGGCGGAGGCATGGGATATATATATCAGCACTCTTAATAGTGATGGTATTAGATTGACAGATTCTTCGGATAAACTTGTGTGGAGTTGGAGCAAGTCTATGGGTCAGATTACTACTAAGGATGCGTATGACGCTATTGTTGCCTCACAAGGCCAGCTTGATAGTAAATGGTGGTTTTGTAAGTTATGGAATTGGAATCTTCCCTCAAAACTCAAGTGTTTCTTTTGGTTAGTTTAAGAGAATTGTTTATTGAACTATGATAACTTAATGCATCGGGGTTGGATCACTACCAGCTGCTGTGTTTTATGCAGGAAAGATTGTGATACAGTGGATCATCTTTTTATCTTTTGTGGCTTCAGTAAGAAAGTGTGGCAAATTGTCTGTGAAGACATGAATATTTCCTCGTCTTGCAGTTTTGTTAATATGGAGGAAAGTTTTAATCCCACATGGGTGTGGCTCATTGGCAATTTGCTTGATATGAAGTCACATGTTGTAAAATAGAGGTCACGAGTTCAAATCACACTTGAGCTTACGCGTGTCCCATGCTTTAAGGTAGTTGTGGGGAACATAGAGGTATAGTGGTAGCAGGATTGGATCCCTAGACCCCGTGTCACACGAGTACCAACCCAGTCCCTAGTTTTCGATTCCCCGAGTATTAAATAAATGGAGGAAAGTTTTAGACTATGGGGCTTAAAGGCTTATCATCACAAAGTATTTCCTATTTTTGTGTGTTGGACAATCTAGAATATGTGAAACTGCTCCTGGTCTAACTTTCTCCTCTGCTATTGGTTTCTTTGATGGAGCTTTTTCTGATGGTAGATGTGGTTGTGGTATGATTTTAATGATCAACAATGATCATTATTTCAAGTTATGGATGGGCTATGGGAAGGGGAGCAACACTAAGGAGGAACTAGTGGCATTATGGGGATTGCTTTAGTTTGCTTTCTTAAATGGTATTGTCTCCTTGCATATCTATGGGGACTCTAAGGTCATCATAGAATGGTCCAAGGGCAGATACAACCTTCAAGTACTGCAACTGGCTCACTGGTGTCAATGGATCCAAAATTTGATGGTCACTTTCCATGAGATTTCCTTTTCCCATATTTTTAGGAGTTTCAACAAGGAGGCTGATCTCCTTTGGAAGAAAGTTGTTCTTGGTCCGGAAGGATACATGTTTTTTTGAAGAATATTTGGAAGGATCTATGGTTTTTGAAGGAGCTACTTTGTTAAATTACTAATTTCAGTAATGGACTGTTAGGAGAGCATTTTGTTGTAGGCCTAATGTTATGCATATATGGCTGATCTATCTTTATATTTGGTATCTTTGTTGTTGACATTTTGGAAGATCTCTGTATTTTTGGTATCATTGATATCAATTTGTTCATAAATTGTATGCCTCTCAGGATATAGGAGATATTGGAATTGTTTCTTGAGGGTAGTAGAACTATCTAATAGTGACTTAGTTGATGTAACCTTCATTTTCTTTGATTTAATGAAATCGCAAGAAAATGATTTTTTTTTCTATGTGGTCATATGTTTATTTAATATATCATAAGTGTTGGTCAAATAACCCTATAAGTTAGCTTAAACACTTATGAGATGCATGTGAGATCAATGCCTTTGAGCTTTTTTTTCTCTATATTTATTTTCTTTCCATTTTCATTAGTTTAAACATTTAACACTTTTTTTGTTTTTTCTTTTCTTTTAATTTATTATTTTTAATTACCTGCCACCATCATAGTAGATACAAATACTAATTCATTCAAAATAACTTATTACAAAGTATTTGAAATCAATGATTACTTTGACCCAAATATTTATAAAATAATTTAATGTGTGATTAATGTAAAATAGTTGAAATACAAAATTGGTTGAAATAAAATTTATGAATATAAAGGTTAAAAAATAAATATTTATTTTCACTTTTATATAAGTTAAAAATTAAATTAAAAAGGAAAGTATAATCTAAATATTCTTAATTTTTTTTATTATATTTTTTGTTTTGTTTTAGTTTAAAAATTTGTAAAAATATTTAAAATCAAATATATTAACTATAAAAAATTTTAATCTAAATGCTTTAAATGCTTTAAAGATATTTAAAAGTGCAAAATCTATTTATAATTTAAACATATAATTTCAACACTTCCAAATTTAAATTTTACCCCACTTAAAAAAACTACACCAAAAATAACCAATTACATCCAAAACCCAACCCAATATGATATTATAGATGTAACGAAAACAATCATATGTAACGAAAACCATCATTGTTTTTCATGGTTGAGAAAACACGTCCACTCACGCTTGTGGTGAACGGGACCCCGCTCCAACAAATTGTGTTCACGCGCTTTGCTCTACCTTGCAGTTACAGCTTCTTCAATTTTTAATTAATTGCATCCCGCAATTCTACTTTTTGATTGTGTATTAATGTGAGTGACATCATCATGATAACATCCATGTGATAATAAACAACATATTCAAAGCCTTTAAAATAAGATTGGGAAAAAGATGATCTAGGATTCTTATCTTTCTCTTCATGGCATGTGGCATATCTCAATTATTATTAAAAATGTTATGCTAAGGGGAACGGTAATAGGTGTAAGATGGTAGTTGTTTGGGGTGGGTCTGGCTTGTTGTACCAAAATATGTCTAGGTTTAAACTGCACACTTCTTATAATAATAAGAAATTAAGTTTGGGTCTGGCTTGTTGTACCAAACTATAAAATGTGAGTTTTATGGGTTGAATTTGTCCACTTATTTACTAATTTTTATTTTTAGGATTATTTATTTTCATACATTATTTTTCAATCTTTTTCTTATTTTATTCTAAATCCGTTTACATTTATATAAAGATAAATTATTAAGATTATACAATTTGATTTGAAATAAAAATAAATTATTAATATTATATCATTTAAAGCAATAATAATGTGGAAATGCCTTGAATCCATCTTTACAATCAACCATGAAAATTAAATCATAAAAAATATCAATTTCACTAATTTTTTTTATCATCATATTCCTATCAAATCCAAATCCAACTCCAACTCATTTATGGTTTAAACAACTCCAAAAACTACATACCTGAATATAATTCGATCATAATAACACACACAAAAAAAACCCACCAACCCCCGTACAACATACTGTTGCTCATCCCTAACTCAATGAACTTTATCTTAAATTGGATTAAACCTAAAGAGAATTAGTTTTTTTAACCAATACGCGTCTTACACACCTGCGATGTAATTGCACATAACTTCTGGTGAAGGCTTACGATTCCTCCTGGTGCAGCTAACTTCTGGTGAAGGCTTATTATTTATTTTCTGCAAGTTTAAGGCGGTTTGTGGACTTTGCCAAAATAGAATAGAGCCGCCATTGACCGTTGAGGACCTGGGGTTATATTGAAGATATAAACGGTGTCAAGGATCTGCTCGAAAATCGAGGATTATGAAAGGGGCCCCATTAGCTGAGAAGAACCAGCTATAAAGAGAGCAGGTAGAGCACGCTGAATTCACAGAATCTCAAGAACTATAGTCAGTATTGCTGCAATGGAAAGACTGGAGCGTGGAAGGAATGATGCAGATTTGGAGATGGTGGCTGTTCACACTGTGAATGTTCCACCCGGCGAAGGTATCGTCAAGAAAGTGAAACACGCGGTGAAGGAAACGCTGTTCCCCGACGATCCATTTCGACAGTTCAAAAATCAGCCGAGGTCGCGAAAATGTATACTTGGGCTACAGTATGTGTTTCCTATCTTCGAATGGGCGCCCAAATATTCTTTCAGCTTGTTGAAGTCAGATTTTCTGTCTGGCATCACTATTGCCAGCCTTGCAATTCCACAGGTAAGGTGATAAAGATAATGGGATTTGGTTATAAGCCTTTGATATCTTCTGGTTTTGGGTGAAAGAATTTCTCATTGATTATATGATGGAATCCTTACAGGGAATAAGCTATGCGAAGTTGGCGAACCTGCCTCCTGTGATGGGCTTGTGTGAGTACTCATTAATATTGCAGGCCTCTGTTTTGAGGCTAAAACTTCCTTTGGTCGCTCACTCTCTGTTAAAAAAACTTATTTGATTGTTTGCGTTATTGAATTCAACATCCTTGCTTTCTGCTAGACCCTCTGAATTGTGCTTTAAATTGTTTTCAGATTCCAGCTTTGTTCCTCCACTGATATACGCAATGCTGGGGAGCTCGAAGGATCTCGCAGTGGGTACAATAGCTATTGTATCGCTTCTTCTTGCTTCAGTGCTAGGCGAGACGGTCTCGCCAACCGAAAACCCTGAACTGTACATTGGATTGGCCATGACTGCCACTTTTTTCGCTGGTGTCTTCCAAGCAGCTTTGGGCATTTTCAGGTATAAGTTATCTTGACGAAACACCATTAGTCAAGATCAGTCCATAGCCAATTCTATGATCTGGTCTTCATAATAGTCTTTAAAGTGATGTGAATTGAATTGGTTCTCAGTCACTAATCAATCCGATTTACTGTTTATGCTTGATATTGTATGGAGCAGGTTAGGTTTCATCATAGAGCTCCTTTCCCATGCAACAATTGAAGGATTCATGACGGGCGCAGCCATTGTTGTGTCCCTCCAACAGCTCAAAGGCATCCTCGGATTGAAGAAATTTACCCAGAAGACAGACATAGTTTCTGTCCTCACTTCAGCGTTCAACCAAGTGCACAAGGTTTCTTATTGGCATTCAATTTTCTTTTTGACAAAGTTGCCACAGGTCAACTTGATGTGGAACACTCTCTTGTTTGTTTGTGTGCAGTGGAGATGGGAAAGCATCGTACTTGGCGTGGGTTTTCTAATTTTCCTCTTCGTTGCCCGTTACATCGTGAGTAGTGCTAGCTGGAGCCCTGGAATGGTTTTGTTTTGATTTTTTGATATTTTTGTTTCCTCCAGAAATCACCCAATTTTTTCGTTCCCAACTGGATTGAAACTCTGAGGTAAAGTCCAGACAAAACGAATGCTGATAGTTGTAGGTTTGTGCCGTGACAGAGCAAGAGAAGGAAACAGTTATTTTGGATCTCTGCTGCTGCTCCACTGACATCTGTTGTTCTGGGTAGCTTGCTGGTCTTCGGCACACGTGCAGATAAGCATGGAGTGCAAATTGTATGTTCTAAAAACTGAATTCTTTTGCTGACTATCATGCAACATGTCAAAAGCTCTTTGAATTTATTTTACTGATTTATTAATGCAACAGGTGGGTACTTTGAAAAAAGGTATAAACCCGTTGTCTGTTGGCCAGTTAATTTTTCATGGAGAGTATTTGGGGACCAGTTTGAAGGCGGGACTGATAGCTGGTCTCATTTCCCTAGCTGTAAGAGAATTAACCTTTCATAATTTCTATTGTTTTAGAATTTCCACGTATGGATAATCAGACGGACTGTGGTTTAAGGGTGAGGTACAGAATTTCAAGCCATTGGAGAAGTTAAATTGGTTAAAGTTGGTTGAATCCTCCAGGATAGAACTACAACGTATAAGAGAAGATAAATTAGTTTGAGTAAAACTTGATCAAATACTGGCTGAATCGTCACAGGAAGGATTAGCTGTTGGAAGAACATTTGCTCTCTTCAAGAACTATCAAATTGATGGCAACAAGGAAATGATTGCGATTGGAATGATGAATGTTGTGGGTTCGTGCACTTCCTGTTATGTTTCAACAGGTCTTTTTCTCTTTCCTTCAATCTTATCCGTTGCAGATAGAAATGCTCTGGGTTCAAATCATTACCAATCCGTTCATTTTTTTTCTCTTTGTAGCTGGTGGTAGAGTGTTATTCGGCTCGGTACGAATGCCATAACTGTGGCTAATGATTGGCTTTGCAGGTGCCTTCTCAAGGACAGCGGTGAATTTCAATGCAGGATGCAAAACAGCAGCCTCAAATGTAGTAATGGCGATTGCCATGATGCTCACTCTTCTGTTTCTAACTCCTCTCTTCTATTACACCCCCAATGCGGTGCTGTCGGCTATTATCGCCTCGGCAATGCTGGGCCTAATCGACATCCATGCCGCCATTCATCTATGGAAGGTGGACAAGATCGACTTCTTCGTGTTCTTGGGAGGTTCATTGGGCGTGGTTTTTGCCAGCGTTGAAATTGGCTTGATCACAGCGGTAAGGTTACACATTCATTGTTATGCTCAAAATGTTGTGAATTTGATCTATTGGTTTGGTTTGCCGTTTTTAATTATTGCAACTTTCTGCAAATTTCAAACCAAAATCATGTAATTAGTTGATGCTTAGCCCATAACCAACTAAATCCATAAGCATAGGAGTTTGGATCAGCTTAACTAAAAATTGGGTGGTTTGTCAAGAAAAATCTGATCAATTTGTATTAAGAGTTTGGATCAGCTTAACTAAAAATTGGTTGCTTTGTCAAGAAAAATCTGATCAATTTGTATTAACTGTTTGAATCAGCTAAACTAAAAATTGCGTGCTTTTGTTGAAAAACAAAAAACAAATCAATTTGTATTATTATATTGCAGGTATCCATCTCGTTGGTAAGATTGTTGATGCACGTCATGAGGCCTCATACTGCAGTTCTGGGCAACATTCCTGGAACGACTGTGTACAGAAGCACAGAGCAATATCCTGATGCAGACAGAGTTCAGGGTATTCTCATACTGCGAATAGATTCTCCAATTTTTTTCGCCAACTCCAGCTATCTGCAAGAAAGGTTTGCTTTCTATCGATATCTAGCCATTTCTCAAAAAATTTGAAGGCTTAAGTTCGAATTTGTTTTCTGGAATCATTTGGGCTTCGAAGTTAAAGATGAATGTATGCTTTTTTTAATTTTTGACATGGGCAAACAAGACATGGGGTTTTCCAAATTTTGAAGGGTTACAGGAAGGCATTATGATCTGTTCACTTTGGATATTAGAAGGGAAAGATTCATTTCCTTCAAGAGTTTCGTAATACCAAATTGTTTAATTCTCTCTGGTTTTTGAGGATGACAGGATAATTAGATGGATCGAAGATGAAAAACAGAAGTATGATCCAACTCTCCGCTACGTAGTCCTGGACATGGCTCGTGAGTATTTTCTGTATCGACCTTGATTTTGATTATGGTTGCCTCATCATTTGATTATCCATTTCCTAACGTCGTGCCATTAATAATTCCTCCCAGCTGTGACTAGCATCGATACAAGCGGAATTAGCGCCCTTGAGGAGATGAAAAAGAAATTGGATCTGCGCAGACTTCAGGTGAGAGGCAGCTTGAAGTCCACATTATTAAATGTTATACTGATCGATCATTGGGTTGTATTAAATCTTATTTGCGGCTCTGCAGCTTGTAATGGCGAATCCAGGGACGCAGACGATAGAGAAGCTGAACAATTCAAAATATACGGAATTTCTCGGGAAGAAATGGCTGTTCCTGACAGTGGACGAAGCCGTTGCTGTCTGCAAAACTCTACTTCAACGTGAAATTCTTGACAATGCCAGTTAGATGATCAACTAGGAAGCTTCTCAGTTCATTCCTGTATAGGCTTTTCCTTAGAGTCCCTGAAGCTAAAAAAATAAAAACTTACAGGATACAGGATTTGTAGTAGAGAGGCTGGTTATGTAATTTGAGATACCATTTTCAATATTAATTCAGACTTATTTGTGTATGATATTGAATCCATGTTTTTTTTCGAAGACACTGAACAGGGAGGGAATTTCAAAGACACTGAATAGGAAGGGATCAATACCCACTCAGTTTCAAAAGAACGAATCTGATATATAATTATATTGTAAATAGATATCTGAGCCTACAAATTACAAACCCAAGCCAAACTATTTTTCTGTACTGGTAAAACAAATTTTGTTGCCTGGAAATGAATTTCTAATGCAATGCGAGCAACGTCGACAGATTGAAATTTAAATTCATTTTTTAGCAGGGAACGAGAGTGTAAGAATAAAATGGATGAATTTATGTGGCTGTATCAATTGTTTCTATCAAAGGGCTGAGAATCAGAAATTGGTAAAATCTCATTCGTGGGATCAATTAGGCCACCAAATTCATGTTTAATTCATAGGTAATGACATTGTCAAGTTTGTATGTATTCCACAACGTTGTCTACTTTTTAGATTATATTACGTTTGCACTTTCAATTTCAAAATAAAATTGAGGAAGAAAGATATATATATATAATGGTTAGTCAATAAAGTTGGTGCAATTCATTTGTTGTATATGTCAAAGTGAAGCGAGCTGTATTCTATTAGGTTGGTGAAAAAGATTTCATGTATTTGGTAGGTGATTGTATGCACAAGAAGACTCAATTATTACAACGTAATCACAAGGGAAGTGTATTGAACATAGTGGAAAATGTATTATAATGTATTGGGATGAAATAAATTTAAATTTCTAATGTTAAAATAATTTGATATATTAAAGAAAAATAATAGTTATATATAAAAATAAATATATATTTTTTAAAATATAAATAATAATATTTTAAAAATATAAATGTAAGAATAATTTTAGTTTTTATGATAAATGTTTATATATATATATATATATATATATATATATATGAGAGAAAGAGAGAGTGTGTGAAGAATAACTCATAAATTACTATGTAGATGTTAGATTTGTAATGTTTCTTCATGTATTAAGCACCTCACACATGTCTAAGGGCATTAACTACATAGATTGACGGAGTAAAAGTAGAAGCTAAGGGGAGTGTTTTAGAAGAAAAAAGTTAATAAGAAAATCATGTTTATGTTTATGGTTATGGCTAATGTGGGCAAGAGGACCAAGGTAGAACTAGATGAAGACATTGATAGTGTTTTACTAGCAAGATTTTAGAATGGGAATGATAGAATTACCACAACAATAAACAATTGTAGATAACCAAATATCAAAATAACAAATTATGCCTTTTTGATGAAATAAATGTTCACTTGCTTCTTCAAGGGGGCAACATCCAAATGTGCAAAGCTCCAATTACAATATTCTTCACCATACATCTTATTACATTGCTTCTACTCCTTTATATTGTTTCTAGTGAAGGGACTTTCTAGTAAGAAAAACCTTCTAATAAGTATTCTTACATTAGTTTGTATCTAACCTCCTAGGAACTTTATAATGAAAAACATTCTTGTAGGGGGATCCTTCTAGTAAACCATCTTACATATATTGATTTCATGTTATATCTACTTCGCAGGTCTTATTTAATATAGATGACCTCAATATATAACAACCCATAAATCTATTTAAGGGGGTTAGGGTACGACTCTAGCATGCCATCCCCCTTCAAAAGTATCATGTTATCCCCAAGGCTGGAGATTGGGAAATTGTTGAAGTATCTATGTTGGTTCCCATGTAGCATCATCATTCTAGGTATCTTTCCATTAATTAGGATCTCTTGGAGGGTGCATTGGTAGAGACAACATTCCCTTTTATCGAAGACTACTTTGGGTTGCAACCAAATAAATCCTTCTTGATCCAATCCTAGAAGTCTAGTTTGAATATGATAATTAGAATCAAGCACTTTATTCAAGAAGAATACATGAAAGTTGGAATGAATCTTAGAGTAGCTAGGTAGCTCCAATTTGTAAGCTACATGGCCAACACGTTTGAGGACCTTACAGGGCCCATAAAACTTGGGAGAAAGCTTCTAGTGGTGGTTGGAATTAAGTGAGGTCTTCGTATAGGGTTGTAGGAAGAGGAATACATTATCCCCTTTTGCTTAATGGTGTTTAGAATGATGTTGATCAACATATTTCTTCGTCCTATTCTAATTCATTGCTAGATTTTTTCCCCCAAAATTCCTAGTATTTGATATTTTAGTATGAAATCAAAAATACACATCAACTAACCTTTTGGCTTAGATCAACATCCTTGTCACTGCCTTATGACCCTATATACATCATTGAAATGAGGTACATACAAAAAAGGCACCTCAAAACATTACCATAAGAACATATCCTATCTGCAACTTAAATGAAAAATCAAAATTCTCCTCAAAAAGACAAAAATTCAATACACACTAAAACAAAGACACCTTCGATGTTGCAGAAAGAGAATTATTCTCATATTCTTATATTAACAAAAGTCATTCCTATTGATTGATAGCTTCCTTTGACAACCGATCTGCTTTTTGTTGTATTCTTTATAAATATGAGAAATTCACACTTCTTCAAAATTGGATTTTAACTCCTTGCACAATGCCAAAATCACATCTAATACCATATTTGTACTCTGTCCCTTCCCATTTGTTATAGAATAATTGCCACATCACTACAAAATGATTATTTTTGGCTAATATCCATCTTTGCAGACTTCCTTGTCCCTCTATGGTTCAATTCCCATATCCCTTCTTAGTTAAATCCTTCAAAAAACCTCAAATTCCTATTCATACGCACCCTGGCTGTGGTTTGCATGCGTATATGCGCACTACCTATGTATAGCCCGCATATGACCCATTTTGAAGGTAAAAAATAAATAAATTCTTGGAAAATATGAAAACAGTTTAACAGTTCTTCAACGGTCTCTTTCATATAGATAACTACTTGAACTTCCCTAATTGCCTCTCCAAAACTATAAAAGAGGCAAGGGAAAGCATGAGAAGGAGGTAAGAGAAATATAGCATCCTTATGCCAAACTTATGCATATTGAATCCATAAACCCTATTCCCATGTCTGAAAATTAATCCCCCATACCTGGAAATTTGCATTTCCAACATCCTCAATCCCTTTCTGGCCAAGAAACTATCATACTATTTTCTTTGGGCATGCTTTCAAAGCACGGAGGAGATGTGTATGTGTGTGGCCCGAGCGAAGGAACTCAACATCCAATTCAACATAATGTCATAGCCGAGAACATGTGAAATCTACTTGTATCTTATTGTTATTTTATATTTAGAATTATCTTTCATGTCGTGTAATCTGTAAAACTTATCTTGATGGTTTTAAGCATTTGATTTGTAGTTTAACAATTATATTTGCAGTTTGTTTTGCATGTTCTTGTTCATTCTTTGTGATTCCAGGTTATCAAGAATATCTGTGGATTACAGATTGAAAGCAAGGATCTTCATCAACCGTTGGAATCCAGGTAGAAATTATGCTTTTTAGTTTTCAATCACTTAAAAACTATAAATATGTTTGAGTTGCATTTTTAGGAAGGATTGTTTGAATTGTTTATGGGAATCCTCTGTGGTGATCCCACCCAAAGATCACAAGGGTAGTAAATAATCTTGAAACAAAAATGGTGACTCCACTAGGGAGTTCTTCCATTGTTTAGGCATTTTAGGGACTTTTGTGGATTGTTTTCCTGTTTGGGTGGTTCTTCTCCCGATTTAGTTTTTTGCAGTAGTTTAATTTTCATCTTGAAACCGCTAGGGAAAATTTTTGTATTTCTCTGAAATATAGAAATGATTTTTTTTTTCCTCCTCCGTGTTCATACACAAGCTATAGTGTGTACATGCACATATATACGCACCCTACTGTGCATACATGCCCATATTGGTCCTATAGGTTGCAAAAGCTTTAAATTTAACTATTTTTCTCCACATACATGCTCTAGACACTGTTAGAGTGCATATACGCGGGTTGTCTTAATCCAGAGCACATATAACCCCCCATTCTATAAACAGAGCGCGTATGCATTCCAAAAATACGCATTTCACAAGTGTAGAGTGTGTATACATGGGTTGTATTTAGTTAAGGCATGTATGAACAACCCATATGTAGGATGACTTAAAGTAGGGAGCATATGAACCATTTATATACATTGTTTGCCTTAAGGTAGGGTGTGAATATGTCTTAATGGACCAAAAATAGGGTAAACATTTTTTTAAAAAATTGGTTTTTTAGGTTTATCAGATCTAGTGGGGATCTGGGTCTTTCTTAGATTTTCAAAATTCTCATTTTTAAACCTTCAATATCATCATTGGTGAGTTTTTTTATTAGTCCCCAAAAGAAAAGGAAAATTGAATTTTGCAAAAAATTACAGTTTGCTTCCATCTTATTTAGGAGTATTTTGGGTAGTTTGATGCTTTTGTGAGTCATAACATAAAAGAAAAGATTATATTTCTTCATTTGCATTATCTCATGAAAATCATAAAGAATTGTTTGCTTTGGTTATAGTAATCTCCTTAAAAAGTTGCATCTTGCTTAAATTTTGAAAGGTTATGCTTGGTTTTTCTTTCTTTTCGAAAGTTGTTTATAGTTAAGTAACTATTTTGAAAGCTTAAGTGGTATTTTCCATTTGCATGTAGTATCTTTTACATTTATTTTCAGTTGAGAACATCATCTTTTTACACTTCCGCATCCTTTTGAGTGACATCAACCACTAAAATAAACACTTAATCTGAAATTTACTAGACTTTTTGGATTTATAGGGTTCACCAACTAGTATATGCTAGAGCCTTGGACTAGGGTGGAAGCAAACACTCTACAGCTATTAAACTTTGAAACACAGGTGTCTGTTCTAAGGATAGGAAAATCCAATATTGTAAGGGTGTGGCTGGGAATCTAAACTAATAACGGAGTTAAACATGAGGTCATGTGAGGCTAGGTTGAAGAGATTACCCCTTTGATACTTAACTAAGCATTTGTGGGATTTTGTGTGGATGGGGATTTCACTAATACCAACTTGGCCCCCATGTGGTGCCGATACTTTTGAGATTTCGGGTTTAGTTACCCTACCCATATGTATGATCCTGACCATCTATTGTTCCCTCAAACGCCAACTGTGATTTGGTACTTTTCGTTGTTTGTCTTAGGATCACCTAGGTCATTGCAGAGGGATTCCTATGGTACCTGAAACAAAGGTTGATCCAACTAATAATACCCTTGGAGGGTGTCCCATACTTTTCGAGAGATTTGCACCAAGAAGGGCTATTAGTGTAGGACTTGGAAACTATTACATGTACTTTTGTTGTTTGGTTGTGGGAAATAATCAACCTGTACTTGGATTCAAAAGGCCTATCATTTGCTTGTGTGATATACCTAGGAACTTTTGCTAGTGGTGAGTTATTTGTTCTTAGTTGGCATTAGATATTTCTTACTTATTGAGTCAGAACTTATGGCTAATATTCCCATGGACACCAACTAAGGGATCCGTGTGCTTTTCCATTTGTTGGAAACGTTGGTGCTCCCTTGATGGCCACTTTGAATATTTCACGATTCAACCTAGGGATTCCGGTTTGGTTGTTCTCCACTGTGAATGTTCTAAATGCTCCTGATGCTTCTCAAGCGAGCACTTTACATCAAGGGAATCAAAACCCCATTCCTTCTTTACCAGTAACATATTCTACTCATCCTTCTACCTCATGTGGTGAAAGATTTGATACTAGTAATCAACAGTGTAAAAGGAATCCAAGGAGGAAGAAAAGGAAGAAGATGCAAAGAGGAGGGGGTGATTCCCCAAACTCCACAAGTCATGTTGGGAAAAATCGCAACCATCCTTTGTAAGTCATGATGGGGACACTCATTGAGTCACCGCAAGTCATACTGAAAGTATGTCATTAACCTTTGCTAGTCATGTTCAATACATGTCATTGATTACTATGATTCATATTAATGACAAGTCACCAGTCACTGCAAGTAATACTAGTGACATGTCACCAGTCACTGCAAGTCATATTGGAGACAAGCTACCAACCGCTGCAAGTCATGTTGGAGACAAGAAACTAGCTGTTGTAAGTCATGCTAGGGGAAAACTGTCATTCAATGTGAGTCATATTGGACATAATGACACCATTGAGAAGTATAAATGAATAGGACACAAGCCTAAGTTCCCTTGTAATATTTGTGAGGGATATCACCTTATTCACATGTTCCATGTTATTCCATAGGTATGAAGAGTGTGGTCCATGTCTCAAGGATCTTCTACTCTTGAACAACCTATGATTTACCACTACCCTATTCAACCTTTGGTTGATGAAGTGATCGAGTGAATGTGATCTTTGACTACTCCCACTCCTCCCTTGGAGAGTGTTGATGTAGAAGTGGTTGAACCAATGCCATATTTGGTAAATCCCACTCTCCCTTTGGAGAGTGACAAGCATAAAGTGGTCGAATCGATGCAATCTTCGATCGATCCCACTCTTCCTTTGGAGAGTGATGTGTCTACCACTCAAGTTTTCTTCACTTTCAGTTCAGAACTTTTAGGACAATGGGGCACTACATTCTCTTCGAATGAACCCCCACCAAGCTCTAGGATTGCTTCCTTTGATTGGAATAGTCTAGCTGAGCTTTTCCTTCATTCTAATACACATTTTCAAATAAGGGTTCAAGTTAAAAACTACATAGTTTCTCATTGTATTGTAGATGAAGGAGCCTTTGTTAGTATTTTATCAGCATATTCTTGGAGAGGTATGGGCTCTCCAAACCTTGTGTTGACAATTAGTCAACCGCTGGCTTTTGATAGAAGACCTAGTGAACCTTGGGATTTCTTCCTCAATTTCCTATTACCTTAGGTGGGAAGATTGTCTTAGTCAATTTTATGGTTATGGAGGACCCTTTAGAATTTAATATGCTCCTTGGGAAATATTACATATATGTTATGAATTATGTGGTGTCTACTCTCTTTCGTGTGACATTAAATTCCTCACAACATAAGCATTGTCACTATTGATCAGCTTACATTTGTTGATATTTCTCATTACTCGACTTTAGACCAAGTATACCCTTTGTCTATCCCTAGTTTTTTGGTAGACACTACCCCACCATGGGTGAATTATGTGGCCTTATATCCCTCATGTCCAATTTCTACTAATAAGAAGCCTTTGTATTCATGCTTACCTTCTTGGGACTTGTTCTTGGCAGTTGACCAAGTGATCCAACCAATGGGGGCATTGGATCCTTCTCTTCACCATATTGGTCCAAGTGAATGTTTTGACATCAATTCCCTTTGGGATGATATACTTCCTTCAGATGAATCTTTCCTAGAGGCTATGATAGAGTTTGGCATTCCTTTGGATATTGACGTCCTTTCCAAATATCATCTCGTTGGCTTGGACCCAGTCGTAATCAAATCCTGCATCCCTGATTTACCTTTTGAGTCTAATCTCGTTGTTTATAGTTCCTTAGACATTGCCATTTCTTAGTCTTTGGAATCTTCCATTGAGATGCAAGTCGATGTTCCTAATGTGTTTGATTTTGTTACTAGATTTTTCAATTCCTGCGATGATGAGCCTATTCCTGTAGACTCCATTATTTATTTCAGCTTCGATCTTCCTCATAAGTTTGATATTCTTGAATGTAGGTCCTCAAGCCTTGGCAATTTTGATTCTTCATTGGTAAAATCTACCTTGGTAATCAATATTGTTGAAGATATCGAAGTTGAAAATACTTCTAACAAAGTGACATGTATTAGATCTCTCTTTTTATATTTTTTAGATATGATCATGGTATTGTTGTTTCTTGGAGACATGAATTTTAACTGGATTCATGGTTTCTTATGGATCATTTTTTGCATGTTCCTCGATTTAATCATGTATTTTCAAAAAAATGGATATAGGTTTAGGCATCCCCGCTGTTATGATGCATTTAAACCTTTTTCTATCTGAATTCACCATAGGGTCGAACCTGTTGTATATTGGTTTGTCATCCATATCTATCTGCATTTTCCACTAATTCGACAGAAGAGCCTACCTAGCATGGGACACCATAGTCAGCAACCCTTTTTCATTTCGGTGCTCATGCCAAGTTTTTCTCATAGGATTGGGAACCTTTTTAGTTTTACTATGACTTTGAGAAGAAACCACATGCCCCTCTTTCTCATAAATTTCTGGCCATTCCCTATAAGCCTTCCATTTTTGTGTTTAAGTTGTAAATACATTTGCATCTTTCTTGCTTGTGCTTTCGAGCCTAATGTTAGCTTCCAACTTGCAGTTCTTTATAATACTTTACTTATTATCTCATTATCGTTAAGCCTTGCATCATTTTTCCTTTGCAAATTGACACTCAGTTACCAGGAGGAAACACACCCCGAGTGTCTTTATCCTGATCATGCTCCTTGCATCATGTATAGGTTTTTTCCTTGTGCTTGAAACTAGTTCGCTTATCCATGAAAATTGTTTCCTCCCATGTATTATACCATGATTTTATTCTTTTTTAGGCTTATTATAATATGAAAAAGAAAAAAATATCAAATATTCCCAAAATATGGATGGGAAAGAGTCATGATCTTATTTATACATGTTTGGCAGCAAGTTGTGTCACCCTTGAACAAAGAACATTTTATTGAGCCTATGTCTCTGCAATTTGGGTTATAGTGTGACTTTAGGAAACTGAACTTGTTTATGCATTATCTCCCCTAACCGGTTAGTATTCCAATCATTTTAGAGAATTCTATTGATGTCTCATATATCACAGGCTTATGTCTTGTTCCTCCTTGAGTCAATGCTACCTTAGTCATTTATTGTGTCGTGCTTATGTTCAAGGTAAGTTTTTGCCTATGTCGGCCAATCCTTAGAACTCTTGACTTTAGTATGTCAGCCTTCCCGTGTCAAGTACATTTTAGAATCAATCAATTTGTTCCATCAAATCTTTTTCCTTCTACTACTTCCTCGTGCTAGATGATGAGGGTTTCCTTAATTCCCTCCTTCTAGTGGATCACTTCCCATCGACTCCAAAATATCTATTTTGGGATAATGATCTAGATTTTTTTTAGTACCTTGGAACTTGTAGTCATCAGTAGTAGGTTTCGTTGCTACCGACAGTGGGAATACATCAATGTAGCCTAATCGTTAGAGTCTACAGGTATTCAGTGCCAAAAAATCTATTTACACTCATTAGATTCTACTAGGTACCTTGCCTCTCATTATAATTATTGGTGAGTTGGATCACATTTGTTAATGGTATACGTCAATGACCATTAATCAAACGATTTCTTACTATGTTTGACTTTAAGACATTTATTTACATATTTTAGACTCGTACCCATATAGGTTGGTTTGAATACCTGAGTCCATTATACAACATCACATCTTTATTCTATTACTCGGGTTGCTTTGGATTTCCATTTACCCCTATTTTGGCATTGATTCTTATGGATATTGATCTATTTAGTATTATTTCCAGATATCTTCATTTGTTTGAGATATAAACTCACTATGTATATTTGTGTGGCTATGATCTATTTTGGCATGGATCCACAATGTACTCATTATGTCGTGGCCATGATCACTTCTTTTATATATCACATGGATTCACAGTGTACTTGATTTGGAGGCCATGCTTCTTATTACTTCTGAGAATGGGTATGCCCACCTCAGGAAGAGAGTTCTAACTTGTTCTACTATAGGTTCACTACCTATATCTAGTTGTTGACTACTTCTATTGGGTCCTCCATGCACATACTCTGAAGATTTATAATGGATTTCGACCATAAGTTGTCCTTATGACCTGACACATCAGAGGGCATATGCTATAGCATATTTTTCCACATCTATGCAAAATTATTAGATTTTGCTAATATCCATCTTTGCATACTTCCTTGTCCCTATATGGTTCCATTCCCTTATCCCTTCTCGTTTAAATCCTTCAAAAAACCTTAAATTCCTACTCATGCATTCCCTAGTTGTGGTTTGCATGTGTATACATTACTTGCCTATGTATAGCATGTGTATGACACATTTTGAAGGTAAAAAATAAATAAATTCTTGAGAAACGTGAAAATAGTTTCACAGTTCTTTAACCATCTCTTCACTCATAGATAACTATAACTTCCCTAATAGCCTCCCCCAAAGTATAAAAGACGCAAGGGAAAGCATGAGAAGGAGGTGAGCGAAATATAACATCCTTATGCTAAACTTATGCGTATTGAATCCATAAACCCTATTCCTAGGTCTACAAATTAATCCCCGATATCTAGAAATTTGCATTTCTAGCAATCTCCGTCCCTTTCTTGCCAAGAAAATATCATACTATTTTATTTGGGCATGTTTTTTTAGCACAAAGGAGTTGTGTATGTGTGTCTTAGGAGGAGGAACTCAAGATCCATTTCAGAACAGTGCCTCAACCGAGAACAAGTGAAATCTATATTGTATCTTTTTATTATTTTATATAAATAATTCCCTTTCATGTCCTGTAATGTGTAAAAAATTATCTTGATGGTTTTAAGTATTCAATTTGTAGTTTAAAAATTATATTTGCACTTTGTTGTCATGTTCTTGTTCATTATTTTTTATTACAGGTTATCAGGAACATTTGTGGATTAAATATTGAAAGCAAAGATCTTCATCAATTGTTGGAATCTAGGTAGGATTTCTGCCTTTTAGTTTTCAATCATTTAAGCACTGTAACTTTGTTTGAATTTCATTTTTAGGAGGGATTGTTTGAATTGTAGTAATCCCACCCAAAGATCACTAGGGTAGTAAATAATCCCAAAACACCATTGGCCTAATCCGTTACCAACTTTTAATATCCAAGGATCTGAATGCTTTTTACATTTTTTTCAAGTGCCACTATCATCAAAATACAGAAAGCATATAGTTCCACCCTATTATTTGTACCCATACTTTCCCCATATCTTTATAGAGAAAAATGAGACTAGTTCAACAAGAGTAGCACACCTTCCCAGACTACCTTGGCAAGCTCTGTCAAAGAAACCCCAAGGTTTTGCACTATTGATACTAGACTCCTTTAGAACTTGAATTGTTTTATGGGAAGTTGTTTTTTTCCCTTCGCCAAACAATAACCTAATCTAATGTATCAAGTGCTCCATTTGAACTTTCGCACCCTAGAAAATCATTTTTTTTTTATTTTCATTTGTTCTTCCTGCATCTATCTTTCTATTGCATATTTCCCAACTTCTATCCAATGCATTTGATCAATTGTTGTTTCCATCTTTAGTCATATTGCTTCTTCTTTTGTTGTTCCATTGGAGATGTCTATTTTAGGTAACATACATTATGTTGCTTGCCATTCCAATACAGTTAGGTGGTTATGTAGATCTTGTATCTATTTATTCTTTTCCTTCAACTCATTTTGCATGTGTTTATAGCTTTTGGTCATCATCTGGTGTCCTACTCTCCCAATTTGAATATTTTAATCTCACATGTTTATGCATTGAGCATAATTGTTTAATCGCTAGATTTCATCAACACTTGATATTTTTTTGATAAAATTGGGACAACCATAACGGTAGTAAGTAACCTATTTTATGATTTGTCTGATAGTTATGTGTATGTTATGTTTTCTCTCTCATGTCCTTTCCTTCTACTATGATTTTAGTATTGATATTAACTTATTCTTCAATTGATTCTTTATACATATTTTGTACTAGTTTGCTTCATTTCCAAGGAATTCCAATCGTTCATTTATTGGTTTTGGTTCCATTTTGGCCAACAATTGTATAACTTCTTAGTAATTGTCACTTTTGTTCTATCCTTACTATCTCTACTCCTTTTGTATGTTGAACTTACTTCTCTATTAAATGAGTAATTTTAACATATTTTTGTACCTTACTTCCTATTGGTGGGTTGATGACCTTGCTCGGGATTCCTTCCTTTGAGTCTTGCTTCCCTTGTTGCATTTTATGGATTGTTGTCTCGACATTATCTGTCTAGATTCATGTGTTTTATTCACCTTATGCTTGTGTTTCTACCTTATTATGGAATTGAGTTGTCACTCACTTCTTTCTTCCCATTTTTTACCCCTTCCATATTCATTGCATCTATTGGGTTGGTGTCCTCATATTCCCCTAGGTGATCCTAGTCTTCATTGCTAAAATTTCCTTGTTTAGTGCCTCCTCCACTATCTCCAGTGCCTTTTTACTCGGGTCTAGGTTTTCTTGTACTTCTTTGTTGTATATCCACATGTTTGAGTTCTAGACATCTGTGTTTTTCCCTTCTCCTCCACTGTGGTGCCTCAATATGTGGATGGTTTTCCTTTCGTTATGATTTCTTTCATTTTGACTCATGTTTCCTTAATTGTGTCTCTTTTTACTGTGTTGTCCAACCTTGAATGTATCCCAATCAATCAATTGATACAAGAAACAAGTATTCCTTTCGGTGAGCACCCGTCATCTGGACTAGTCAACCTTAATGTTGTTGAGGTTGTTTATCTCCTAGGATACACTTGTTATCGTGTGGTCGTGCCATAGTTTCTTATGGTGTTTTAGGATTTCACTCAACTTCTTTCATGAAAAAGGTTTAAGTATCGCTATGAAGAGACACTGCTACCATGTCGATGGAGTCTTCGAGTGGCTTCTAGATGTTCACAATGTTGATTGACATGTGTTTGATTCATTAAATGTCGTGGGGCATGTAGGATGAATGAATGTTGCAAAATATTGCATGAGTCAATTGAGTTGATGGATCGATTGATCCACAAAGTCGACTGAGATCTAACCAAGGAGTCAACTGGGACTAGGCACTAGTCGATGGGACAGACAAGTCCTAGAATGGATCATACCTTCCTTCTTAAGTGGAAATGGTCCCTATTGCATGATTATTCATATGAGGAAACTTACACTACAATTTATTGATAGGATACCACTTTACATGAGCTAGAAGTTGTCCTGATTTGGCCACCTAAAACAAAGGAATTGTTTGTGTCCTTGTGTGGCGTTCATGTTGTCTGACAATGTTGTTAAAGGAAAGGGGCTCTTGAACATTTGGATGGATTTCCTATGGATCTATCAGATGTAAGCCAATCTATTCCAGTAGTGGTGGAAAATACATTGAAGCAATTCCACGTTGAATAATGCACTGCAAACCCAGGTATGGTGGAATGTTGAGCTTAAAATCATTTCCCTTATTTCCTCAAGAATGGTGTAAGGACCATACCATAAAGGCTTCATTTTCCTTGTGTGGGCCACTGAATTTTTATTTCTTGAGATGAAACCAAACCTGATTCCAAATTTTGAATGAATGAGGGATATGATGCTTGTCATGTTATGCCTTGGATTTCTCACTATCTTGCTGCAACATCTCCTGTACTTGTTTCTTAATATCACAAATCCTATCCTTGAACTTGAGTGATTTGCAAATCTCTCGTTTTTCATAGTTTTTTTTCAATCACACTAGTTGCTCGACTAAATAAGTCAACAAACCCTGAGGGTTGAAATCCATAACAAACATCAAATCAACTCTTTCATGTTGAACTGTGTTGTGCTCAATTATAGCTATGTTGGATTTCATCCCATGTTTTGCGATGCTTGTGGTTGTACATGTGGAGAAACTAGACCACCATGTGATTCACAATTTTCATCTGTCCATCTATCAAAGGATGGAATGCAATTGACATGGATAGTTTTGTGTTGAGTTGTTTCCAGAGTATTTTCCAAAAAGTGTTGTCAAATTTGGAATCTCTATTGGAGATGATTGTAGTCAATAAGACATAGTGTTTCCAAACATGCTCAAAGAATAGCGGAGTAGACTGTTTTTTTGTTGTAGTCTTCTTGCAAGGAATGAGGATAGCCATTTTAGAGAATCTTTCGACCACCACCAAGATTCCATCATGTTGGTGTTTGGTGACAAGATATCCAGTCAATTAGTCTAAGTAAATGGATTCCCATGTTCAACTTGGAATGGGAAAGGGTGTACACAAATCCTGTCAATGATTTGACAGCATGGATATGGCACACACATGACTTGATATACTTGTCGACATCCTTCTTGAGTGAAGGCCAATATAAAAAAAAATAAAGTATTGTAAGAGTCTTTTTCAATCCAAAATGACATGTTGTTTTTCTATAGTGTGCATCCCAAATGAGATTATTTTTGTAGTCACCTAGAGAGACACAAAGTTGTCCGAGCTTGTAAATAAATTTTTCCTTCAAGTGGTAGTCAGGAGAAATTTACTGACATGTATGGATTTGTCGATACATTGAGGAGAATTCAGTGTCTTTTTCATATAGTCGAGGCCAAGTGATGTTGTCATAAACCATGCATACTTAACACTATAATAAGTGAAGTTACTGGTGGTCGGCTAAGGAAATAATTTGTTTCATTAGATTTTCCTTTTTGATGCTTAGTTACCAATTGAAATTGTTGTAGGTAACTAATCCAATTGATTTGTATCATCACCTGTAACTTAGACTGTGACAGAGAGAATTGTAGAGGCTTATGGTCTGTATAAATGACCATTTATTTTCCTAGAATGTAGTGTCTCCATTACTTAAGTTCTTGTACAATGGCATACAATTCCCTTTAATAAGTCGGACTAATTGTGAATAGTTTCACTGAAATTTTCTAAATGGAATGCCACCAAATGACCCACTTGAGTGATCACAGTGCCCATGGCATACTCTGATGCTGTTGGTATTGATTTCAAATGGTTGATGAAAATCAAGTAGCATGAGTACTAGAGTTGTGCAAAGCTTGTTCTTGAGTTGTGCAAAGCTTGTTCTTGAGTTGTTCAAAAGCTTGTTGTTTACTATTATCCATTTGAAAAATTTATTTCCACCTCCTTTAGTTAATTGATTCATTAGCCAATATATGTGGCTAGATTCCAACAACAATCTGCAATAGAAATTTGCTAAACCAAGGAAACTCCTTAGTTCATGAATGTTTCTTGGAGTAGGTGATTCCTTGATGACTTGTATCTTTTCTAGGTTGAATCGGATTCCTGCTGAGTCGATCACATAACCCAATTATTTGATACTCTTCATTTCAAAATATCACTTTTCCAAGTTCAAGTAGAGTTTGTGTTGTCTGAGTGTTAAGCATTTGTTGAAGCTGTTAGAAATAGCTCATCCCACAATCTGCTAAAAATCAGGATGTTATCTAGATAAATAGTGACACATTTTATTGAAAAAGGTCTAAGAAAATCATCTGTATATCTCACAAAAGTTGCAGGTGTGCAAAAGGCATGACTAACCATTCAAATAGACCTTCCCTGGTTTTGAAAGCAGTCTTCCATACATATTAGGACTCTATGGGAATTTGATGATATCCCAACTTGGGGTCGACTTTGGTAAATAATTTAGCATCTTTCAAATAATCAAGTAAATAATCTATTCTAGGAAGAGGATGCTACCTCTTTACTGAAATCTTATTGAATGCCCTATCAATGCACATGCACCATGTCCCATGTTTCTTAGGAACTAGAACGATTTGTACTTCCACAAGGAGAGGAGCTAGATTGAATATGTCTACGTATTGAATTTTCCTACATATTTCTTCATTCTATAAAATAGACCTTCTATAAATAGATGCATTGGATAATGAAAAAACAATGAATAAGATCAATGGAGTATTTTACTTGGCAACGCGGTGGTACTTCAGCTGGATATTTGAACACATGTTTGTATTATTCAAGTACTATGTCGACTTGTCATTGCTATCAAGGGTTGTGGTTGGTGGAGAGTATACTAGTTGTTGTGATCCTTGTGGAACATTGAGGTTTCATTATCAACAAAATGAATTTTTTAGCATGGTTGATCAAATTTTTGGCTTGTTTTTGTTGAAACCATTTTAACTGTTAGCATGTGTCGATGTTCATGAAGTCCATACCATTTAATCCGGATTTTGACAATCACTTTTTGTGTTCAAGACTGATAACTTCCATGTATATCCCATAAGTAGGGTTTCTTGAATAGTGCATAAGCTACTAAGAGTGGCTCTATATCACAAAGCTCCTCATGCCGAAAAGGCTCGATGGAGTAGGAAATTTTGCATTGTTTGGTGATATTGAGTTCTTATCCATCCAACCTCTTCCAATGGATGTTGTAAGGTTGTGGTTGTGGAGTAGAAACAAGACCCAACTTCTTCACAATGTTTTCAGGGACAAAGTTCTTTTGACTACCATTGTCCACAATCAGATGCAACGAATTATTTTGTACCTATATATGTGTATGGAATAATCTCTCTCTTTCCTCTTCATCAACAATGATCAAGTTCATGAGGGATATCGAAGTTGATACCAATAGAGTCGACGATTCTAGATATTATTTCGTGATATATTTATCAGCTAATCCCGAGTCAAAGGTAAACATCTATGTCAAGAATGTCTTCCGAGCTTTGCATTCAAATGAATCATGCCAAGATGAACTATGGTAATCACACAATTTCCCTACAGAAGGTTGTTTATTGTGTTTACCGTATATTTATTGGAAGGATTCTACCATGATCTTTCTTCTCTGAAGTAGTCCTGAGTAGACCTTTTTTACTTATCAGAGTCAACACTCGACTATGATTTCTTATCAAAAGGTCATCCAATCGATTGGTTGAGAAACATTCTTTCATTTTCAATTTTTCCTCAAGCTTGATAGCTTAATGTAATGCTTCTACAAGAGTGTTCATAGTGAGAAATTCTATCTCTATATGGATATAAGAAGATTCTCCATGATATACTTCAAAACAAGCAACATTTATTCCTCCCCATCACTAATTCGAGCCATTAGTCGGTGGAATTCATCAATATAAATCTATACAGGCTGATCATTCCATTTTTTTAGTTGCTTCCATTTCTTATATTGTTGTTCTATGTATTGGCTGGATAAAAATTCCATCTTAACATGTTCAACAAATTTTGCCCATGTGTCAATGGGGTGACCTTCTTCTTCCTGTTTAGTCGATATATTTTTTCACCAGTAATGTACAAAAGCCAACATCTTCAGGGATGAAATGGAAAATTTCTCAGGATCAAAAAGTTGATTCACAGAGAAATAGGACTCTAATTATTGTATCCAGTTGTCTATAGATTCTGCATCGATCTTTCCTTCTAGATTTGGTATGCCCAATTTCATTTATACCTTTAAGGGGCTAACTTTGTCAAAGGTAGATCTCGTGGGGTTTCCAACCAAAGTCAATCCCAATGAACTGGTAAGTCAAGCAAGTATCTCATTGAAGATTCTCATACATTTTG
The DNA here is from genome assembly GCA_027924585.1 of Larix kaempferi. Classification (NCBI taxonomy): domain Eukaryota; kingdom Viridiplantae; phylum Streptophyta; class Pinopsida; order Pinales; family Pinaceae; genus Larix; species Larix kaempferi. Next base: position 563,150 of record BSBM01001751.1, read on the forward strand.
GTTCTTTGTCGAGCAAGTGCTTGCTCTATGAGTTGTTCAGTTTCACTATGAGGATTTATGTCCCTCTATTTCACCTTCCATCTTCAATATAGGGTTTCGAGTAGATAAATAATTGAAGGTAGAAGGTAAAGAAAAGTTAAATAGTTGTGTCTTAGAGAATGTATGAATACGCATAATTTTGCTAACTATGAAAGAGGTGTTTAAGCAAGGCTAGAGCATAATAGAGTGATTTGATACCAATGTTTCGTGTCACCTAGGGAATTGACAAGGGGACAACAAAGTTGACCGAATCGATCAAGAAATGTTATTGTTGAAGCAAATAATGCTAGACTGAATAAGAAAACTAATGTAGATAATATCCAAATAGAAAACGATTGAAAGAAATATGCAATACCAAACACATGAAAATGCAAGTCAAGGATTGATAATAGAGAAACTCCAAGGGTGAAAGCTCCAATTGTATTGAGCAGTCATTTGTAGGACATTAGTATCCTAAGTCTATAATACAAATCCTATATTAAGGTTTAATTAGTCGAAAAACGCGTTTACATGAATAGAGGTCGAATGAAGGAACCATCAGGAACCAATATACCCTTCTCTTTCGAAATCCATATTAGTGCAATCAAGAACAAGGAACCCTTTTATATTTAGGATTCCATGTATATATTCAAATATGAGGGATGTTTGGGTACCTACACACTTAGTTTCAGTTACAAAGAAGCAGTTACAACTTTTATTGAGAATACCAACCATTTTATTTCTATGTGTCAGCTAAAATAAGATGAAGAGACACCGCCTCCATGTCAATGGAGTCTTCCGAGTACCTTCTAGCTATTTTGAATGTCGAATGACATGTGTTTGATTCATCGAATGTCATGGGGCATGAAGGATGAAAACATATTGTAGAATGTTACATGAGTTGACTAAGTTGATGGATTAATTGATCTGCACATTCAACTGAGTCAATGGATCGACCAATCCGTAGAGTCAACTGAGTCGACAGATTGACGGGTTCACTTAGTTGACTGATACATGAGGATCTCAAAAGGACAAAAATTCAAATTCCTCAAATCTTAGCAAAAAGGGTACCATGTTGAAGAACTCACTGATACAATTCCAACGCCAGTTTAATCGCGTCAAATGGACTCTGTATGAGAAATTTATGATATTTTGAAGTTCTAAGGAAACAAGCAAATTGGGAAAAAGGAGGGACACATGGAACCACTGCAAGGCTGACATGTGGCTTCCATATAGGTGACATGGATATATGTGGCAGGTTGATTGCACAGTTGGAACTTCAAGGTGATGACATGGAAAGTGATTTGGATGAATCATCGACTAAATCATGGCATTTGGCACAAGTGGACCAATAAGGCGTCGCCACATGGAAACCCTTCATTGGCCCGTACAGTTGCTGGGTTGATCAAAAAATGTCTTGAACCACCAAGGATTGAACCCATGAGATTCCATTTGCAAACCTTTCCCTTTACCATTGCACCACCAATGTTTCTTGTTATACATAGTGGGAAATAATTTATTTGAGTTTAATGTCGGTAATGGTTGGGGGGAAGGGTTCACTGGCAAGCGTCAGAATTCGGCCATTGGACCAACCGACCCCATTTAAATGGTTTGTTGGAACAATTTTGGTGGGATTTAAAATATATATTTATAACCAAAACCATAACCACCACATTTATGCACCGATCAAACTATGTAACAATGCCAAGAGAGCCCACCAACTATACCAATCGTGTGTGTGTGTGTGTATTAAAAATGGTTGCAACGGGATGTTATGACTAGCGATAAGTTACAATAAAATCACTCAACCATATACCAAAAGGGGGATTCCATGATTTTTTAACCCAAAACCTCCCAACAACCCAACAACTTAACAATACTCTACCAACCCACTCTTCCAATAGATTCCATTGGGGGAGTTGGGCCGAAAAATCAATATAAAAGCTTGCCTCTTCTAGTGTTCAAGGGGGGAGTTTTGATGGAATCAGTATAGGGAAACACATTTGGAGGTGTAATACCTTATTATCAAACTATTGTGGCACATTTGTCGAGATAGAGGGCTCAAGGAGTTGTAGAAGTGATGGTGACAAAACCTATAGCAAGTTTATAGTCATTTTTTAATGGTTTTTGAGACAAGTTCACTAGTGCAGTCATATTTTGGATCCGACTAATAGAATTTCCAGCCATCTCCAAAAATTGAGGTATTGCCATGTATTTTTCCATGTAATTTTTTGTGATAATGAAAAGGCCTCTCCATTAAGAAGTGGGGTCCGAAGATGTAGTCCATCCTTTGGATGAATTTTGTTATCATGTCTTGTGTCCTTCTTTTATGGTGATTCATCTTCATGTGTATTCTTATTTATTTATATTGCATAAAAGCTTTGTTCATGCTCTTTTTATGCAATTCATGATAGTCCATCGAATAAAAGATCCTTGGTCATGTTGGTATCATAGCGGTGTTCTTTGACTTGAAATTGTGAGTGTGGATGCTTACTAGGGCCAAGCTCAAAGAAGGTGAAGGAAAACTTGAGCCTTTCAACCCAGATATTGGATACGCAGCTTGAAGAAATAAAATGGCGGATGAAGTCTCTCATAACGAGAATGAGAAGAATTTCCACAAGGATTTCTACCATATGGTGGATGGGGGTAGAACAATTGTTTTCTAGATTATCAAGAGAGATTGGAAAGAAGGAAACTAAGAAGAAGGTGAAAGAAGAGGATGGTGCTTCAGTGAACCGTGGAAATGGAGGACACCCTCTTGAGCCTCCATCTCCATCTTCAAGTTAAAGCTCATCTTATTCTTCATATTCTCATCATTCTAGTTTTCATTAGAAAAATGCTTGTAAAACCACATTATTGAAACTAGATGTTAAATTTTATTTGCCCATGTTTAATGGAGAATCTAATGTAGATAAGATAAACAATTGGATTATATAGATCGAAGTTTACTTCCATGTATAGCAGATTGAAGAGGAAGAGGTAAAGATTCAGTTGGATTCTCTTTGGATGGAAGGCACATCCCTTGTATGGTGGGAGAGAAAACTTCAGAAAGGTAGCAAGCATAATGGTAAACTCCTTTATTCATGGTCTGTATTTACTTATGCATTAAGAAAGCAATTTTATCCATTGGGTCATGTACAAAAAGCTATGATGGAATGGAAAAAATTTTGACAAGGGAAAGGTCAAAGTGTTCAAAGTTTCATAGAAGAGTTTAGGAAAAAGGAACTTGAATTGAATATTCCTTTAGACTCTCCAGAGACTTTGATGAAATATATTGGTGCACATCATAGTTACCTTTGTCACACATTGTTGTTATTGAATCCTGCCAATTTGGATGAACTGATTGTACAATTAACGCATCTTGAAAGCAAGGGAAACAATGTGCAAGAAGATCATCTAAAGAAGTCTTCCAAGTTCCAAAACAACAAGTTCAAGGAAACAGGAAAAGACAAGAGGACATCTACGGCAGAGAAAGAGAAGGAAAATCTACATTGCACTCATTAAGAGGTAGATGGGAATGATGATGAGCACTATTGGAAGCTGCATCTAGAGTTAAGAGCAAAGAAGTTTGTTGGAAAAGGGAAGCAAAAAATTATTTCTATCGTATAGCAAGACTTGGGTTTTGATTTAGGTGATAAAGAGATCAGCACGATAGTTGGATTACAAGGTAAAGTTTCCTCTCATGCTAGCTCAAGTTCTACAGGTCCATATCTTGAAAATGATAAAAGAAGAAGTGAATTATTCCACATAAGAGTAGTGGCGAAGAAAAAAAAGGTGGAAACTTTGTTTGATCCGGGCTCACAAGTTAACTTGATATATGAAGAAATTGGGACTAGCCATGAGACCTCACCAAAAACCTCACCCTCTAGGTTGGGTGCATGACAATGCAAAACTTCAGGTTACCCGACAGTGTAGATTGAGGTTTGTTATTGCTTTTAAATTGATAGGTGAGGTTGATTTGGATGTGGTTCCTTTGATATTTTTTGGTATTGTGCTTGGGAGTCCTTATCTTTACGATAGAAGGGATAACTTATTCTGAAAAGAGAACAAGTACCATCTCACAAAAGATGGAGTGGAATATATTGTTAGATCTCATAGCATGGAAGCTAACTCATCACTTATTAGTGTAGGTCAAGTGAAGAAAGTTGTAAATACTCGCAAGAACCTCATGCTTATTATTGTGAAAGAAAAACAACCTGATGAGTCTAATGCTTCTGATGTTTGGATCCTTTTCATAAAAATTAAATGGTTGAGATGAGACAGGTCTTTCAGTTGGAATGTAGACAACAAAGAGCCTTCAACACTTCGAGAAAAACGATCAGCACTGCACCAGTGCTATCTCTACCTACCATGCAACAACCATTCAAGATTGAGAGCGGTGCTAGTGCACATGCCATGAGAGAATATATGATTTTCAAACCTCTTATTTATGCATCTATTGTTTTGAATAATGCTTCCTTCAAATTAGAGGAAATTTGGATGAAAAATGGGCCTTTCAACTCTAATTCAAATTCCATGTCATCATGTATTAGCTAATCAAAATGCTTTAAAATTAAAAAAGGGAGCACCTATTAAACAAAATTTTATTATATAATTTGGCAATAAGTGAACTTTTTTAATAATATAATTTGCATGTCCACTTCCCAAGCTTTCTGAAATTATCTTGGATATTGATAATGAAATTAATATGCTAACTGATTTTAGGTAATAGGTGATCCATAGATAATATACAATAGTAATAATAATTAATATTATAACTAATATATAACATATAATAGTAACTAATATCATAACTAATATACCCATCAATCTTTTAGGTAATATTTGACTAATATATAATAGTAATAGTAATTAATATTATAACTAATATATTATAATATTATATTATAATTAATATTTTATAATATCCATAGGTAAATTTTAACTAATATCATAACTAACATAACCATCAATCATTTAGGTAATATTTGACCATAGTAATAGTAATTAATATTATAACTAATATATAATAATATTATATTATAATTAATATTTTATAATAACCGTTAAAAATTAGGTCCAATAACTTTTAACTAATATCATAACTAATATAGCCATCCATATTTTAGGTAATACATGACCCAATAACTTTTAAGTTGACATTGTGTATTTAATTTTCTCTCCTTATTTTGGGTGAAAACACTACATTGAACTTCGTCCTCGTAAATTTATTTTAATATAAAATATATATCTAAGGTAGCTTTGATAAAAGTGAAATAACCTTGGGCAGCTTCGATAAAAGAAAAATATTATTAAAAAAATGCCTACGTGGCTTTTTTTACCATTTTCCTTAGGAGACCCATTTTTCATCCAATTTTCCTCTAATTGAGCTCATGTCAGTTATGTTGAACAGTATGATCTTAATGAAGCATTCAAATATGTATATGAGAGGCTAATCCATGGTTTGCAAGTGAAGAGATTTGGTTTGTAGGGCAATTTGCTCTACCATTTGGGTAAAAAATTTATTCCCACCATGGAAAAAGTGCATGTCATTAGAGAAGTTTACATTTCTCTTGTATTTGGGTATTTTGGGAAGATTGTAGCACTTATGCAAATGATTGTAACCATGAATGTAAAGGGGCGTGTGTTGTGCATTTGCAATCCCACTAATGGAAAAATGGGGTTGTACTCACCACTTCCTATTCCTTCTCATCCTTGGGAGATTTTATCCATGGATTTTGTAGGGGGTTTTCCTATGTCAAAAAGAGGTCATGACTACTTGTATGTAGTAGTGGATATGTTTAGAAAGAGGTGTATATTGATGCCATGTAAAAAGAATATCACTGCTGAGCAATATTCTCACCTTTTCTTTTAGCATGTATGGGTCCACTTTGGACTTCCCACATCCATTATCTCGGATTGGGATTCTTGATTCCTTGGAGAGTTTTGGACAAGCTTGTGGAGAATGATGGACACCAAGCTGAATAGGAGAACTAATTTTCATCCACAGACCGAAGAACAAATAGAGGTGGTCAACAAAACAATGGTTCATTTTCTCTAATTTTACTGCAACAAACACCCTATGTTGTGGGATGATCAAATACAATATGTTGAACATTCCTACAACCGAGCCTTGCACTCTTCCACTTAGAGATCACAATTTGAGACACGTTTTGGGTGTCTACCTAAGAATCCTTTGGACTTTACATATGGGAAATATGTCAACTCAAGTGAATCAATAGATGAATACAAAGCCTGCAAGCTCATTCAGAGGATTCAACAGGTACACCAGACAGTCCAAGAGAAGTTGGAAAAGAATCAGGCACAGTAAAAAGCCTGCCATGACAAGTACAGAGTTGATCATCAGTTCCAAGTTGGATATCAAGTGTGGCTTCACATCAGCAAAGATATGTTGAAGGGTGAAGGAAAGAATCTCAATCCCACCAGATATGGACCCTTCACCATCTAGCTGAAGATCAACACAAATGCTTTCTTCCTAGATATACCATCGTATATGCAGATATCCTCAGTTGTGAATGTTGAGAACTTGAAACTTTATGAGCCTCCATTGATCATGGATCAAAGGGAGAGTGTTTTAGTTCCATCAGTTGATGAATTTTCTCATGAGTAATTGGATGAGTTGAAAGAAGATGTCATCCTAGATAGAAGAACAAGGAATTAACGTAGGGGTGATGTTGATTATATTTGAGTGGGTATTAAAGGCACTCATCCAAGCAAAGCACTGTGAATCGAGAAAGAGAAGGTGAGGGAATAATTTCCTCACCTATCTGTTGAATGATAAGGCTTTTTGAGGCCCAAATATTCTCAATGGGGAGGAATGATCTAGGCGGATCTCAAAAGTCCAAACATTCAAATTCCTCAAATATCATAAAAAAAATGGTTCCATGTCAAAGATCTCATCAAGACGATTCTAATGCCACTTAAATCATGTCAAACGGACTCTGTATGAGAAAGTTATGACGTTCTGAAGTTCTAAGGAAACATGCAAAATGGGAAAAAGGAGGGACACATGGCACCACTACAAAGGTGACATGTGTATTCTGTATACGTGACATGGACCAATGACATGGAGACGCGTGGCAGGTTGATCACATAGTTGGCACTTCAAGGTGATGACATGGCGAGTGGTTTTGCATCAAATTTAACAATAAATCGATGGTGGGGCCTTGGCCTTGAGCTCCTTGCCATGATTTTATAACGATATTACATCATTTACATTTTAATGCGATGGGATAAAAATTGGGTTGTTACACTTAATGGATTAAACTCCATAAAAATGCAAAATTGAAACCCTTTCATGGATGGACTTCCCTACCTTCCTACCAAAATAAACATCATTGATGTTTGAACCCAAATGAACATAGAAAAAATCCTCTTATTTTTCAATAACACCATATGATCATGTGCATAGCTTGGATTTGGGCCATTCATAACATGCATTGAATTGCCTCCACTTCCTCTACATTTATTCTTGCAATGAAGGGAATTAACAACATTTAGTTACCTTTTCTTAGGTTATATCTAGTTTTTTCATCTTTACAGGAGAGGGAAAAATATCCATTCTTAATTTTCAAGCATGCAATAGTTATAAAGATACATAGATGGTGAAACTTATATGATACCATTTCATGGTAACTATAACACATAAGGTATGCAAATAAGGATTTAGATTTTCACCTATGTTCATGTCAATTCCAATACAATATTAAGACAGAAACCTTGCATATAAGAATTGAAATTAAAATTATGAATGTGCCATATATAACTCAATCTAATAATTATTCCTAACTCGCAATGTGAAAATTATAAAGAAGAATAAAAATAGTTGAAAGAAATAATTAGTCAAGAAAGATTGATCTAACTTTTCTTGGTTCCAATGAGCCAAGAAAGATTGATCTCACTTTTCTTGCATGTAGTGGAGCAAGGTTTGATTGAATCTCAATACCCACATAAACCCCAACCTAAAATGTGAAGAGGTTATTCCTCATCCCACCTAAATAAAAAAACCCCCAATATTTATATTACAATGTCAAATTAAAAAAAACCTTTGACCCCTTAATACATGGCAATATATTTTTTATATTTTTAGGAGTATTCAAACCCGAATATGAATGGAAGTGATATGATATTGCCTCACTAGTGAACCCACTGTGAACTGGTAATGGGGGATCATCACCGCTAAAGTGAGAAGGAACCAGTAAGAGGCTAGGTTCTTTGGTGTCATCCATAGGGTCATTGCCTTCTTCAACTACTGTTGGTAGTTTTGTTTCCAAAGGAGTAATTTTATCCAATAATCTCTTTTGTGTAGCACGAAGGGTGCGTGACGCGACCAAAATGGGGCATTGGAAGGAATGATGAGTCATCAACCTGCATGATCAAAATGGTCGAGTAGCGTAGGTGTGACTGAGAACGATGGTTGGGATTTGAGGTCACCGAAGGGGAAATTGTTGATCAGGTAGTTCCACTTCCAATTGAGGATTCATGGAGGATATTTCTATAGGAACAAGCACAGACGTCATAATGGCATTGATAGAAGTTGCTTCCGGTGGCGGAGGGGGAGATTTTTCTTCCATTGATAGCGTATGGAAGATGGTCTCTAAAGATTCTTGAAATCAAGGGAGAACGGGACAATGATGTGTGTAATTCCCAAACTGAGAGCAAATCGAACATGCCTAATTGGTACACAATGATTTAGACTTATATGTGGGAGAAGAGGAGGTTCCCCTTATTACGGTCGGTGGAGCATGTGTCAGACTGACAGGGGTGTTGAGAAGATTCTTTCACTGTGAGGTATTCTCATCTCTATGATTTGTTGTGATTTAGAATTTCACACGATATTATATCTCAAAGAGCGTAGGTTGAGCAGCTGCATTCCGTAGTGCGCTAGAAGCCTTTGTATTTCCACAGCAAATCCTGGTGCCATTGCATTGAATTCATTGGATAAATCCTTTGAGGTATAGCTAGGTGTGAAGGATCCGGATAAAATTACCTATTGTCCTAAAGCAATGCTCAGTAGTAGTTTATCTCCAAAATTAAGATATTTATGCAGGATATTGAAGGTTTTTCAGTGCAACAGTTTCAATTTGTATTCACTCCAACAGTTTCACATGGAGAATTCGAATGTTCCTTTGTCTCCGAGGATCCTGACACCCTTCAATTATCTTGATTGGAAGGATGATATGCAGATGGTATTGAACAACAAGAGTCTGTACTGGGTCACAATGGAAAAGGAGGTCATACCTCAGGTAGTTGTTGAGAAGGCCAAGTATCTAAACATATTAGATGAAGTGTTTGGTTTCATGTGTGTTCATATTTCCAGAGATTTTCTCTTCCACCTTGATGGATTTAAGACTCCAAGAGAGGCTTGGTTGAAGCTTGAGAACCTTTTCGGAAAGCAAGATGAGTTGATGGGGCATATTCTATAGAATGAGTTAATTACTCTTCAACCTAGCAGTTTCGAAACCATACAACAATTCTTCTCTAAATTAAAATCCTTGGTCATGCAATGCAAACAATGTGGCATTGAGAAGAAGGATGAGCAGCTGGTTCTATCCATTCTAAGCATGCTTGGTCCGGAATTTTCTATTTTTGTTTCTACCTTCCATTCAGGGAGATTTTCAATCCCCAACTAGAAAATTCCTTCTTTAGATGCATTCACTGAATCTCTCATCCAAGAACAAGAAAAACTAATTCCTATGGGCGCCTTGAAGGCCTCCAAAAATCAAACTCTTATGGCTGGAGAGTCAAAAAGTGCGAATACTAAAGGGAAGCAGAAAGGGAAAGAAAATAAGCAATTTGAATCCAAGAAGAAGGATAAGTCTAATCCATCGGAAGGAGCCTCCAACTACAAGAAGGATAATAAAAATGGCTTTGAGAATACCAAGTGTTCCTCTTGCAAGAAAGGAAACCATCCACAAATATCTTGCATGAAAAAGAATATAGATAAAATGACCAAAATTCTTGAACAACACAACATTTTCCTCTCGGAAGGCGTAAGGAATACTGATTGTGGAATTGAGAGAGATAATCATGAGAGATGCCATGCACTCAAGGCTGGATTCTCACGATCACAAGCCTTCCTCATTGATTCTAGAACCTCCAACCACATGGTTTCCTCTAAAGGATCATTTTCTTCTCTAGATATTATCGATGGTCCTAATATTCACATTGGAGATTGTTGTTAAGGATTATACCCTATAGCAAGGGAAAGGATGCTATCAACGTACATGGGGTGATAGATAGATACATTCTACTTTGCGTTAATTACTGTAAACAAAATGAGATTAGGATTTTGAAATCGGTACCTTGTTTATGACGGCTGATCCTAGCTTTTGCCCAATCTCCACAGCAATGTACCTGCAAAATACACAGACCTTCCTCAGCGTATCCTGACTATAAATATATAATGATATTGAAGACAATATGAAATTAACTATAATAAGAAATTCAATAGAAACAACATTCCATTGGGACGTGAAGGGTATCTCGATCTTTATTGTCAAAGAAATGCAACCAAATACAATTTATACCTAATCTATTCCAAGCACTTCTACAACCAAGTTCTGGGCTCCTGCTCCTCACATTGACTTAGAAATTCCTTTAGCATAACAATAGATTCTTCTTCATTTCCTATTCCTCATGGATTCCCCTTATATTTATGTCTAAGGAAGGAAGTTAGATTTGTGAGGCAGTTGAATTGGGAAGTTGGGGGAGTTACATTACCAAACTCAACTAATCCCAATTCGTAATCTTAATATATTTTTCAATTTCATCTTAATATGTGCGCAGGTATCACACTAGACAACTTACACCTAGGGCGCAGCTAGTGCTCTCCAAGACTAGCGCATACCACTTTTGAGATAAGTGCGCGGGTTTGCTTCAGTAGAACCAATGCTCAGTATGCTAGATGCTAATTATAATAATAGCGCATCTTTTGTGAAATGTGCAGAAAAAAATATAATTTTCAGTTGAAGAGGTGTGATCTCAGCAATAAATCATCCAAGGCCGATCCAGCTCTTCCATCCATAGTTTCCTTTTGTGTGATCGATAGGGAAATGTGATCACGGATGGAGAAGTGCAGATTTGACCTATAGCAGATGCCGCCTAATGTGTCAAGTTAGAGGGAAACGATCAAAGTCAGCGAGCAATTACAATATTGACATCATGTAGATGTTCAATGTGATACAACATTATCTCCAATACATAACTGGGAGATGTATGTATAGCATGGCCACTGAAATACAAGTGTGGATCCATGTCAAAGATAAGAGATCATATCCATAACAAGAAGTTGGATCTATGTCTCATTAAGAGCCAAAAATGAGTATGTCTTAGTCTTGCGCAACATGGGAAATAAAATAAATGTAGTGATGCTATTAGAGTCCCAAGGTATTCATCCAAAGCATCCCAAGGTACGAACCCTAACCATGCGAATAAATGAGCTGAATTCGAACATAGGGAGTACCGTTTGATTACCGGTCATTAATGTATACCGTTAACAAACGCAAGGACATCCACCGATAATGTAAATGGATCCCAAGGTATCTAGTACATCCTAGCAAGTGTGAATAAGTGGACTTGAAGTCGAACACTTGAATAATCCATCGAATAGGAGACATTGATGTATTCCCACTATCCAATGGCGAGGGAAACTACCACTAATGACTACAATCCCCAAGGTACTATCCAAAACTCTAAAATTCATTCCCAAAGCATGCTGAGCTAAGGTCGATGGGAAGAAGTCCAATGGAAGGGAGGCCTTAATGCATCCTCCATCATCCAACACAAGAAAAAATGAGTTGATTTAGAGTAGTATTGATACAAGATGAAACAAACTGACACTAGGGATGGATGACACTTGATGTCAAGTTAACTGCAGAATGGCCGACACGGGATGTATCCTTGAACAGTGAGCATGACACAAAAGTGACTTAGGTATATTTTAACATGACAGAAACGTGATATAAACCTACAATGTAGGAGACATTAGCAGATTCTCTATGTGATTGGAAGAATAACCAATCGGAGGAGTAAAAACTTTGACATCGGGTTCACCCTAAGGTCAAAAACTGAAACCCAACTGAATGATGGAATCAAATAGGTGTTGTGTTCAAGGACATGACTGACTAGATGCCTTTGAAACTGAAAAGATGTCTGATAACCCTCTCTTCCCTTTTTCTTTTTATCAAAGAATATCCTTCTTGTTGGCTTTAATGAGTCCAAGAAAGAAAACTCAATAGTCTCTCTTCATTTTTGAAACAAGCTCGAAGAAAGAGGGAGAAGATTGCTTGATATAAGTCCAACCATGTAAAAATTTTAATGAGCCCATGGGAGGAATACTCAGGACCTTCTTCATTTTTTATAGAGTTTGAAGAGGAGATAAATGAATACTCTATAACATTGATCCATGGATTTTAATATCGAGCCTGGATCAGTTTATGCTCACCAGTGTTTTCTTTTTTGAGGAGTCTGAAAAACTTAAACAATAACTCCATACACCTACTCGTGGATTTTAGTATCGAGCCCGAGTTAGTATGTGCTCGTCAGTGTTTTCTTTGTTTAAAGAGTATGAAAACTTAAACAATCCTCTATATACCCTCTCGTGGATTTCACATCGATCCCGAGTAGGTGAATGCTCGCTTGGTGTTTTCATGTTTCGAGAGTCTAAAAACCCTAAAGAAGACTCCTAAAGGTAATTTTTGTATAGTTAGTCTCCTCACCCGAAAAAGTGTAAAACAATGAAAAAAGAACACTTCTAGCCACGTATGACTAGAGTATACATTTTTCATAAATAATCCACAAAGGTCCGGAAAAGGGGTAAACTTATACCTAAGGGGATGTCCCTTCAATTCCTTTAGCGAGTTTGAAGTGAGCAAGTAGACTCAGCGATCTTGTCAATTTTAAGGAGTCTAACAAGAACTTAGAGAGAACTCCATAAAAATATTTTTCGTAAAGGTTTAACGAGCTTGAAAAATTAAACTCATAACCTCCTTACTGTTTTTAACGATCTCAAAGGAGAGATGGAATAATGCTCATAGCTTCCTTACTATTTTTAACGAGATCTAAGTGAAGGTGGAAGAATGCTCGTAGCTTCCTTACTGTTTTTAACGAGCTTGAAGTGAAGGTGGAAGAATGCTCGTTGGTGGATCAATGTCCAGACGAATGGAAAAATGCATTATAGACTCTAAGAAAAACTTCATCCGAAGGAATTATATCATCCCAGATAGAACACATATCTAAACATTCAGATGGAGTCATCACCTGGTCAATTGTCGGGACCCAGTCCCGAGAAGGTAAGCATGAATTCATAGGCTATTTCTCAGTCGCAATTGGACTCAAGGAACAATATGCCACATAATTTGATTGTGACATGGTAGTGCCTACTGACGTGGGACATACTTGGTCTATAGTTGGGTAATAAGAGGGATCAACAAATGTAAGTTGATCGATAGTGACAATGCTTTAGTTGTGAGGAAAATGCATCACACAAAAGAGCGTAGACACCACAACCTGCATAGCATATACGTAATCACGCCCTAGGATCATATCAAAGTCCATAGGGTCCTTTAAAACCATAAAATAAACTAAGACTATTTTTCCACCCAAAGTAACAGGTACTTGAGGGGGAATCCCAACGGTTCACTAGGTCTTCTATCGAAAGTCAAAGACCAATTAAAAGCTGGAACAAGGTTAGGGAAACCTAAATCTATCCAAGCATAAGGGGATAGTATACTAACAGAGGATCCTTCATCTACAATATATCGATGAACCGCGTGGTTTCTGATATCAACCTTTATTTGGAAAGGTGTAGCAGAAGGAAGGCAAGGCCCAGTTAGACTATTCCAATCAAAGGAAATGATCCCAGAGCTTGGTAGGGGTTTACTCAACACAGATGAAGTGCCCCCAATTTCAGAAACATCTGAACTGGTAATGCAGAATACTTCAGGAACAAGTGCATCAGTCTCTAGAGAACTGATGGGATCGGTCGAAGATTGCATCGATTCGATCACTTCACTCTCTGAAGGAAGAGTGGGGTTGACCAAAAATTGCATTTTTCAACCACTTCATCAACCAAAGGTTGATCAAGATGTTGGGAATATATAGACAGTTCAGGAGAAGAGGATCCTTCAGACATGGACCACACTCTCCGCACCTCTAGAATAGCACAGCACAGGTAAGAAGGTGATCTCCCTTACAAAGTTTACAAGGGAACTTTGGATTGCATCCTATAAGATTAGACTCCTTAACAACAATAATACTCTTAGCATGACTAGTATTGGCTGATAGCGTGCCCCCAGCGTGACTTGCAGTGGCTGGTTGCTCAGAAGCAGAAGAATTTTGAACTAAGGACCACACTCTTTGCACTTTTGGAAGTATAGGGCACAAATAGGTAAGGTGGTCTCTCTCGAAAAACTTACAAGGGAACTTAAGCTTATGTTTATTAGGTTTGTCGATAATGTCAAATTTCTCAGCATGACTTGCAGTGACTGATTCAGTGTCTGCAATATGACTCATAGTAACTGGTGACTTGTCATTAATATGACCAGCAGTGATCAATGACGCGTCCTCAACATGACCAACAGTGGTTGAAGACATGCTTTCAATATGATTTGCAGTGAATGAAATTTTGCTCCCGGCATGACCTCCAGAGGCTGGGCAGGTGCCCCCAACATGAATTCCAGAGGCTGGGTGGGTTCCCCCAGCATGACTTTTAGAGGTTGGGTGGGTGCCCCCAACATGACTTCCAAAGGCTAGGTGGGTAGGTTCAGTATGATTTACAGTGACTGAGTGAGTTCTCCCAAAATGACCATCAGAGGTTGGGTAGGTGCCCCCGGCATGACTTCCATAGGCTAGGTGGATGCCCCCTTGCTTTGGCATCTTCTCTCTATTCCTCCTACATTTATTCCTTTTAGACTGTTGGTTACTAGTATTACTACTTTCACCACATGAGGTAGAAGGAGGAGCAGAATATGTTACTAGTGAAGCAGGCATAGGGTTTTGATGCTCTTGATGTGAAGTGCTTACTTGAGAAGCATCAGGAGCATGCAAGGAATTCAAAGTGGAAAACAACCAAACCGGTAGCCCTATAGTGAATCTCAGAAGATTCAAGGTAGCCATTAAGGGAATACCAATGTTCCCAATGAATAGAAAAGCACAAGGAGCCCCTTCAATAAGGGTCCCTTGATTGGTGCTCACTAGGATGCTATCCATAGTTTCTGACTCAATGATCCAAAAATATCTAAGGCCAACTAAAAACAAGACGCACAAAGAGTACACCACTAGAAAAGTCCTAGGTAATCCAAACTAGGAAAACAGATTCCTTTCGGAGGGAATTCTGGGATGATTAGGGCCCAGAACAAACCAACGAAGGATGAAGAATAGTTACCCGGGGTCCACATACAGGTCCTCTGGGTGCAAGCATTTGAATCACCAAACCACCTTCCTAAATTTTTGTAGAGGGTTTCCTCCCACGTCTGTCCTAGGTACAACAGAAATAGTCTTTTGTCATCACCTGTGTAGTGCCCTAGAGTCTGGATACTAAGGATACCACATATACGAAAATACCTGGGGGGACAGTCGTTAATCTATCCAAGATGCATGGGCAAGGTAGAAAAGCCTGAAATCCAAGAGTACTTAAAGTACTAGTGGACCCCCATACGCGAATCAGCTCTGGTGTATGCTCGAAAGGAAAGTGAGGGGGTATCCCCAACAGTTCCAATCTTACACGACCTCATGCTTAATTCCGGTTTAAGTGGAGCACTCCTAGGATAGTTTGATATAAGTGGGTTTGCCTAAAAGATTGTCTTACTACGATTATTGAGCAATGAAACCGAATCCGGGCAGTTTAAAGTGCTCTACCCCAAAATCCTAGCCTAAGCTAGTTGATGTAGTGTCAAACCTAAAAAGAAAAGTTACTAATTGATTTTATTACAAGTTTCTTTTAGAGGATGTTGATTACTCAAAAGGGTAGTGACGTGTGTGGTATGGCTTATGATAGAAAGTAAAGTGTGTACAAATGATGCATAAAAATTCACAAAAACTCTTTTCGTTTATGCCTTTCAAAACAAAAGATAGGAAATCCTAAGCATAAACATTTTTCTTTTTAATTTTCAAAGTAAATAACAAAATAATCTATCCTACTTCAAAAAATGATGGCAAATCTTACAACTAAGCTACCAATTTTCAATTTTGATCTTTTCTTCTATTTGCAAAAGAAAATGAATCTGAAAAGGAACAAGCAAGATCTATCAAGAGTGTGGGTAAAGATAAAAGGCCTAAAGGATTATAACAATCAAATCCAAAGACTAACAAAGACTTGACCTATAGAGTTGTTTCAGTGAAAAAAATCTAGATTTGGAACGAGATGCAAAAAGAAAAGGAAAAGATGATGCATATAACGGAAAAACAAACCAATAGGCTGCTCCTAAGCATCAAAAACCCAAGAAAAGCATCCTCCAAACAGATAGGGTAGGAAAGAAAACCAATACAACTCTACCACCACACAAACTCAAAAGGAAAAGCTATCAAGAAGACTTCAACTAACTCAGGCTTACCTGAACAAAGGCTCAGAAGGTATCCAAACCATCAAAACTTTCAAAAACACCCAAAAGACTTCTAACTGAGGTCAAATCCTAAAATGAAAGGCAAAGCTTAGTAAAAGTGTGCAGGTATTGCAACATACAACAAGCGTAGAGTGCGCAGGTCTGTATTACTGCAACATGCATCTAGGGAAAAAGATGCACTACTGTGACTAACAAGGAGTCGTGCGCAGGTTCAAAAGACCTAAAAGGCAGAAAAGAAACCTAAAACAAGTACTGAAGTAAGTGAAGCAATCTAGAGGGGACTTTCAAGAGGTTAAAAAAAGACTCAAAAAGACAAGGATGTATCAATAACAGTCAGAAAAGCAAATAAAATGCCAAAAGTAAACCCATCAACCTGAAAACCAAACCCTACTATGAAAGACTCAAACGTACAGGAAAATATGCATCTGTCTGGTATAATAACCAGCGCAAACAACTACAAGTGCGCGAGTATCAGTGAGAAAGACTCGCGTTCAGTTCAAAAGATGCGCCTCTGTATGCATAGAAGACCAGCGCATATGGACTAAAAGGCAATAAAAAAAACTTTGCTCACTCATACTAAAATGAATCAAGGCAAAAGGAAATAGCAAAGTAACCTATAAAAACCTCACAGAGATCCAATAGACTATAAAAACTAAAAGAAAACCTAAATAAGGTCCCCGGAGCAGAAAAAAACCGGTGCTCCCTAGCGAAGTCGCCAGTTCTGTTGTTAAGGATTATACCCTATAGCAGGGGAAAGGATTCTATCAATGTACATGGGGTGACAGATAGATACATTCTACTTTGCGTTAATTACTTTAAACAAAATGAGATTAGGATTCCGAAATCAGTACCTTGCTTATGAGGGTTGGTCCTAGCTTTTGCCCAGTCTCCACAGCAATGTACCTGCAAAATACACAGACCTTCCTCAGTGTATCCTGACTATAAATATATAATGATATTGAAGACAATATGACATTAACTATAATCAGAAATTCAATAGAACCAACATTCCATTGGGACGGGAAGGGTATCTCGATCTTTATTGTCAAAGAAATGCAACCAAATACAGTTTATACATAATCTGTTCCGAGCACTTCTACAACCAAGTTTTGGGATCCTGCTCCTCACAATGAATTAGAAATTCCTTCAGCATAACAATAGATTCTTCTTCATTGCATATTCCTCATGGCTTCCCCTTGTATTTATGGCCAAGGCAGGAAGTTAGCTTCGTGAGGCAGTTGAATTGGGAAGTTGGGGGAGTTACAATACCAAACTCAACTAATCCCAATTCGTTATCTTAATATATTTTTCAATTTCATCTAAATATGTGCGCAGGTATCACACTAGACAACTTGCACCTAGGGCACAGCTAGTGCTCTCCAGGACTAACGCATACCACTTTTGAGATAAGTGTGTGGGTCTGCTTCAGTAGAAGCAGCGCTTAGTATGCTAGATGCTAATTATAATAGTAGTGCATCTTTTGTGAAATATGCAGAAAAAAATATAATTTTCAGCTGAAGAGGTGTGATCTCAGCAGTAAATCATCCAAGTTCAATCTAGCTCTTCCATCCATAGTGTCCTTTTGTGAGATCGACAGGGCAATGTGATCACGGACGGAGAAGTGCAGATTTGACCTATAATAGAGATGATTCTCAGATATCTATTGAAGGGAAAGGCACAATACAACTGGATCATGGAAATTTTAGTAATTTTTTTATGTCCCTTCCTTGATAGAAAATTTGTTATATGTTTATCAAATGACACACACAAGTTCACCGAAGAAATTTGTCTTTGGTCCTGATATAGTTGAGATTGTAGAGATCTCATCTGGGAATTTGATAGCGAAAGGTGTTGCAAACCATGCCTCAAAGGCATATGAATTCTCACATTTTCTGCCATATTCTCTACCTACTCCACTTGCACCTGATAAATATCAAAATGATGTCTCCTGATGATCCAGATTCAAATTCCGAAGATGAGGACCAAGTTGAATTAGATCTTGATATTGAGTATAAAGTTCAAGAAGATCTAGATCTAGCTCAACATCGAGATGAAAACCTTGCACTATGTCATACAAATCCACTTCTCCCTGAGAGGTGCTACATGATGATAGGGTCCTATCGACATTCTTTCAGAGAAGCTTGCCATGATCCAAGATGGCAGGAATCCATGGATGAAGAATATGAGTCACTGCAGAACAATGAGACATGGGATCTTGTCTCTCTTCCTCTAGGGAGAAAGCTAGTTCAGTGAAAATGGATCTACAAAAGAAAGCTTGCATCTGATGGATCTACAACCAAGTACAAGGCTCGCATGGTTGCAAGGGGGTACTCACAAGTTTAGGGTTTGGAATACAATGAAAATTCACTCCTGTAGAAAGAATGGATTTAGTGAGACTTGTTTTGGCCATTGCATCTTCAAAACAGTAGGAGGTACATCACATGGATGTGAAGAGTGCCTTCCTACATGGTGACTTAGAAGAAGAGATCTATATAAAATAGCCTGAGGGGTACACTGATGCTCCATCCTTGGTATGTAGACTAAGGATATCATTGTATGGGATCAAGCAAGCCCCAAGGGCATGGTATGCCAAGATGGATTCTTTCTTATTGTCATAGAAGTTCTAGAGATGAAAATCTGACTGCAATGTCTACATGCAACAAAAGGGAGGTTTCCTACTGTTGATTGTTTTGTATGTGGATGACTTGCTCATCACCGATGGTTCATTTACTGGGTTGAATAACATCAAGTCTACTTTGAGTAAATCCTTCTCCATGACAGATCTAGAACTATTGAAATGGTTTATTGGCCTTGAAGTAACTCAAAATGATTCAAGGATCATGATTTCATAGTATAGGTATGCATTTGACTTACTCCAAAAGTTCCACATGATTGATTGCGAAGTTGCAAGCTTTCCTTTCCTATATGGGATTAGATTGGAAGAAGGCACGGTTCTACACCTTTGGTTGATAGCACTCTTAACAAACAGTTGATTTCTAGCTTGTTGTACTTGACACATTAGAGAACAAATCTATCATATGTTGTTGGTGTTGTGACCAGATACATGCAGGAGCCACATTAGCTACATTGGAAGGTGGCAAAGAGGATATTGCACTATGTGCAGGGTACGAGATATTTTGGTATACATTATTCTGTTGGTGCTCAGTTAGATCTGGTTGGTTTTACTGATTTAGATTGGGTTGGAGACAACACATATATAAAATCTACTTCAAGGTATGTATTCATGTTTGGATCAGGACAAATATGTTGGTCAAGCAAGAAGCACGAAACACTCACACTCTCTTCAGTAGAAGCAGAGTACAGAGGGGGTGTGAATGTAGCTATCTAAGTAGTTTGGTTGCATGGGATCCTGACAGAATTTGGAATTCATACTTCTCCCTCAATAAACATTTTTTGTGATAATAAAAGTTCCATCGGGATCTCCAATGATTCATTTCAGAAGCAAAGGACCAAACATATTGAGGTTCACATGCACTACATCAAGGAGATAGTGCACAACAGGACCATATCACTGCATTATCATCTTATAGAGGAGATGATTGCAGATAATTTCACAAGGTTTTTCACTCATAAGATATTTTCCTATCTCAGATCTCTACTTGGTGTCAAAGCTACTTGAGTTCCCTGTTGTCCTATTTTTGAGGGGGGGGGTTTCCCATGAGGCTTTCCCCATTTCCTTGTTTCATGAACAATTATAATTTCTTTCATTTATGAACAAAGCTGAAACAAATGTGATGATGTCTCCCAAGGATGACATTCATGAATGGTTATGTCACATTGTGACATTCATCAAGGGTTATGTTGCATTGCGATGTTTATGTCAACAATGCAGTGCAACGTAAATTCATTAATATTAAATGACGTCATTCATTAAGGGTTATGTCACATTATGGCATTCATCAAGGGTTATGTCGCATTGCGATGTTTATGTCAAATTCGTTGGTTGGTACATGAATCAAGTGTTATGTCACGTTTTACTTATGTTAGCTTGGGACATTAATCAATTGGTTTGTCACATTTTGGCTAAATTCCTCAATAAATTTTCCATGTTATGATGTTCAACAAGCCTTATATGTAATTGTAACGTTTTGCAAGGGTTTTTTCACCTTGTGACTTTCATCAAGTTTTATGTTGGATTGTGGCATTCCTCCATGTTTATATCACAATCTAAAATTCATGTTTTTGATGTTCCTTGAAGGTTTTGCAAGAGTTTTTTTACATTGCGATATTCATCAAGTGCTATGTTCAATTACAGCATTCCTCCATGGTTATTACATTATGACATTTTGCAAGGTTTTTAAGCAATGTTACAATGCGACATTTAACTCTTGACCAATGAAACAATGTGACACAACCCTTTAGGAATGTATTAATCCAACATAATTCAACTCTAAAATGTATTTTTAATTAAATTATAATATTTTTTAATATCCCTATATATCATCAATATAGTAATTTTGTATACTATACTATTATATTATTGCTAAATATTAACATTTTTAATTAAATAATAATATTTTATTATTACTTTGATAATAACAATTTAATTAAATACCATAATCATATAATACTATAATATAATATCTCTATTTATCATCAATATAATAATTTTGTATGATATAATATAACATCATTGCTAAATATTAATATTTTTAATTAAATAATAATATTTGAATTAAATGCCATATTCATATAATATATTTAATTAATTAAAACATATTATCATTATATTATTTTTAAATTAATTATTATATTATAATTAATTGATTAATATTATTTTATTAATGCTTTGTTTTTTAATATATTTATGTACCATTATTACATTAACATTCATGAATGGTTATATCACACTGTGACATTCATTAAGGGTTAGGTTGCATTGCAATGTTTAGATCGACAATGCAATGCGACATGAATTCATTAATGTTAAATGTCATCATTCATTAAGGGTTATGTTGCTATGACATTCAACAAGGGTTATGTTGAAATGCGATGATGTCTCTCAAAGATGACATTCATGAATGGTTATGTCACATTGTGACATTCATCAAGGGTTATGTCGCATTTTGATGTTTATGTCAACAATGCAATGCAACGTAAATTCATTAATATTAAATTTCATCATTCATTAAGGCTTATGTCACATTATGGAATTCATCAAGGGTTATGTCGCATTGCGATGTTTATGTTGAATTCGTTGGTTGGTACATTAATCAAGTGTTATGTCACATTTTACTTATGTTAGCTTGGGACATTAATCAATTGGTTTGTCACATTTTGGCTAAGCTCCTCAATAAATTTTTCATGTTATGATGTTCAACAAGCCTTATATGGAATTGCAATGTTTTGCAAGGTTTTTGTCACATTGTGACTTTCATCAAGTTTTATGTTGGATTGTGGCATTCCTCCATGTTTATATCACAATCTAAAATTCAGGTTTTTGATGTTCCTTGAAGGTTTTGCAAGATTGTTTTTACATTGAGATGGTCACCAAGTGTTATGTTCAATTACAACATTCCTCCATGGTTATTACATTATGACATTTTGCAAGGGTTTTATGCAATGTCACAATGCGACATGTAACTCTTGACCAATGGAACAATGTGACACAACCCTTTAGGAATGTATTAATCCAACATAATTCAACTCTAAAATGTATTTTTAATTAAATTATAATATTTTTTAATATCCATATATATCCTCAATATAATAATTTTGTATACTATAATATAATATTATTGTTAAATATTAATATTTGTAATTAAATAATAATTTATTTATTTTTTGGTAAAAGAAGACAGATTATATTAACATTAGAGCAAAAATATTACATAGACCTCCTTCTCAAGGAATTTCCTCATGACTTATGTCATCCCCACAAAATTGAGATAGTGTAGTGCCATTAGACTTAGAATCAAAAACC
Organism: Larix kaempferi; assembly: GCA_027924585.1. Taxonomy (NCBI): domain Eukaryota; kingdom Viridiplantae; phylum Streptophyta; class Pinopsida; order Pinales; family Pinaceae; genus Larix; species Larix kaempferi. Next base: position 585,674 of record BSBM01001751.1, read on the forward strand.
TTCTCAAAAAAGACCCTGCTTCCCATTCCTTGGATTTCATGCCCGCATACAAAGCACCGGGCCACATTTTCACAAAACTAATTTCAAACTAAACCAAATTTCTTAAACGAACCATTACACAAGCATAAATGGATGTTAGGACTAACACTTCATACATTATATTGATTTCCAAGAAGTCACAAAAAGAAAAAACAAGGACCGGGGCTAACCAGAAGAATGTTTCTCTGCAGAGTTTTATGTATCCTTTTGAGCAGAATCGGTCCTCGGCAGACGAGTAAAGTCCTCTCGGTTTGAGGTCATCCCTCTAGCAGGGGTCAATGTTTGCAGGTTTGAGAGGGGGGACACGCCAAGGTGCTCCGCAATCGCATCCATTTTCATATGCATGAATCTAGAGTCCTCATCGTGTTCTTTGAAGGTATGAGAATGGGATACGACATCCTCTGTGCCCTCCAGGGCATGTGCCACCATGGTTTTTTTAACCTAGTACATCACGAGCACCCAGTTATAAAGAGCCATTATCCCTCTTGTGTTTCTAGGATCTTGGATCCAATTAGACATAGAACCACCTCAGGTATGCTCCCCCACACTCATCCACAATTTCTTCTCAATTTCATCAATTTCCCTCTGAGTTTCCTAAGGCACCATACAGCGGAAGAAGGTGGTCGGGCTGTAGCTCTCCACTGATCCCAAGTGGGACCATTATCCCCTCCTCCTTGTTCCCCCATCCATTTCGTCGATGGTCGACCTCTGCGAGACATAGCTCTCTCGTCCTTCCTCGCATCACCCTTCCAAAGATAAGAATTAGAGAGCAACAAAGAAGAGACTAATACTGAAAAGGCCTGGAGCGAATGTGTGGAGCACCACCAAGACAGTGGATAAAATATAATAGGTCCACTTAGAATCATAATAGCTTCTGTCCCGCTTTGATATTTGTACATACTCCCGTCGTCCTGACCAATCTTGTCATGCTTTACTTCCCTTATATCCATCCTTAGAAGGTGCATGGGGGGTGGCTTGGTCGTCATCATCATACCCCCTGGCATCATATTACGATATTCAGTTGTTGGGTGAATTATCTGAGCGATCATTCCCGTTATCATTTGTGTCGGGCAAGAAATCCTCTTGTTCTCTTAATAATGTGGAAAACTCATGACCTGACACCACTTGGTCTGGATGCAGGACCTCAGCTTCAAAATGAGTGAATTTATCCCTCATGTATTCTTCTTCCTGTTGCATGCATAACTCTTGGCATGTTTCATCGGGCATGCTTCTAAAAGGCCTTCCCAAACGCCAATCCTGCTAGCTATCCCTTGATTGGAGAGCTTGTCTGCCAGTTTGTTAGCTTGGCGATGTACATGGTGAAAATATATCGCATTTGTTTCCAGTAGGGTTTCACGAAGGAATCGGATATGGTAGGCGAGATGCTAGGACGATGCTAGCTTGCGAGCTTGGGATCCATGATGAATTTTGGAGGAAATCTGTAGCACCACCCATGAGTCACCCTCGATTTGCAGTTTGTAGTATCCTCATGTTCTCGTCATGCATAGACCTTGCAGTAATGCTTCGATCTCTGCCACATTATTTGTTTCCATACCTAGGTATTCATATAAGGCTCCCACCACATTTCCCTGCTCATCACAAAATACTCCTTCATATCCAACCTCACCGAGATTGCCTTTCGAGGCACCATCAAAATTCAGCTTCACCCATCTAGGAGGGGGCGGAGCCCAAACTGTCGGACTATCACGGGTGAGTTGTTTTTGGTTAGTATGACCAATATAAGCTGGGATATTTTCTGGAATTTGCATGTCCTATTCGTTCCAGGGAGATAGAGATAAAGTCTCATGAATGGTATTTTTTATGCGCTCCCATACAATCTGATTTTCCTGATATTTGTCAGAGAAAATTCTCCTATTTTCTTCCCTCTAAATCTCCCAGAGGAGGAAACCTAGGAACAGCTGCCAGATTATGTTAGGGATTCGGCCTTGGAAAGGTTGATCTCTCCATTCCTTAATAGAATCTGCAGGGTCATTTTGATCCCTATCAAATATACGAAAGATCGCAACGCCTCTATCACATAGGTCTGAGACAAAACTAAAGGCATCTAGAAGGTGTGCTATCGTCTCATTTTTTTTCCCGCACATGCTGCAGAAAGATGGCCCTGCAAAACCCCTTTTCATTAGGTTGTCCCATGCCAAGATCCGGCCTTTGAGAACAATCCATAGGAACAGAGTAATTTTGGGCCATAATTTATTGGACCATCATTTCTTCCATTAGCGGCCCGAAGGCTTGTCCTTAGTGAGATCTCGCAGGGAGTAAGCTTCCTTGAGAGAGAACATACCCTTTGTGGAGTAACCCCATTGTATAATATCAGGTCCTTCCTATGTTTTTATTGGCATTTGAGTGAGGTGGTCATAAATGATTTCCCCTTCCTCGTTACCATGATTGTATCTCCACCATTCTATCGGCTTCCATTTTCAAAATCCTATGTCATCTGTCTCCCCCTGCCAATAATGGTTAATCTTCCTCCAGCCTTGCTCCTAAAGAACAAAGGGAATTTGGATATTTGGAAAAATATTATTTAGTATAGGTTGTTGTTTCCACGAATCTATCCCTAAATTAGTCGAAGAGCCATCCCTTACTTCCCAGAAGCTGTGTTTCTAGATTAAATTCCTCCCCTCTCTCGCCATCTTCCAGATGTGTGATCCCACTTCAGGCCCATCAATTCTAATAAATTCTTGTTTGGGCACCTCCGGAGTGTATGTCCTGCACTAAAATATTTCCCAAAGTTCCTTTGAATAGTTAATCCACCTCCACCACACTTTCACCCCGCAAAATTTGCGAAGTATTTTAGGATCACGCAGGCCCAGACCCCCATCTTTCTTAGGTTGGCACAGAGTGTCCTAGTCCACTAGGGGGCATTTACGGTGTTGTGTTGCACCTCCCTAGAGAAAGCTTCTTTGGATGCTAAGAATAAATACAGTGGCATTTCTTGTAAAACAGATTTCACCAAGACCATTCTGCTAGGGAAATTCAAATCCCTTAAGGTCCAACCCGACAATTTTTCCTTCATCTTGTTTAGTAGCTCTTCCTAGGAAACATTTTTCAGAACAGATACTGATAGGGGGACGCCAATATATTTGTACGAAAGGGAGCTCCCTTGGAAACCCAAAATACGCAGGATATTTTGTTGGGTAACAGGAGGGGTATAGTAAAGAAAAAAGTTGGGAATTTTCCTCATTGATGGTTATCCCAAAGGCTTTGGGGAAGAGGTTTAAGCCTTTTTTCAACTATCTAGCTTCCTGCATTGATGAATGTCCCATGAGGAGTGTATCAACCATGAATGGTTGATGACTCAATGGTCGGTCGTAAGGTGGGAAACGAAGGCCTTTGAGGACTTTTTGGTTCACCATATGATTGATAAGATGGCCCAGAGTCCAGACCCTCTGTCATCGAAAAAAAAATGAAAGTGGATAGGGTATTTCCCTGTATGATACCACGAGAAGGTTTAAATACATCCAAAGGAGCTCCGTTAATAAGAATGGATAAAGAGGCCGAAGATGTCATATTTCCAATCCAACGGATCCAGTTTTCTCCAAATCCAAATGAATCCATCATTTCCCTCATGAAATTCCAATTGAGCTTATCATAGGCTTTAGAAAGATCGAGTTTCAACATCATCCCTGCTTTTTTGTTCACTTTGAGGGAATGTAATACTTCATGGGCTAAAATTATCCCATCCAAGATTTGTCTCCCCTCCACGAAGCTTGATTGTTTAGGAGAGATCGAAGTGGGAAGAATGGGTTTGAGACGATTAGCCAGAACTTTATTGATAATTTTGTAGATAATATTGCAAAGGGCTATGGGTCTAAACATACCAGGATTGTATTCCATTAACGTTTTAGGAACCAAAGTTAGGAAAGTGGAATAAAGAGCCGGAAGGACTCCCCGCATTCTCCTGGATTCCTCCACTACTTCCCAGACTTCATGTTTGATTAGATCCCAGAAGTGGTGAAAAAAAATTGTAGTGAAACCATCTGGACCCAGAGATTTACCATCTTCCATTTGGTTGATTGCATTTTCCACTTCCAACATTGCTATCGGTCCGATCAGCATCTGATTATGCTCAGCCATAACCATCCTAGGTATGAACCTTTTAATTTCACTGATGGCCTCCGCCCTGTCGGTGTTAGGTTTTGTAAGCAGAGTTTTGAAGTGGGAAATCAATTCCTTCTCAATTTCCTCATGAGCATCCACCGTTTGGCTATCTTGAGTTTTGAGAGTAGTTATTAGGTTATGATGCCTATGTTGGATGGTTGTTCGATGAAAGAATTTTGTATTTGTGTCCCCATCTTTCAACCATCGGTTCCAAGACTTTTGTTTCCAGAGAATTTCCTCTTGCTTTTCGCGTTCAGTGATTTGCTCTAAAACAATATTTTCTTTGTAGTAAAGATCATCTGTGAGACCCTCTGTCATGATGTCTTTCTGGATTTCCTCCATTTGTTGTTCCAACTTGATTTTTTCTTGAAAAATATTGTCGAAGACCTCGTTGTTCCACGTCTTTAGTTTTTCCTTAACAAGCTTCAATTTTTGTTGGAATTGATACATCTTGGTGCCTTGGGGAGGAACTAGAGCATGCCACCAGGTCTCCATTTGGGAGTGAAAATCATGATGGGTTAGCCAAAATTTCTCAAAATGAAACAGGTGTTTCGATTTGATCCCTATGTTACTCCAGACTAAATTGATCGGCCAGTGATCTGAGCCTGCTGCTGGAAGAGACCGAGATGATAAAGCCCCACCAAAAAAAAATTATACTCTCATAGATTAAGAATCTGTCAATTCGAGCTACAACTTGATGTTCACCTCCCCTTCTGTTGTTCCAGGTGAGGTCACCACTTCCCATGCCTAAATAAATGAGGTGGCTTGACTCAATAAATTCATCAAATAGGTTATTGTTCTTGGGTTATAAGTCTTCAACCTCCCTTTTTTAAAATGAGAGTACGAATCAGATTGAAATTGCCTCCACTAATCCAACGTTTCCCTTCAAAATCATCCTCCATTATGTTCAGAGAGCTAAGGATTTTTATATTTAAGGGTTAGCTGCTAAGGACATAAACATTTGTAATTATTCCTCCGAGCATTCGTGCCCAAGATGTGAAACTCAGCTGACAGACTAAAGGTCGTAGAAACAAAGTTTTCTACAAGGATCCTGGAGGATTGCCAGGACACCTGCATGACCTATGGAATCTAGCACCATGATTTGACAGTATTTCCAAACGTTCCTAGCCCTAAATTTTAGTTTCCCCATAGATAATTTGGTTTCCTGCAAAAAAAATATAAACGGTTTCTCCATTAAAATCTTCCTTTTCAAAGATTTGATCTTTTAAGGGCCAATGGACCCCCAAATGTTCCAGGATAGAATCATCATTAGGAAAGATATCGAACAAAGAGTAAGGCCTCCTGAATCGTTGGGTACTATCATGAATCCACAAGCTTTTCCCCGACTTCTCCAATCTGTTCTTTGTTGGTCTTCCTTCCCCTCTTAGCTCCTCCATCTTTGTTCTTTCGCTTGGTTTCTTTAAGCTTCGAAGGTCCAACTCCGAGACTTGGAGTAGGCTTAAATTTAAGGATATCCTTCTTTAGGAGTTGGATTTTTTTGGTTGGTATTGATTTAACATCCTTCTTTCTACAGGCTTCTTCGATGCCATCGAGATCCAAATCACCCATTTCCATTTCATCTCCATCTTTTTCCATCTTTTCCTTTTCTTGTAGAGTTTCAATTTGTTGACTGATCTTGTTGGTTTCTTGGTTTCTCCTTTTTGGGGGGTTGAAGGTTCCAAGGTCTTAGTATGTGTATGTTGATCCCCTGGGGAGGTTGATGGATCAGGGTCTAGTTGTTCCAATATAGCAAAGCTATTAGATGTATTCTCTTTCTTATTTAGGTCTGGACCGTTCTACTTTCTTCATGTCCTCTTTCTGTTGGAAAACTTCACAAACCCTTCCGCATATGTTTCCTCCTTATCTTTGTTTGGGGTTTTATCTGGTTTCGGGATAAGGTGGCAATCCCGAAACAGGTTTCCATGTGCATGGCATCGGCGGCATCAAAAAGGGATATGCTCATAATCGAGGATTTGGAACCACTCTGAGTCTTCCCATGTAAGGTTGATCCCCTCAGGTATATATTTAGAGATATTCATATACACACATATTCTAGCATAAGAGACATGCCTTCCTTGTTTGGTGAGATCTGAGATCTTCACAAATTTTCCAAGGGAATTTCATATGGCTTCCAATATTTATGGATTCCAGTATTCAGTGGGAAAAGAGTATAGTCGGATCCAAATAGGGGCGATGGATAGATATTCCTTGTCTAGATTGAAATGATCCCTCCAAAATCTTAGGTAGAGACCATCCGAATAGTAGAAATAAGGTCCTCCTACAAGCATCCTCTCTCGATCTTCGACATTGAAGAAAATCACTGTAAAAAAATCCCTTGGATCCCAGCAATAGGTCGTAATGGCCATTTGGCTTCCAGGTGGTGTTAATCCACCAGATTAGGGATTTTTCAGACAGCCATATGCCAATGAACTTTCCCATTAGGGCATGGTATATCATGTATTGGATATTTTATTTGATTTTCGTAGGATCCACTGTTAGGGTAGGAATATTGACAGACTTCGGGATACAGGTGCCCAGACTAGGGAGGCCTTGAGGAAGCGGTCGCTAAGCAGTAGAGCCTTTTGATCCCACTCCTCTGATTCCAGCCTCCTTTTCTTTTGACTGAGAAGCTTGTTGGCATTGCTGCGATTTTGGCGAAAGAGGAGGGGCTACACCCCCCTGAATGCTACTCATCCCAAAAACAATCAAGCAAAAACCCTACGTCCTTCAAAGTTCCTACAGATCGACCGTATGATTTCCCTCTTACAGTGGTCTAATAATAATATTTTATTATTACTTTGATAATAACAATTTAATTAAATACCATAATCATATAATACTATAATACAATATCTCTATTTATCAACAATATAATAATTTTGTATACTATAATATAACATCATTGTTAAATATTAATATTTTTATTAAATAATAATATTCGAATTAAATACTATATTTATATAATATTAAAATATAATATAATTAATTAATTAAAACCTATTATTAATTATTTAAAAAATAAGTATTATATTATAATTAATTGATTAATATTATTTTATTAATACTATGTTTTTCAATATATTGATGTACCATTATTCCATTAATTTTATTTACTAAAGTATTTATTATTTTAACATCATAATTATATAACCTCGTTTATAAAGTTAAATGATTTTTAAATATAATAACCATTATATAATATTAATATAAATATTTTTATTATTATTAAATACTAACATATAATACATTAGTTGTAATATATTAATAATATACTACATTTATAAAATATATATTTTTAATATCATAATTTAAGAATATTTTTTTAATTAAATTATAATATGTTAGTCTTTTAATTATAATATAATAATATTTTAGTTTTATATATATATATATATATATATATATATAATATATATATATATATATATCACAGAAACAGGTGACAAGCTTTATATTAAAAAAGAGACAGTCTTACAAAAAAAGATAGGGAGACTGTACCCAAAATTGAGGGCTTTCCGGACAAGCACCTCTCTTCCAGTCTTAGAGTGTCATACATAGTTACTGATCTTTGAAAACAGAGAGAACTAAGAGGTTGTCCTATATGCTGTATACAAAGGAAATGCATAGTAAATACATAACAAGAGAGACTACATAACTTCATCTTGGAGAACCTGAGACTAGAACAAAGATCATTTGTCATTACTGTGGCGGACTTTATCCTTGCAACCTATTGCCTGGCCCGCGTTTTCTTCTTCCAATCCTAGAATCAAAGAGGGGCTATTGCGATTGCTGGTTCTTATGCAATCCACTTTGGCCTCAAAAATCCTTAGGCAGCTGTGCAGAGATTCAATTTTTCCCACCAACCCTTCATAATACTCCTTCATTTTACTGGTATTGTTCCTGACGTCGGAATTCGAAATCTAGACAAAGGTGGCGAGATGGGAGATGGCCTTCTTCATGTCATTGTTCTCCCCACATAGCCAACGGACCTGGGATTCAATGTCTTGCAAATACAAGAGCACCCCAGGCAAAGGACTGTCGGGTCCCCGAGGGGATTCTAGATTCACTATTCCCCCATTATCCAGCATCATATTTGACCAATTTTTGCCACTGTTCAGCTCCCCACAAATTTCCCGAACGTTATGCAACACACCTCCTTGGTTTTGGCAGGAGAAAACATCGAGCGATCTCCAAATCTTACCCCTTTCACGCTCAGAACTGCTATGAACAACATTCCCAGAGTTCTTGAAGCTCTGCCCCTGACCAGCATCCTGAGAAGTCCATCCTCTATTGGGCTCGTCACTGGAATTCCCATGGAAAACATACTTCACCTGGCAATTGGGAGAGCCCTGAACCTCATTACCACCATTTTCGTTCCCCTGAACTGCCTCCAGAGCAGAGAGATACCTCTTCATACCGGCACCTCCATAATTCACTTGAATTTTCTTCCTACAGCAGCAGCACTGCACCACAGGGAGGCAGAAGCTAGAATTACCACCTGCATTACCACAATCCATTCCGACCCTAATGCAACCTATCACACAAATAACGCAGAGAGGAATGTTCTGTATGCTCGAGTCCTCGCTCTGCTCCAAGATATAGTCGTTGGATCCCCTGTCCCCTGCAAGCATTGAATTCCCGCATGTGGGACAGGTGGATACAAGCTGAGAGCGCCGTTGAAAGGGCCATGAAATCACATGAGGAAATCCCAAGTGGATTCATAGGTTGACTAATGTGCATGGCGCTAACCCAAAGTTAAGGAGGGTGTTTGCAAATCTAGGGAAACACCACCCCAATAGGTTACTAAGAAACCCAAACGATCTCATGTTGGTGCCCATTCTTCACAACAATACCACAATTTAGCCCAGCTCCGATATTCGCCATAGCGTCCACTTGTTGATTGTTAGTCCTTAACACATGGAAAAGAGAGATGGAGATAAGACCCTTGATTGCATAGATGAAATGGAAATGAAACTTGGAGATAGGTTTGTGATGGTTATTGGCTAAGGCCCTTGCTTCTTTAATAACTAGTAGGGAGTCTCCAATGGTCACCATATCTTGGACATTTTTTTTCCTTAGCAACTTCAATACCCTTGATCAAGGCAATCCATTCAGCATTGTTCATCCTTCGTCCAATTCCCCAGGAAAATTTAGTCATTTTGTTTCCATTGAAGTCCAAAAGGACTCCCCCCGCACCTTCCAACCCAGGATTTCCCTTCGAGGCACCATCAAAGAGGAGAGTGTTACTGGCACTAGCCCTGATCCAATTCTGAAAGTCTTTTGGGTCCATTTTGATCTGCCAATTTTGTGGCTTTTTAGCTTTGGGGAAGGAGGACATATGAGTATAGTTTAGAGGGATTAAGAAGTCGGCCACCCAAATTTTCTCCTCAACACTCAAGGGCTCTTTGTGCAGGTTGTTCATGCCTCATAGAGAGAGCATCGATCCAGAGAGCTTTTGCAGATGAAAGAACTTTGCCTGGGGAGACCCTGGCATCCTCAAAAACTTCTTTGTTCCTCGCATTCCAGAGCTTCTAACAAATATACTTTGGGAAGGAAATCCAGGCTCGCTTGAAATCAGGATTCCTTGACAACGAATTTGAGTAGAAAAGATGCCAATTAGCAAAAAGATCATTCCAATTGGTGGGTGAGGTTCGGCTAAATGTTCTAGTAGGATCTATGCCAAACCTCTTTAGAAAATATGCACTTCAGAAAGAGGTGATCCACAGTCTCCTCCGCTTCCTTGCAGAGAATACACCTTGTCGGCCCCGCTATTCCTCTTTTCTTAAGGTTCTCTATTGTGAGAGTCTTCCTATGGGCAAGGATCCAGTTGAAAACATTGACCTTTGGAAGCCCGTCCCTATACCAAATTTTGTTCCACTTACTGTCCTTGTTGCACTGGTGGTTAAGCTTATCCAAGAACCGATATCCCTCCTTGACCGTGAATGATCCAGTTTTCCCCCAGCCACGCTTATCTCTTAAGGAAAGATGAGTAGGGAGAGCTCCGTGGAAAAGAGAGAGGAGAATGTCGTAGTCCTGAAGAAGATGCTTCGGGAGATCCAGGTTATGCCATCCAATCCATCTTTAATGAGTATACCAAGAGGATAAGTCATAAAGAGAATGAATATTTGCTTGTTCCATCCAGCTTTTCAAATCGCGAAGCTCATGAACATAGTTAGCTAGGGGGGTTGAGCAATAATTGTCCTTCCAAATTTTAATTTGCTTGCCATTTCTCGGGATCCACTTGAGATTATTTTGGATAACAAAAGTTGCTCGCCTGCATAGGTTCCAGATGGAAGATCCCTTTTTCTCAGCATCAATATTATCCACACATCGTTTCCTTGCTCCAGGCATGTACCTCTTATAGAATATTTCCTTCCACCAAGTCCTCTTGCCAGTGATGATCCTCCATACAATTTTGGTGCCAAGAGATAAGTTCATTAGAGAAGGATCTTTGATCCCAGCTCCGCCATAAATTTTCGGTCTACAAACGGTTTCCCAATTTATCAAATGGAATTTTTTTGTGGTGTTAGACCTTCCTCCTTACCATAATAAATTCCTGAGTTCTTTTGTAATGTCAAGCATCACATATTTGGGTTCCAGGAAGATGGAGTAGGAGTAGAGAGGGTAAGCTAAAAGAACAAAGTTGATAAGAACCAATTTACCAACAGGATTAAGCCATCTGGTACCCCAGGAGCTGATTTTGTTTTTTAACTTAACAATTAGCCCTTGCCAATCTACCACTTGTTTCTTACCTTTGAAGATAGGGATGCCGAGATAATTGAAGGAGTTCCAATCCCCTACTCCTTCAAAACCAAAAATCCTAGAGATTCTCGCCAGGCATCCCGGAGAGCAGTTCCATCCGTATATTTTGAACTTTTCAGAGTTGACTTTGTCGTCAAAGGCCTGAAGAAAAGAGGAGAGAACGAGATTGAATTTTCCATCAATCATAGAGGAGGTGCCTCTTAGCAAAATGGTATCATTGGCAAAATGGGAGTGATTAACGGGCTTGAGTCCTCTAACTATTTTAATTCCTTTAAGATCTCCGGAGGCTTGAAGGGAATGAAGTTTCCTACTCATGGATTCATCAACAAGAAGGTAGAGGAGAGGGGACAAAGGGAAACCTTGTCGCAAGCCTTTGGTAGCCATGAAGAAATCAGTGGTTCTGTCATTAACCAACGGGGAAATCCAAGGGATATGGATGCAATCTTTGATCCATCTCACAAATCTTCTGGAGAAACCAAACTTAAGAATAACAGCAAAAAGAAAATTGTGGTTCACTCGATCAAAAGCATTAGCCATGACTAGTTTGATTGCCATACCTTGGTGATTATTTTCAGTGCTGGAGTGGATGGATTCTTGAACCATAATAATGTTATCCAGGATTTGACGGCCAGCCAGGAATCCCCCTTGGGAGTCAGAGATGAGCGATCCCGTTGATTTTTTCATTCTACTAGCAAGGATCTTGGTAAGAATTTTGTAGGAGGTGTTTCATAGAGAGATCGGTCTAAAGCGTCCAATAGAACCTGGAGATTTATCTTTTGGAATGAGAGCGAGGAAGGAGAAATTGGTTTCCCCTCCAATTTTGTCTTTTTTCCTGGTCCAATTGAGCATGCGTTTGAGGTCTTCTTTTATAATTTCCCAGGTGGATCGATAAAATTTGATGGTGAAGCCATCAGGGCTAGGAGCCTTATCAGTTTGTAGGGACCAGATTGCATTCACAATTTCGTGCTCCAATATTGGATTTGAAAGCTCTGTGTTGATATTGTCCAAGATCAAACAAGGGATGTCAACCAAAAGGTCCGCTTGTGCCTCTAGGTTATTTTCTCCACTGTCTGTGAAGAGCTCACTGAAATGGTTGAAGGCATGCATTTTTAAATCTTCTTGACCACTTACCTTGCTCTCGTTAGTGTCTTTCAACTCCCTTATTGCATTTTGACTACCGCGAGCCTTGGCCTGATTGTGGAAATACTTGGTATTGCTATCTCCCCCCTTAAGCCATAGTTGTCTTGATTTGATTCTCCAGATTTCCTCTTCTTGCTTGGCCGCATTGAGGATTTCTAGTTCTAAAGTTTTTTCATGATTTAGAAGGGTGGGATATACCTCATCCATCTCCAAACGCTGTTGAATAGAGGCTAGCTTGGCTTGAGTACATATTTTAGTATGGAAAGGATTCTGATAGGAGGTTTTGGCCCAATGTTTGAGAGAAACTTTTACATCACAAAGCTTAGACTCCCAAATGAAGCTGGGAGATCCATGGAAATTCGTAGACCAGGCTTGGGAGAGAATGTCAAAGAAATCCCGATGACAAATCCAAAGCGGGTTGAGACGAAAGGGGATTAGACCTAGGTTTTCAGGGGGGGAGATTGAGAGGGCTATGGGCTTATGGTCCGAGGAGGCACGGGGAATGGAGAAGGCACAAAGAAGGAGATCAGAGTGAAAGTAAGAGGAGCTTACAAGGAAACAGTCCAGTCTAGCCTCTATATGGCCAATGCCGCATCTTCTGTTGTTCCAGGTGTACTTAGCATTTTTGAGAGGGGTATCAATAAGGTCCGGATCAACAAGTAGGTATTCGAGCTTTTCACCAAAGGGATCACGCACTATGTTTCCTCCTCTCTTCTCCTATTGAGATCTGGTAACATTGAAGTCACCAGCAATGATGAGATTTTTCCCGACCATGCTATCTTTGAGGTTGCCTAGATCTCCCCAGAAGTTGAGCTTGTCTCTATAGTGCATGGGACCATAGACATTGCAGATGTATAGAGTATCTTTGCTATCATTGTCTTTTATTTCAATTAGAATCCAGTGGGGATTCTTGTGGGAGGATAAAAGAGAATATTTTGAGGAAAACAGAGTTGCAATACACCCGGAGGTCCCACGAGCGTTGAGGGATGAACAATGGCAATTTTTCCAAAGAGAACATGAGAGGGCCATGACCTACACGTCCTACATTTTGGTCTCTTGGATTAGCATGAGATCTGGATTTTCAGTATTGATCATATGTTTGAGGGCTTCAACTTTGTTTATTCCTCCCAAACCTCTGCAGTTCCAAGAGACAATTAACATTACTTCTTGACGGGCTGAGGTCCTGCTCGGGACCTTCCCTCTTTGGCACCATTCTAAACTTTAGGATTCTACAGCAGCTTCATATCTTCCAGGCTTTTTTTCCTACCCATTTCTATTTCTCTTTCGGCCTCAAGTTCTCTATGATACCTAAGCAACTTCCTTCCTCTAGTGTTCGGTGGCTGCACTTCTTCCATCTCCTCTGGAGATTCCAAAGAAATATCCAGAGACGAGGAGGATGGTACATACTTGCTTTTCACTTTATCGACCCAGGATCCCCCAGGGGAGCTTGACCCCCTAGCATTAGCTCTAATCATCTCGGTTCTTGGGTAAGAGAGGAGGATGGTGCATTCTTCCCTACCTTGTTCAACTGCGATTCCCTCATTTGCAACTATTTCCCCTTCTTCGGAGGGAGGGTCCTGGAAACTATTGAAGGTTGCATCTTCTTTGGTTTCAGAAGCGATTTCTTTGGAAATTTTTGAATGAGTCTCCTTTGTGGGGGGAGGAGATGGGACTGCTTTTTTCCCCTTCTTGACTTGTTTCCATCCTTCTTCAAGTCCTTTTTCAGGGGCTTCTTGGACTGTCTTGGGACAATTTTTCACAAATGACCATACTCATGACATTTTCTACACTTGAAGCGAAACTGTTCGTAATCCACCTTCTGCATATGCTCCTAGCCATCCATGAAGAGGTTTACTTCCTCCGGTAAGCCTTTCTCTAGGTCAACTTCCACACAAATCCTAGCACAAGAGAAGAGGGGTCCCTTCGGCTCAGCTTTATCGATATATTTCTCCAGAGAGTTACCAATGGCTTGAAGGGTATCGTCATTCCAACAGTGGAGTGGCAAGTGAGGAAGACGGACCCAAACCGGAATAGCAGAAGTAACATCCTTCTCTGGATCGGAGGATAAGCTCCAACGATTTAAGTAAAGACCGCGGAGCCCATGAAATAGGGGCTGCTTCTAAAGATGAGATCCCTATTAGATTTATTTTCGAAGAGGAAGGTAAAGAAACCCTTACCGCAAAAACAGTGTTGTAGACCATCGGTAATCAGGGGTATCCAGTTCTTATTGATCCAAGCATCCACGGATTTCGAAGACGACCAGATACCAGTGAATTGCCCGATCAACCCACGCTCATTTAGAACAAGGGATTTAAGCTTAGAAGCTGCCGACAAGATCTGGATGCATGGAAGGCAGCGTCCAGAAGGCGTCTGCGTTCCTCAGGCAAAAGGGGGGACAGATCAGAGTCAACCATCGCAGGAGGAGCCCGCGAGGGAGCTGCGCAGGAGCACCAGGATTCACACAAAACGCATGATGCTAGGGTTCACGCCTATATTCCATCAACCTCATAATAGCTATATATATTATCAACATATTACTTACTAGTTATTTTAATTTTTAAAATCTTTATGTACCATAAATATAATAATTTTTATTTCTATAGTAATTTTTATTTGTATTTCTAAATTATTATTTAATATTATAATTAAATGAAAATAAATTTAAAATTGATTATATTCTTATATCTCATTAATGTATTATAATATAGATAATTAATTTTATTATTATAGATATTTATTTATTAATATTTTGGAGATTTTCAAATATCGCATTTAATTATCATACAATAATTAAATAAGTAATGTTACTTTATTAATACTTTAGAGATATTTAACTATAATATTTAATTATTATACAATAATTAATGAAGCAATATTACTTCATTAATATTTTGGAGATATTTAATACTATACACATTAATATCATTTTTATTAATACTATGTGATTAAATAATATCATTTTATTAATACTCATATTATTTTTAATTAATTATTAATACTATTTAATTAAATAGTATTATTTTATTAAAAAAATACTATAGGATAAACTCATTATTAATGTGTCAAATATATCATAGTGGTAATAAATATTTCTAGAATACATCATAATATTATACATATCTCAAATATTAATAAATTAATTGTGTTTAATTAATTATAATATAATAATTAATTATTTAAATAATAAATAAATATTTAATATATTATAACTAATAATATTATTAACTAAATAACAATATTCGTTATTAATTAATTAATAACTAATATTATCATTAACTAAATAACAATATTGGTTATTAATTAATTAATAACTAATATTATCATTAACTAAATAACAATATTACGAATTAAATTATTTTATAATAATATTGTTTAATTACTTATTATAAAATAATAGTATTGTTTAATTAATAATATTATTTAATTAAACAATATTATTAATCAAACAATTAAAATATGTATTTTAAAGAATATTAATCTATTAATATTTTTAATTAAATAATAATTAATATTAAGATTAATAGTAACTAAATAACAATATTATGAATTAAATTATTTTATTTAATTAAAGATTATAAAATAAAAATATTGTTTGATTAATCAAAACAAGGTTATTAATCAAACAATTAAAATATGTATTTCATTAAAATTATTAAACAATATAATTCTATTAATATTTTTTGAGATATATATGCACCCATCAGTTACTAAAAACAACTACATTAATAATATTAATGTGTCTTAAATTTAACACATACTATAGGAAAAATATTACATATCACACATTAACATTAATCTATAACACATAAAAACATTAATCTATAACACAACCTAATAATTTATTAAAAATCATACATTAACATTAATTTATAACATAACACATAGAAGTTAATAATTCCATCAAGTAAAGAGAGACATAACCCTGTATGAGCTACCCCACCTAAATGTTATCAATTGGTCATGTTGAATAGATTCCTCTGGGTTGATCAATAGGTAAATATAGTATGCGCTTCTTCCATTCTGAGTATTTAGATTGGGAAGCAAGTTGAAATCAATAGTGCTAGATCTAACATAGAGTAACATAGGCTAGAAATCCTCCTTTTAATTGCCTATCAATTGGCAAGCAAAAGGTGTCGAACAGATTGGAAACTGGGTCTCCTAAAAACTGTTAAACAAAAAGCATAAATATATTACTTGTTATTAATTGTTCCAGTTCTGAGTATTTGGATTGGCACACTCATAGTTGGGTATGGCTATTTTTATAGTAAGAGCCTTCAGCTTACTATTCAAGTACCATTTGTAACTTCGACCCTCAACTCCAAATAACTACCCATTTATACCTATTACCTTGTGTAATAACACTAACATTCCACTTAGCATACTATGTGTAATAACATGAACATTCCACTTAGCATACCATTTGTAATAATAATTAAGACATGTCATATACTATTTTTATAGGCGTAGTCTAAAAGTTCTAGAAATGGAAAAAAAAAAAAAAAAAAATTCTGCATAATTTTTAAAAATCCTCGTTACAATTATTCAATTCTGAAATTTTTGGTATTCCAAAGGTTATTATGATGTTAGCTTATTTCTATCATCAAAATCGCCATTAAAACACTATTAAATTCTTATTTTACAAAATAAAAAATCAGATTTCCATTCTTATTTAAAGGATTTTGAAGATTTTTTTTATATTGTTTATTTATCACATGATGCTATCGTGATGATGTCCTTCGTATTCAATACACAAATTCAAAATTCAAAAAGTAGAGCTGCGGAATGCAATTAATTCAAAATTGGAAAACCGTAAATTATACGTATATAATTTATTGTTTTGAATGGATTTACTATGCGAGAGGGTGGTAGGTGAATAACAATAATAAATTAAAATAAAAGAATTTTTTTTTAAATAAGTGTTAAATGTTTAAATTAATGAAAGTGGAAAGAAAATATGTACCTAATATTTGTTTTTAACTCTTCTTCGTACTTAATAGATTTGAAGCTAGATTTAGACAATTAATGCATCTTCATTTTTTAAGATTTCCATACCATCTTCTTAGCCTTCAAAAAAATCTTTGTTTGAAAATGATGCACTCATATATGGTGTCTTTGGGTTTTGAACCTAGATGGGGACAGCCACACCAGATTTCCCAACAAATTTGACAAACACTTATATGATATATTAGATAAACATATGACCACATAGAATTGAGCTCCATTCCTAACCTTGGTATATATAAAAGTAAAATATATCTTAAAAGCTCAAAACATTGTTTTTAGTGAAGCACTAATGCTTCATTAAATAAGCAAGTCAATATACATCTTTATATATAAATTAGTTATGTTTATTGGTTGTAGTTTGGATGGTTGGGAGAAATGATTGTTGCTCTCCCACCCAGGTTCAATTCGGATAAGTAAACCCACATTCTCTTGATGGACTAGCCCCCCAAAAAAGTTATATGTTATATTAAAAGGTCAAATCAATGTTTTTAGTAAATCACTTAAGCTTCATGCTTCATTAAATAAGTAAGCCAGTATTCATCTTTATAGAGAAAGTAGTTATATGTGTAAATTTATATGAAAAGATTAAAGGTGAAATTAAAATTTTAAATTATATATTTATTTTTAGAGTATTTTAGTTTATATATATAACAATCAATTAGTCATGCATAAACTTTAACTTTATATTAAACCTAAAACAAATCCATAATGTTTCTTATTGTTTTGTAATATTTATATATTAAATTGAATATTTGAAAATATAAATTAATTTGTTGAATATTTAAGATTTGTTATTTCTATTTTATGATTAGTTAAATACCTTGAAATGACAAAAAAATCTAGCTTGACATGTGGTTAACGCTGATGAATGGTATTATTTTTGTACACTTGTGAAAATGTTTAAAGAAAATAATAATTTAAAATTAAAAAATCAGTTTTTTTTAGTTTGACATGTGGTATTTGTACTTAAGGTTTCATTAATACTAATGTATACAATCAATTTTGTACACTCTCATTAATGATAAGTACACAATTCTATTAATGGTATCATTTTGTGCAATCTACCATATTCACATTAAAATTAATTTCTAATACTAAAAAGTTTATCACACACACATACACACATCCTCGAAAGTTCAACAATGAGGTGGATTCATTTCAAAAAAAAAAACTTGCAGGGTAAAAGATTTGTAGTGGAGAGGCCATTTTGTCGAATAAAAGCCGATCTAAGCTGAGCTGGTTATGTAATTTGAGATATCATTTTCAATATTAATTCAGATTTATTTGTATATGATATTGAATCCGTGTTTTTTTTCATACATATTGAACAGGGAGAGAATTTCAAAGATACTGAATAGAAAGGGATCAATATCCACTCAGTTTCAAAAGAATGAATCTGATATATAATTAGATCGTACTTTTTTCTACTTTTACAACAAATTTTGATTCCTGGAAATGAATTTCTAATGCAATGCGAGCAACGTTGACAGATTGAAATTTAAATTTGTCAATATAGTTGGTGTATAAATTCGCACTTCATTTGTTGTATATGTCAAAGTGAAGTGAGCTGTATTCTATAGGATTGGTGGAATTGAATGTATTTGGTAGGTAACTGTATCCAAAAGGAGACTCAATTATTACAGTGTAATCACAAGGGAGGTGTATTGAACATCCTGGAAGATATATTCTAATTGCTCATATAACTCAAATAAATTTAAATATTTTAATTTTAAATGTTAAAATAATTTGATATATTAAAGAAGAAAGAATAGTTATATATAAATATAATAATATTTTTTAAATATAAATATAATAATAATTTTATTTTTTTTTATGAGATGTGTTAATTTATATATATATAAGAGAGAGCCTGTGTGTTTGAAGAACAACTCCTAAATTACTATGTAGATGCTAGATGTATAATGTTTCTTCATGTATATAATGTTTAACTACATAGATTGAGGGAGTAAAAGTATACATTAGGGAAGTATTTTTAGAAGAAAAGAGTTAATAAGAAAAATCATGTTTATGGTTATGGTTAATGTGGGCAAGAGGAACAAGGTAGAACTAGATCAAGACATTGAAAGTGTTTTACAAAGTATGTTATGTACCTTAATAGTAGAATATGAAATTTAGAGCAAAAATAATAGAATATTTAAAACAATATTTTAGAATGAGAATGATATAATTACCACAACAATAAGAAATTGTAGATAACCAAATATCAAAATAACAATACATTTTTTATGAAATAAATGTTCACTTGGTTCTTCAAGGGGGCAACATCCAAATGTGCAAACCTTCAATTGCAATATTCTTCATCATACATCCTATTACATTGATTCTACTCATTTATATAGTTTCTAGTGAAGGGACTTTCTAGGAGGTAGAACCTTCTAGTAAGTCTTCTTACAGTAGTTTCTATCTAACCTTGTTGGAAATTTATTGTGAAAAAACTTTCTAGTAGGAGGATCCTTCTAGTAAGCCATCTTATAGATATTGTTTTCATGTTATATCTACTTCATGAGCCTTGTTTAGCATAGATGGGCTCAATACATAATAACCTATCTATCTATTTAGGGGGGTTAGGGTAGGACCCCAGCATGCCCTCCCCCTTCAAAAGTAGCATTGCCTCCAAGGATGGAGATGTCGAAATTGTTGAAGTATCTATGCTGGTTCCCATGTATCATACTGATTCTAGTATCTTTCCATTAATTTGGATTTCTTGGATGGTGCATTGGAAAATACAACATTAAATACAACATTCCCGTTTGTCAAGGACTACTTTGGGTTGCAACCAAATGAATCCTTCTTCATCCAATCCTAGAAGGCTAGTTTGAATATGATAGTTAGAATCAACCACTTTATTCAAGAAGGATACATGAGAGTTGGGATGACTCTTAGAGTGCCTAGGTAGATCCAATTTGTAAGTCGCATGACTAACACGTTTGAGGACCTTATAGGGCCCATAAAACTTGGGAGAAAGCTTTTGGTGGTGGTTGGATTTAAGTGAGGTCTTCTTATAGGGTTGTAGGTAGAGGAATACATGATCCCCTTCTGCAGAATGGTGTTTAGAATGATATTGATAAGCATATTGCTCCATCCTATTCCAAGCCATTATTAGATTTTTTTTCCCAAAGAAAAAATCCTTGTATTTGATATTTCAATATGAAATCAAAATACACATCGACTAACCTTTTGGGTCAGATCAACATCCTTGTCATTGCCTTATCAAACTATCTAACATCATCAAAATGAGGTGCATACAGAAAAGGAACCTCAAAACATTACCATTAGAACATATCTTATCTGTGCTTTAAACAAAAAATCAAAATTCTCCTCAAAAATACCAAAATTCAATACACACTAAAACAGAGACACCTGGGATGCTGCAAAAACAGAATTATTCTCATATTATTGTATTGAAAAAATTCCTTCCTACTGACTGATAGCTTCCTTTGATAGTTGATCGGCTTTTTTATTGTATTCTCTGTAAATATGATAAATTTGGACTTCTTCAACCTTGGATTTTAACTCCGTTCATAATTCCAAAATCACATCTAATACCATATTTGTATTTTGTCCCTTCCCATTGGCCTAGTCCATTACCATCTTTGAATCTCCAAGAATATGAATGCTTTTTACATTTTTTCAAATGCCATCGTCATCAAAATACAGAAAGCATACAATTCCACCCTATTATTTGTACCCATACCTGCCCCATATTTTATAGAAAAAAATGAGACTGGTTCAAGAAGAGTACCATGCCTACCCAGACTTCCTTGGCAAGCTCCATCAAAGAAACCCCAAGGTTTTGCATTATCAATACTCGACTCCTTCAGAACCTAAATTGTTTTTTGGGAAGTTGCTTTTTTCCCTTTGCCAAACAAGAACCTAATATGATGTATCAAGTTCTCCACTTGAACTTCCACGTCCTGGAAAATCATTTGGTTTCTATTTTCATTTGTTCTTCCTGCAGCTGTCTTTCTCTTGCATATTTCCCAACTTCTCTCCATTGCATTTGATTAATTGTTGTTTCCATCTTTAGTTGGATTACTTCTTCTTTTGTTGTTCCATTGGGGATGTCTATTTCAAGGAACATACATTGTATTGCTTATCATGCCAATATGGTCAATTGGTTTTATAGATCTTGTATCTATTTATTATTTTCCTTCAACTCCTTTTTCATATATTTATAGCTTTTGGTCATCATCTGGTGTCCTACTCTCCCAATTTGAATATTTTCATCTCACAATATTTTTGCTTTGAGAATAATTGGATAATCACTAGCTTCCATCAACACTTGGGGTTTGTCTGACACAATTTGGACAACCATAATGGTAGTAATTACCCTCTTTTGTGGGTTGTATGATAGTTATGTGTGTGTTATGTCTTATCTCTCACCTCCTTTCTTTCTACTATGATTTTAATATTGAGATTAATGTGTTCTTCATTTGCTTCTGTCTACATCTTTTGTAGTAGTTTCCTTCATTTTCCAAGGAATTCCAATCATTCCTCTATTGGTTTTGGTTCCTTTTCAGCCAACATTTGTATAAAATTTTAGTAATTGTTATTGTTGTTCTATCCTTATTAACTCTACTCCTTTTGTAGGTTGAACTTACTTCTATGTTAAATGATTAATTTTAACTTATTTTTGTACCTTACTTCATATTGGTGGTTTGATGACCTTGCTTGAACTTTCTTCCTTTGAGTATTGCTTCCCTTATTGAATTTTTTGGCTTGTTGTTCTGACCTTATCTGTGTAGAGTCATGTGTCTTTTTAACCCTACTCCTGTGTTTATACCTTATTATGGAAAACAAAATCACCTCTTTCTTCCCATTTTTCACCCCTTCCATCTTCATTGCATCTATTGGGTTGATGTCCCTATTGTCCCCTATATTATCTTGGTCTTCATCACTAAAATTTCCTTTTTTACTGCCTCCTCCACCATCTCTAATGCCTTCTTTACTCAAGTATAGGTTTCTTATTCTAATTTGTTGTATTTCCACTTGTTTGGGTTCTAGACATCTATATTTTTTTGCTTCTCCTCCATTGTGGCACATCAAGATGTGGATGGTTTTCCTTGCATGATTATTTCTTTCTTTTTGCCTCGTGTTCCCTTAGTTGTGTCTCTTTTTATCGTTTTTCACTACCTTGATTGTATCCCAATCATTCAATTGATACGGGAAACAAGTCTTCCTTTTGGTGAGAACACATCATTTGGACTAGTCAACCTTGGTGTTGTTGAGGTTTTCTATCTCCTAGGATACACTTGTTATCGTGTGGTTGTGACACAGTTTCTTGTAGTGTTCTAGGATTTCTCTCAACTTCTTTCATGCACAAGGTATTATTTTCAACTTCTTTCTTGTGGTGTTCTAGGATTTTTTCCCTTCTCCTCCATTGTGGTGCCTCAAGATGTGGATGGTTGTCCTTGCAATTATTTCTTTCTTTTTGCCTCATGTTCCCTTAGTCGTATCTCTTTTCATTTTTTTTCACTACCTTGATCATATCCCAATCATTCAATTGATATATAGGAAACAAGTCTTCCTTTTGGTGAGAACCCGCCATTTGGACTAGTCAACATTAGTGTTGTTGAGGTTTTATATCTCCTAGGATACACTTGTTATCATGTGGTTTTTCCATAGTTTCTTGTGGTTCAAGTATTTTTTCTCAACTTGTTATCATTATGTATTTTCTTGGCTTTCTCCTTATTGAGAAGTGGAGGATTTTCCTACCTTACTAGTTCTTTGTACTACTCTTTCTCCCTTTATCTATTGCTTCATTATTTTTCTCTTATTTAACATCTTTGATTCAGTGTTTCTATGAACATATCTACTTCACATATTATCTATTAATTCCACTCCTCATGTTTATCTAATAATAGCATCTCTATATCTATCGAATTAACCAGTGTTCTATTCTAATTCATTGGAGAAAGATGATTCCAATTCCAATGACTTGGAATTCATCTACTGGAGTTTTATCCATGTTTATCCATCCCCTCAAGTTCTCTTTCAATTCCCTCTAATTTCAATTTCAAGATCCCATCATCAATGAGTTCTAGGATCTTTCGTGTGAATCCCTAATCCCTAGATCTATGAGATTTGAACATATAGATCTAGGAACATAAACTAAAGATATATATAGTGAAAATCAAATTTGCAAACACCTAATCATGTAAAAAATGATTTATCATATATCAATACACAAAAACTAGAAGTAGATAGGAATAATTGTGATATATTTGATTAACTTGAATGAGTGGTGGTGTACAGTATTTAAAGAGAAGCAATTCGAATTAGGGTTAAGGAAATTCGAATTGTCCATGTAGTGGATTGATATGAGTCAATATTAAATAAATTCTAAGTACCTTTAGTTATCCATGCTAACTCTCCTTAATTGAGTTACAATGTTGCATGACTTCACAATCACTAGTTATTTGATTGAATGCTCAGTTCACTAAATGTGTATGTAAAACCCTAATTAGGTCAAAGAATGTGTTAATGGATAAAATAGGACATGAATGGTCAATTAGAATTTGAGTTAGAAAATATCTCTCAGTTACCAACTAAGGATGAACTCTAGCATTCCCAAAATCGGGGAAATCACTCCCTAAATCAAGGGAGGTACCCCTTGTTTATGTTTCTTAGGTTGCAGCATCAGACAGACATTCTCCTAAATTGATCTTGATGACTTGACCAAGCGGGGGTGATACATTCACTCATGGGGATATGATATTGGTGAATGGCCTTGGGAGGGGTAGTAATACAATCACATGGGGATTTCTAATGGTGATTGGCCCCCAAGGTGCTCTCACATTGCCTGCTCCAGGAGGAAGTGATCTATTCTATATTAGAGTGAATTGACTTGTTTATTTGATAGGGTATTCCATACCCTTGTAGAATATACAAAGTGTAATCTAATGTTGAATTTTACATGGGCTCTAAGAAGTGTTTATGACTTCTTAGAGTATGGTCGAATCAACATTAGAGCTCTATGTGAGAATAGACGTTCATGTGAGGAGACATCAACAAGGACAAATTTTATATGATGGATAAATAACAAAGAAGGCAAGTCAACCATTTAAGAAGTCCCAGATAGCATTGAAGAAGTCCCGGAATAAAATTGAAGAAAAGAAGTCAAGTCGTCCTGAATATAAAATGAAAGATGAAGACCAAAAGAACAAGTCGGGCCCAAGAGGAAAAATTCAAGTGAACAAAAGAATATAAATAAAGTGTTCACACACTTCATTTTCATTATCACGTCATCATCACTTTTCTTCTCCACTTATGCACACTTTTATAGGAAGGTCTAACAAAGGCAAGGAGCAACTAATTTTGGCGTTCTTTTCTCTTCTTATAGGTTAATTATTCCTCCCTAAAGATTCACTAAGGTTTCTTGTGAAAGAAGTGCACACTCTTATGTGCTATGGTTCATCTTCAATAATGGTATTGTACTTGAATTGGACTGATTTCTTTTTTAAGAAAAGTTGGTTGGGTTTTCTCCGTTTTGGGTTTCCCAGGATAAAAATCCTTGTGTCTCTTGTGCATGGTTATCTTTCTATGATCCTTTGTTTTTGTTGCAATTTAAGTTGATATTTTTCAGTGTGCAATTATTCAATGAAATTGTGGGATGAAATGAATGTTTATAATAGTTGTGAAATAATTGTCAAGATCTGGAAATAGATAATAAAAAAATCAACATGGTATCAAAGTAGTGTTGAAGACGTCCATAGCACAAAACTACCGAAAAAGAAAGTCCGAAAAAGTAAGGCTGAAGAAAAGTAGGTCTGAAGAAGTAGTGTCCAAAAAAGAAGTCATGAAAAATTAGGGTCTAAAAAGGTAGGCCTGAAAATTTAGGGTCTGAAAAAGTATGCCCGAAAAATTAGGGTCCGAAAAATTAGGCCCAAAAAATTAGAGTCCAAAAAAAAACAGGCTCGAGAAATTAGGGCTTCCAAGTTTGGAACTTTCCATCCTAAGTTTGGACTTGAAGTCGGTGTCCTAAAGGTTTCCTTGGTAGGGCGCATCTTTTTATGGACTCAGATTTTAGTTTTGTCAAATTTCAATTTTGAACTAATTTTTGTTGGGACTAAGGTTTCTCAATCATATTTCGGTTTTATGTCAAGATGGTGTCCATCCCTAGAGTAGAAGACAAGTTGTATGATGTTGAGATTGCATATGAACTCCAGTATTATTTTGTCTCTGCTCTTAATACAGATAGTAGTGATACTTGGTCAATGAACAGTAGTGCTTCCAAGCACATGACAATTCAAGAACAGGAGAAGAAGGATCTTTCAAATATTAAGTGCTACAATTTCCATGCATTTGGTCACTTTTATTATCAGTGTCCTCAAAAGAAAAGGAAGAGAAATAATCATGCATCAACAACTAATGTTGATTAGTATCCACCACAAAAGAAAACAAAAGTTGATGATAAGGGGAGAAGATGAGTCTGAATATTAACACTTGCAAACCAACTATCACATCAAGGCAAACTTCATAAGGAGGTATTCAAGAGCTCCAGGAAGAGCATGAGGATTTTTTACACTTGGAAAGAATGCCAAAGGATTTTTTCAAGCAGTGATAGTAGTTCCAAGAGGATCTTGGATCTAGTGCATTCATATGTTCCAGAAGTTCAAGGCTCGGACATAGAACTTGACAAGAGGAATATCAAGAGGAGAGTATACCTCCAAGGACTTAAGTGATTTCTACAAGGAGGTATGGATCAAGAGGGATTCAACAACAAAGATAAGTATTTAAATGCTTCAAGTAATGAGTTTTATTTACTTAAATTGAATTAATATTATGTTGGTACTCATTAACTCTTATGGACAATTCTATCATGTGTTGCAGAACAGTTCCATTGTGGAAGTTGTCAAGATGATGATCCATGATCAGGATTTGTGTACCCATGTTCTTATGGGAAGTGACATCCAGTACCACATCCATGCTAAGTGGACAAGAGTGAGTCATATCACTTGTGAGTAGCAGAAGTGAGTCATATATTATGTATTCAAGAGTGAGTCATATCTTCTATAAGTTGAGAGTAAGTCATATCTCTTGAATGGACAAGAGTAAGTCATATCTATTGTGAGTGATAGAAGTGAGTCATATCTTATATAAGTCAGGAGTGATTTATATCTATTGTGGCGATCAGTACACTGTGATAGACAAGAGTCTGACATCCGATGAGTCATATCTAGAGGCCTGTCGAGATGCATAGAAGCATACAACTCCCAATGGTTCTTTCAGGAAGAGAATTCCGAGTTCATAGAGGAATTCAGTGGATACTTCCAAGTAGATCTATAATATATAACATGCAGTCCAGATTGGCATCAATGAGGGCACATCATATAGGTTATGGATTTATCTAGTTAGCAGGCTCAGAGAGAGTAATGGATGGTATTTGTTAGCACCCAAAATGTACCTCAAGGTTGCAGAGAGGCCAATTTGGGGTAACCACAAAACCACTTCAGGAAAGGTAAGTTGGCTTCTTCCTCTCCAGAGAGGGATCTCTCACGAAATTTCAAACAAGGCCAGATTATATGGATCAAAATTGTAATTAAAGTGTTGTTTGGTTTAAAGAAAAATAGACACCCATTGGGCAGTGGAGTCAAAACATACAAATATGATTAAATATTATAGTGCTTTGCAAAGAAAAATACATAGAGGCAGGATAGCCTCCCGCTTATAGTCAAAGAGCTTTTGTTTGGTGATTAAAGAAGAAGATAGGAACAATCCATCAATATAGGGTGTATTTCACATATTTTGCAGGTATCCCTCCCAAAAGAGAGGTAACCCTTTCTTAAACAAAGGGTCGAACATGTCTCTAAAATACTTGATCTGTTGTGCCATGACATCTATTTTAGCTTGAATAGCCTTTACTTTTTGGTGCTTGTGCCTTACTCTTTTAGCTCCAATGATGGTGGACACCCTATCCTTTATGCCAATTGTATTAACCTGCTCCTCAGATAGGCCATTCAGGAATTCAATGGCATTCTCAGTATACTCTACAGGTTTTTTGTTCAATTTCTCATTGGTTGTTGTCACACTATTCTTGGCCAATTTGATCACTGCTTCCTTGTCCAAGACAAAATCAAGGAAAGGCCTCAATTTTCCTGCTTCTTAAATAATTCCATCCCAGATGACTTTCCTGGCCTCTAGCAAGGAAGTATCCCTTGTGGCTTGTCTTGTCAATTCCTCATATTTACCCTGCAACTCCTGGTACTTGGTTTCCCAAGCCTCCTTATATTTCTCTACCTTATCCATCAGGGGTTTTAGATTCACATTCTACTTTTTTAACCTCGTTACTTCCATGTCCTCCAAACTAGCTTGGGCTATGGCCCCTACAAGGGAAAAATCACCTGTCTCTATAGAGGGTGTGGCTATGCTCCCTATTTCCTGCTCTTTTTCCTGTAGCTTCTTCTCAAGCTCCTCATTTATGGCCTTCAAAGTTTTATCATTGCTTACCACCAAATTCATGTCTTCCTACCATTGTTTTTCCTTCTCGTCAAGCTTCAATAGCTTGGCCCTATAGTCAGTCAAATCAGTCTGCAACTTCTCCCTCTTTTCCTCCAGTTATGTTAGCTCATAGACCTCCACTAACTGGGCAGAGGGTATTTTCAACCCCTTTTTTAGAGATTTGATGATGTTGTCTTTTTCGTTGAGTAGGATTTGAATGCTGGCTCTTTTGTCATCCTGGCCCTCAATGGCCAGTATCTCACCCTGCAATTTCTTGATATGTGCCTTATGAGCTTTGTTTTCCATCTTTTCCTGCTTGAGTTGGATGGCAAACTTACTCTTACAAACTTGTAACTTTGACAACCCCAAGGCTTCCCTTAATGGTTTAGTATAAATGACATCCCCGGTTGATTTGTGTAAGTTTATTACATCTGGCACAGGGATGTCCTCTAAATTCATCCTTAGCTCAGTGGCCTTGCTCTTGGTGTCCAAGGCCAAACTCAGGGTGTTCTGAGTGAGGCTCCTGCTAGTCACTAGAGACACTTCCTTGCTTGAAATCTACCTTACTTCAGTATATAACTTGGACTTCTCTGAGGCTTCCCCTGAGTCCACCTTGTATTCATCTATAAACTCGTCTCTAGTCTTGCTTAAAGCAGCAGGCTCAGTGGCTGCTGGGTTAAATACATACTCCTTGATCTCAAATGATGGCAGCTTATCCACTTGTTTCCTTTTTCCATTACCAGTTGCCACAAGTACTAGCTGCTGCTTCGACTCCTCAGTTTTCTTCTTTTTGGGGGCTCTTTCAGCTTCCTCTTCTATGTCCATAGGGACACTGTCATCTTCCTTGTTGGACTTTATTAAATTGATGTCCATGGGCATAGCTGTTGACACTGATAGGACTAGGCTAGAAGATCCAGGCACTAAGGATGTGTTCCCTTGTGTCAATAGGGAGGAGATCTCATGTGTGTTTATTTCCATCTAGATCCTGCTCGGACATTCTAATAAATTTGCAGTTTCTGCTATGCCTGGAATTTCAAAATGTAGAAAAGCTTTCTTGTTGCTTTCCTTCCTCCTGTTTGAAATGATGTGGTGGGGATCATAGTTTAAGGTTGCTTCTGTTTTGAACCCCATCTCCCTTATCATGCATTTGATGGCTGGAAGAGCACCTTTACCTTTGACTATGAATGGGCCTACAGCCCATGGAAACACAATATCAAAGCCCTTCCTATGATCTAGAAAATGCTTAGCTTCTGCCTTCAATTTCTGTGTGATGAATTCTAATGCAAACAATCTGGGGGTTAGGAAAACTGGTAGCACATAGGGTGCATGAGAAAACCCATA
Organism: Larix kaempferi; assembly: GCA_027924585.1. Classification (NCBI taxonomy): domain Eukaryota; kingdom Viridiplantae; phylum Streptophyta; class Pinopsida; order Pinales; family Pinaceae; genus Larix; species Larix kaempferi. The sequence continues at coordinate 614,540 of BSBM01001751.1, forward strand.
AACCCTGATGATTGTGCTATGCTCTGAAAGGAACCAGTCCCCTACCCTCTTCTCAGGAGAAAGCTGTAGTAATTGCTTCATTTCTGGTAATACTCTAGGTTGCCTCTTTTGAAAAATGACATGATAAACCTCAAACATGAGCTCATTATGGAACTTGGTGTAATCAGTGTACATCTCCTGAGTAAGTAGTACCTCAGGCATTTGCAAGTTTTCCTCATTGAATGCCAGGAACATTTTTAGTAAGTAGAACTGAAATCTAAAAATCCTTGTCTCTTGGAAATCCTTTAGCTGGGAGTGTATAGGAGTGTATACTTTCAGCCAAAACTTCATCAAACCTGAGGCATTGGGTAGACTGACTTGGGGCATCTAATTCTAGAGGAAAAGTGCCTAGGACAAAAATCAAACTCATTAAAGGTTTTGTGACATACATATCAGAGTCTAGACCTAGGAATTGGCTCATAATGGCGATAACATCTTTGGATTCTTCTATGAATAGTCTGGCCTCAGCCGGGAAAGCCTTCTCTTGTAATTGGACAGTAGGATTCAGTCAAGACCTGTAGAAATTTTGTTTTAATGCAACAGGGGATTGTCTAAAAAACTGGATTAAGGCTTTCTCTTTATACCCTTTAGCTTTATGGCAAAACTCTTATGGGACTGACAGGGTATTTCTAATGGTTTAGGGATCAATTTTGCAAAGGATTTTGGAGTTGTATGTGACCATGATTGTCCTCTCCGTAGAAAAGTAGTTAGAGGTGCACCATTCAACAAATTCAGGAAAACTTGGGGTTTGGCCGACTGTAAACAGATGGAAAAAGGACCGGTGGACGTTGTGCACGTCTATACCTTGCTCTTAAACTAGCTTCAACTTGTTTTTCACAGTCTCCATGGGGTCATGGGTCATCATGGTGTCGTAGACCTCTACGTCTCTTTCTACTATCAGTGTCTCTATGTTTTGAAGCTCAAAACCAGGGGGCTCCCTTTAACTCAATTCAACCATTAAATAGTTTAGTATAGAGCAGAGAACCTACCTGGTCGGTTGACAGATGGCTTGGGAACCTGGTTGACCTATCTATTTCTACACAGCTTGCTCATGTCGCTTTCCAATGCAAATAGGACAGATGGGATCCGGCTCTCCATGCAGACGAGTTTTTTATATTATTTCTCCTTCACTATCACCCCTGCATCTACTGCGGCAAGGAAGCTTCCCTGGCCATCCATTTTCCTGATCTATTATGGGTCATGGATCTTCGCCCCGTCTTTGACCCCACAATCCCTTGTGGCTCCGAATCCTACCTCACATTCCTTCCCTGTAGCTTAGATCTGCGTAGTGGACATGGACCGTTGATCTGGATCTCATATGCATCCTGTCCGCCCAACGAATTGATGCCTACCATAGTTCGCAAATCCGGGGTCTATCAATGCTCCACGCTTGTTCAAACCGTGAAGTCCCTCTCCTCCGTTGATTCACTTTCCCGCCAGATCTAATCCGTCCAAACTTGCAGCCTTTACCAAAAGTTCCCGAATCCGAAAATTTCATTTCTCCATGCATGTCGTATCGGAGTAGTACTTCCTGACCGTAGATCTGCTTCGTTGGTCGTTGATCGGGTTTCCAAAACGCTCGTTGGCTAACACCCCCTCCCGCGCTTAAAACATCTCCAAATCCTTTTACGAAGGGCGACCACAACCGTAGATCTTCACCGATTTAGATCTACGCCACTCATAAGTGCTACCATCTACTGTGGGCGCATTTTGCAATTTTCCCCTGTCTGTATTTTTAAGACTTAGGTTTATCGATTATTTCCCTTTACAAGCTTAGGCACAACCATACAAAGCTTTGATTTTTTATCCTTTAGGCCATGTGGGTTAAGAACCAAAGGTCTCCTCCACTATTTCCACGGGCCCGACCCCTCCCAGTATCAAAAACAAAAGTGGTGTTAACAGTATTTAGTGTTCTTGACGAAGCAAGAGGCTCATTTCAGTCGACCCACTTAGTGGGAAATGACACAGATGGATACATAGGGATCGACGGTGTATATGGTAGCAAGTTGATTCAGTCCAGGATACTCAGATGTAGAGGGAGAAGAGTGTCTATATGCATAGGGATAAGGATACTCAAGTTCAGAGGGAGCAAGGTGTTCCAGCACAGAGGGAGTAGTTACAGCACATTTTGTTGATGATGGAGAAGGTTCCCTAGTTAGGAATACCTCCCTCATCAAGAGGAAGTTAGATTCAAAAGGATATTAGCCTGATGTATTATTTATTGGGATTAGAGGTGTATCAGAGACCAGATGAGATCTTCCTCAGTCAATGGAAGTACACAGTTGATATGTTGAGTAGATTCGGCATGATGGACTGCAATTCCATGGATACACCTATGATGAAAAATTTAAAGAAGCTAAGTGAATCTGGTTCAGATTCAGATTTGGTGGATTCCACGATGTACATGCAACTGATTGGGTCTTTGATGTACTTGGTTAATGCTAGACTAGATATTTGCTTTGCAATGAACACCCTAAGATAATTTATGGTTGAGATGAGGCATGTACACTGGTTTGCAACAAAGCATGTGTTGAGGTACCTACATGGTACGGTTGGATATGGCTTGAGATATGTCTTAGGTGGTGAAGTGAGGTTGCAGGGTTATGTAGATTCTGACTGGGAGGGGAGTGCAGTAGACAAAAAGAGCACCTTGGGGTGCTAATTCAACTTGGTATCATCCATGATATCTTGGTTTAGCAGGAAGCAGACTTCTATCTCACTCAATATAGTAGAAGTAGAGTATTATGTAGTCAATTTCACAAGTCGTGAAGCAGTGTGGTTTCAAAAGCTTCTTATAGGATTATTTAATCAGGATCTAGAGACAAACTTGATACATTGTGATAATCAAAGTTGTGTTAAGATTTTGGAAAACCCAGTATTTCATGACAGGTCGAAGCATATTGAGATCAAATACCACTTCATCCAAGATATGGTGTAGAAGGGAGCAGTGAAGTTCCAGTACATATCAACAAATGAGCAGATAGTTGACATTCTCACCAAGAATTTGTCTAAGGAGGAGTTTGTATACTTCATAGACAAGCTTGGCATGATGGATAATGTCTCCCTCGGTGAGAGGGAGTGTTGATGGTTCTATAGAAAAACGACAAACATTCACCCTTGGAGCATGAGACATATTGTTAGAGGTGAATGGATCAGGTATAATGATGGTTATACAAATGAGCAGTATGAGGTAGACATTCACTCACAGGGCTATGCTAGTGGTGAATGGCCCATACATACAGATGAGTAGTATGGAGAAGAAATTCACTCACACAGTTATGCTAGTGGTGAATGGCCCAAACATACAGATGAGCAGCATTGGGTAGACATTTATTCACGAGGCTACGTTAGTGGTAAAGTATACATTCACTCACGGGGCTATGCTAGTGGTGAATGGTCGAGGAAAATTATATCTCCAAATAGACATTTTGGTTAGGATTAGAAGACTCAAGATGCAGATTGAGGACATTCTCACCAAGTGTGATACTTGGCAGTGATGTAGAATGTATCCCCTTGTTGAGAGGGAGTGTTGATGTTTCTCTAGGTTGCAGCATTGGGTAGGAATTCTCCTAGATTGGTCTTGCTAACTTGTCCAAGGGGGAATGATACATTCACTCATGGGGCTATGTTATTGGTGAATGGCCCTAGGAGGGGTAGTTAGACAATCACATGGGGATTTTCTAGTGGTAATTGTCCCCTAAGGTGCTCTCACATTGCCTGCTCTAGGTGGGAGTTATATATTCTATATTAGAGTGAGTTGACTTGTTTATTTGATAGGGGATTTCATCCCCTTGTGGAATATACAAAGTTTAATCTAATGTTGAATTTGACATGGGCTCTAAGAAGTGTCTAGGACTTCTTAGAGTATGGTTAAATCAACATTAGAGCTCTATGTGAGAATAGACGTGCATGTGAGGAGATGAACATCAACAAGGACAACTTTTCTATTATGAAGATATAACCAAGAAGTCAAGTCGATCATTGAAGTCCCAGATAGCATTGAAGAAGTCCCAAAAGAAAATTGAATACAAGAAGAAAAATTGGCATGAAGATAGAATGAAAGATGAATACCAAAAGAAAAAGCCATCCCCAAGAGGAAAAATTCAAGTGAACAGAATAATATAAATAAAGTGTTCACACACTTCATTTTCATTATCACATCATCATCACTTATTTTCTCCACTTATGTGCACTTTTCAAGGAAGGCCTAGCAAAGGCAAGGAAAAAATAATTTTGGGGTTCTTTTCTCTTCTTAGAGGTTCTCTATTCCTCCCTAGAGATTCACTAGGTTTTCTTGTGAAAGAAGGGCACACTCTTACGTGCTAGGGTTCATATTGATGAATGATATTGTACTTGAATTGGATTGATTTCTTTTAAGAAAAAATTGTTGGGTTTTTGGGTTTCCCAAGATAAAACTCCTTGTGTCTCTTGTGCAGGGCTATCTTTCTATGATCATTTGTTTCTGCTACAATTTAAGTTGATTTTTTCAGTCTGCAATTATTCAATAAAAATATGGGATGAAATGAATGTTTAAAATCATTGCGAAATAATTGTCAAGATCTGGAAATATATAAAAATTCAACACCCCCAAAACTAGGAATGCACCTAGTTTAGTTGAGAATGGTCATTATAGTTTTGATTTATGTGGCATATAAGGTGATTGGGGACCCTTAGAGTTTATAATAAGATATAGGGTGAATCTAGCGGTCAAAATGAGTTTGGTTTGGACCTTAGGTGTCATGAAGTCAAGGTCTAGGTGACTAGAAAGGAGAACGATGTTATGGAGAAGTTTTTTTCTCTAACACCCCCCATAAGCCTGATTAGATTAGAAAAAATAAAAATGGGTCCTGAAAATTTACAACCATATTAGGTACCCATCCACACATAAACAAAAAAATTTGAAAGTTGGGAAAGAGGGAAAAAAAACTCATAAAAGAAAATTTGAAAATAAGGCTTTAAGAAGCCTCCTCAGAAAACTCCTTTACTCCCACTGAAGCTCTCAACTAGGTGAACTGCTGCTCAGTAAAGGGATTTGTGAAGATCCCTACAAAACTTTTTCAAATCCTCCTCCTTTTGAAATGCATGTGATCCCACTCACGAGATCCAAACACTTTGAAGTGTTTTAATGGTTTTTCTTGACCACTCCTTGCTTCTAATGGAAGAAATCCCTTGAAGCTTTTTTGCGGAACTTGGTGAACTATAGGAGCAAAGGTTTTAGATATGGAGAATGAGAATACATTATGGAGGTATTCTTCAACAAGAACCTGATTTAGGACAAGTTCTCCAATGATTTCTTCAATTTGAACTTGATTTGGGACAATTTATTCAATGGATAAACGCTTAGATGCTTTCAGCAGTTCTTCCATACCTTGGGAGGCATCCGCCCCAGATAAACTACCCAGAAATTTGTAGATCACCTCTTCTTATGGGCCTATAAAAGGGTCTTCCTCAGCTAAGTGGTGGATAATGGATGTGCATATGTCCTTGTAGTCCATATGTTGTGAAGCTTATAAGGAATATTTCATCCTCTAAATGTATGTGAATATGTCTTCATAGGACATGTGTTGTGAATATTTTGGGGCCTCCTTCAACAAGACTAGATCTAGCATACCAATTTTGTAGCAACTGAGCTAGGGAGATAGGATATCCATGCCTACAAATTAGCACACTAATGACTGCAAATGAGATATTTGATGGTTGCAAAAGCACTCTTTGATGGTTGCAAACGAGCTCTTTGGTGGCTACAAATGCACTTCTTTGATGGTTGTAAATGAGCACTCCTTTGATGGTTGTAAATGAGCACTCCTTTGATGGCTGCAAATGCACTTCTTGATGGCTACAAATTACTTGGATGGTTGTAGATGAGCATTTTAACGGCTGAAAATGAACTACAAATTATCTCTTTGGTGGCTGCAATAGCTCTTTTATGGATGCAAAAGCACTCTTTGATGGCTGCAAATGATCTCCTTCGTGGTTGCAAATGCACTTCTTTGATGGTTGTAAATGAGCACTCCTTTGATGGTTGCAAATGCACTTGTTGATGGTTACAACTCAGTACTTGGATGGTTGTATATGAGCACTTTAATGGTTGAAAATTAGTTGCAAATGAGCTCTTTGTTGTCTGCAAAATCCCTTTTGATGGATGAAAAAATCCTTGTTGAACCTACAAAAGCTTGATCCCTGAGAAAAAATCACTAGTACACTAACTACTTTAGTAACCCTACTGCTCTGATACCATGTGAGATTTGGACATATAAATCTAGGAACATAAACTAAGGAGATATACAATGAAAATCAAATCAAAATAAATAAATAAATTATGTAACAAATGATTTATCTTAGATCATTACACAAAAACTAGAAGCAAATACGAGGAATTGAATGATATATTTCATTAACTTAAATGAGTGGTGTTGTACAATATTTAAAGAGAAGCAATTCGAGTTAGAGTTAGAAGCAATTCAAATTTACCATGCACTAGATTGAGATGAGACAAGATTAACTAGAGGCTAAGTACCATTAGTTATCTCTCCTTAACTGAGTTACACTGATGCAGGGCTTCACAATCACTAGTTATCTAATTGAATGCTCAGTTAATTGATTGAATGGTCAGTTAACTAACTGAATGTGTATGTAAAACCACTAAGTAGGTCAAAGAAGGCGCTAATGGATAAAATAAGACATGAAAGGTCAATTAGAATCTGAGTTAGAAAATCTCTCTCAGTTACCAACTAAGGGTGAACTCTAGCATTCCTAAAATCAGTGAAATTACTCCCTGAATCAAGTCACGATGCCCCTAAAACTAGGAATGTGCCTATCTTAGCTGAGAATGGTCATTAGGGTTTTGGTTTATTTGGAAGATAAGGTGATTAGGGACCTTTATATTTTATAAGAAGCTTTAGGGTGACTCAAGTGGTAAAAATGAGTGTGGTTTGGCCCTTAGGAGTCATGAAGTCAAGGTCTAGGTGACTAGAAAGGAGAATAATTCTATGGAGAGGTTTTTTGTTCTAATGAGATCTAGGTACCCTTCGAAATTCCTCATCCTAGTAGTATTTCCTTTTTTACCAAAGTTAACCTTTAGATATTGCTTTGTAAGTATACTAGTCGAATCATAGAATTCTAATTTGGGGCATTAGGGGAAATTTGGATGAAAAATGGTCCTCCTAAGGAAAATAATAAAATAATAGTAGAGAGAGAGTAAAAAAACTACTTTTTTGGATCGTATTTTCAACTTATATCCTTGTAAGTTTGCTCAAATTTCAAGCGGAAGAACTTATTGGATGCGGAATTAAATTATACATCCAATGAGCACCCAACCTGCATACTTTTAACAACATCCACATCATGAAAAACTGAAAATACATTTAAAAAAATGTGTTTCTAGTGAGAGAAAAACATGTTTTTTGATCTATTTTCAGTTTTTTCATGATGTAGATGACATTAAAAGTATGCATATTGGGTACTCGTTGGATGTAGTATGCAAATTATCTAATATATGACGACATGGAATTTGAATTAGGGTTGGGAAGACCATTTTTCATCCAAATTTCTCCTAATGATAACGAAAATTGAATCTTGTTGGTATGATTTCACTACCAACTTTTCTATGTTGTCCTTACTAAATTCATCCTATGCCCACCTTTGTGGGGGTTTCTAGGGTGCTTGCTTGTGCTTCTTTTCTGGAAAAAAAAAATACTTGTTGGTGATGGGAACTTGTCTGCATTTCTCCCTTAGTGAAACTTAATTCTTCTCATACTTCAAAAGAGTTGTGGAGTATTTGTGGAATCCCCAAACCTTGATGTATGAATAATATATCATCTCGAACTAGTCTTCTATGGCTTGTATTTGCAACCTCCCCTTTCTCTCGAACTAAGGTGTATTATAATCCTACTTCCCTTCCAAATTTAAAACACCATTTTAACACATCATCCACAACTTATTTGTAGAAGTGTGGAAGGTATATAGCACACATCTGAGGGTATAGGTACGGGATTGGAATGTGGTTTTTTTCTCATTCATTTTTATCTGGTATGGTCTTAGGAGCATTGCAATTATTCAAAATAGATAATTATACATAAAGAAGTTAGCGTATGTATTTTCCCTTTCCTTTGTTAGTTGGTTATGTATCTCATCCTCAATTATCTTTGGTCATTCCATTTGCTTTTCATCCTAGTTTATCCTATCCAAGATATAGGTCCGTCCCTTCATCCATGTATCTGCATTTTTCTACCAAAATATCCTAGTAAGCAACTTAATCTAAGTTTTTTGATGTTGCATAACTCAAATTCTCCAAGCCATATGTTGGATGGACTATTTTTACTTATCTCCACATTTCCAATCCACCCTTGAGACACATTGGGTAAGTTTTTTCTCTTTCCTTTACTATTGTCGCATTCAAGAGCTATGTTTCTCTTGGAACCTTGAGGACCTTTTTTATTGTTTCTATTGTTTTTGGGATAACAATGCTTTCTCACAAGCTTACCAAAGCTTGAATTTCTGGGATCTAGATTTTAGGTGTTGCATGCACAAGATCTATTATGAATTTCTCCCATGGAATGCATCATGCCTGGTATAACCTAGACTAGAGCATGGTTTCATTCTTCTTCTAGCACCTTTTATGCATTATTGCTCTAAATGTTTTATCATCTACAATCTAGTTGTTGTTGAATAAGGTTGTCATCGATGTCAAATCCTAAAAACTCCAAAGTGGTCCCCTTATGGTGTAGTTGTTAAGCATGGACCTTATGAGATGAGATAACATGTGGTTGTTCCCACGTGCCCACTTTGAGTCGTATAGAAATGGAGCAAGTGAAGAATCCCCTTAAAGTAATGACGGTTGTTGGCTTATCTATACTTCGATCTAGGTCCACTAAATTATTCACCAATAAACACCAAGATACCATCACTTTCGGCATCACCTGCAAGCAAGTGACATCTAACCTGAGGTACCTATGGGAACTGCAGGAACCAGGTTTCTGTAGCAGCGAAGTGGAGTGTCTTAAATCTACAACAATCAACATATTATAGATTCGAAAAATCAATCAAGATTTCCCAAGTTCCATATAATGCAAACATGCCAAATATCATTATGTACATACATTAGGTGTGCAACAGACTGAATTAACCATCATGTATTAAAATATCATCGCCATTATAGTATTATAATGCATAGCAACATAAAAGGAAAGAACACACATCAACCATTCACACACACAAACACCAGGAATTATGTGGAAACCCAAGACAGGAAAAACCAAGGAAGCGCTATTCTTATTCATAAGTCACAGCAAATTTAGCACTTCATGTCTGCACACACAGTCGGCAGAAATTCTCTCCTCATTACAACATATCTCCGTACTAAGCTTGCATATCACTACAAACTCTTGCAACTTGCTTATACAACAACATTACAATGATATTTCTTTGTATCCAAAAATAGCTCTCTTCAGTATTCAGACCAAACCTACGTATTCTCTCTCAATCTAGCCAGCCCAAAAATTCCCAACCCATTACATATATATAAGACTTATTCATAGTCCCCCCCCCTGCTCCCACTACTTGGACTCATTAATCTAAGTGGACACAAAACTATAACGACTCCCAACTAACTCTTTCATTGATGAATTCAAACGTCCCTTGTTCCTTATTCATTGACCGCTTTGTCGGAGTCAATCCTACTTTAGCAGATCACTTCTTCCTATCTCCATTCATACCAAAACTATTTTCCATGCTCTACTAACCACGCCAAAACTTTCCCCATCCCAACAGGCCCCCAACACTTAGATGTGGCTCATACCAAGCCACTTTACTACTGGACCTACTGTAGCTGGAGTGTTCACACCAGCTCATGCTAAAGAGCACCTACTAAGGATTCATGAACCCTTAGTAGCAGTTCATAAACATGGATAAAAACTAAACAATAAGCAAATGATGTATGAAAATAAAAAATATGAAATAGATCGAACTACTGCAATAAAATGGAAAATCAACAGGAACCCATAAATGAAATTTGCATTTTTATATTATATGGAAAACAAGGGTTTGCAGTAATGGTTACCTCAAAAGAAGAGGTGATGAGCGACCTTGCAGCAATATGAAGAGTAGTGTGTCGGGTCTCTAGAGTTCCTTGCTCTTCTCCAAATGCTAAATGGGTTGGCCAAGATTCAACTAAATGGGCACACAAGCTTGAAATGGGAGGATAAAGTGCAATAGGAAATTTGGCAGCATGAGAGTGTGAAGAGTGATTCATGTGAAATGGGGGGCCTCCATCACCTTTTTATAGTGATTTTGAGTGGTGGAGTATTGGCCCATAGTTTTGGGCAACTAATGGTATTGGGAAATGGTATTAGGTATTTTCTCTCTTTTTTTAATATAATTTATTTTGATTTTTTCCCCTTTTTCTTTTATTTTGGGGATTTTTGGACCCTTTTGTGAGTTTTTAACCTTTTTTGAAGGAATTTAATTATTTTTTAGGGAAATAATGCTTTTTTTTCCTATTTTGTTACCAATTTATGGTTTTTTGGGGTTTTGGAGGCCAAAAACTTAGGAAAATTGGACAAATGGGTTATGTGACTAGGGAAATGAGCTAGTTAACAATTTTTGGGTGTTAACAGATTGCCCCTTGATGTGTGAGGGCAGGAGCTCATCGTATGGCCGATAGACATCATAGGTTCTGTCTTTTTCTAGGGGTATGAGAATTGTGACGTAGAAACTGGTTGGAGATCGGAACACGTGCTCCATACGAACTGCAAAGGCTAAAACTGAAAATACATGACCTCAATAATTAATGAGGAATAATCTCAAATATATGGATCAGGCGAGCATACCCATGCTCGTATCAAGATATACAAATAATGGTGAGGCCCAAAGAGGACCATAACAATACATAGATAATTGTTGTATACATCATAATGGTCCAAAGGGGACAGAAATCTGGGACATACTCATGGTCCAACCATGATTGATCTGAAGAATTGATACATGGAAATAATGGCATCCATACTGAATGCGGTACCATAAAAATTGATGCTCTGTCGGATCTAAAGGTGTCCAACAACTATATGGACTCAACAACTGAGAGTCAGAATTTCAAAGGTACACTTAATTGCATCTGATCTGGATACTCTAGGAAGCATATAGCTTAATGGCTTCTGAATAATGTGGCCAATGTAGCCCGGATATCCATGGGAACATAAAAATGGGGCTTCTGAATAGACTCACCAATGTGCTAGAGTTAGGGGACATCCGGGGTGTTTGACTAATAACTGAAAGGACCAATACCCTGTATGAATCTCAATGGTGTGATGATGGAGTTGAAGTCGAGCACGTGAGAAACAACCAACCTGAGAGGCACTAAGGACTCTTCTTAGATAGTCCGTAGGCACTCACCACTGATGGAGGTGATTCCAAGATACAAGGACCTCTAGGTCTATCCTCTCAAATAGATGTGTTGGCGTCGACATAGGGAGACCTGCAACTACCAAGGAAATTATGTTTCCTCGATAGGAGCGCGAGGTGTACAACCAAGAGGTGATATTATTGAATGTGATACTGATATACTTTGGTGGGACAACGGAGGTCGCAGAGTGGGTGGACTCAAACTTCCTTTGTTCAGATTATGACAGCAGGGTTGACCGGGTAGCATATGAACTAACTTTGAGGAAGGGGATCATAGCTTCGGGGATAAATGACTGTGGTTTCAATGGGGGAGACTCAAGGGGGAAACTGATGAGTGATATCAGGAGACTCCAAGGGTGACACATCGTAGAATACTTTGAACAAAGGTGACCATGCTAGGGGTGCTTCCATAATGGGGGGGACTAGATGTGATATGTCATGGCGCCGAGAGGCACCATTTGGGCCTTCTTCATGGTTTAAGGAGCTTAAAGAAGGGATAGAAGTGTTATCAAAAATAGTATTGTTGTGTGGATTTGTACGAGCCAAAGACAGCATATGCTCATGAGTGCTTTCAATAGTTTAAAATTCTGAAAGCGATAAGAAGACTCTAAATATGGTGATAAGGTACCGTCATGTGGATTTATATGAGACTAGGACGGTGAATGCTCGTGGTATCTTTCAATTTTAGAGAGTCTAAAAGAAATAAGAAGACTCCAAGGGGGTTCTTTTTCATGTGTTAGTCCCCAAGGCCCGAAAAAGCATAAAATTATGCAATGAAGAACTCTTCTAGTTGATGTGACTAGATTATTATGTTTTCGTAATTAGTCTACCAGGCCTGGAAAAGGGTTAGGCACCAATTGATTTGACGAAATGGTGCACAAGTCAGATACCTCAACGGTCGATGGGGGAGTTGGTAAGGAATGAAAAGTGGAGACCATTGGGGTCTCCGAATAAAGTCCAGGGACGATGGTGGAAACCAGAGAGGTAGGTGTACCAAATACCGGTTGTTCAACCATGGGGAGAACATTCTCTGGTGCAGAGCAGGGATTTCGGGTCATAGTAAGTAAGTTGGTCAATTTTAACAACTTGTCCCTTGTGGGGGAACATCATAATGCAGAATAGTGATGAAGCAAAATCCTTCATGGCATACATGTAACTTCATCCTAGGAATAAGTTATAGTCGAGCTATGCGTTGACGACTTCGATGTCAATCAGGATATTTTTACCAGCCAATTGAACTGGAACATTGGCCAGCAGGATCTGGGGTTGAGCTAAACGACCATGATAGGCTTGTAAGGCAGTCATGGATGGTTGTTGTGTAGGAGATATGAGCTTCTGCCACACGAATGTAGACATAACGCGTGTAGAGGCACCTTCATTGATGATGCATCGCTCGATAACAAGATTTCGTATTGAAACAAAAACTTGGAATGCTAATGTGGAAGGCATGCATGGTTCATATTGGTCTAATCAAATTCCATCATCCGTGAGTCGGAAGGGTCTATCGCACGTATGGCGGATAGCATTGTTTTGTGTTGTGTTGGGCAGTTCTTTAAAAATTTGAGGGTTGACATAGCAGCAGGAGACTGGGCTAAGTCATCCACGATATTATAGTTGGGGGTAGCACGAGCATTGGGTTTATTATTAATGCGACGCAGACGAAAGCAAGGAGTTTTTGGGGGCCCATCGAACAGTGTTGGGGTATTCATAACGACTGATCTGTGGAAAGAGCGTTAGCATCCTAGTCGGCGGGAATGGTTTCGATGGTGGAACCATACTGGTTATGGCGTGTTTGAAGGTTGATATTAGCCGAATACATCATCAAAAGGTGGTGGGTTCCTGATTCAATAGGATGACTAACAGGCGCAGTGTAAGTGATTTTTTGTTGTGGTGTGGAAGCCGCTTCAGGGGGATCCAATGGTTAGGAGGTTACTACCCCTTGCGTGGGTAGGGGTTTCAGAAACACCATAGGTTGTGCATGACATTGCGGGGGGTTCGGTGGTGCCAGAGGTGCAGCATGTCCTTTGCATTTGGCGTCATCATTCCAAAGTTGGCGATCTTTCTCCAAATGGGGACAATTGTGTGTATAATGGCCATATATTCTATAGATAGAACATGGGTGGTTCGTACGTAAATTGGGGTTTTTACCTTGCCGCGATTTTCTATCGGGATTTTGGTTAGCTGGAGCAGCACCATTTTTGTTTGGAGGTTTTGGTGGAGGGTCGCCTCTATATGGAGGTTGGTTGTTACAGCGGTTATGGCCTCGTCCTCAATTATGTTGTCCTTGTTGGTTCTGTTGGGCAGGTTGGTTGTGCGGTTGGTTTTGCTGGGCATAAACTTACCCTTGGGGAACTAGGGGATTATGTGGTTGAGCAGGTGTTGGGGCAGGCTGCGGTGGATAATAAGCGGCAGGGGCTTAGGGTTGTGCAGGAATAGGTGTTGGTGGTGGATGGTAATAGGCAGGTGGTGCGGTAGGGGGGGTGTACGCTGACGGTATATGTCTATAGAAATGTGTCGAACGGGAAGGTCCTTGTATATGGGGGACTTGGTCTGGGGGAGCATATGAAGTTGTTGCTCCCGACTGGGTGGTGTCCCGTGAAATTTTGGGACCACTCATGGTAGGGTTAGGTGTAGGATTATAAGTTGAGGTGGTGGAAGGGGGCATATGGACATATGGATGGCAATGATATGCAACGTGTCCAATAATTTCGTCCGCAACCTGGGATTCCCCCAGCACGTCCTTCCTGGAGGAATCGCCGCAGGGAGCATCAGGTAAAATGGAATATAGGTAGCCTGACTAAGTGTAGATAAGATCGAATTGTTGGGATTTGAGGATGGCTTCTTCTTCAGTTTGGGTCCGTTCGGATGCCACATCCTTAGCGATAACCAATATGAGGGATTTCAAGAACCAATATAAGAATATGCGGTCATCTAGCTTGATCTTGCATAAACTACGGCGTCTACACCATTCATGAATATGGTCTGTGATATTGGTAGTTGTGTTCTATCTGCAAGAGAGTAAAATCTCAACACCAGCGTCATAACGGACAGGTAACTAAAAGAACTGCAGGAAAGTCGAAGCAAGGGATGTAAATGTGGAATGGATCCCATGTGGTTGTTCAATATACCAATTAGATGAAGAACTAGTGAGTGTCTATTACAAAAGGAATAGGCGGACCGAGTCATCCACGATGGAATTGGAGGAACACCATAAGTGGAAGGACATGATAGGGTTTTGGGGGTTTTCCCCACCCTTCCCTTCAAACTTTGGGATGTCTGAAGAGAGTTTGGTGAGCATGGGGGGGCATGTGGGATCATGTCGGATCAGATCGTTGGTCAGTCGTTCCAGATCAGGTAGGTTGAGACTGAAGATGAATGGAAAACTAGCAGAAGGATATGACATAGTCGAAGTGTCCTGCATGATATCCATGGCGGTGATCGTGGGGACACCCCTATCGTATGGCGAGGAAGTGGTGTGTGTCATAACGGGGACCAAGGGACCCTCGGTAAGGGGCGGAGGGATCGTGTAGGAAGGTTTAGTGCCCCCAAGTGTACTACTAGTGACCAAAGGGATAGTAGTCCGAATGTATCCGCTAGCAATGGGTATGGATGTAGTAATTGGAATGCTAGGTGTAGGTCCTGTAGATGGTATAGCAGGGGTGGATGTTGAAATGGTAGTTGGGTTAGTGGAGGAACCACTGTCGATGATCCCACTAGTAAAGGGGTTGGGATTCATTCCTTCCATGGGGCTAGACGAAGTTGTGTATATGGGTAACTATGATTCCTAATCAGAGGTAAAATAAGGGGCGTTGGGATAAATATCTGGCGACGAAGTTGTGCGTCTATGACGAGCGGTGTCAAGTGGACCATGCTGCGGGGACAATCCTCGCAGGCGACAAGAGTGTCTCGGTGAATCAATGGTGACAGGTGTAAAAGTGTTGACAAGTTGTGGGAGATAAAATGCTCTAAAATCCTAGTGCAACCATGTGTGCAAAAGGAGATCTCTCAATAAAGACAGCGCTCAGGCCAACAACGGGCTCAAAAACATGTGTTGCAACAGGGTGCTACAACAGGTGGAGCGGTAATAAAATGGTCAAAATACCAACAAGCAGCACTCCTAAAAAATAAAGAAAGGTAGACTCACATACCGAATGGTGGTATAGGAGCATGCAAACACCTATCTAAAATATATGAAATCTCACACAAATCGTATCCCCTACAGGGTGATGAAATCCGCAGTCAAGCAATACGAAATGGAGAACCAATTGGCTAAATGATATCTCTCTACCGAGAAGGACTCTGGGTAAAATATTCCTAGAAGAAAGGAAACTAAGCTACCCCGTTCATGGCACGTCCGGAAAGGTGTCCCACAACTTCAGTTCTTTGGTCGTCGTACACCCGGTATGGGAGCTAGCATGCACAATGAGAACAACGAGTTGGTTTCCTTCAGTACATAATGGAGTGTGGTATTCCACTCAGACTTCCGGAACCAATCTTGCTACTTTCCCTCCTAAGGGAGAGGCCCTCCGACAAATCGGTGTTAACCATACCAATAAATAATAGGGGATTTTGGCTCCGTAAAAGACAATAGCTATGTCGCAAATGTAAATGACAAAGGGGGTGTTGTTTGGATGCCTAAACCCAATGTCCTTCCTAGCTACAGAATTGTTTTTGTGTTTCCCAAGGGGGGTTAAAGTGATTTTAATTAAATCAATTTTAAGTCTCTCTTGAATTATGGGGAGAGTGTGTGTGCACAAGTGGTGTGTACCCAATATCGCCAGATAGTAAATGCTGAAAGAAACAACTGAGACTAAAAAATAAAACTTTTTTCTTTTGCTTTTCAAATAAAAATACTAACTACTGGAAAAAAAGTGCATGCAAATGGTGCAGCAAAACTTATACTAATTTATGTAATATTCTATGCAGAATTTTTAAAAACAGAATACAGATCTGAATTCTTCTTGAAAAAATAACTGATCTCAAATCAAAGCTCTCAATTTCGAGTCCCGGAGGCCAAGATATTTGAGTTTGAAAATGTATATAATTTTTCAGCAGATTTCCATACGGATGACAAGTTTGGAAATGTTGTCTCCACACTGTGTGATTTGATTGTTACCATATCAGTTTCATTGGATCTGGATCTGATAAATGGTGACCAATAGGGCACAAATTTGACTCGAAATGGAGAGATAAATGGTAGGGATCACGACCCATATCCACAGATATGCTAAAAATAAAACAAACCAAGCAAGATAAAATGAAAAACAAAACGGGTAAGGATGGTCAAAAGAAACCACAGATTTGCAAAGATCGAACTCGGTGGGAGTCGCCAAAATTGTAACGGGAGTTTTCACACCAGATCATGCTAAAGAGAACCTACTAAGGATTCAGGAACCCTTAGTAGCAGTTCATAAACATGGATAAAAACTAAACAATAAGCAAATGATGTATGCAAATAACAAACATGAAATAGATCTAACTACTGCAGTAAAATGGCAAATCAACAGGAACCCATAAATGAAATTTTCATTTTTATATTATATGGCAAACAAGGGTTTGCAGTAATGGTTACCTCAAAACAAGAGGTAATGAGGGCCCTTGCAGCAGTACGAAGAGTAGTGTGTCGGATCTCCATAGTTCCTTTCTCTTCTCCAAATGCTCAATGGGTTGGCCAAGATTCAATTAAATGGGCACAAAAGCTTGAAATGGGAGGCTAAAGTGCAGTAGGAAATTTGGCAGCATGAGGGTGTGAAGAGTGATTCATGTGAAATGGGGGGCCTCCATCACCTTTTTATAGTGATTTTGAGTGGTGGAGTATCGACCCCTAGTTTTGGGCAACTAATGGTATTGGGAAATGGTATTAGGTATTTTCCCTCTTTTTGAATTTATTTTGATTTTTTCCCCTTTTTCTTTTATTTTGGAGATTTTTGGACCCTTTTTATGGGTTTTTAATCTTTTTTGAAGGACTTTAATTATTTTTTAGGGAAATAATGCTTTTTTTCCTATTTTGTTACCAATTTATGTTTTTCGGGGTTTTGGAGGCCAAAAACTTAGGAAAATTAGACAAATGGGTTATGTGACTAGGGAAATGAGCTAGTGAACAATTTTTGGGTGTTAACAACTACGATGGTTTCCACTACATCAGAAACTCATCATATCTACCCTTTATTGAGACGATAGTATTCTTCACTTTTTCGATATTCTCTTCCAAATCCTTGACTAGCTGCGCAGTTAAACTACCATGTACTTATTCTTGAACTAGTTGGATTGTCATATTTATCTACTCTTACTCTCCTCGAATGATGTCAGATACTCAAACCGCTTCATTCTGTAGAGATTCTACCTATTGGATTCTCTCAACTGATTGATTTTAGCCTACAGTTGCTTATTCTCAACTACCTTTGTCATTTGTTCTTGTGGTGGCAATGTCTTGATAACATCCTTGAGCTTCACAGCTCTAGACTGTGTGCTTTCCAATTTAGTAGTCATCTCCTACAGACTTTCATTGTCCATCAAATTTTCCCAGGCCTACGCACTTTCATCAAACATCTTCGCACATTCCACCTCTAATGCCTTCGACGAAAGTTTTAACTTCCTTGGGTCATTGATCCCACACTTCCTGTGGTATTCCTGGCACAAGTTGTGCTTCCAAGTCATTAATTCTTTCTCTAAAATCCCTTAATGACTTTACCCAATCTTGACAGCTTCTCTCAAGTGGTGTTTCTTCTTCCATTTCAACCTCAAGAACTTCACTGCAAACTGTCTCTATGGATTTCTGTAGCTTATCCTTTTGTTCAGATACGGAATCTCATTCTTTCTGAATTACCTTGCATTTATCTATGAGTTGATCCCTTTCTGAACTTTGTTTCATCATCTAACTGTAACTATATTATTCTCGCCCCTTAATTTCATTAGAAATTCTTAAATTAAGAGTTTGTAAAGTATGCATAGGTATCTATGTTAAATGTAGAACAATACAGCTCAAAGCTTCAACACCAACCTTTATCTATTTACGGGCATCTTAATTCATTTGGAGGTATTGTTACAACTTGTGGCTTCGCAGCCGAAGGTATATGTGACATTGGACTCTCTCGTCCTTGGGAGTCACCCTACTTTTCTGCTGCTGCATCCTTTGGATTTGAAGTTAGTTGTATTCCGTCTAACACTTCTTGCAACGTATTGATCTAATTTAGAATTCCTCAATAAAGATTTAAGTGTGCATCTGCACCTTTTTGCAAAATATCCTCTGTTGTGTCCTTAAATCTATATGTCAGTAACTCCATGTTGTCCTCTATTAATTCCAAAACTGCAGAATCCTTATGATCCTTCCTCTTCGTTTTCCTCCCTACTTGTCCTTCTGAAAATTTTATTTTTCCCTTGGCTAAAGGCCCAAGATATGTCACACTAGACTCACTATATTTCTCTTGCAATTGTGGTGGGCCTTCTTCTACTCCACCTATGCCCCCAGTTCCTCATGTCACAGCAGATAGACCTTCTCCCTATTGTGCTTGGCCTTTCTTACTTTCACCATTTTGTTGTGCCTTCGCGCCTGCATCCTATGATATGGGTGGAGATAGTTATTCTTGAGGAATGAAAACCTTCTATTCCTCTAGCCATTCATGAATGATTTCATCAATATCCTTCTTCAACAACTTGTAGTGGGTGGGAAACCACTCCTGATTTGGATCCCTGCAAGCTTGAATATACATATGTTGTGGTGTGGCCTTAAAATGAATGATATGATTAAAAAATATCCACCACACTAGGTTCTATTCGAGGAACCTTCTTAACATTATATTGAATAGATTCATTAAACATGTAAAGTATATATTAGAATCCCTCTTCCTATATGCATTATCGCTAACCCATAATTATGCAAACCATGTGGCCACAAGATAACCAGGCGGTACTGCCGCAAACTGAGAATATATTGGTTGTTCCCAAGCAACCAAAGCAGTCAATAATAACAACCATGAATAGTGAAAAAGAGTACCTCCTTCTTGTGCATATCTGTAGTCACTTAAGAATTCATTGAGTGGGAATTTCGCCCAATTCATATGGACACCTTCAGTACACTGCTCTGCCAACGCAATCACTGATGCAGGAACTTGATTGGGACGACATTTCCATAGAAACTTACTTTCCAGAATTCTCGTCACAAATCTAACAACATGATCTTTAATAGAGGCTACCTCATAACCCCAATCACTCTTTTCTAGCTCGTATTTATCCTTAATTTTGTTTGCAAGCACTTGGTATTTCTCCTTTCCCACACAATAGGTTGTCGGAACCAACCCGTGAGTTGGAAGACCCGTAATCCTTTCTACCAAGTCTATATCAATTGAAATCTTCCTATCCAACCACAGGAATCCACCATGGACATACAGTAACAGTTGCTTTACGCAATCGTTAGCTTCCGGACTCTGACCAAAGTGTGGAATCTTTAAGAGACCCATTAGGCCTGGTTTTTCCAAACTCGAATCCCTCTCTAACGGTTCTAGGAGACAAGCTCCTCCTTCCGCATTGGGAACCATCTGTGCATACTTATCTTCTACAAACTATGAGAACTTCAACTTGTCTACCAAATCATGGTCAACATGTCTGCAGGATTCTGGTTAGTGTGTATCTTTTCCAGCTTCAACAGTTCATCTTCTAGAACATACTGTATGAAATGGTACTTGAGCTGTATATGTTTCGTCTTATAATGAAAGGATTATTTCTTTGCAAGATGATTGGCACTTTGGTTGTCATTGTACAACCTGTTATTCTCCTGCTTCCTACCCAATTCCTCCATGAATCTCTATAACCAAATCATCTCATTACTAGCCTATGTAGTAGCAACACACTCTACTTCTGTTGTTGAAAGTGCAACAACCTTTTGCAGTTTCGAAATCCAACTTACTATTGTTCCACCTACAATAACAACATACCCTTTGGTACTCCTCCTACTATCTTTATCACCTGCCATATATGCATCAACCTATCCCTGTAAAGTAGTGTTTGAACCTCCAAAACAAAATGTATGAGTAGTAGTACCTCTCAAATACCTGAGAATCGACTATACTACCTTCCAATGTTCTTTACATGGATTGTTCATATACCTTCTCACAACTCCCACTACATGTGCAATATCTAGTCTTGTGCACACTATGTCATACATCAAGCTACCAACTGTTGATGAATAGGGAACCTTGGACATGTAGTCTATCTCTTCATGTGTCTTGGGACACATCTCCTTACTTATTTTGAAATGGTTGGCCAAAGGTGTACTAACCGGTTTTGCATTCTGCATTCTAAACCTCTACAGCACCTTTTCTATGTACTCACCTTGAGACATTGTCAATTTACGATTTTTCTTGTCTCTTGTTATTATTATACCAAGGATTTGCTTTGTAGCACCCAAATCCTTCATCGTAAATGAATTATCTAAATTCCTTTTGAGCACATTTATATCCTGCATGTTATAACCTGCAACAAGCAAGTCATCCACATACAACAACAAGATAATATATCTTCCATTATCTAGCCTCTTGAAATAAACACAGTGGTCAAAATGACATCTACTATAACCTTGTTCTGTCATAAACCTGTCAAATTTCAAATACCACTTCCTTGGATCTTGCTTTAGTCCATACAATCTCTTCTTCAACTTGCATACCAAATTGTGTTAGTTTTTCATCATTTAATTCAATCTGATCTAGGATCTTAACTAAGAGAACAACATGTACAACATATCAAACACAAAAGACAAGAGACACAAAGCATTTCACCGGGGAAAACAAAGAAGGTGAAAAACCCCGCAACTTCCTCAGAGATAGAATGAGTATCAATACAAAGATCACAAAGATCAAACCCCACAACAAGAGATATTCTCCTAGAAGCTCCTCCTCCTCCACTTGTGCGCACTCCTCCTCTCTCTCACTAATGTGAAGTGAGTGAGTGTGTGAATGAACAAATGAGAGAGTTGCAGTATCTATTTATACTTTACTTCACTTGAATTTTAACTCTAACTAGGTCAGCCCCAACTTAACCACTTAACATAATGTTGACTAGGCCAACCCCACTAGGGTGGTCTAATAACCCTTTGACCCACACAACTCATACAGGGCCGACCCCACCAAGGTGGTCTAATAACCCATCAAATATAAGTTGTGACACTTACAAAAATACTTGCAACACTTGCAAATACAAATGACGACACTTCCATTCGGAAGAATAATACATCTCCGTTGGGGATATAATAAAGTACAAATGTAATACATACAATATACAAGTGAATATCTTCCGAAGTTACAAATACATCAACACTCCCCCTTAACTAGGAAGGTATTCTCTTGACACAAGTCATCAATACATATAGGCACAAGTCTTCAATACTGGAGTTGGATCATCGTCACTGGATCACTGGAGCATCATCGTCATTGCTGTTGTACTCGTCATCTCGATCACTGGTGTTATCTCTCAATTCTTCTCGTCATAGGAATTTCTACATATCCAGCCCTTTTTCATGTTTGATGTAGGCCTAGCCTCCTGTAGGTCTTCATCATCTCTGCGAACGGGCCATCCTGTGGAATCCTCGGGACTAATTGCGTGCGTCAACAAAACCTCGAAAGAGTATCCCAGGATCCTTTATGTGCCTAAGCACGACCGGCAAGATCTCCCAGGGAGCTATTACATGTGACCACCACAAAACCTTAAAATAGTGTCCCAAGAACGTTTATGTGCATAGCACGACCGACAAGAACTCTAAAGAGCATCTCAGGATCATTTATGTGCCTAAGCACGACCAGCAAGATCTCCAAGACTGATTACATGTGATCTGGAAAAACCTCGAAAGAGCATCCCAGGACTGATTACGAGCGTACTGCTCAACCTATCGGATATCCCAGAGAAACATTATATGCCACAGGAAAAAACCTTGAAAGAGTATCCCAGGATCCTTTGTGTGCCTAAGCATGACCGACAAGATATCCTAGGGAAATATTATATGTCCTCCCAATCAAAACCTCGAAAGAGCATTTGCCAGATCTCCCAGGGAGCTATTATATGCCATAGGCAAAACCTGGCAAGAGTATCTGCAAATCTCCCAGGGCAATATTATATGCTTATTGCACAACCTATCCACGGCCAACCTGTAGCAAAACCTCGAAAGAGTATCCGATATCAGACTATCAGATCTCCCAAGATATTTTCTATGCTACCTATAGCAAAACCTCTAAAGAGTATCCGAGCTCAAACTATCAGATCTCCCAGGATCTTTTCTATGCTACTTGCACAATCTTTCCACAGCCGTGAAGTATCATCCTGATACTCATGATCATACTTATCATCATCATATAGTACATCATCTTGATGCACATCATCATCACATGATTACCCTGATCATGTACACAACATCATCCTGATGCATATCATATGGAGCATCATCCTGATGCTCATCACACATGATCATCCTGATCATCATCGTAGCATCGTCCTGATGCCTATCATCTGGACATCATCCTGATGCTCATCACACATGATCATCATGATCATCATACATAGAATCATCCTGATGCCTATCATCTGGAGCATCATCCTGACGCTCATCACACATGATTGTCCTATTCAGATCATCTCATCGTCCACGGAGCACATCCCAGATGCACATCATACAGCACTTACACCACTGATATGGGAGAACACATCTACCACCATTTGGGGAAGGCTCCAGCCCTTACTTTTTCACCATGGGATAACACATCTACCACCATGTGAAAAATGGCTTCAGCCCTTGCATCTACACCATGGGATAACACATCTACCACCATGTGAAAAATGGCTTCAGCCCTTGCATCTACACCATGGGAGAACACATCTACCACCATGTGAGAATGGCTCCAACCCTTACATCTGCACCATGGGAGAACACATCTACCACCATGTGAGAATGCCTCAGCAATTACATCAGAACCATGGGAGAACACATCTACAACCATGTCAGAAAATCCCATGTGCATCTGCATCTTCTGGACTCATCACTTCCCCTTGGAAGGAACCTCAATCTGAAGTACACCAAGCCTCTTTCTGAAGTACTCGAACTTCACTCTGGCTAGTGGTTTGGTCAACACATCTGCAATCTGCTCATCCGTCGCAACATATAGGAGCTTCACTGCTCCCCTCTGCACCATATCCCTGATATAGTGATATTTGATCTTGATATGCTTCGACTTGTCATGGAACACCGGGTTCTCTGACAACTTCGCACAACTCTAGTTATCACAATAGATACAAGTAGCATCCAACTGGAGATCAAATAAATCAGACAACATCTTCCTTATCCATACTGCCTCACAACTAACTGAACAAGTTGCGACATACTCTGCTTTGGTTGTACTCAATTCTACACAGGATTGCTTCCTGCTAAACCAAGAGATCGCACCTGATCCCATACTGAAGCAGCACCCCAAAGTGCTCTTCCTATCTGCAGCACTGCCTGCCCAATCTGAATAAACATAACCCTCCAGGTTAAAATTTTGATTCGCATCATACTTGAGCCCATAATCAATTGTACCCTTCAGGTACCTCAGAATATGCTTTACAGCAATCAGGTGAACATGTCTAGGATCTGTCAGAAACTGGCTCAAGGTGTTCACCGCAAAGCAAATATCTGGTCTCGTGTTCGTCAGGTACATCAAGGACCTAATCATCTAACGATACATCGTGGCATCAACCGACTCTGATGAAGTATCACTCAATAGCTTCAGGTTCGATGCCATAGGTGTGGCCATGGCCTTGCAGTCCATCATCTCAAACCACTTCAGGATCTCTACTCCATATGTCCCTTGTCCAAGGAAGATTCCATCTGCACTCGGCCACACCTCCATACCTAGAAAGTAATGCATCATACCCAAGTCCTTCATCTCAAACTCGGAAGCAAGCTTCCTCTTCGTGTCGGCAATCAATCTATCCTTTCTTTCTGGGAGAAGCCACGAGCCACAAACCTTTCCTTGTATTCTTCTATGCTACCATCTGCAGCATGCTAGATCTTGTAGATCCACTTGGAAGTCACAACAGACTTCCCTTTTTTTCTTGGGACCACATCCAAAACATCATTATTCATGATCGACTGGTACTCCTCGATCATGGCATCCTTCCATTACTGCATCCCTGATCCTGGGAACTTCATATTCTTCAATATCTTCATTAGGTTGTTTTCTTGAACTTCGTTGTTGGAATAAATGTCATTGTCCTTCTTTTGTAGGTGATTATACACAATCTTTCCTACAATTCAAATTCAATTGCATGATTAGAAACTTCTCATTCTCATCGTTTTCAGAACAAAATCTTACACATAAATATATATGTCATACAATCATGCAATTATCTTAGCCAGTGCTTCAATACAACATTTATCCATATCCCGTAACTTTCTAGATGCCTACCATCTCTACCAGAACATTGTTAAGAGTGTGCACAACTCCCAACATGTTAGCAAAGAGGTTTCATTCTAGATAAGTAGCAATGGAATGTTGTACAGTACCATAGGCTACTTACCCATTACTATATTAGTAGTATCTTGTTCATTAATATAACCTTTTCTAAAATGCATAATATACATCCTAAATCTAGGAACATAAGTATGTATATGACTGAACAAAATCATATATACAAGAAATGACAATTTAAATACTTATCTTTGTTTGCTTGTTGGGTGGACTCCCTCTCAATCTTTCCTTCCTTGCAGGAACTACTAGAGTGAGCTCCCTCTTGTTCTTTGCTTCCTTGCAGGAACTACTGGAGTGAGCTCCCTCTTGATCTTTCCTTCCTGGATTATCTTTCTTTGAACTTATATTCATTCTGTACCACTATGCATGCTTAAGTGTGCACTAGTGTCATCCTCAAGATCTCATACATAATCATACATGCATTAGTATAATCTCAATACTATCAAAACATTATGATTCTAAATAATCTTAAACATGTATGGTTATGGTCATTTCATACACAGGTAATTTATAACAAGCATTAGTATTCAAGGTTTCAGGGAGTACTTATTTTACTTATGCATATTCCTATTTGACCATAGGACTCTTCTAGTTTGTCATATCATTAATCAAACTAAGAAGCATAATATGCATAAACCCACGATTACTCAAACTTATAACTTCATGAATACAAAAGTATACTTATCTAAGATCCTAACAAAAAGTACGATTCTAACTCGATATAGGAAAACATACCTAGATCTCTTCAAGTCATACCTGTCAGGATTGCTTGTAGTCTTCTTTTGTAAGGACTTAGCCTCATCTCCCTCTGGAACTAGAACTTTTGTAGGTGTCCAAATCATTCTCTTCTAGGATTTAACCCAATCCACTTGATTTGTTGAATCTGGATCTAAAGCTGGCTAAGGTTTGATAGAGAAACCCTAAAAATCAAAAATTTGAATTTCAAACTTCAGATCGGATGAAAAGATGTGCCTTGTTGAGCTGATCAAGCTGGCATACTTCAATTTTGAAATCTCCAAAATTTAACCCCTCAAAATTGCCTTTGAAACTTTCGGATCTTCTGGTCAAAATCCTGAACTAGGGTTTGATAACGCCCAGGATAATGCCCAGCCAAAAAGTTCGATCTTGTACTCTAAACTTCAATTTTCTTGAGGAGCATCCAACCATGGTCTCGAATTCCAAAAATTCCAACTTTCTCTGAAACCCTAATTTCCTGTAGCAGTGACAAACCAAAATGAAAGTGCTCATAATCCAATTTTGTTTGGACATAAATATATGCCATCTTGTTTCTAACGTATCTCTAAAATTTCGGATCCTCGGGGTCTGAAACTTTGGCCTTTGGTAGACTGACCTGTCATCTTTCCAACCCCATAGATATGAACTCAAATGGATTCTCTGAGAGAGATATATGTCAAGTATCGCAACGTGACCTGTTTATAGGATGAAATAGTATAGAGAACTTGTACAGCATGCCATGTGTCATTGTTTCAACTTCGGCCTCTAAAACCTAGATCTGTGAAACTAAATTCCATGCCCTAACTGTCACCTTTTATGGAATTCCATTTGGAGCTTCCTATCCTGAGATATGACCTTTTTTCCTAGGTCACCTGTTTAGGACTGCATTCTGGAAGAGGGAGAAACCCTAACTTGTACGGATCATATCTCACAAAGTACAACAAGTATGAGGCTGTCCTTTAGACACAAGGTACATGGACATTTCATCTTTGACCTGTAGAAGTTTTAGAACCTGATCCTTTGCCAAAATGGATTTATATCGAACGTGCCATGATGACTGGTTTTTAATATACCAAGCCCTAGCTTCCGATTTTTTGTAAGTGCAACAAGTGTCATAAATGCCATACCATGCCTTCCTTTAGGATAGCTCTGATACCATGTTAGTTTTTCATCATTTAATTCAATAATCTAGGATCTTAACTGAGAGAACAACATGTACAGCATATCAAACACAAGAGACAAGAGACACAAAGCATTTCATCGGGGAAAACAAAGAAGGTGAAAAACCCCGCAACTTCCTTAGAGATAGAATGAGCATCAATACAAAGATCACAAATATCAAACCCAACAACAAGAGATATTCTCCTAGCATCTCCTACTCCTCCACTTGTGCGCACTCCTCCTCTCTCTCACTAATGCAAAGTGAGTGAGTGTGTGAATGAACAAATGAGAGAGTCACACTCTCTATTTATACTTTACTTCACTTGACTTTCAACTCTAACTAGGTCGGTCCCAACTTAACCACTTAACATAATGCTGACTAGGTCGACCCCACTAGGGTAGTCTAATAACCCTTTGACCCAAACAACTCATACAGGGCCGACCCCACCAAGGTGGTCTAATAACCCATCAAATATAAGTTGCGACACTTACAATAATACTTACGACACTTGCAAATACAAGTGACGACACTTCCATTTGGAGGAATATTACATCTCCGTTGGGGATACAATAAAGTACAAATGTAATACATACAATATACAAGTGGATATCTTTTGAAATTACAAATACATCAACCAATTCTCCTTCCCTTTTACCTCATACGCCTGTGGTTGCTGCATATAAATCTCTTCCTCCAAAACCCCATGGAGAAAGGTTGTTTTTACATCTAACTGTTCAAGATGAAAATATTCTACTTCCACTAGACTTAAAATAGTTCTAATTGAATTCATTTTAATAACAGGAGAAAATATTTCATCAAAATATATACCTTTCTTCTGTGCAAACCCATTTACAACAAGTCTTCCCTTGTACCGCTTCTTGCCTCCGTCTTCTTCCTTCAACCTACAAACCCATTTATTCTACAATACTCTTTTAACTACAGGAAATTGAACCAAATCCCTAGTTTGGTTTCTTACCAATGATTCCATCTCCTCATTCATGCCTTGCTCCCACTAATTTTCCACCTGCATTGCATCTTCATAACATTTTGGTTCACCAAAATCAATCATCAATAAAAAATACATTTTAGGAGAGTATCGATCAAGGGTTCTACTTGACATGGTATATCTTCTAACACTTGCATGAGTTTGAGGTACATGTTGTTGTTCTTGATTTTTCGGCACCGTTGGAACTTCATTTTATTTTATTTCATCAAGCATTGTGTACTATGTGTTTTCCTTTTCATGTTTCTTTCCCTGCAACTAATCTTTATACATGACCTTTTCCAAGAATACCACATCTCTACTCCTAATGATTTTGTTATTTGCATAATCCCATAAGCGGTAACCAAAATCATCAACCATGTATCCAATAAAGGTACACTTCTTGGATTTTACCTCAAGATTTGTTCTATTTTCTTTATCAATGTGGACAAATGTTTCACAGCCAAAAGTTTTCATAAATGAGTAGTTTACCTTTTTACCTGTCCATTCCTCCTCTGGAATACTACCATCCAAAGTTCTTCAAGGCCCTCTGTTTATTAAGCAAATAGTAGTATCTACAACATTTTCCCAAAACTGTAAGAGAATCCATGCATGCAATCTCATACACCTTGCACGCTCCATGATCGTCCTATTCATCCTTTCCGACACACCATTTTCTTGTGGTGTTCTTGGGACTGTCTTCTCTCTATGAATCCCATGGTATGAACAATAACTATCAAACCCCTTTCCAGGGTATTCACCTCCATTATCAGATCTGAGACAGTTCAAACTTTTTCCTGTCTCATTCTCAACCAAATCTTTCCACTTCTTAAAAGTAGCGAACACATCAGATTTCTATCTAATGCAATAAACCCAAGTTTTTCTAGTTGCATCATCAATAAAAGTAACATAATAACGAGAGCCACCAAGAGATCGTACCTGAGCCAGTCTCCATACATCTGTGTGCACAAGATCTAACTTTTCACTCTTCTTTTGTTTCCCAACCCTGAAAAATATGACTCTCTTTTGTTTTCCATAAACACAGTTCTCACAAAATTCCAAACTTACATGCTTCGGATCTAACATCAACTTCCCTTAGTGGAGAATTTGCATCCCCTTCTCACTCATGTGGCCAATCCTATGATGCCACAATGTTGTATATGTTCTTGTGGAATCTAAAGAGATAGAATAGTCAGTATTATGAGGACATGAATACAACGTACCTATCATGTCTCATTTAGTGATCTTCCACCATGTTTCTCCAAACGTAGATAAACAACCACCATCTCCCAATTGCACTGTTGAGATCAAATTTATTTTCATAGCAGGAATATGACTTACATTTTTTAGGGGCCATTCACCATTCTTTAACTTTATCACTACCTTACACATTCCAACAATTTTAAATGGTTCATCATCACCCAATAAAACATTTCATCTCACATCTCATAACCCAGAAACCAAAAATGTTTTTGTGTCAAACGTGTACACAAATATTCCAATTTCTTTAATTTCATGCATTCAATGATTTTTGATATAGTAATAGTAAAGTTCTTATGTGTTGTAAAAATGTATAGTAGTCTTGATGTTTGCATCTGAATATATGGTCATAAATGTTTGCAAAGGAATTTATTTTAAAAAGAGAACTGTATAAAAATAGTTCTTGTGAATGTGATTTTAATAGAAGCATGTATGGAGCAATTATTTGTAAGAAATACCATAGTAAAGGTGGGCATTATTTGTTCCATATTTTCGTGTCTATTCTGGACATATATTCAGTTTATTTAATGATTCTCCAAGGCTTGTGAAACATTAAAGAAAGTTTAAATTAATTAAAAATACAATACCAACAAAAATATATTTTTGCCATGTTGTTTTAAAAAGTTTCAAATATAAAGAGTCATATCAACATGAAAATAAAACACTCCATCAACAAACTTATCTAAGTTCTTAGAAATTATCTATCTCTTACAAAGTTCCACATATTTCAATCCAACAAATCTCGGTGACTAAGATAAGTTCATTGATGTTAATTCATCAAGTATTGTTGGGTGGAGTGCAAGGTCCATTGGATAATCTACTCGAGCGGACGCGAGCCAAATCTCCCTAGTCCAAGTGGATCTAGAACAAATGGAGACAGAACATAAAGCTACTTTCCTATATCAATTAGACATCAAGGTACTTAGATATAT
Source organism: Larix kaempferi (assembly GCA_027924585.1). NCBI lineage: Eukaryota > Viridiplantae > Streptophyta > Pinopsida > Pinales > Pinaceae > Larix > Larix kaempferi. The sequence continues at coordinate 644,534 of BSBM01001751.1, forward strand.
TACCTTCAGATTCGTAGATATTTCTTCTTGTTATTGCTCCAAGCTCTGTGGCCGTCAGATCCGTAGCTGGAAGACTTGTCAAAGCACATAGAGACAAAGCAAGCAGTAAAACATATCTAAACACTGACTTATCCAAGTAAACAGTTAAGGAAGTAAGCTATAAACATCATCAATACAAAGACATTTATGAAAAGAGATTATATTACTATAAAAAGAGTGATAAATACACAATAGAGAGATGATTACAACCCAAGCCTTAACGCTGCAATCTTCCTCCAACAAGCCAAGCCAATTCCTCCAAAGGAAACGTATGGCTCCCAAGAGATGGATAGGGATCACCTAGGCTAATTCCACCAGCATGTAAGTGCTATAGACTTCCTCCCTTTGGAATGGAGAGGAACTTTGTATTTATAGGACCAAGTGGATAGAGTAGTTGAGGATCATGGGGAGAGGACTAAGGGATCCTCCCTTGAGGTTAGGGAACCGTAGGACAACTCACCTAGATGTTAGGGATAGAGATCCACCTCTTCCACTTTCTAGAATTCGCTCTAAATCCACCTTTATCCAATTTAACCAACTCCAGCACAAGTTGCATGAGGGAAACCTACGCCTGATAGGGAAAGTACAGGCTACACAAAGGAAACCTAAGCCACCGACGCAGTCTACATGAATACAGTCTACGCCTGACCTAGTTGGGCGCTCCTTGCTAGAGCACAACCTGTGCCAGCCCAACTAGACATTGTGGAAAAAGGCCAACAACTTGCTCTAAATGAATTATTGATCAGGGAAACTTCAAGTATTAAGGCATTGAGTTGATAAGGGTCTCATGATGACGAGATTTAGGTGTAACAGAATGCCCCCCAAATCATGAAGATGGAAAAATAAGATAGGTGAAGTGCTTTGAAAGAAGGATGGAAATAACTTGTTGGTTGGAATATGTTGCTGCAGTACAATTGACTCTGAGATACTAGTCTCACATGACTCTTAACATGGTTGCCGACCAATACAATGCAGATCCATGGAAGTAAGGACCGACTGAACACAATCATGGCTACTAGACACAAACGTAGATCCATGATGAGATGATAACACAGCCACAACCAATACAAAGTGGATCCGTGTAATATGAATCAAAAAATCTCCATCGCAACCTGGGTAAGATACGATTTCCCAAGGGTCTTCAAGTCGAACCCACAATGATACGAATCTATCCATGTGATTACAATGTCTTGGAGTCAAACATGGTAGAAACCAATTGATTACCAGTCATTGATGTATATCGTTAACAAGTGCGAGGGGAATCATCATTAATGTCAATGATCCCCGAGGTATCATAGTACATAACACCGAGCGTGAATCAATGAGTTGATCTCGAATGCCTGACAAAATATTCCAATCAAGAGTCAATGATGTAAACTCATGTTGAAAGTGAGGTAACCTGTCATTAAGGCATGCAGGCCCAAGGTACTCGATTGGTTTCTAGATTCAATCCTTGGATGATGTGTTGAAGTCGACAAGGATGAACCCGTCGAAGGAGGGCCGTGATGAATCCCCCATCAACGACATGAAACTCGGTAACAGATGTTTGGAGTAGATCAGATGGTAGAGTAATGTGCAAGACTGACTCAAGGTAGACTAACATGATGGAAGGTGTACTCACTGTAGATGATGAGTAACAAACATCTCTTGAACATGGGCATGGCATGACTTGGCAGTATTGAGATGACAAGAATGACACTAACCCCCAATGCAACTGATAATGGAAACATTCTTTGGATGACCCAAAGGAGTGATATGACTCATGGAATCAGCAAGACTCAAAGACAAACGGATTACACAAGTACTGAATGCGAATGCAAATGAGTACCATGTTCAAGAGTAACTATGTACTGCCGTAAATTATAGTGTAACACAAAATATTTTCTTTTCCCCATCATGACTAATGAGTGCCTCATTTTTTTTTTTAACGAGCTTGAGGAGGGTAAACAAATGCTCGGTATAGCTCATCCCATGGATGAGTCCAATCCCAAATGTTTTACGAACCTAGGATAGGAGGGGTTCATCCCACGGCGGGCCCTTCAATGTTAATTTTTAACGAGTCAATAAAAGGTAAACTCGGTGTCATTTCATATTTAGAGAGTCTGAAAAGAACTAAAGAAGACTCCAAAGGTCCTTTTTCGTAAAGTTAGCCTCTTCGTTTAGAAAAGGGTAAAACAACGCGAGGGAGGACTCTTCCAATCATGATTGGATAGAGTACTCGTTTTTCATAAATAGAGCCTCCTGGTCCTAAAAAGGGGTAAACTATCACCAGAAAGATGATCATTCAAATACTTTTACAAGCGTGAACGCATCAAGTTCGCTTGGTGATCTTTTCATATTTAGAGAGCCTGAAAAGAGCTTAAAGAAAGACTCCGAGGGGCTCCTTTTTCATGGAAGTTTAACAAGCCCGAAAAAGTGATAAACTATAACTCGATGACTTATTCTCGTCGTTTTACGAGCACGAGAAAGAACAAAGATTTAGCTCGATGTCATTAATAATTGAATTTATTGAAAGGAATAATGACATAAAGACGCTCAACGAATTGTTCATACCTGATAACGTGCATAATGACCACAATCTCGAAAAACAATATTAATGAGGTACTTAACTTCACCTGCAAGCTTTGAAACTATGTCAAAATGATTAACCGAGTATAAATAATTCCAACTATAGTAAAATAACCCACAATGGAATAAATTAAAAAAGGAATATGATCTTTTTCATATGAAAAGGGGTAAATAGTAAAAACAATTACTATTTGTTTTTTACCAAATTGGAGAGGTGAGAAGTGTCGTTTGGAGCCGTTTTTCCTTTGCCGATTCCGGGAGCTATGATCGACCGTTTCGAGTGTCATCAGTGACAGGTAACCCTAAACTCAGCCATTTAACTTTCCAGTGTATATTTTTGTTTTTCTTTCATTTTGTTGAGTTTTGGGCTTATTATGTGGGGGGATTTGCGCTCATGGGCCGGCGCAATCCCCCATTTTGGGAACTACGTCGCGCATGGACCAACGCAAAACCAAAAAGGATGTTCTGCGCCGACGGGGCCCTATCTGAAAGGACGATCTGCGCCAGCGCAAACCCATATAACAAACTCAAAACCCAACCAAAGAAAAAAAAATTTGATGGGTGAGGAAGGTTCCAAAGATGTTTTATTGGCCTTTTGGACAGGATTACAGCGACCAAAATGGTCCTCAAGTGGTGAGAATGCGAGCACGAGCTCGACGAATCTCAAACAAAAAATGATCCCCAATGTATAGCTGCATTGAGGAATTGTGGTTTTCTCAAGTAATTTTGAGTGTCGAGCATGAGGTCCCAAGTACCGTTGTTGTCATATCTAGTCCAACGTTGGGACCCGGTACAACAACACTTTCAGATTTGTGAGCACACTTTGTGTATAGATGTTGAGGACATCTACTTTTTTACTGGGTTGTCCCGACGGGGAAACCCTATGTCCCTGACTGGATCATGAGGGGGTGATCGCACTATGGAGGACATGATTGATCAGTGGTGCACTCCAGGTACTCAGATGACTGGTGGGAAGATTCCCATCAAGGATGTTCGAGACCGAGCTCTCTGTATTGTACTATTTACCATTGTGAGGGTGGCCGGTAGCTGATCTGCTCATCTAGAGAGCAAATCACAGAAGATGTACGCTGAGGAGTGTATGGCTCCCACTGTATTGAACTGGTGTGAGGGGCTCCTCACCAGTCTGTGCGATCAGCTGACCAAATGCCAATGCGGGGCACTGAAGCAATTTGGCTACGGTTTAGTGGTGATATCTTTCATGCTGGAGCAGGTGCCACACTTACACCCGCGGTTAGATCTTGAGGATCGAGATGCTGGATATCCTCACATGACCAGCTGGTCCGAGGTGATGGCCCGCCATGGTGGTGGGGGTCCTATTATTAGTTTCAGCGCGGGTATTTTCACATGGCTAAGGGGATAGCTCCTCATGGTGGAGGACTACCCATATGATGGGACAGAATTCAGAGGGGACCCTGACCTGGTGCTTCCTGAGGGAGCACAGTGGGGCGATATCGATAAGAACAACTACTGCTTGTGCTTTTTCATTTTATGTATTTATGATTTCTTTGGAGTAGTGCTGATGGTTTTCACATGTTTCATGCAGATGTGGGTCCAGTGCGACCGCTTGGGGTCTCTCCTCTTGTGCAGAGAGGGGCGGTGCCAGAGATGGGCCCCGCAGCCCGAGATACCATCGAGGAGATGGAGGAGGTCGAGGAGAACCTTCGCAGGATGACACAGGATCAGGATGACACTGGATATCCTGGAGCCAGGTGTCCATGACCTACCCCGTCATTATCAAAAGCTTACAATCGAAGTATCTATGCGTTTTGGCACATTGCTTCGGAAGGTGGCGAGGGTCATGGTCTGCTATCATAAGCGTCCTAGGGATTATGCTCATGTCTTATATGTATATACTCAAATCCTATGAGCTTCATAATTTGTAGAGAGGACTCTTACTGAAAGCTTGCATGCTTCATATTTTTGTATCAGCACTACCATTTTTGTACTATGTACTGATTTTATATATACAGATACTATTGGTGGTTTTTATACATATTGTGTTCTATTGGTGATTAATAGGATCTTGTATACATGTTTTGCTTATACAATGGATAATTTACATGTTATATATGTTTTTGTATCTTATGGATATCTTATGTGTGTGCAATGTACCAATCTAGAATAAAATTGTCCATGGCATCGGCAACAGTGTTCATGTCTCGTGGAATGTGCAGGTATTGAACAGATTCAAAGGACCTTTCCAGGAGATGAAATCGTTGGAAAAGACAAAGCAGAGCAGGGTCGCGGATAGCATAGATCCGGTTAAGATGAGAAACCACTAGTTGTGAATCCAGATGGATAACAATGTGGCTCATACCCAAGGAAAGAGCGTCGGTTAGGGTCCCAATCACTGCATGATATTCTGTAGCGTTATTGGTTGCGTATCCTAGACAATGTCCTCCTGATCTGATAAGCTCTCCAGTAGGGGAATAAGGTACCCAGGATGTCGAAGAAAGGTTACGGGTATTCCGGTTGGCGCCATCTGTGAATCCATAGCCAGACAATCTACTCAAGTGGACGCGATCCAGATCTCCCTCGAGTATATTGTCCAATAACACATTTTAGAAATGGATAATGGAACAATTGAATGTGCCTTACGTAATCCAACACTTGCATAATGTTGTCCAAAAATTGCCAAAATATATTTTGAATATTAATCGAAAAGCATTTCATCCACTATGTTCTATTTGTGGAAACTATCTCAAAAAGGCCTCTTCACACTCATAGCAGACAACAATATTACTGAATTCAAAAAATTGACCGTTGCATTGAAACTTTGCAATTACTTTTCCACTATTAGAAACCAATTAGTTTGTTAAAAAAATACTTTCAATTTTGGAAAGTTAGGTGTCTGTTGTTACTTTTGCACGTCTCTTAAAACATGTTTCAGTAGTTTTCCTGATACTCAACCCTAAATTTGTATTAATGTTAGTTTTCCTGATACTCAACCCAAAATATGTGTTAATGTTACTAGACTTGTAGAAAGAAAACTTGCTTTGAACCTTTAGAGCTCTTACCGTTTTTGGAAAAAAAAGGCTATTTAGACTACAATAGGAATGTTGTGTGTATATATCTACATACTTGTATATCAAAATCTATTAAATTCCAGATGCATTTACAATTTTTTTTTACTTAAAGGTTACAATGGTTTATAGTCATAGTCTATATGTGCTTTAATAATAGCATCATACGACATTTTCCAAGTATGGATAGTTCATAATTAAAAATACTTCTTTGTTTCTACTAACCATAAGTTGTATGATTGCTTATTGCATTCAACAAAGAAAAATATTATTTCCAAATATGGAAGTTGGCAAAAAAACAATTGGATGAAAATACGACAATAGATATATGCTCGTGCACTGCTATAATCATTTTCTAACATCTTGGAGTAATACCTATGTTTTGTAATTCAATATGTGACCAAAGACATCTTGCTCCATGGTAACCCTTTGGCTCTTTGATGATTTTCATTTTATCATCTCGTATTGTATAATTGGTACCCTGCATACTAACACTCGTCAGCTATTAGAGCTAAATTCAGTATGGATTTGTAAAATAGCATATAGTTCCTTTTCCCATTCCAAATATAGCTAATGACCTTTAGCAGCTAGTGTAGCTTATTGTAACAAGTATTACAATTCATATGCAGCTAGAGAGCTAGCTACAACTTCTAATAATTGTTCAAATCTTAGCATCTATTGTGGCTTCGAGTCAGAGATTTTTGCGAGTTACAATAATATTAGGTTTCTTTTGGAATGTGTATTATGGTTTATGATTTCATTACAAACAGCAAGCTCTGTCTTCAATACTTTTATTATCAATTTCAATTTCCACATATGCAACTTCCAAATTAGATCTTGTCCTCAATGTCTTAATAGCATGTATTGATCACAGATATTGATTCAACACCATAGGATTCTACATTTATGTTCTAGTTTCATATTTTCATAATTTTGTGATATTCATTGTGAATAAATATATTACACTAAAACCAGGGCATTACATTAAAGCCTATTTGGTATTTTAGATGGATTGGTAATTTTGTTATAGTTCTTTTGTTCTTTATTGCTATTGTAATCAATGTTGTTTCTTTTCTCTTACATATGTCTACATTTCATTAGCACTCCCTGAACTCACACAAAACTCTTAGCTAATGATATTGTCCTATACTTAAAAATATGATCATCTATTGTGGCTTCGATACGGGAATTTATGCAAGCTACAATCAAATCAGATTGCTTTGGGAATGAGGACTATGGTTTCTGATTTCATTACAAATAGCAAGCTTTGTCTTTCCTACTTTTGATTATCAATTGTGATTTCCATATATGCAACTTTCAAAGTAGATTTTGTCCTCGATGACTTAATAGCATGCTTTCCTGCTTTTTTCTTATATCATTTTCCTCTTTCTACAACAAAGTGCACAAACTAAGAGGCCAATATGCACATTTGCAAATTGCACATTGCGGCCTCTAGTTTCCTATAAAGACTTTTGGGTCCCAAAGTATTCTAACAAGGAATATGGAATAAGTACTACGTGCACAATGGTCACTAGTTCACTATTTAGTGCCATTGTGCCTAACCCTCCAAGTGCCATTAAAAGATATATTGGAACCTGTATTTTCCAGACGTTCAATCTTCATTTTAATGAAGCAATTAATTGTTGTGATCATTGATCATTTTTTGATGGGGTTGCGACTGATTCTGGTTGTGGTGTTGGCTTTATCATCTATTGTGGCATGGACCTTTTTTACAAATTCAAACTTATGTGTGGTCATGGGACAAATTCCAAGGCAGAGTTACTTGGTTTGTGGGGGCTTTTAAAAGCTGCAATTTGTTGTGGCTTAGGTTCTTTCAGAATTTTTGGTGACTCTTCAGTCATTGTTAATTGGGAAAAAGGAAAGCATCGACTGAAAATCTCTCGATTCAATTACTCGTGTGACAGAACTTCTTTTTTACTGTCTTGGTTCAGTGAGCTTTTCATTGATCATACTTTCAGGGAAAACAACGATGTGGTTGATGCCTTATCCAAAGAGGCTCTTGATGGATCTATTGGCATTCTTCATTGGGAAGAATGGGTTGAAAAGGAGCTAACTCTCTTTGGGTCTATGCCTTTTTTCTTTGATGTCATTTAGATCTCTGTCGATTTGTTGACCGGTTATGTTTTTTGTTGTCGGTTCAGTTATGTTTGAACTTTGAAGTTTTGGTTGTATGTACTGCTCGAGCAGCTTGAACAGTAGATCCTATTTGTGATAGGATGGGACTCTTGATGTCTATATTTGTACTTTTTTATTTCTATTGAAATAACAGAAGTACGGTTTTTTTTTCCTTGAAAAAAAAAACCAACATAGATCCATCGTAAACCTGGATCTATCAAGCACCGAGAGGGATCCAATATCTTCATGTGTAAAAAAAAATTACACATCCAGAAAAAATTCATACCTCTATGTGCTTAAAAGATCCGAGTTTAATATTGATCTATGCTAGTTTTAATTTATTTATATATGAGCGAACGTGGATTTTTTAATTACTTTTCATTTGGTTTTAATTTTTTACTTTATGAGCCAACATGAAATTTTTTAATTACTTTTTTATTTTTTTGGTAATGTAACATTACATTAAGTTGCGTTATGTTACTTTATGTTACATTATAACATCTTCCCCATACTAGGTTGTAGAGCACCTCGCTCCTCTTGGTGCAACAAGTATGCTTGGCAGCACTAGCAATCAACTACTTTAGTCTGGAAATATCAAAGGAAATGGATCGTTTCCAAATGGTCACACTGACTCTAATGACAAAGGGTTGGTCCATGCTACAGAATTGTCTATAGGAAATAAAGGAAATATGTAATATGGACAAGGTCAAATGGATTTGAATGCATTTGAATGCAGTGCATTTCAATCTTGGGTTCAACATTTGAAAAAAAAATCCGACGATTAGGTAAGTGTTGTACTGTTCCATGTTCTTCCATTAAGAATATTGGCTTCTTCTTATTTTAATGATAAAGAGAATTTATAAAACTTTATATATATATTGAAAATTTTCTTAATCTGAAAGCTAGTTTAAGGTGCATGTCGTTCAGCTAATGTGGTAGTATCATCTTAGCTTTGTGGAATAGCGTCATTAGTTGTATATATGCCATGCCTTATGGACTCTTCCAAACATGTGATTGATATTTATATAATGTTTTGCAAGTGGCATACCCACATTAATAAGCTCTATGCATAACAATTTCTAGGATGCACTGAATATGGCAAGTGGTTAACTAGATGGAGATTTGTATAATTTGGGTGGTTGCGCTTCTGCCAAGGTGGGCCTTTTTCTTTATTAAATAAAATTTCATTTCATTTATCTACATATATTTTGTCGGTTTTGTTGGATATATCAAATGCTAGAAGCTGCAGAGAATAAGCTTGTATATAGGCCTTTCAATATTTCTTTTGGATAATATATATCATGATGTTAATGATAAAGCTGACCCTTAAGAGTAAAGATAAGATATTTTATCTGTGAAGAACCTGCAACAATTAATTAATGAAAATACACGAGATAGCATAAATAACAGAACTCAGAATTGCGTTATTGATCACAGGCCACTTCGAGGGGGCAACCTCCTTTGAGCAAGCTCAATACAAATAACTTCACGGTCCTTCATTGGCCTCAACACACACTTATATACTAAGTCTATGCCAAATACTATGGGTCAATACCATGGGACATATAATACTACGGGATGACTTACAAAGCATATCCCTCCAATACTATGGGTCAATACTATGGGCTAATACAAACTATGGATCAACAAATACTACGGGACGACTTACAAAGCATATGTATCCAACAACAATATACTAACAAAGTAAAGAGAAGGGTTGACATGGGTTCCTATCATCCCCTCTCCCTTAGAAAAATCTTTGTTCTCAAAGCTTTAGATGTGGAAATTGATGTGGAATATGAAGGAGTGGTTCCACTGTAGCATCCTCGGGTTGCATTCCGTGCCACTGAATTAATGCCTATGTGAGAGAGTGAGAGAGAAGATGACGCCTTTTGAGTTTCAGGGAGTATTGCTTGGAAGGTTGTAGACGAAGAAGAACCATATCAGCTGCGTGAAAATGGCGCTCAGAATGGTGCTGATCGCTGTGTTGTTTCAGTCGAATTCTTGCCATGTGAATATTTTCCTACAGAATGAGAAGAATCTGATCGCGCTTTCGAAGAACCGAGTCAATTGCCTGAACTGGGGAACTGCTGAGGGTGTATGGAAGAAGAACTGACGGTGCCTGTCCATAGAATACTTCATATGGTGTCATTTTAGATGTGGTATTGTACCACCAGAGCACTTCAAGGAAATCCATAGAAATAGCTATCCAAATCTGTGTAGGGATGAGCAAGGGTTCGAGCAGTCCCGAAAGGAGTGTCGTTTCACCCTTATTGACCTGGAAAGTATCACAGTCAGCCACCATCTGTTGAATTGTCAATTTTAGGCCCTGCCAAAAGAAGTTACATTGTTCCCGGTCATACATTTTGAGGAACCCAGAGTGCCATGCCGATGGAGAAGCATGGAGTTCATAGAAGGGATAGCCATGTTGATCAAATTGCAACCAATGTGGAACAAGCAGAGAAATAGCTGTAAGAGAAACTGGGTCATCAAGTGTGCGAGAAGGAGCATCTGCCACCAGATTGTCCTTAGCCTTCTTGTAAGTGATCGCATAGGCAAAACCCATGAGTTGGATAACCCATTTCAGGTGTATTGGGGAGGAGACCCGTTGTTCCAGGAAATTTTCCAGAATATGGAGATCATTCTTGATGCAGAAATAATTCCCTAATAGGGATGGCTGCCACTTCTGTACTGCATGCAAAATAGCCATCAGTTCCTTCTGAGATGTAGATGCGGCTAAATTCTTACTGGAAAGGTCTCTTGAAGGCGGCAAGCCCACTGGTTCAGCAAAGACACCTGCATATCTATCCAAGGAAGTAGTGGAGACCATTGATGGGTGCATCTGAATGGAATGGAGCTGAGCGATGACACCATGTGAATTCTTCTTAAGGATCTTTTCCAGACGATGTGAACTGACGATGCGAAGAGACCCTGGTTGTAAGCCCGTAAATTTGTGTTGTTTCCCATTGACTGAAAACTGCATCCAAAGTTTAGCAAAATCCCATAAAATGGGGCCAAGAGTGCGTAACCATTGAATGCCCAAAACCACATCACATCCGCCTAAGGACAAGGAAAACATGTCAGAGCGCAGGTTATAATATTCCAGAGAAATACGCACATTGTGACACTTCCCCTTGCAAGGTAAGGTGCCCCCATTGGAAACCATGACTTCAAAGTTGGAGCAAGGATGGACAAAACAATCAGCCTGTTTAGCAAGGATGGGTCATCTATTGTATCTGGAGCTTCTTCACTAAGTTCAGAGGCAAGCGAAGAATCCACATCCAAGAGATAGAGCTTTTGTTGAACACATCTATGTCCCCGAGTGAATTTCTCATCACAATTATAACAAAGCCCTTTTTCTTTGTGTGCCTGCATCTCTGTTTCAGACAAATGCTTGATAGGAGTGGGTCGAGGAGCTGGTGTGATGGGAGGTCGTTAGGAACCCATATTTCTGAAGGGAACAAAGGTGGGTTTGGAGCGTTGTTGGGTTGTGATCTTGTCCTCTGCCAACTTAGCCAACCCTAGGACTTCCATCATTGTGTTGGGACAGAACATTTTGACCTCTGAGCGGATTTCATCCTTGAGACCACTGATAAAACAACTCATGTAGAATTCATCAGACAATCCTTCTATGTGATTGGCCAGTTTCTCAAATTATGTCTGATACTCTCTCATTGTGCCAATTTGGTGAAGTTTAGTGAGTGCTCCTGTGAAGTCATCAAAAGCAATAGGACCAAATCGTTGCAAAAGGAGTTGGAAAAAATCTATCCAATTTGGCTCGTGATGACCTTTGATGTACCAACGGTACCATTGAAGGGATTCCTGTTCCAAATTAAAGGATGCAAGTGGAACTTTCTGGACATCAAAAGTATTATGCAGACTGAAATATTGTTCTACCTGGTATATCCATCCAGTCGGATTAGTACCATTGAAGCAAGGAAAATCAAGCTTCGGCCCACGAAAATTGCTAGAAGAAGAGAACCCAGTGGCTGCAAAAGATTTTGGCTGTTGGTTATTGTTCATGGTTGAATGCTGAAGATGGAGGCTGAGAACTTTTTCATCCAGATCCTGGAGTTTTGTTTGGATGGCCGCAAGTGCTTCCTCCATGGTTTTTCCTCCTACGCGGGTGACAACCATAACCAGGAGTTTTTTTTTTTGAGTGGGTAGATAAACAAAAATAGAAACTATTTTAGTAAAGGAAAATCTGGATTTGGGAAAAATTTTGATGGGTAATTTGCGTTTGACTAGGTTTTGGACACTTTCAAAGGGACAATGAAGCAGAAAAGGGGAATTTCAGAAGCGGGGTGAAAGAATGAGAAAATTTGGCAGAGAGGGACAAAGAAGCAAAAATATGAAATGAACACTGTGGTAAAATTTGAAGGTGATTGGGTGAAAATCGAAGAAGTTATGGCAAACCCTAAAAATAGACAAATGTGGAATTTATGGCGTGAGGGAGTGGAATTTGGGATAGGGTCCTCAGGAATGAAATATGTAGAATGGGATTGTAGGGGTGTCAGGGAAGTTTCAAGGGAAACGGAGTTAAAACAAGGGAGATATGGTGGAAAAATAAAATTTTATACTCGGTTTTTTTTTTTTTAGAAATGGATCTGCAACGGCGTAGAAGGGATTGGCAACAGATGGATCTGCAACAGCGCGTAAGTGATCGGAAACAGATAGATATGCAACGGTGCAGAAGTGATCGGAAACAGCTGGATCTGCAACAACGCGGAAGTGACCAGCAACAGTTCTGGGCAGAGGAAATCTGTGATTTATCAACTGAAAATAGATATGGACCCTAGGTATGCTCGACTTCCTAAGGGTTCAGGGGATTGACTCGGCCACCAATGTTGTGTGATGGCTTTCGTATTGGGGCAGTACCCCTCACTCCATGGCTCAAGTAAAACTGATAACCACTTTGCCACAAACGACAACTCTTGGTTTACCTCACTGGTGGGAACTAGTCAATCAGGTAGGGGTCGTTGCCCTTTTCGCTAGCAGGTCCTCTCAATGGGCCAGCTACTTCGGGGTTCCTGTGGTACTCCTCACAATGAGTTTTAGGGCTTATGCCCAAGTACTTCCCACAGCTAAGCAAATAGGGATTATTCCCAGATCCGAACCTGCAACGGATGCGAAAAAAAATTTGGCAGAAATTTCACCCAGTGAGCCCAAGAAAGTGCTCTCATACCAGATGTGAAGAACCTATAACAATTAATTAATGAAAATACACGAGATAACAGAAATAACAGAACTCAGAATCGCTTTATTGATCGTAGGCCACTTCGAGGGGGCAACCTCCTTTGAGAAAGCTCAATACAAATAACTTCACGGTCCTTCATTGGACTCAACACACACTTATATACTAAGTCTATGCCCAATACTATGGGTCAATACCATGGGACATATAATACTACGGGACGACTTACAAAGCATATGCGTCCAATACTATGGGTCAATACCATGGGCTAATACAAACTATGGATCAACAAAAACTACGGGAGGACTTACAAAGCATATGCGTCCAACAACAATATACTAACAAAGTAAAGAGAAGGGTTGACACGGGTTCCTAACATCATCAAACTGGTATTATATCTAGAAAGCAATGTGGTTTACTCCATTATCAATCTACTCTTTTGAAGCATTGTTCCTCAAATATCCACTTAAAGTTCTAAATATCATTGCATGCTTTCTCAAAGCCATGTCTAAAGTAGTTTGATTATCATTGAATAGCCCAAGTTCAAAATTCAGATTTTATCAATTTTATTCACTTTTTTCCCAAATCTTCCAAATATTTTGCATCCTTCTTTTGCCATACTAAAGTTGAGTTTCTTCCCCGGATGCATGTGATCATGAGCAAAGAACGGGGCACGTCGCTAGCACTGGGTAGTTATAACCACTGCCATGTGAGCGCGTAGGATAAGAGACAACCAAAACTCCCCGCTTTTCCGGCGATTTTGGGTCCAAAACCGGTTGAAATTCATGCCTGAAATTGCTATTTTCACATTTTTGTTAACCCTTATACAGCTCCAGCTCCAACTCCCCATGTGAGTAGGAAACGGGGATTTCTACAGCAAGGTGGCGATGGTTCTCACTTCAAGGATGGATGCTGAAGCTTGATGGGAATCACGAGAGGAGTATGGGGGGAGTAATGCAACAGCTCCCCATGTGAGGAGGCGACGGGGATTTCTACAGCAAGGTGGCGATCAGTGTTCAAATTTGAACCCTTCCCAGCCCTTCCAAAGGGTTCTAGCCCTTCCTAAAAGTGTAAAGTTAAAATTGCCCTTCAAAAAAAAATTAAAATCTGAATTTTACCCTTCCAATAGGAAGGACATAATTTATATCAACATTTCAAAAGAAGGGCAACATTTGAAATTACCCATCCATATAAATTTCTATTTCTATGTTGAAATTCCTATGCTATAAAATTTGACTTGTCATTCAAAATATTTTAAATATCATAAATTATAATCATTCACTCACTCATGGCATGCACTCACTGCTTAGCTTTGCAAGGCGACGAGTGATGACTGACGACTACGAGGTACTAGCCACTGGGATTTGACTCTGAATCTCGAGTCACTTCGGGCTGAGATCTAAGGAGTGACAATGTGTCAATGACTATGGTTGTAACAATAGAGAACCACTACAAGGCACAAAACAAGGTCGAAACATTGTGCCTACTACCTATGTGAACCTGGCTACCAATGTCCACTTGTTTTTCATCAAAATGAAATTCAAATTGCCGCTTTGATGAGTCCTCTTCTACAAGACTTCATTTATTGCATGAATGCAGTCACAGACTTATGACAACTCTAAACAACACTCAATGGCATGCAACTAAAACCACAAACCAAGCAGAGGTTGATTTATGCATTGATATAGAGAGGTGGCACTAGGCACACAATATGGAGAAACAATGAGTTAGAAAAAACATTTGGACCAAAGTACCACAATGGTTATTAATAAAATTTAAAAAACAATTTTTGGCTTAGGAATTGTCTTCAATTTGATGGGTGGCATGATCATGATCATGTAATCTCCCTCCGTCCTTCCAAACATATGTGGTTTCTCACCACGTTTCTCTTTGACACTCGCCACCAAAATATGTATAAAAATAACATGTCTTTACATCCTCTTCCATTTAAATCCTCATCGCATAGTCATAAATAAGGATTATTATGCATGCACATCCTCACCTTATAATATCAATTGGGTCAAGGCGCAAAGACAACCATAAATTATCAAATGTGTCAAGACGCAAAGAGTAAGAGAGAACTATAAGTAAGTCTTATATTAAATTTACCATATAAATCTTTAATTGACATTATCATCTAAGATTTGACACATTGGATTGTTGTGATCTTCTCATCACTCCTTACCAAAGTGACTGTAAGGCTTCTTTGATGGTGAAGTCCATAAGTTTAAGTCTTCTTCCTCATTCTCGTGCCTTTTGGTAAGACAATAAGGAGGGCAGTGGCCCGCATCAACATGGAAAACAGTTTCGACATAGAGGTAGATACATTAGTTCTTTCATTAAATAACTTAAATTTCATGCCAATGACTATGAATTCACCGAATCATGGATTGGTAAAAAACACATGAAATTTTAGAGCCTCAAGCTCTTAATTACTCATGTATTTAGAATTTTCGCAAATTGAGCCATTAACAAACTTTCTTTTGTTTTTCTGGTTCAATTTAAAAGTTAGATTGTCGAGACTCAAACATGCAGCGAGTCGCAAGGCTCTAGTTGACTTAGGCTTGATTCCATTGCCCCTCCATACCATACCTGCATGTTGTCGCGACAAGTGTTAAATTTGATGCCCAGGCCCCTATGATGCTAGCGTTGGTAACTTGCTTGGTATGGAGGATTTTTTTTTAATGTTTTTTTGAGTTATTTATTATTTTTTCTTAGGCGCCTAATGTCCATCATTCTTACACCTCTCAAGATTGGATGATTTCCCTCTCTTCGGTTTGAATTAAGGTTTTGGTTGGTTTTATATGTATATTTTGGTTGTAGGTTTATTATAGCCTTGTTTTGCTTAGTGGCTTCTTTTTGGTACATAGTTAACAATGAGTAATTTTCTCATGGTCCTAGTTTTATTTTAAGACTATATCTAGTTACGACGTCTTGCACTATGCATAAGATCATGCAGATGCCCCAATATGGTTATGGCATAGTCTAAGTAGTTTTCTGTATAATGAAGTGTGGTCTAACCCAGAAAAATTCAACAAAATAGTTGTTATTTTAATGAACCGTAAAATTAATGTTACATATATGTCAAATTAATGTGCTCAAATTCAGTTTTATTGAAAATATATACCATTTTATCATGTAGATATTAAGGAGTGCTCAATTGTTTAAGATTGTAAAACTTTAGATGAACAATATTTGTTTTTTGAGTTTTTTGGGGGAAGGGTTTAGTTAATTTATACTTGTCA
This sequence comes from Larix kaempferi, assembly GCA_027924585.1. Classification (NCBI taxonomy): domain Eukaryota; kingdom Viridiplantae; phylum Streptophyta; class Pinopsida; order Pinales; family Pinaceae; genus Larix; species Larix kaempferi. The sequence goes on from BSBM01001751.1 coordinate 660,760, forward strand.
ATTGAAGTACAAGTATTTAAATTACCCTTCACCTTTAAAGGGATCCAAGAACAAATGCCCCTCCAATAAAAATTAATACCCACCCTTCAAATTTGATCACTGTGGCGATGGCTCTCACTTCAAGGAGGGATGCTGAAGCTTGATGGGAATCAAGAGAGAAGCATGGCAAGATCCGAACTATATTGGTAGCCGCTCGTCCTTGAGTATGGGAGATGGAGAGGATTTATGGCAACTTTGCAAAGGTGGTATTAACATTAACGGTAATGATATCAGGCAATTTCTCAATTCTTATATGAGTTGGCATCGGGGTCCATGGTGGTTTCAATTTCTCAATTCTTATATGAGTTGGCATCGGGGTCCATGGTGGTTTCTGCGAGAGGGTGACTCTGGTCGGTTGAAGTCTGTGATTCTATTTTCTGCTAATTGGGGGAAGGGTTGGCCGGCGAAAACTAAAAAGAATGGGGAGGATCAAGAGAGGGGGAGTGCGGGACCGCACCGAGCTAACCGTGAGCAATTAAGGGCATCCCAGGCGGCAAGGTTGTATAGAACATCGATTCTGCATTCTATCCATGCAGAGATAGAGGGGGTGGAGCAGGACTTCTGGGCCAAGCTGGAGATGGAAAAACTTGTAGATGAATTTGCGGCAATAGAAGACTGGATTCAGGATCCAGGGACCACCCGCGGGAGACAAACGTTATGTGAAAGAGAAATGTCAATGTATTGGATTATGAAAGGACTCCTTGCACGAGTTTTATTGGAAAGTGAGGAGAAGAGCAAGGGGGATGAAGTGTCGGTGACCTTTTGGAAGGAGCACCATGCCGACTCCAAACTAATGCAAAAAAAATTGACGTAATAGCCAGCTATTTGGGCATCCCTTTCCTGTCGATGACGGAGGATGATAGCTCGAAGACTAGTGTGGCACATTCTGGGATGCTTGAGGCGTCGTCGCACTCCTAGGTTCCATGAACAAGGTTTCGGACTCTCTGAATGCTTGTCTGTTTTTTCCATGTTGCTAGTCAGTTTAGGAAATGTGATCATGTGGTTAATCCGGCAGATATAGTTGATAGACTGGTCAGTAGGTGAATAGAAGGTTAAATTCAGACTCAATCCATGTTTTCCCCACGAGGAAGGGAATTTTTTGTTGTCATGTTGTAATAAGTGGGTTTTGTTTGGCTGGAAGGGGTTTCAGACTAAGGGACTGGGCTCTATGGTGCTAACAGACATATGTAATTCTCGTACTTATATATAATATATAATTTTCTTACTTGCAAAAAAAGGGTTGAGTTTCTTGATTATTTGTCAATCTCCTACTTATATATACTTATATATAATATATAGTCTTCTTACTTACAAAAACATTTAAAAAACAAAAGTTGAGTTTTTTTATTATCCTCAATCTCCTATTTATATATTTATATAGTCTTCTTACTTACAAAAAAAAAATTGAGTTTCTTGATTATTTGTCAAGCAATTTCGACAAATCTATGGTAGCACCATGGATCCTTGAAAATCAATGACTCTAGTAGAGTCATAATATAACACATATCTATAAAAGGACATTTGTATTGACATCCACACCTCTCTCCAAAAACTATATATGGCTAAATGGGGTTCAACTATCTATGGTAGCACCATGGATCCTTGAAAATCAATAGCTTACTAGTACAGTCATAATATAACACATATCTATAAAAGGACATTTGTATTGACATCCACACCTCTCTCCAAAAACTATATATGGCTAAATGGGGTTCAACTTATGCCTAGTAAGCATGGAAATATGTTTGAGCCTAGGTCTTGGGTTTGAAATTGAAAAAGATGTAGGTGCATAACTAATAAGCATGGAGTTATGTTTAAGTTTGGGGTTTGGATGATCTCATGGTGTCATGTGATGGTTCTTTTACCTATCTTGGAGGAGGTGAACCGGTTAAAATTGTTATTTAACCACATCACTTTTACACATGTGTATAGGGAGAGGAATGTGTTAGCTGACCAGCTATCCAAGGAGGCAACGGACTTAGCACTTGGAAACTGGAGGATAACAATACATTCTCCGGCTGGCTCCTTCAGCTATATTCACAGTCCATTTTATGAGGACAATGAGGCGGCTCTGATTTTTCCACCACGCATCTGATGTCTGAGGAGTAGTGGGCTGGCTGTTCGCCGACTAACCGGGAGGCTTCCCACTGGAAATTGTGGACAGGCTGGAAGATGAATCGTTGCTCTCATGCACGGGATGTATACATACTATATTGGACAGCATTAATCTTGTATGTCGAGGCAGCTGGAGGACAGCAATGCACTGAATTAGTATGGGAATATGCTTGAGGGCGTGGCACGACCTTCACTTGAGACAGTAGACGCAGAAGCATTGCAGAATGGATTAGACCATCTTATAATTAAGAACTTGTGTCGAGGCAGGCTGGAGGACAGCAAAAAATGAATTAGTAATTCACTGGAGACAGTAGACAGCATTGCTGATTGGATTTCTGATGTAATATGAGCAGGAATATGTGACAATGAAGGAATCTTAGTGATTCTATCATATGCAGAATGTAATTTTGTTCCTATTTTGAAATAAAATTACGAATTTTTCTGAGGAAAAAAAAAAAGTTTGGGGTTTGGAATTGAAACTAAAAAAATATGGGTAGGTAGTAAACACAGAGTTATGTTTAGGCCTGGGATTTGTTAATGAAAAGTACTTTGTTTAATTTGGCTTAAGATTTCTCCATTAATACTATCTACTTGGATTGTGAAATCGCCATGTTACTGGTGCCTTATTTAAATATTGCATTTTTTTGTGTTTCTGATTTAAGATGTTCCATGCATGGTGAAAATGAAAACGAAGATTACATTGCAAGGTTTGTTGAATTTTTTGAGACAACTAAGGGAAATCGATATTTTGCGACTCAATGGTTTTATAGAGCAGAGAATATGATAAGACTGATGCCTCTTGTTCAATTAATACTTACATGTGAAAAGTATCTTGTATTTTAATAGCCTTGAACTCATTTTGCCATTGCCTACAAGTAGCCCAATAAAATTGAAGCTCCATTTCATGATAAAAAAACAAGTTTTCTACTTTGAAATCAACAATATCAACTTGCTTGAGTGCATTACCTAAAACATCTGTGTTGTCAAAATACCTCCAATGGCATGCTATTTTCTCCACAATTATGTCAACATCCATGAGTTCAAGTCTTTTGCAGTATTCATTGTTTGTGTTTCAGTTTTACTTGCTATCTTAAGAAGTGTTATAATCAATGTTGCATGCATTGGATTTCCACCCACTTTGAGTTGGTTTTAACACATGGAAATGAGACTTTACCCACTCGGTACTTCTATCTTTTCCCAGTTGGCAGTTAAAACCCAAGGAACAACAACGCTCAATTCGACCTTCTTATTATTACTATGACATGGATTGCAATGTAGCATATACTACCTTCTATCTACCATTAGGCAAGTGTGGTGATTAAGAGATACCCTGGTTCGCAATTTTTGACAGTTAAACTGCTTGAAGGCTAAGAAAAGTCTAGCATGGAGTGCTTATTAGTTTTAGAAAATATAGTTGCAAGCAGTGATTCAACATCAACAGTGTGCTAAAACCAAGGTAGACAATGATACATGTTCTGAGAGAAACAATAAAGTCAAATCAGAGCTTGCCTTACTAGATTTCTACTCTAGTTGTGGTCGCATGTCAACTGGCTTGTGCTTTGGTGCCAATATTTCTAATGCAAGCCTTGTTACAATAAGTTTGCTTCACATTCGACCTACTTTTTCACCATAATGAAATATCTTTTTTGAAAAGTTTAGACAACCCTATTCTCTTTATAAAAAATTGTTGTGGATTTTAATATTAGTGGAGGTTTAAAATTGTACAGAAATGGACTGTGGATCTAAATGAATCTGCCTATAAGAACTTGAAACAAAATCATCCAAAAACAAAGGTTTGTTTATTCAATTATTGATAAGTGGTCAAACCTGCTATTTCGGATTTCGTTTTTATTACTATTTTTTTCATTGCCTTAGTTTTACTCTTTCTAGACATTGTTTTTTCCTTGTGAAACATTCAAGTAACTCCAGATTTGCAATGAATGATTTATTGGAATTGCTCAAAATATGGTTGTGTTTTTGGCAAATACTCTATGCACCAAAAAATGCAAAAAGTAGTCCAAAGGTAGCAGAGACAAGAAAGCAAGTAATGGAAATAGAAGATGGCGATTATGGTATTTCAGAAAATGAATTTAAAGTGGAAAGCTTGATTGGAATTCATTATAAACTACCATTAAAAAGCAATTAATATGGGTTGAAAAGCAAAAAAACTGGATTGCAATTTAAGGTATCTTGGCAAGTTGTTAATGGATGGACTTCAAATTTTTAAGAAACCTAATTTTAGGTTTATGCTTGAGTGGATTGGCGTCAACTTGCTTTTGTTAAACTAGTTCTTGGCTATCGATTTCATGATTTTGATGTAGATGCATGTTGTCTGTTAATGCCATATGTATAACCATTTCCATATTAAAGTTTGTTTGTTTTTCGCATACATTATATTAGTTCTTATATCATCACCCTTAAAATCATCTAAGCTTTGATTTTTCCAAGTTCATCAAATTGCTGAAGCCACTGCCCATTAGATGGTGAAAGAAAATTGTCACTCTTTCCTACTCTTTCCTGCTCTGTCATTGTCTTCTAATACACTAATTCTTGATACTGCTTTCGCTTCATCTGTTGAAAAGTGCTCTGCCACTACTGAACAAGCATGCCCTTAGAGAAGTGGGTTCATGTGGATGTGGGGTTAGTTCGCATTGTTTTTTTACAATATATTTTCTTTCTATTAGATAGAAGAATGGTTATGCATTATTTTCCAAAATGAAACATATAATTGTTTATAGTCCATACAAGATTTGTAAAGTCTGAATTGAAGATTTATTGTAAGCACTGGTCACGAGACAGTTTACAGTGTTTACAGTGTTCCTCTGATAAATTTAAATGACATTGAAATGTTCAATCATTTTTTATTTTTATTTTTTGCAATGGTCTCCACCGCTTATGGTAAATAATAACAATGCACCATACAATTAATTGTTTGAATATTATGAAGATTACAGATCTTACAAACTCATAACTGTTGAGTATACTCGTAAAAACTACATCACCAAATTCATTTACAATTCCTAATCATGTTTACCTATTGTTTCCACTAGAAACACACCTGGAGTTAACATGGCAGAAATCTTCAAGCCACTAAGTGTGTCCTTGGGGGAAAGCGTCCAGTCAAGTACTTCACTTGAATCTTGACTCATATTTTTAGGCAAACTCCTAACGAAGCCAAGAGGAGTGGACCCTGCATGTTGTCGCGACAAGTGTTAAATTTGATGCCCAGGCCCCTATGATGCTAGCGTTGGTAACTTGCTTGGTATGGAGGATTTTTTTTTAATGTTTTTTTGAGTTATTTATTATTTTTTCTTAGGCACCTAATGTCCATCATTCTTACACCTCTCAAGATTGGATGATTTCCCTCTCTCCAGTTTGAATTAAGGTTTTGGTTGGTTTTATATGTATATTTTGGTTGTAGGTTTATTATAACCTTGTTTTGCTTAGTGGCTTTTTTTTGTACATAGTTAACAGTAAGTAATTTTCTCATGGTCCTAGTTTTATTTTAAGACTATATCTAGTTACGACGTCTTGCACTATGCAGAAGATCATGTAGATGCCCCAATATAGTTATTGCATAGTCTAAGTAGTTTTCTGTATAATGAAGTGTGGTCTAACCCAAAAAAATACAACAAAATAGTTGTTATTTTAATGAACCGTAAAATTAATGTTACATATATGTAAAATTAATGTGCTCAAATTCAATTTTATTGAAAATATATACCATTTTATCATGTAGATATTAAGGAGTGCTCAATTGTTTAAGATTGTAAAACTTTGGATGAGCAATATTTATTTTTTGAATTTTTTGGGAAAAGGGTTTAGTTAATTTATACTTGTCAATTGAAGTACAATTATTTAAATTGCCCTTCACCTTTAAAGGGATCCAAGAACAAATGCCCTTCCAATAAAAACCCTTCAAATTTGATCACTGGTAGCGATGGCTCTCAGGGATGTTGAAGCTTGATGGGAATCAAGAGAAAAGTATGGGGGGAAGTAATGCAAGTTAATGGCAAGATCCGGACTATATTGGTAGCCGATCGTCCTTGAGTATGGGAGATGGAGAGGATTTATGGCAACTTTGCAAAGGTGGTATTAACATTAACGGCAATGATATCAGGCAGTTTCTCAATTCTTATATGAGTTGGCATCGGGGTCCATGGTGGTTTCTGCGAGAGGGTGACTCTGGTCGGTTGAAGTCTGTGATTCTATTTTCTATTTTCTGCGAGAGGGTGAAGCCGGTGAAAACTAAAAAGAATGGGGAGGGTCAAGAGAGGGGGAATGCGGGGCCGCACCGAGCTAACCGTTGTATAGAACATCGATTCCGCATTCTATCCATGCAGAGATAGAGGGGGTGGAGCAGGACCTCTGGACCGAGCTGGAGATGGAAAAACTTGTAGATGAATTTGCGGCACTAGAAGACTGGATTATGAAAGAGAAATGTCAATGTATTGGATTATGAAAGGACTCCTTGGACGAGTTTTATTGGAAAGTGAGGAGAGTTTTATTGGAATGTGAGGAGAAGAGCAAGGGGAATGAAGTGTCGGTGACCTTTTGGAAGGAGCACCATGCCGACTCCAAACTAATGAAAAAAAAATTGACGTAATAGCCAGCTATTTGGGCATCCCTTTCCTGTCGATGACGGAGGATGATAGCTCGATGACTAGTGTGGCACATTCTGGGATGCTTGAGGCGGCGTCACACTCCTAGGTTCCACGAAGAAGGTTCCGGACTCTCTGAATGCTTGTCTGTTTTTTTCCATGTTGCTAGTCAGTTTAGGAAATGTGATCATGTGGTTAATTCGGCAGATATAGTTGATAGACTGGTCAGTAGGTGAATAGAAGGTTAAATTCAGACTCAATCCATATTTTCCCCACGAGGAAGGGAATTTTTTGTTGTCCTGTTGTAATAAGTGGGTTTTGTTCGGCTGGAAGGGGTTTCAGACTAAGGGAATGGGCTCTATGGTGCTAACAGGCATATGTAATTCTCGTACTTATATATAATATATAGTTTTCTTAATTGCAAAAAAAGGGTTGAGTTTTTTTATTATTTGTCAATCTCCTACATATATATACTTATATATAATATATATAGTCTTCTTACAAAAGCAAAAGTTGAGTTTTTTTATTATCTGTCAATCTCCTATTTATATATTTATATATAATATATAGTCTTCTTACTTACAAAAAAAAATTGAGTTTCTTGATTATCTGTCAAGCAATTTCGACAAATCTATGGTAGCATCATGGATCCTTGAAAATCAATAGCTCTAATAGAGTCATAATATAACACATATCTATAAAAGGACATTTGTATTGACATCCGCACCTCTCTCCAAAAACTATATATGGCTAAATGGGGTTCAACTATCTATGGTAGCACCATGGATCCTTGAAAATCAATAGCTTACTAGTACAGTCATAATATAACACATATCTATAAAAGGACATTTGTATTGACATCCACACCTCTGTCCAAAAACTATATATGGCTAAATGGGGTTCAACTTATGCCTAGTAAGCATGGAAATATGTTTGAGCCTAGGTCTTGGGTTTGAAATTGAAAAAGATGTAGGTGCATAACTAATAAGCATGGAGTTATGTTTAAGTTTGGGGTTTGGAATTGAAACTAAAAAAGTATGGGTAGCTAATAAACACAGAGTTATGTTTAGGCCTGGGATTTGTTAATGAAAAGTACTTTGTTTAATTTGGCTTAAGATTTCTCCATTAGTACTATCTACTTGGATTGTGAAATCGTCATGTTACTAGTGCCTTATTTAAATATTGCATTTTTTTGTGTTTCTGATTTAAGATGTTCCATGCATGGTGAAAATGAAAACGAAGATTACATTGCAAGGTTTGTTGAATTTTTTGAGACAACTAATGGAGATCGATATTTTGCGACTCAATGGTTTTACAGAGCAGAGAATATGATAAGACTGATGCCTCTTGTTCAATTGATACTTACATGTGAAAAGTATCTTGTATTTTAATAGCCTTGAACTCATTTTGCCATTGCCTACAAGTAGCCCATTAAAATTGAAGCTCCATTTCATGATAAAAAAACAAGTTTTCTACTTTGAAATCAACAATATCAACTTGCTTGAGTGCATTACCTAAAACATCTGTGTTGTCAAAGTACCTCCAATGGCATGCTATTTTCTCCACAATTATGTCAACATCCATGAGTTCAAGTCTTTTGCAGTATTCAGTGTTTGTGTTTCAGTTTTACTTGCTATCTTAAGAAGTGTTATGATCAATGTTGCATGCATTGGATTTCCACCCACTTTGAGTTGGTTTTAACACATGGAAATGAGACTTTACCCACTCGGTACTTCTATCTTTTCCCAGTTGGCAGTTAAAACCCAAGGAACAACAACGCTCAATTCGACCTTCTTATTATTACTATGACATGGATTGCAATGTAGCATATACTACCTTCTATCTACCATTAGGCAAGTGTGGTGATTAAGAGATACCCCGGTTCGCAATTTTTGATAGTTAAACTGCTTGAAGGCTAAGAAAAGTCTGGCATGGAGTGCTTATTAGTTTTAGAAAATATAGTTGCAAGCAGTGATTCAACATCAACAGTGTGCTAAAACCAAGGTAGACAATGATACATGTTCTGAGAGAAACAATAAAGTCAAATCAGAGCTTGCCTTACTAGATTTCTACTCTAGTTGTGGTCGCATGCCAACTGGCTTGTGCTTTGGTGCCAATATTTCTAATGCAAGCCTTGTTACAATAAGTTTGCTTCACATTCGACCTACTTTTTCACCATAATGAAATATCTTCTTTGAAAAGTTTAGACAACCCTATTCTCTTTATAAAAAATTGTTGTGGATTTTAATATTAGTGGAGGTTTAAAATTGTACAGAAATGGACTGTGGATCTAAATGAATCTGCCTATAAGAACTTGAAACAAAATCATCCAAAAACAAAGGTTTGTTTATTCAATTATTGATAAGTGGTCAAACCTGCTATTTCGGATTTCGTTTTTATTACTATTTTTTTCATTGCCTTAGTTTTACTCTTTCTAGACATTGTTTTTTCCTTGTGAAACATTCAAGTAACTCCAGATTTGCAATGAATGATTTATTGGAATTGCTCAAAATATGGTTGTGTTTTTGGCAAATACTCTATGCACCAAAAAATGCAAAAAGTAGTCCAAAGGTAGCAGAGACAAGAAAGCAAGTAATGGAAATAGAAGATGGCGATTATGGTATTTCAGAAAATGAATTTAAAGTGGAAAGCTTGATTGGAATTCATTATAAACTACCATTAAAAAGCAATTAATATGGGTTGAAAAGCAAAAAAACTGGATTGCAATTTAAGGTATCTTGGCAAGTTGTTAATGGATGGACTTCAAATTTTTAAGAAACCTAATTTTAGGTTTATGCTTGAGTGAATTGGCATCAACTTGCTTTTGTTAAACTAGTTCTTGGCTATCGATTTCATGATTTTGATGTAGATGCATGTTGTCTGTTAATGCCATATGTATAACCATTTCCATATTAAAGTTTGTTTGCTTTTCGCATACATTATATTAGTTCTTATATCATCACCCTTAAAATCATCTAAGCTTTGATTTTTCCAGGTTCACCAAATTGCTGAAGCCACTGCCCATTAGATGGTGAAAGAAAATTGTCACTCTTTCCTACTCTTTCCTGCTCTGTCATTGTCTTCTAATACACTAATTCTTGATACTGCTTTCGCTTCATCTGTTGACAAGTGCTCTGCCACTACTGAACAAGCATGCCCTTAGAGAAGTGGGTTCATGTGGATGTGGGGTTAGTTCGCATTGTTTTTTTACAATATATTTTCTTTCTATTAGATAGAAGAACGGTTATGCATTATTTTCCAAAATGAAACATATAATTGTTTATAGTCCATACAAGATTTGTAAAGTCTGAATTGAAGATTTATTGTAAGCACTGGTCACGAGACAGTTTACAGTGTTTACAGTGTTCCTCTGATAAATTTAAATGACATTGAAATGTTCAATCATTTTTAATTTTTATTTTTTGCAATGGTCTCCGCCGCTTATGGTAAATAATAACAATGCACCATACAATTAATTGTTTGAATATTATGAAGATTACAGATCTTACAAACTCATAACTGTTGAGTATACTCGTAAAAACTCCATCACCAAATTCACTTACAATTCCTAATCATGTTTACCTATTGTTTCCGCTAGAAACACACCTGGAGTTAACGTGGCAGAAATCTTCAAGCCACTAAGTGTGTCCTTGGGGGAAAGCGTCCAGTCAAGTATTTCACTTGAATTTTGACTCAAGCTTTTAGGCAAACTCCTAACGAAGCCAAGAGGAGTGGACCCTAAAAGTTGCTAACGGTTATTAAACTAGCTGGTTATGGTGGATGAGTTAGTTTCTTAGGAGTTTTTTATAATGACAAAACTGACACAAGAGATTTGCGATATAACTTGAAAGCATAACAGCATAAAGATTTAAACAGCACAAAAATTAAACATGATTATCAATTCATTCAATGCATGATAACAATTAAATATAATTTGCAATGATAAACAAGAGAGACCAGTGCTGAAAAATGGAGTCAAAAATTGTAATGATGTTTGTAATGCTGGAAATGAAAATGTTGTGCAAATGTTCTTGGTCAATTTTAAAATTGATGTGGTAATGAGTTTTTTATTAAGGATGAGGGGATTTCCAATATATCATAAGGTACTAGAAATATGTCCGGATTCTGGCAAGGTGGCTTCTCACTCAGACATATGGGTTGGATCGAAGTCTCTGGGAGGTGTTCAACACTACACCAAACGAGGGTGTAGTTTAATGGTATCCCGAGGTCACTACCCAGTAGTTCCCACTTCCTTTGAGAAATTTGCCCACACTATGCCAGAAAAATCGATACACCGGATTTTCGTATATGGGTGGTTTATTGGGAAGTGTTAGACTAATTACTATTAGTTAAGCCCCTTTCTGGTTTGATCAGCATGTTCAGGCATAGCTGCAGTGATCCAGAGAATACTTGGGACAGAGCCTTGTTTATTTTAAATATTTTTGAACAAATTTGACTTTTTATGCCTCAAGAGTCTCTTTTCATACCAGTACTCGGGCAAGTCCTTATCCCGAAACCTTGCTTCGGGAAAGCAAGGGAGTGTTTTGATTGTAGAGAATTGAAGAAAAAAAAAAAAATATATATATATATATATATATATATATATATATATATATATATGTTTTCTAATTACTACACTACCGAGGTTATGGTCTGCAAAAAATGTTCCTATGTCTTGAGAATGTCAACGGCCGAATATTTGGATTGGACCACGACGTTAAATTTGATTCTACTTGGTTGATTTTAAGTTAATTTAATCTAATGTGAAAATTTTGTTAAAGTTTTTTTAAAATTAACAACAATCACAAAAAAAACAAACCGACACCGATCCCCCCTTGGAGATGAGAAGCAAGCTCTGTGAGCTTACTTCCGAAATACTTTTTATTACAAATTACAATGTCCAATACTAAAGACGAAGAACTCCTCTTTCTCCTTACAGATCTGGAGAAAAGAGGTTACAATTTGTAGAAGCAAAGTAATGGAGAAAAGGTAAGGTTCAGTGAAGGTTCTGGATCATCCAAGTTGGTCGGAAAGTGTGCATAAAAACCTTCTCTTTATTTTCACAGTACAAAAACCAGCAAACTATATTAGTATAAAAAGTGCTCAAAATCATTTTAGAAGTGATTTGGGAAAAAACAAAAAATACTAAAAAAAATCTAAGTTATAAAGCTTGTTAACTGCAAAAATGAACTAAGATGGAATGGCTAAAAAGCCACCCTCTTAGGGTCTTGGACAGCCTTGAAAAGGCAGCCAATCAAGCACTTAGATGCTTGATATAAACTTTTAAAACTTTGAAAAAATGAATCATTAAACAATCATAAAAAAATTGACTTGAAGAAATTATTTAACGATTCTTTTTCAAGGAAAACCCAAACAATGAAATACAAATTTAAAGTATCTTGGATCTATGCATAAAAATTTCAGATCTGATTTTTGATAAGCTGGTTAAAAATATCGGATCTGAAAGTACTCAAAAAAAAGTAACCAAGAAGAAGTTATTTAAGGGGAAAGAGAAAGTAGGAGAGAACTTGTGCCGGAAAATATCAAACTAAGAATGCTTCATTGTGGAGTGTTGAGAGACAATGTTTCTAAAGTTTGTTGAAGATGGAATGGAGTCAACCTTGATCCAATCCTCCTCGAAGCTTAGCCACCTAAAAGCTAAATCAAAAACACTTGTATACCCATGAGATCTTGTAAAACATATATAAACCATAAATTAAAATAGCATGCAAATAAACTTATTTAACAAGCAAATTTTTTGTTTCCAATCATACATGAAAATAGAAAATGAAAGTAAGCTTACTAACAATTTTCCTATTCCTATTAATTCAACTGAGTTATCAAAGCAAGATCTACAATAAACATAAGAAAGAAATTTGCAGGTAGAAAACAGTTACCATATAAAAAGCATCACAATGTTGATCCACACACCAATGCACTACACCATTGAACCTCCAAAGCTTTTTATTCTCAATGCCAAAATGATATCTCAAATTACAAGAGCAAGCGTTCTCTCATCTAACTCTAACTAGTTTGGAATGAAAGAGGTGCCCAATATATAGAATAGAGAAGAGAGGGGAGGGGGGAGATAGTGGAGAAACACAAGCCTTGATTTAGGGAGAAGATGGGGTTGCCTCTCTCTTATTTGGCTGTCAAAAATCAGCATCAAATCAGTCCATACATCAGCCCAAAGAGGGCCTAAAAATCAACTGCAACAATCCCCAAATTGTGAGCACTCTTTTTGGGAAATGCGCCCAAGTCATGGGGAAGTGATCTCTTAAAGTTAGCTGCCCAAAAAGTGTCATAAAATCTCTCTTACATGCCCCCAAATATAGCTGAACCAAAATCTCTTACACATTCCTAAAATTTAGGATTTTGATTTTTTAAGATTTTTCATTTGTTTTGCATTTTTCTCATTTTTTACTTTTTGCAAAATAGATGAAAAATAAAATGTCTAAACACTTAGGAAAGTGGGTTTAGGGGTAAAGTGGGTGCTCTGATTTACAAAATGAGTACCACAATGGCCAAAAAGACCCCTAGACCATAATTTTATCACTTTTTCAATTTTTTTACCAAAACCATTAAAAAATGGTTTGTTTTTACGGGAAAATATTTTTTTCACGGAACTTAAAAAAAACCTAGGGGGACCTAATACATGTCCGTACGACTCAAAACTAATGTCTAGCATGGTTTAATACATTGACACTTAGGCTCCAATAACTTTCTAAGACCTAAAAATTACGCCGACCACCCCAACTTTGGAGGATTGAATGAAAAACTCAAAAATTATTAGTCGTTTGTTCAACATCAAATTATTTCCAAGGAAAAAATTACTCTCGGCTAGTTGAATTAACGTTTAAGTCCTAGAAGTTGAGTATTTTACAAAAAGATACCATGCTAGCACATTATTACAATTCCCCGAGGGGGTATGAACATGTGGTACAAAAATAAAAAGGGGTCTAGAAGTCCTGATGGATCTCGGAACACTCATAATGAACACTTTGACATGTTCAATTCTTCGACAGTTCATTCGAAATCCACTAAGTGCAATTTAATGGATAACACATACTAGCTATTGACTTCTTGTGATGCAATTCTTGAATTGTTCCTGGACATGTGAAATTTACCAACAAGACCTAATGGATAATAGAAAGTGCCTCCATGCCTTCAAGAAATATATACAAGGAGGACAGAATATTTATTTTTCTAAAACATAAGCAAGAATGCCAATCCCCTCCCTAACGAGATAACTCCAATACCTAAACATGTTTACATACTAGCTATTGACTTTTGGTTATGCAATTCTTGAATTGTTCCTAGATGTATGAAGTATACCAGTAAGGCCTAATCGATAACATAAAAGGTATCCGCTATGAATAAGAAAAAAATATGAAAGGGAGATCGTGAATAGTTGTTTTTTCTAAAACATACGCAAGGAAGCCATTCCCTTCCCTCAGGAGGTAATTCCTTGACATAAAATCCTAGATTCGTTTGGCAAGCAATAGAATAGTGTAAATCAATTATGATGCTCTGCTCTTGTAATACCTTAGAATCAGAATTTGGAAAAGCAGCCATGGCACGCTAATTACACAAATAATATATATATTTTATTTTAATTACACTCACATACAATACATTTATATAGTTGGTCTGAGATCCAACGTATTCTAAATATGGGGATAGAGGTTGAGAGAATCTCTCAACAACCTCCAACAAATCCAAACCAATAGCTAACGAATTCTATTGTAAGTAATATCTCTAACACCTTCCCTTATTGCTTACATTACAAATAACAAACCTTAAAAACACATACAACTGTCTCATGTCACAATTGTCTGATATGGTCTTCACTAGCACTTACACCCACTTTGAAATCTCACGGCTTCCACTCTTTTCTTCACCACACTTTCGAGCTTCCCAATTGATTCATTTAAAATATAACCACTTCTAACCATCATTGACATACTTTGTAGAATTGACGCTCCTTGACCTCCCGAAGGACAATCTCGATACTGAATCATTCTATGGAATTTCCACCATCTGTGAATACACGGTCCTCCACGATATTCACCAGTTATATAGGATAGCATTCTGGATACTGAATTTCTTCAGCAGTCAATAATACAACTTGACCTTACATAAAAATAACCTGTAACTGACACTCCCGGAGCACAACGGGTCACATCAACTTGACCTTATTAAGAACAACCTGTAACTAATGTTCCCGGAGCACAACGGGTCACATCAGCATAAAACTTAATTGGCATGTTCTTTGTGGTTCTGCATCATTTGAATTTTTGCAAAGTTGCACACTACAATAACAATAGCACACTATAAAATAGCAAACCAATACACCTAGACACCTAGACCCATGAAGAAACTACACACTCCATAAAACAATGAATTTCAAACACAGATCCTTCACGGCTCACAGATAGACAAATTCCAGGCACACTACCAATCAGAACGACTCCTTTTAACAGCAGCAATCTCCAAGACTATCTTTAGCAGTAATTTATCCCAACGCACAGTAAGAGAGCTTCTTCTTTCTAGCAATTGGCCGTTGCATTGTCCAACAGAGTCGTGGTGGCTTGATAGGAGCAGCAAACATGCATAAGATGGATCTTTCCCACGCATACACCAACCTTTGTGTAGTGATCTTACCATTAAACAACAAACAAATATGCCATATATCCAACACGCAGCAAGTCTCCAGTTATTTGATTTATATCACAGTTTCTTTAGGAAGAACTCAAGGCTACAGCTGCTATTCATTTGACAACGGCTCAGATTTTCAATCCTTTGACAAATCAAACGGAAATTTTAAAGACTGAACATTCAATTTCTCAAATCAACGCGTGGCCCAACTGATCAGACGTCCAATCAGTAGATCGCTCCTCTAGAGATGAGCAGATCCTTTCTCCCTCTCTATGGTTTGACTGAAATAAACAACAGCAACAGGCATACGTAAGGCTCACACAACAAACTCTACATTCACTCCACGCTCTTACATATTTACAGAAAATCTATTAACAAGGCTCTCACATCTTCCTGGGCATTCCCGTGAGGGAATTACGCCCAGCCAAGCTCTGATACCAAATCAGAATTTGGAAAAGCAGCCATGGCACGCTGATTACACACAAATAATATATATATTTTATTTTAATTACACTCACATACAATACATTTATATAGTTGGTCTGAGATCCAATGTATTCTAAATATGGGGATAGAGGTTGAAAGAATCTCAACAACCTCCAACAAATCTAAACCAATAGCTCCAACAAATCTAAACCAATAGCTAACGAATTCTATTATAAGCAATATCTCTAACACTTAGTAGAGTATGTTTGCCAAAAGAAGGTAGACATTCATGAGACTTTATTTTTGTGCCTTGTGAGGTTTCTTTGCATGGCCCTTAGTGTTTGTACTATGAGAACTATCCTCTTGTCTATCTTTGCTTGCAGGAACTTTCTTGGCTACGTGAAATATAATACAACTATTTCTAGAAGGAATACCAAAGAGGGGCTGATAAGGAATAACAGTAAGGACCTTGCTATTTTCGGTCCTATAGGCCAGCACATCACTTGGTTTGGGAAAAACAGTTCAAGCATTACAAGTAGATTTTTTTAATTATAAAAAAAAAAGAGTAAGTATTAGAAGCAAATTTATCATTGCTACTTTTATTTATATCTCAAATTGCCAAATATTATACCTAAAAAAGCAGATTTATTTATTTTTTCTCTTTTTTATATTTCAAGTGGCTTCCTTGATCATATGATCTTCATTCAAGTACACTGGAAAAGTCATCTTGAGAGCTGCCTAGCATTTGACTCTCAGAGAAATCTCAAAGAATTTGTGATTAAATATGCAAAAGCAAAGATTTTGCCTCTACCTATACGTTCTTGTTTTGTGTTTCTAGTTCCAATCCTTTACTATTGGCATGTCTCTCTGCTAGTTTGTTATCCTAACTGTTTGAATTTGTTGTGCCAAGGTCATATGAATGTTATTTGTGGCAACCCCATGCAAATAAGCTAGCGGGTTCAATAGATTCAACACGCTGCAACTCCTAAGAACCATCAGATAGTTGTATACATGGTCATTGTAGCGGGTTCAGTAGATTCAAACACACTGCAACTCCTAAAAACCATAAAATAGTTGTATACATGGACATTGTCTACTTCTTAAAGCCTATACACGTTATACGGGAGGATATAGTTTACATTCTTAAATTTCAATACAATCGTCAGTTAAAAGTATGTTTGCCTTTTACCCATTAAATATTTATTGGTCCTTTGAATACAATTTCAAAAGTCATTTTACACTGGAACTTATATTATGTTTTTGTTTTGTTTTTCCAGTGTTGTTGATTGTTGCTTATACAAAACACCGTGCTGCTAAATACTCAATCCATTGGAATGGATATGTATATGGCAAATGACTTCCTAAGCAAATAGATTTTGTTTTCCAAAAATAGTCTAAGCAATACCTCAGCAATAACAATAGTTTAAACTCTTGTAAATGGTGGATTAAACATTGAAGAACTCGTACAACATCAAATATGTCGTGATAGGCTAGTGATACAAAATGTTTTGCCTTAATGCCATCTTTGTAACATGTCTATTCAATTGAAGTTGAATATACAACATTCTCTGTTTGCCTTCACTGCAAATTGCAATTCCCCAAATAGCTTATGCACTTAATACTATTTCAAAATCCTATTTCACACTAACATAAAGACATTGCCACCATGTGACTATTATTTAAATCATGCAATTAATTAAAAAGTTAAGAAAATCACTAATATAAAATATTTTAAAATACATTTTTAATTTTCATTTTTTACCTTCTTGTTACAAAAATACAAAAATAACAAATTCCTTTCATCCCAATATATGAGTGATTTTCTTGATACAAAAATAACAAATTCCTTTCATCCCAATATATTTTAATAGAGAGTGATTTTCATTACTCCTTTTAGAGCTCATGATAATGGAACACTCGTCAGAATTCGTTCTTTTGTTTTTGTTTTTTTTAACAATGTCTAATGAAAAAAATTTCATATAAATTTGTTCTTCTATGTTAAAATTAGGAGTAAAAACGAAAGGAAACACAAAGGAAACGGTGCTATTAGACAGCATATCAAACAAACGAAATGTATTATTAGATAAGATAAAAAAATACAAACCGACCGCATTGGTTAATTGAGCCATTGACCAAGGTAAAAGAACTTTTGCTCAACTCCAAAGCAATCTTGTATTATTAGACAAGATATCAGAAAAACAAAAAAACTAACCGCATTGGTTAATTGAGCTATTGGCCGAGTGAGAAGTTGCCGACGAACATGGAGTTACATTTAATTATAAATTTCATTAACTTAGAAAAAATAAACCATATCTAACATGTGCCTTTTCTGATTGGGCTATATTTGAGCTCATATGCCTTGGATGGAATTATATTTGAAAACTTCGAGCTATATCTGGCATGTGCCATAAACCATCCACCATCCAGGGTATGATTTGTCCAGACATTATTCAATATGATAAGACAGATTTGTCCATAGGGCATACCATTAAGTTTCTAGCATGGAACATATTTTTCTACAAGTACACAGAATTCTCTGATACAGTTCAGAACATAGAATATAGCCAAAACCATAACCATAAATAGATTATAATAACCCTTATTAACATCTCTACTCTAAATCAAAATTTCGTCGATGCTTTAGCAGCGAGTAGAGTTGGATTAATCTCTTCTTATATTAAGACAGATTTGCAAGCAAAACTGATGCCAAGCATTTCTAATTAGCAGAAGACCTGAGATTAAGTAATTGATTTGCATATATCACTGATTAGCAGCATATGCTTGCACTTCTTATGCCCATAAAATTGCTTACAAATTTAGCATTGGACAGTTTGCACATGCCCATGATCTGACACAATTCAATCCTCATATTATTGCACAAGATCCAATTAAAGCCGCACTCACAACTATAATTAATGGACATTCAAAACTAAAGCTAAGAGAGTACAGCCAACACATCCGACACCCTCAATGTCATATATTCAGATCCATCACCACTTTTGAATTCGGTACCAGCAAATTTCGAGTAGAGAACAGTATTTCCAGGACTTACTGACAACGGCTTCCTCTTTCCTTCTTCATCAAAAGCACCTGGTCCTACTGCGATGATCTGCTTACATGCAGACATGTAATAGAACTCAAACTTCAACAATGGCATCACATATTTCTAATCTTAAATTCAAATTCCAACAATAGCATCACATATTTCTAACCTCGACTCTTTTTTCTAGCATGAACTAGGATTAAAACATATATAATTCACAGTTTCGTATTTTAACTATATCACTGCAATCCTCGTGACTAGATGGATATGTACTTCTCCAAATTTGTTTTCTGAAGATAAAGTGGCTCTTGGCAAATACTTTAAGCATGCTACCAATCTCTACTTTTTACATACCGTTCCTATAGAAGGCTTCTCCTTAGCACTTTCAGTAAGGAGCAGACCACCAGCTGTCTTCTGTTCCACCTCTGCAACCTGTACCATACATTCAACCCTAAGATTTTCTGAAAAGCATATAGAGCTTCCACGCTCAGATCACCAATTTCAATTTTACCCTAAAACTTCTATCAGCTTTTCTGAAAGGCATATACAGCGTCCAAAGCTCGAATCCCCAATTTCAATTTGCCCTAAGAAATTTATCCAGACCTGTCTAACTGTTTAGATAAAAAGGTTATAATGCTGCTAAAGCTCATTGCCGTCGGACTTCCATACCTTGATTAAAACTCGATCATTCAGTGGCTTCAAATCCTTGATATCATCTGTATCGAGGATACCAATAATGTCATCTTCTTTGACAAGAAGATGATTAACTCCATTGAACTCAATCTCTGTACCAGACCACTTGGAATACACAATATTTGCACCCAGCTGCAAAATACAAACAAATTGATGTCATAGACCCTCAAGTATATTTACTCCACAGGACGCTAAGTTAAATTGACCTCAATCCTTGTGGATAGGGCAAGTGAACTTATTTTCAAGTAAGGAAATAGTAAATACAGTTTCCCATCCACAGACGAGCAAAAGCGAGGCCATTTTAACATATGTATCCCATACTTTGCTTCAGTAGATTTCATTTCATAAAAACACAGTAAACTTCATTTCATAAAAACACATAAGCCGAGAACAGTAAACTTGCAAAATCATAATCCGAGAACCAAAGATGTATTAACCTGCACTGCAATACTACTCAAAGCACTAGATTTTCTGCTAAAAGAAAAATACCATAAAAATACATACATACATATATATATATATATATATGAGCAACATAAGGACGAGTATGGAGCTCAAAAACCAGGGCTCTATAGATAGAAAAAGGTGATGAAAATACTAAATTTTGTATACTTATAAAAACTATAAAATGAAGGTTAATTCCATAAATGAAATGGATAGTGAACACTGCTCTTGCAAACTTGGGTGTCAATCACTTTAAATCTATTTATAAGGAACCTGATTTTAAATCTCTCAACCAGACAGGGTAAACATAGCTGAGTTTCTGAAATTGACTTCCTATCCCAAGTTGTCTCTAAAGAGGAGAATGAATTCATGATGGAGGAGGTGTCCAAGGATGAACTAAAAACTGGCATTTTCTAAGAAAAGCTAAAGCCCTAGTCCGAAATTCGAATGGGTGGATCATAGAACTGTTGAGTATTTTAAGACCTTTTTGAAGTGGATCTGCTAAGAGTCATTGAGGAAGTTAAGAGTAAAGGATAGCTTTTAGGGACCTTCCAATTCCACTTTTCTTGCACTGATCCCGAAGAAAGATAACCCTGTCTCCTTTGATGATTTTAAGGCACCATTTTTGGGTAATTGTGTTAGTAAAATTATTTCAAAAATTTTGACCTCAGATAAAAAGGATCTTCTCAAATGTCATTTCCCATGAGCGATTTGGCTTCTTAGCAGGTAGACAAATATACAGGGCAATTGAGGTACCACAAGAAGGGCTCCTTTCCATCAAAACAAAATATCACCCTCCAATGGTTATAAAGTCAGATACAGCAAAAGCATAAAATAGAGTCAGTTGGTTGCACCTACGACCGAAGTTATTGTACATAGGTTTTAGTTTGGAAGTGGTAAGATGGATCATGGGCTGGATCACTTCTGTTTCATTGGCTGTTGTACTCAATCATGAAGCTGCCTCGAATTTTTTTTGAGATCCCCAGAGGCTTAAGACGAGTATCCCCTCTCTACCCTTCTGTTTCTCCTTGTTGCAGGTGGTCTTAATTGATCCAAAACGACAGACTAATTTTTGATGTCAAAGTTATGAGATCTGCGTTTTTTTTTATGTCAAAGTTATGAGATCTGCGTTCGACATACTTCTTGTTTGTCAATGATGCTTACTCTTCACAAATGGCAGCCATAGGGAGGCCTCTAAGCTAAAGGAAATTCTGGAAACCTATGGCAAAGCCACTAGCATGAACATAAACATACAGAAATCCACTTTTTTTTCAAGCTGGAGCAAGAAGCTGAAGAAAGAATGAAAGATCTTTCTCTTTTCAGACATACAGATTTTAGTGAAGAGACATAGATTTTAATGAAGATTTAAATTATCTTGGTTTCTCTTAAAACCCAATGGTTATAGGAAGGGACACTGGGACTGGTTGTTGGAAAGAAACTGAAAGAATTCATACTTAGTGTAACAGGTGGTCATCTATTCTGGGGAGGCTGACCTTCATAAAATCTGTATTAGAACTTAGAACTAGAAGCTATTCCAATTATCTGGTTTTGCCTAGCTCATATTCCCAAAAGGTGTTCTGGAGAGAATCTGAAAGATCATTTTCCTTTCAGACATATAAACATTGTAATGAAGGTTCAATTAACTAGGTTTTCTCTTAAAACCCAATGGCTATAAGAAGGGGTACTGGGTCTGGTTATGGGAAAAAACTGAGAGAAGAATTCATACTTAGTTTAACAGGTGGTTATCTCTTGGGGGAGGCTGACCTTTCTAAATTCTGTCTTAGAAGCTATTCAAGTTTTTTGGTTTTCGCTTGTTCATATTCCAAAAGGTGTTCTGGATTGAATCAGAAAGGTCTACTTTAGATTTCTTTGATCAGGAGATAAAGGGAAAAGGAGCATCCCTCAAGTTAGATGGCAGGTGTAAGTTAGGCCAATGGAGACTGGGAATTAGGGATTGAAACACATTCATTTCTTTGGTGCTTCCGTGGCAGCCAAAAGTTGCTGGAAAGCCCCAACTCATGACAGTCTCTGAAGAAGAATCTTTGATCAGAGATATTTCAATACAGGCACTTAACTCAATAAGAAACCCAATCGAGATAGATCAAATACCTCGAATCATTGGAAAGCGTTAGTAATTTTTTTCCAATTCTAGGAAGATTTCTAGCATTTTTTTCCCAATTCCGAGAAGATTTCTAACATGGAAGGCAGGAAATGGTTCACAGGTCAGAATAGGGAATGATGCAATAATGGGCTGTGGAGAGATGATCAATTTCCCAGGGTGCAAGATCAGACTGTTACAAGAAAAAGACATTGTAACTCTTAACCAGAAGGGAGAACTATTGTGCACAGATCTGTGGGCACAAGATTGAAAGCAGGCAAAAGATTTGGACCTTGATAAGGATCTACTCTGGAATTAACATGTAGACAGACTGAAAAGGGGTCATACAAGACAAGGAAGATTCTCTTGCTGGATTTATAATAAATCTGGAGGGAGGTACACTGCAAGGTTATGTTACATGGCGACTTGTTCTGAGGACTTGGAATTAACAGGTAGGCAGACTGAGAAGGGGTCATACAAGACAGAGATAAGGAAGATTCTCTTGCTTGGGTTTATAATAAATCTGGAGGGAGGTACACTGCAAGGTTATGTTACATGGCTGACTTGTTCTGAGGACTTGGAGGCCAACTGGTGATGGAAGATTTTCCGCAAGACAAAAGCTCCTACACAAAACAGAATTGTTTATGTGGCTTGCCTTGGAAAGATAAGGTACTAACAAGTGCTATAAAAAAAGGAACAAACATGGCCCTGAAATTTGTTATCTGTACAGCAGATGATGAATCCATTTCTCATCTGCTTTCCCTCCGTCTTTTTTCTCAGCAGGTCCAGAAAGAAACAGAAGAATTAACTGGAACAGCTAATGTGTAGAATGCAGATTCCATTGATAATTTCCTATCAATCATCTATATTAGTTCTTTTCTAGGGAACTGATATCATGCGAATAGGGTAAAAGATCGTTCGAAGGGATTTTACTTGTTCCTATATTTCTTGATTCTATATCTCTAATATATATATATATAACAACTCTAATTTATCCTAGACAACAAAGCCCACTTTCAAGGTGTAAATAGAGCGTTCTATAAATACAGTATTGGACCAAATGAGTTTGAAACGGAATTACCAGCCTCAGTTCCCAGAGTAGTTCCAGCATTCATAATTCCCAAAATAAAAGTATCCAATTCCCAGGATCAGTTTCAGTATCATTTCCAGCATTGGAATAATCAATTGAAGAAATAAATATAATCCAATATTGTAGTGTAATGTAAGAAAGTATATGGATTCTATTCCAGTGGTACCTTACTAATTCCTCGTGATCATTTCGATGCAAACCTAAAAAAATTATAAACTTCCTGTGTCCTCTTTTCTTGTTTCCTCTCCTCATCTCCCCAATGAGGGAGGTGTTATTTAGATCCTCCTTTATTGTTGAAAGTTTGAAACAATCTCTAGTCTGGTCTCCTGCTGGATAAAATAATCCCAAAGCTTATCAAAGTTAGGAAGCTTCTCACAAGCAACTCCATAAGCCAAGAGTTCCTATGGATCTCTCCTTTGGTTCCAACATGTTCAACTAGTCACCATTAAGGCATTACATGCATCCTGTCATGTTACACCAGTTGCCATTTTATCCAATCCTTCACTGATCTTATGGGCAACCTTTCAAACATATCCAATCCACACAATTAATTATTTTATTACATGAGTCATCATCACTGTTACCTGGACATGTATATCAAAGCAATTCAATAAATGAGAGCTCTTCTAGCTCATTGTTGCAATCCTCAATGTAGTGCATATATTCTGGCATGATATACCAGTCACTGCTTGGTGTGGAAATCTGGGATTTTCAAATAGCTTCCTTTTCATCAATAGGATTAGTGTCTAGTCTCGTATAGTATATTTTAAAAGTATACCTACCCTCTTTCTTATAAAGAGGTAAGTCTGGTATTGGGGTTTGTTCGCATTTCTGTAACTTATACGATGCACTCTTTGCACTTTTTATGGTGATGCACTCTTACCACTTTTCTGTGTTGATTCCTCTATGCTACATGTGTTGATTCCTCTATGCTAATCGCTAAACAATATCGTATATAAGCAACCTCTTGGATTTAGGTAATACCCTACAGCCAGCGGATATTTGATGGATTAAATAACTTGAAATGCATGGCGACGGAGTCGATTCGACTAAAGAAAACAGAGAGTTATCAACCCCAATGGATGAATCTACTCTAACCTCATCATGCATCGTGTTTTCATCAGCTACGTGTCATAATCATCCATCCATTGTGTAACCTCTTCATCATGTATCGTGTCCTTATCATCGATCGTGTAACCTCAATCGTGTCATTTTTGGGACATGACGAAATTCAAGCACTTGGTTGAATACACGCACTTGACTGCATACACACTCCAAAGTTACTTTTAGGGGCACAAAGCCCATCAGAAAGGCCACTCTTAGCCAATCGGGCCTTGGTGGGAAGGCCCTGATAAATAATTAACCATGCAAACACATGGAGGCTTATAGGACACCTACAAACAAATAATTGGAGTAGATTCTCAGATGGAGAAGATGGATTATGGGAGTGTGTGACTTGAACTATTGATTAGGCCATGCAGCAGAATTTCAAACCATGAACGAGGAAGGGCATAAATGCAAGAAAGGCATATTGGCTAATGATTGTGAGGCCCCAATTCTGAAACGGACTCTTTTAAATTTTTTGAAGATCAATTTTGTGAAGATAGGTTGAAAAAATTCGGAAAAGGGTCCTAAATAAGTTTGTCTAAAGCAATGGGTGGGAAACCCCAGTTTAAAAGAGCTCAGAACTTTACCCTGTGTCATTTGTTGGAAGATTTCGCTTGCTAGGAATTCTGCCATTTATTAGGGTGAGACCATTCCTCCTATCCAAATAATCTCCCAAGTAGGGGATTATTTTCAAATATTAGAATGGTTGAGAATCTTGTTAATCCCCCAACAGGTGGGCTCCTTATCCATTGAACAATCTGTGCCCTTGGGTTTCTTTGATGGGGCATATTGTTACTGCTCAAAATAGCAACCACAACCAGGTCATGGATCACAATGCAACCACTGGTAAGCAAGCGAGCAGCTACTGCCCAATGTCACCGCAGCCTAGCCCTTAACGCTTTATGTCAACTCCTAAGACAAAGGGAGAGTCTTATGTCAATGATAGATATCTGCAGTTGCTGAAACAACACAAACACCTTTCCCAAGAAACCTCTCGACAAAGATCAATGTCATATGGAGTCAAGACAATGAAGCATAAACAACACTTGGGGAGGAGTAAGAGTTTTAATACTTTATTACAAGTTCCAAAAAATATAACTTCAATATGTCACTGCTGTTTTGAAATTGCAGCAGTCAATAATAAATATACTTCAAAAAATTTGATAAAAATCAATCTAGGCCCAAAACCCTGCTTTTCAAGCCTTGAATCTTGAAGTCAAGACAATGAAGCATAAACATAAAACAACACTTGGGAAGGGGTAGGAGTTATAGTACTTTATTACAAATTCCAAGAAATATAACTTCAATATGTCACTGCTGTTAGGAAATTGCAGCAGTTAATATATTTCAAAAAACTTGATAAAAATCAATCTAGGCTGAAAACCCTGCTTTTCAAGCCTTCAATCTTGGCTGAAATGATTAATATACCTCTTGTACCTGAAATAACAAATCTGCAAAACAAAACCCTAGCAAACATAGGTCACTAAGAATGTCACAAATCCACCATAAGAACAAAATGCCCTTAAGAATTCACCATTAATTCAACTTGGGTCCGAACAAAAATCCCAAGTTGCAAATATATTTTGATATATGAATTTTTATAATTTTTAAGGGTTTTCCAATATTTATGTTTTTGGGGATTTTTATAATAAATATACAAGAGAATTTTAATAAAAATATGAAGAGAATGGTTATGACCTTAGCCCTCAACCTTAACACAATTAGAAATCAAGGTCAACGTCCCTACTCAATTTGGTTATTCAAGATTTACCAACTATAGCAAAGGATAGTGTTAGATTTTCTACTTTTAATCAATATTATCTAGGATCTTATTTGAGAGAATAACATGCACAACATAACACAATAGACACAAAGATTTTCCTAGAGGAAACTATAAAGGAGAAAACCCCACAACTTACTCAGAGATAGAATCGTCACCAATACAATATCACAAATGAAAAACCCATAATAAAGATGGTCTTCTGTAGCTCCTCTCTTTTCCTCCTCTGCGAAATTCTTCTCTATCACTAATGCGAACTTGAGTGAGTGAGAGATGATTCCAAATGAGAGAGCTCACTCTCTATTTATACACTAACTTTCACTTGACCTTTTCCCCAACTAGGTCAGCCCCAGTTATCCTGGCTGCGTCGACTTCTCTAGGAGACTCTAATAACCCTAATACAAACTGACTCTGGGGTCTATTGCCCTGACTTACAATGGAGGGTTAACCTCAATGACTTTACATGACCAAATATAATAATGACATCTCCGACGGGAGGAATAAACATCTTCGTCAGAGGTACAAATAAAATACAAGTAAATGTCTTTCAAAGTTACAATTACATCAACACTCACTCTTAACTAGGAAGGAGTTCTTTTGACACAGACATCGACACAGCTGGACACAAGTCTTCATCGTTGGATCATCTTCACTGGATCGTCGTCGTCGATGTTGCTGCAATCCTCATCATCATGTCGATCATTGATTGGTGACATGTCTCGAATCTACTCGTCATAGGAAGTTCTACAGAGCCAACCCTTTTTCATGCTGGATGTAGGCCTAGCCTCCATGTAGGTCTTCATCATCTTTGCAAGCAAGCCATCAAGTAGGTACGGCCCAAGACCAATCATTACATTGCCACAGTAATCACCTGCGTCTCCTACTATTGCCTCATCACGTCCAGATCATCTCATCGTCACACGGAGCACAGCCCAGATGCACATCACAAGTCTACCAACATGGTAGGACCAACCTACCACCATGTGAGACATAGCACTTACATCGACCGGCATGGGAGGACTTTCCTACCACCATTCGGGAAAGACTCAACACTTACATCAACTGACATGGGAGGACTCTCCTACCACCATTCGGGAAAGGCACTGCAGTTACATCAACCGACATGGGAGGACTCTCCTACCACCACTTGGGAAAGGCACAGCACTTACATCAACTGACATGGGAGGACTTTCCTACCACCATTCAGGAAAGGCTTGGCACTTACATCAATCGACATGGGAGGACTATCCTACCACCATTCGGGAAAGACCATTTGCATCTGCGTCTTCCGGAGTCATCACTTCCCCTTGGAAGGAACCTCGATCTGGAGTACACCAAGCTTCTCTCTGAAGTACTCGAACTTTACTCTGGCTAGCGACTTGGTCAACACATCGGCTATCTACTCGTCCGTCGCAATATACCGAAGCTTCACTGCTCCTCTCTACACCATATCCCTGATATAATGATACTTGATCTCAATATGCTTTGACTTGTCTTGGAACATCGAGTTCTCGAACAACTTCACACAACTCTGGTGTCATAGAATATACAAGTCGCATCTAACTGGAGATCAAACAACTCAGATAGTAGCTTCCTAAGCCATACTACCTCACAACTAGCCGACCAAGCTGCAACGTACTCTGCTTCGGCTGTACTTAGTGCCACACATGACTGCTCCCTGCTAAACCAGGAGATCGTATCGGATCCCATACTGAAACAACATCCAGAAGTGCTCTTCCTATCAACGACACTGCCTGCCCAATCCAAATCAACAAAACCCTCCAGGTTAATCTTCTGATTCGCATCATACTTGAGCCCATAGTCAAGTATACCCTTTAGGTACCTCACAATATGCTTTGCAACAATCAAGTGAACATGTCTCGGATCCGCCAAGAATTAGCTCAATGTGTTCACAGCAAAGCATAAGTCTGGTCTCGTGTTTGTCAGGTACACCAAAGATCCAATCATCTGACAATACATTGTGGCATCAACCAACTCTGATTAAGCATCACTCAATAGCTTCAGGCTCGATGCCATAGGTGTGGCCATGGCCTTGCAATCCATCATCCCAAACCTCTTTAGGATCTCCACTGCATACTTCCCTTGTCCAAGGAAGATTCCATCCGCACTCTGCCACACCTCCATGCCTAGAAAATAATGCATCATGCCCAGGTCCTTCATCTCGAACTCGACGACAAGCTTGCTCTTCGTATCTACAATAAGCCCATCCTCACCTATCACATATAGGTCATCTACATAAAGTAGAAGTATCACTAGGTCCCCTTCTTCAACCTTGTAGTAAAGGTTGGAATCCGCTTTACTCTTGGTAAAGCCCAAACTAGTCAAGAAGCTATCTATCCTGCCGTACCATGTCCAGGGTGCCTGCTTTAAACCGTACAGGGCTTTCTTCAATTTGCACACATGAGTCTCCCTGTCGTGTGTCTCAAATCCGAGTGGCTGCTCCACGTACACTTTCTCCTCTACTACACCATTCAAGAATGCAATCGTAACATCCATCTGGTGTACCTTCCATTTCATTACTGCAGCCAATGCAAGTACTGATATGATGAAAGTGTATCTGGCTACAGGTGCAAGTGTCTCCTCATAATCTATGCCTTCCTTCTGGGAGAAGCCAAGTGCCACAAACCTCGCCTTGTGTTTCTCGATGCTGCCATCTGCAGCATGCTTGATCTTGTAAATCCACTTTAAAGTCACAACAGACTTCCCTTATGGTCTCGGAACTACATCCCAGACATCATTCTTCATTATCGACTGATACTCCTCGATCATGGCATCCTTCCATTCCTTCCTCTCTCCCGCTCCCTCATAGTTGGTATGTTCCTTGTCAATGATGTCGCACAGCGGGGCTACATAACTGGAGTATGGCCTAGGTCTCTTACTTTCTCTGTACATCCCCTCTGGAGCGCCATACCTCTCTACATCTTGTATTGCTTCTCCTACCCATGCTGGTTTCCTCTTGTCGGAGTTCTTCTCAAGAAGTGGATCTACAAGTTCTTGAAGTTCTTCTATTTCGCGGTCTTCATGATCTGCTGGAACTGTTTCTTCCATCATTGAATCTCAAATCCTTGGAACTTCAGGTTCTTCAATATCTTCAATAGGTAGTTTTATTGATCTTCGTCGCTTGTTCTTCGAAACAAGTCTCTCTTGTAGGTGATGGTACACAATCTTTCCTACAGGTCAAGTTCAATTGCATGATTAGAAACATCTCATAGTTTTCAGAACAAATTCTTACGCATAAAGACATAGGTCATATAGTCATGCAATTATCTTAGCCAATGCTTCAATACAACATTCATCCATATCCCGTAACTTTCTAAATGCCTTCCATCTCTACTAGAACATTGTTAAGAGTGTGCACTACTCCCAACATGTCAACAAAAAGGTTTCATTCTAGATAAGTAGCAATGGAATGTTGTACAGTACCATAGGACACTTACCCATCACATGCATATTAGTAGTATACTGTTCAATAATACAAATATCCTAATATGCATAATACACAACCTAAATCTAGGAACATAAGTATGTACACCACTAAACAATATTATTTAAATAAATAGATATATAAGAAATGACAATTCAAATACTTATCTTTGTTTGTTTGTTGGGTGGACTCCCTCTTGATCTTTGCCTCCTTGCAGGAGCTACTGGAGTCTCTGACAGAGTGTTCTTCTTCATCGTTTGATTCTGGGGTCCTGTGCCTTCCTTTCTTATGATCAGAAATGTTGAGCAAGTATTTTACACTTGCTAGAGTAGACTTTGTGTGTCCTTTCTTCTGTACCCTAATTAATGTTGAAATGGATGAAAGGCTTCCATAGAGCATCGAACTCTATTTGTTTTCCAGAGTCCAACTCTGTAGTATCTTCTCCTACTCCTTTTATGTAATACTGAAAGTCATCTCTAGCTTTTACCTTATGAGATGGAACCTTCTGAATGAACCCTTGTAACTGGTTACCTATTCTTTATCACTTGAAGAATCGTCTCTTTCTTCTTCTCTGGTTCCTTTTCCTTGTGTGTTCATCATATTCCGCGGTGTGAGAATGGTGTCTTTTCTTGTTGGTCTTCTTATTGTGGGAGACACTTCTGTTTCTAGGACAATCTTTGGAATAGTGTCCCTTCTCATCACATGTATAACATCTAATGTTGGATAGATCTTTTATGGGTCGTCTATAGTTCTCCCTCTAACTTTGGTGGTGGTATTTCTCCCTTTTATTGTGATGTTGCTCCCTCTTGTTATTATTCCTCCTGGAGTGTGATGTGAGAGCTTGATCGTCGTTGCTCCCATCTTCTCTTCTCGAGCCACAAGTCGAGCTTCTTCTTGTGAGCATTCTTCCCACAACCTACTGAATGTGATTAACTTCTTCCTAGCACAAATCCCTTGAATGAAAGAGTCCCATGATCTAGGGAGACCATTCAAGGTGATCATCACAATTTCTCCATCTTCTACATTTTCCCCCACAGCTTCAAGTTGCTCCTTGATCTGAGAGACCGTTGTAAAGTATGACTGCATGGTCTTTGCATTTTGAATCTTCACATTCTTCAACTGGTTCTTCAAGGTCATCTTCCAATTTATATTCTTCCCTTCAAACAGCTTGGTCAAGGCATCAAACATCTCTTTCAGTGTCTTCAAAGATGACACGTATGGGATGAGATGATCCTTAATAGAATCTGCAATGATCCTCTTGGCCCTAACCAAGTTCTTCTTATGTAAGGCTTTAGCCTCATCTCCCTCTGGTGCTGGAACCTCTTCATTCACATAAGTGTCCAATTCATTCTCTTCAAGAACAAGTGCAATCCTATACTTCCATGCTCGAAAGTTATCAGCCCCTTCAAGCTTATCCTCAAGCTTAGTGTGGTGAGACATCTTTAATGAGAACTTCAAATGGAAATAGAAAAACTTTTAGGTCATACCACTTTAAGTTGTCGAAACCGGTTCTGGAGCTGGCCTAAGGTTTGTCAGAGAGACCCTAATTTTCAAACTTGGAATTTGGAACTTCTGATTGGACAGATAGTTGCGTTTGACTAAGGCGAGTATGTTGGTATACTTGGTTTCTGAAGATTCCAAAATTTCATCTTTGAAAATTGACTTGCGAAATTCTGATCTGCAGTTTCTGGCTTTTTCTGGTTTTCTGCAGTTTATGGTCCAAAGTCAAACTAGGGTTTGACTTTCCAAGAGTTTCACCCACTCAAAAATTTCGATCTTGGAGAGGTGCACCTTCCTATGTCAATTGCACTCCAAAATTCCAAATTTGTGAGAAGCCTTAATTTTCCTCCGAAAACAGTGACGAGCCAAAAAATGAAAAATTCTCAAAATCAAATTCTGCTTCGACAGAAAGATGCGCCCTCCTAGGGTGAGTTATCCTAGCCTCTTTTTGTTGATGATCTGTGGAGAGAAGTCCAAAAATTACAAAGCCCTAACTTTCACAGCTACACAGTGTCTTCTTCTCAGGTTAGCTCTGATACCATGTTAGATTTTCTACTTTTAATCAATATTATCGAGGATCTTATCTGAGAGAATAACATGCACAGCATAACACAATAGACATAAAGATTTTCCTCGGGGAAACCATAAAGGAGAAAACCCCGCAACTTCCTCAGAGATAGAATCGTCACCAATACAATATCACAAATGAAAAACCCAAAATAAAGATGGTCTTGTGCAGCTCCTCTCTTTTCCTCCTATGCGAACTTCTTCTTCTCTCTCACTAATGCGAACTTGAGTGAGTGAGTGATGATTCCAACTGAGAGAGCTCACTCTATTTATACACTAACTTTCACTTGACCTTTTCCTCAGCTAGGTCAGCCCCAATTAAACCTGACTGGATCAACTTCTCTAGGAGACTTTAATAACCCTAATACAAATTGACTCTGGGGTCTATTGCCCCAACTTACAATGGAGTGTTAACCTCAATGACTTTACATGACCAAATATAATAATGACATCTCTGACCAAGGAATAAACATCTCCGTCGGAGGTACAAATAAAATACAATATAAAATACAAGTGAATATCTTTCGAAGTTACAATTATATCAACATATAGTAACTCTATACTAGGTTGAAGTAGCCAACCTTAATTAGGACAAATAATGAATCCCAGGGCCCACAGTAAAGAGCTCCTTCAAGAGGAAGGTCTCCTCTAAGAAGACTAACAAGATGCCAATAAAACCCTAATTTATCTTGCTTAAGGTGCAAAAGCAACGTCAAACAAGAAAATGGAAAGATCTTACCAACATCAATCAAGGAAAGAGAAAGAGAAAGAGTTCTTAGATCCCCCTTAGCCACAAGTTATTACAACTATTCTTTGGATCAATCTTACAAGATAGCAAACCCTCAAAAATCCACCACTCAACCTTCATTACACATAAAACTTGCCAAGAGAGAGGGTGTGCACCACTTAGAAGCTCCAATATAGCAAGAGAAAAATAAAAAAGTACATATTTGAACCCTTGTCTTGTTTACAAATGAATGCTAGGAGCCTTTATTTGTATGAGGCTTTCTAAACTTATCTAACTTTAGAGCCTACCTCACTACAAAGTAACATTACCAAAAGTTAAGGTTTGTCACCCACAAGTCGGGGACTAAACCACAAAAGACTAAAAATAATGATAAAATGATGCAATTGGCTTTATCTGAATGAAGTGACAAGCCAGGGAAGGACGTCATGCCCCAACTAACCCCAACAATGTAGAAGATCCGTCAACACCCTCCCTTTAGGAAGGCAAAGCTCTCTAGAAGAAGATGACTCAGGACACCATGATGAGCTCTCTAGAAGAAGATGACATCATGATGAAGCGTGCACACGTGAACCAAGAGGAGGGGCCATAAAAGAAAGAGAAGGGGGGCATACAAGAAAGAAAAGGTCCACGCTGGCATAAATGAGATGTGCTAAATTGGATATGACAATTCTTACACACACAATCACCTTCTACATAACATAATCATGTGTGGCTAGGAGCCCCAAAGCCATGTGTCCTAGTGGGTCCATCTCAAGAAACCCCAAACACCAACCTAGGGTACAAATGACCCAACATGATGGGGGACTTCCACCCATCAAGGGGCAAACAGCAATGCCACTAAGCCAACACTTCCTAGAATGAAAACCAAGATGACCTGCCATGACCAAACCATGGTGCTTGAGCGCAGCTAGACCAACACTTTTGCAAAAACAAGCCCAGACTTGGCCTTTTACAATGGCAGAAGACCCATTCACTCTGGTATATCTTGGTAAGCAGGTTGCAGACGATCTGGGGCGTAACAGGGCATCGAAAGGGAATTCTGCTACAAGTGGTGCTGAAGGTACTTCTTCTTATCAGATTCTCACTCTATAAATTGAAGGCAGGTTTAGGGTATGAAACATATAATCAGGCTGAATTCTGTGCATTAAATTCCTTATGAAGTGGGCAGTGGTAAATGATATCAACAGACTGCAGGTTTTTGATAATTCTTCTTCCGTGATATTCTGTATGATTGGAAGTGCTAATGTTCAAAATGCTCAGTTGAGACCTTTGGAGGATACTGTTAGAAATATGGCTGCTGTATTTAATTACAATTCTTTCAACCATGTGTACAGCGAACTAAATTCTGATGCAGACATACTGTCAAAAGAAGGTCTTTGAATGCTAGCAGGTATTGTTCAAGTGGAGGAGGTCAATGATGGAACAGTGATCACGCATACTTTAGATACATAAGCTCCTTATGTTTCAAGTTACATTGCACCTTTCGGAAGCCATTATCTTTATGTGACTATGAGTCTTCAGACTCAAACTTTGTTAAATCGTATGGACTCTATAAAGGACCCTATATTTTCATATTTTAGTTCCGAATTTGGCTATTTTACTAGCCATTTTTTGGTTTTTCTGTGTGGGATAGGCTTAGGGATATCCTGTTTAGGTCCAATATAATTTTTCTGCAGTGATCAAGAAATGGCTGTAGCTTTTTGTAGTGTTTTCTAGGAAGATTTAAAACCAGAAAAGTTGCTGATATCTTATACAAGACAGAACAGCCATGTCATGACTCATACATCATGTAAAATAGAATTTCCACTCTGCTTGAATAGAAATTGCAAAAACAAATTTGGGAAAACAAAACAAGTGCATGTGTGCAATGCTAAATCAGTAAAGTCCAACACAAGTTATAATTTTGATGTTCGAACTTCGTATACACTAGTTTAAGTCTAACATCATAACAAAAACTCCGATATCCTTTTGCATAATTGCTTGTAGAGCAACTTGACTTCAACAGATCAAATATATTCAGACTACCTTACGCAGAGGAAATTTCAGTGACTATTACAACAGACAAATCCATGAAGTTCAAGCATCAACCAAAATCATGTGAATTTTCAATTTTGTAATTCATGAACTCAACTACCATTAATAAGCCTGGGCAATGGTTTTCCATAATTCTACATGGACATAAAATGCCACCGCTCCTTTCAGCATCTGCTTACATTTTTATGGCTGAAGCTATCTGCACGTAATTGCATGAGATCCCTTGCTCCTGTAATCAAAAGACAGTCCTTTAACCATCATAATGTTGTAGCATGTAGTTCAGTGGTAAAGCAACCCACTGACAAGGAGGCAATGCCTAGGCCTGATTCTTAATCTGTTCTCAAAGCCAGGTGCCGAGGTGTATTAATGGTGGATTGGAAGCCTAAGCCCCAAAGTGTCTTGATGCAGGGTGTTAGAAATAGCAATCCAAGCCTTTATTTTGAAGCAGTAAAGGATGCCCATCATGAAATGGTCACATAGCTCTGTGATAAGAGCATCCCACCAGCTTGGGTTAGGTCTAAACAAAATTTTAACAACTTTACTTTTTTCCTTCATTGGAAATTGCTAAGGAACGGACTTGAGGGAGAGAGCTGTATCCCATAACACAGATGGGGTTCTTTAAGCTTCAAAGCCAGCTGCAGGGGCTAACTATTCTGCCAAAATTGCCCATGGATCGGCACTTACACCTAGCCTCATCTCTTTTATCTCTTTTTGAGACACGCCATTCAAATGGGGCAATCCATGATGAGAATAGATATTTAATGGACAAATTAATACTCTGTCAAGGTCACCAGTAAACCATGATTTCAAAACTTGGCTAATATTTCCAAGCAAAATGGCATTTTCTTCATATTTCAGCTACATAAATTTATGAAACAGCCTGCCAACTCTTTCATCGGGCTCGCAAGTCAAACTCAAAAGATATGAAAAACTAAAGCAAGTGCTCAAAGGTCATAATTTGACCCACGAGAGTACTCACGGTAAAAACAGCTGCGACCAAGCCAGACACTGGCAGAAAGACAAATCGGCTCGTTCTATGCACTAAGCCCAGTTTGACAATAGTCATATTTACGAGTTTGGCTCAGGAGTGACAACTCAAACTCACGATTTGAATATTATTTAAATTGACTTGGCCAGTTTGATTCAAAAGTTAAACTTGCTTTTCTGTTAGGAATTCACAACAGACAGGAGTTCACAAAATCAAACCTCTCTAGAATATACGAGGAATTTTGTATGTGATATCCTCTATGTACTTCTAAAAGAACTCAAAATAGAAAATTTGAGCTGTATAAATATTCTAAATTTTCATATTACAATGGAAAAAACATATTTCAATATATTTTTATTTATTAATCACTACCCGAACTCTTTGGAAAGTGCACTGAGCCCACTCAACTCTTTGGAGGCAGTATTGGCCTAGAGTCGACTCTGTTAGAAATTCACAATAGACAGGAATACACAAAATCAAACCTCTCTAAAATATACAAGGATTTTGTATGCTAATCATCATGAGCATTTTCTTCGAGGCTTGCCATTACTGTACTTGTAAGAGCCTAGAATCTAATGCCCCTGCACTACAATTAGAATCTGTAGCCATTGCAGCCAAAACCATACCCACACTGCTACTGAGATTTTGGATATTACAATGGGTTGGAGTTTTGAAATGTTGCTTTTGAGTGGACAGTCTACCCATGGTCAAGGGATCCAGTCAAAAGCAATAAAGTAACAAAAAAGAGCAACGAGAGAAAATATATACAAAATTAATTACTTAACCGTTAGAATTAGAGTAAAAAATAATTAATAATAACTAAAATGAGTAATCCAGTAAAAAGCAATAAGGTAACAGAAGAGCAAAAGGAAAAAATATATACAAAATTAATCACTTAACCATTAGAATCGGATTAAAAGTATTTAAGAACAACTAGAATGAGTCAAAGGACCAGAGCAAGAATTAAATGAGGGAAAGATTAAAAATATGAAAGACAAGAAATGCGATATAAGGATGAAAGAAACCTGCTTATAACGAATTAAGGGAGAACATTTCCCAGAGTGAATTGAGTGAAAATTATAAACTATATAGAATGTTAATTAGAATATAAAAAGATAGAGATTGAAACTAGGGTTTAAGAATGACATTAATATTGGTATTAAAAATAAAATTGATGATAGGGAATGGGGTTAAAGATTAACTGATGAGAGGAGATTAATAAGAAAGTTAACTAGGGAGGCTAGAATAGGGAAGCTAGGGAAGGGACAGAAGAGGATGAAGAAGAGAGAAAGAAGGGTGCTTTTCTATTTCCAAGGCTTTTCTTACGAGACCTGCAAGATAATAAGAAGTGATAACTAATATTTTAGTTTGATCAAAGAGAATAAGGTGTTTAGTGTTGTGAGAGAGCTTAGTTATAGCAGATTTATTAAGTTGGGAGTGATTAGTATCACCAATATGCTATTTGAACCTTGCTTTGATGGATCTGCCAGTTATTGAGTGACTATTCCAATGTAAGATTTTCCATAGTAACATTTAATGGATTAGATTTGTCTCTCACACTTCTAAAAAAATTGCTTTAGGGTTTTGTGCGGTTTAAAGAGGGTTTTGTCGTTCTTTCACAATAAGACATTTGACAATGCAATCAGTAATCCCTTGGATACAAGGACGGGAGATTGAAGCTCAAGGGATTGAACTGAGGTGGGTTTACTTGGATTTCAGATGAAGGGCAGCACAAAAATCTCTGTTAGTTTGGCTTGAAGGATAGCCATTAGCTAAGAGGGCTTTAGTGAGGTCGGATCCCTTTTTTAATCTTGGGGAATCAGAAATGTGCTCAGCTCGTGTCATAAGGGTTTTCAGATGAACTCCATAATTCACACCAAGTGAATAAGCCTTTTTCTAAGCGCATCCCAGTTGACTTTGCAAAGAATTAGACGCCAGGACTATGAGGTCGAGAACTTGCTCAAGGCACATGGGAGAGAGAGAGAGACCAGAGGGAAAATATAACCCTTTTGGAAAGCTTAACAACCATGCCCCAGTGTCAACTAAAAAGTAAGAGTCTTGTTTTGACTTTGGTAATGACAAACTAAAGAGTCTTGTTTGACTTTGGTAATGACAAACTAACAGAGTCTTGTTTTGACTTTGGTAATGGCAAACTAACAGCGCAGCTTTA
Source organism: Larix kaempferi (assembly GCA_027924585.1). NCBI lineage: Eukaryota > Viridiplantae > Streptophyta > Pinopsida > Pinales > Pinaceae > Larix > Larix kaempferi. Next base: position 698,306 of record BSBM01001751.1, read on the forward strand.
AGTTAAACCCCAACTATACCATCACCGGAAGTATCCTCGACATACCCAACTCTCTTCTAGCTACTTCTCGCAGAAACCAGGAGTATATATTTCAACCAACCTAACACCTCACTCTTACAATTAAGAACTAAACTTTCCCATTAACCCCCCAAGCTAGATTTTCATTCGGAGTTGAGAAATACCGAGGCCCAAATATTTGTGGAGTCTGACCTAAGCATACCTAGTTTAAGTGCGGAAAAGATCATGTTTTCGATTCCCCGTAAGCCCCGTCTACAAGTTGTTATTGACCCTCTCATTTTGCCCTTCTCGTTTGCCAAAATCCGAAATCCGAATGCAGTTGAGCAGGTACAACAATGAACCAATAGTAGGCAGTGGAAATGACCACTAACCCCACTGGAATTGTCCCTTAGAAGTGATTCTTTATTGCCCCAAAATAAAATTAAGTTTGTGTCATCATTTTAATTGTTCATAAGCCATATATCCATTTCCCGTTAATCACAGAAACAACATTATGAGTTGTTAGTTGATCGTATTATTTATTTATATAATTAATCCCTTATATATCAAGAAGACAATCTTTCTCTTTCGCATAAGCCATTTAACCATTTCACATAAACCACATTACACACTGTAATTGACATTATTATTTACTCATACAAAGTGATCTCTTGCTTATAATGTATGTACCTGAACTGAAAGCGGAACCTGCGTTTTGCCAAGAGTCTTGGCATCGCCAAGAGCCACAACCTCTCCCCCATCGGGTCTTTTCTGAGCTGTGTAGGGCAGCAATATCCCACCTTGGGTTTTCTGTTCCGCATTCTTAAGTTTTATCAGAACTCGGTCACCCAGGGGCTTCAATGTCGAGAACTGCAACACAACCCACGATTCAATGAAATTACAGCTCAAAGCACTCTAAATACCAGGGTAGGACAGTAAAAATGCTCAGATAGTAAGTACCTTCGGAGCCACGGAAGTCGCGGCCCTGACTGAGAGCGTCGTGCAAGGAAAGCGCCTGAGAGCCACGGAGGACGACGCCATAGACGGCTTGCTCTGTAAAGCCGGCCTCAGGCCCTCATAGGATCTCAGAGTAAGGCTGCTTCCCATCTGAGAGGTCGCCATTTCGAAACCCAGGAAGGCTTATCGAAAATATTGGTAAAGCTTTGCAGATAGATTAGATGACTAGAATATCGTTTATGGATGAAATTATATATATATCAGATCAGACATGGCTTCCAGATGGTTCTGGTATATCCTTGAGCATTTCATAAAAAAATGTTTGTCATTATGTCCATGTGAACAGACTAGAACATGCTGACGGTTTCCTCCGCTCAATTGGTCCAAAGGCTTCTAGATTATTCTTTGCTACAAGGGTCTCTATGGAACGAAAGAAAAGCACGCTTTTATGAGATGTTAGTCAAATAGTCAACCTATGCACATGAAGGTGAAAGGCACACTCAGAGCTAGAACTGCATTGTAGTTGGCTGGTGTAGAGTTTAGTCTTCATCAGGTTGCATGTCCAAACCTTATGGTGATGGGTTAAGAACCTTATGGTGATGGGTTAAGAGTGTGAGTTAGTAGTGGGGCTTTTCGCTGAGCTGATGGAAGCTCAAGTTTATTTCCCTTCGGGGACCGTAGTATTCTATTGCGGGAGGTGGTGTTGTCCTCTAATGCCTTGTGCAACCACGGTGATAGTTCTACTTGTCGCTTGACAGATCGTTCTCACATTCAACATTTAGGCTGGCCCTGACCCAAATTTACTGCAAGCAACTGGACTAAGTGATCTACTTCAGTTCTAGCTCCACTAGTGTACAGATGCAGGTTTCCCCTGGTCTTGAAAAAAAAAACGCACTCATAGCAATCTCTAAGCATGTTTAAATATACTTATGAGAGCTTCATTCAAAACAAGGTGCAGCTATAGCTCAGTGATAATCTGTCGGAGGTCATTTGACAGAAAGTATTGAGAATCTTTGACAACTGTAAGAATTAATGCTACTATCCAATAAAATTGTTACAAATAATTTAAAATTCAAATTTGATTTAACTTCACTGTAATTTCCACACTGTACCTTTTTGGCATGGCTACACCTTATAGAAATAACATGTGCACGAAAGGGAGGTCTTGGGGTCAATGACGTCAGTTGAAGCTTGACCCTAGGGGCACCCTCTCCACTATGTCGGTATCCAATCGAGTCGAGATAAGTAATGAGCAACGAGGTTTGTCTAGTGTTATTATATGGTATCATGGGTTTAATGAGTTAGGTGTTTAAATTTGTTATAATAAATATTGGTATTAATATCATGTATTATGGGTTTTATTAGTTAGGTGTTTAAATTTGTCATAATAAATATTAGTATTATTATAAGTTTTATGAGTTAGGAATTTGAACTTGTGATAATAAATAGTAGTATATTTATAGTAATATTATAAATTTAAAAATAAACGTTATAATGTTAATTGACCAATATCGTCAAGGGTCGCTTCTTTCCCCTTTGTGGTATCTCATCGGTTAAGCCTAAAGTATATATGTCGTTTCATTCCCATTTCATTTTATGGCGGAATCCATGTTTCTTATGTTCAAGCAACAAGTGGGCCCTAGCTTAAACATGCTTCCTTCTTTTTATTACATAATGGAAGAGTTGGCATAGATAATTGACTTTGCTAGTTAATCTTGTATAAACAATAAACCTTTGTGGCACTTACTATTTGCTAAACCAGCCTCCCGAGATGGGAGATTATGTATGCATCTAGTTCCTCCTATCTGAATAATTGTGAGGAAAAGTTATTAATTGTTTCAAGTGAGTTTAAATTCTATTTTGTGACATGTTTACTCTTAATGAATTAACTGTTAATGAGCAATATATGATTAATCAATCTCAAATTATAATCAACTTTTATTAGAACTTCTAAGTGTACAATAACTATTTGCTCTAAAAAAAAAAATTATTGTGAAATGTGATGAACTTGAAAACACTTAAAAGCAGAGATAATTTTAAGGATCCATTATTTTCCTAAAGTGTAGAAACCTTGGTGAATCTTACTTATTCTTAAATATCCAACCATAAAATGTTCAGCAATATTTCTTTTTAAAGATTCAAATTTCTAAGGGTTTTATATAGTTTCTAGATAATTTTGGTGATTTTTAGAGTAAACAACTTTAATCCCATAGAATTTGGGCAAATCAATTTAGAAAAAAATGGAAATTAGCGAATTTTTTTTGGAAAAAAAGATAAAAAGTTAGCCCATAAGCTAAATTTAGCCCCTAAAATTCCCCGGCTTAAAAGGATGGGTTTAGGGAAGGGACTATAATTTTCCGTTAAAGTGTGTTTTGTTTTTTTTTCGAATTCTCGTTTCTCAAATTTAATTCATAGATGTCTATCTCCTCAACCTTACTTTGAGTTAGTATTTTGAAGCTATCCCTTCTCATTTTGGGATAAAGCATTCATTTGGGTGATCATAAATGTGTAGGGGACTTAAGTAAAGAAAAATACAACTCAAACATTTAATGGATGGTCACTTTATTAATTTTAGACAAGACATTCATTTAGGTGACGATAAATGTATAGAAGACTTAAGTAAAGCAAAATACAACTCAAACATATATTGGATGATCACTTGTATTAGAAGTTGTATTAATCTTGAATTAAGCAAATATCTAACAAAACATTGAATATATTAAATGTTTCTAACAAACTAGATAACAAAATCATTGCATCTCAAGAGTAAACTACATTCATACATATGTTTTTTGAAACCAAAAGCAAATACCAATTTATAAAAAAAAAAAGGAAAATACCAAACCTAATGATTGGCTAGATTCAATCAAAAATTCAAAGATCAAGAGAGAAAGGCACCAAAGTTTGTAGTGTTAAGTCAAAGCACCTGTCAAACTCGTTAAGGGATGTGTTATAAGGGATATATTGTTTTGATACATGTACTATTTGAAAAGCCCTTCACCAAGAGCAAAGGTTAATTTAAAAAATAAAATTAACAAACTTAATGATTGAGAAGATTGGCTAGATTCAATCAAGAATTCAAAGATCAAGAGAAAAAAGGCACCAAAGTTTGCAGTGTTAAGTCGAAGCACCTATCAAACTCGTTAAGGGATGTGTTATAAGGGATATATTGTTTTGATACATGTACTATTTGAAAAGCCTTTCACCAAGAGCAAAAGTTAATTTAAAAAAAAAAAATTAACAAACTTAATGATTGATAAGATTTAATGAAGAATCCAAAAACACCAAAGCTTATAGTCCCAAAAAAAACCTATCAAATTCTTTAAAATCAATGTTATAAAAATATATATTCTTTTCAAAGATATGCCACTTGAAATACCTTTAAGAAAAAGTAAATATTGATTAACAAAAAATGGAAAATAAGAAATATAATGATTAATAAGATTTAATGAAGAATTTAAATGTCATAAAAGTAAAAGCACTAGAGCTCGTATCTCTTTAAAGAGCTTGTATCCCTTTAAAGAGGTGTTTTATTCCATGAAGAATTCAAATATCATCAGCATAGATCCATCTTAAACTTGTATCTATCAAGCACTAAGAGGGATCCAATTTCTTGAGGTGTATTTCTTTTTTAAATTTAAACTCAAGAAATTTGATCTTTCTTGATTGATAAATCCGGGTTTAAGTTTTACTTTTATAAACGGACATCTATTTTTTAATTACTTTTCATAATATTTTATTTTATGAACCAACATGGATTTTTTTTTTAAATATTTTCCATAATTTTTTATTTTATGAGCCCACATGAATTTTTTTAATTATTTTGTTACTAACGTTGAAACGTTATATCACGTTAGAGGATCTCTCCCATACTGGGTTGTAGAGCACCTCGTTTCACTCGGTGCAATAAAAACAAAAGCACCAAAGCTTGTAACCTTTTAAAGAGGTGCTTTATAAGGGATATAGATAATTTTTTAAAGAAAAAAAACCTATAATTTGTTATTCAATCATAATTAAAAGTTATAATTTGTATTAAATTCATCATCAAAACATGTCTTTTGTAACTAAAACTATTGCAAAATATGCATAAACCTTTTTATAGAAAATTACAACCTCCTCTAATTTGTTATTCAAACATAATTAAAAGTTACAATTTGTATTAAATTCATCATCAAAACATGTCTTTTGTAACTAATACTATTGCAAAATATGCATAAACCTTTTTATAAAAAATTACAACCTCCTCTTTACTAGAAACATATAAAGTCTGCTAAATTACAAAATTGTAGTTCTTTTACAAAAAGATTAAAAAGCAAAAAACTAGTAAAATTGAAAAGATTTGAAAAATCTTACTCATAAATAAGAAGGCCTTCAAGTAACATAATTGTTTTCTTTGGCAAACTATTAGCCAAAGAGTTTAACTCTCTACAGATATGCCTTATAGTAATATTGTTGAAGATATCCAACAACCTCCTAATTTTGTCACACCAATGTTTCAGCAGGATGACTTGTAGGGAAGCAACACCCACTACCCAGTCCACGGTAACTCTTGAGTCACCAAAAAATTGATAATTCAGAATATATCCTCCGTCCCCCCTTATAACAGATATAGACATTGTTAATCATTAATTAAATGTCCTTCAAAAAAGTTCAAGGGTTAAAATGAACTAGATAAATCATTTTTAATATCAATAAGTAATATATATATAACATTGAAGTTAACAAATAACTTTATTAAATTAAATATGTGATTAACACTTTAATCTTAAAACAAAATCTAAACTCATAAATAACCATTAATAATAAACATCAAACTTAAACTATTAGTAAATATATCTTCAATTTTTTTTATAAAGAAATATATAATATAAATCCCCTTATATAGTTTTTAACTGCCATCTTATTCATGTTGACATGATTAAGTGTGATGTTTATGTTATTATGTTAATGTACATTGATGATCTAAAGGATAAAGTGTGTGGTCACATTTGAATTCCTCTTAGCATCTAGTTAAATATCACTAAGTAACACGAGGGTTAACGAGTAGTTACCTAGAGGATGGTTAGTGTGAAGATTGGGATTTGAGTTAAAATTAATTGTAACTAGTATACATGTCATGTGAAAAAGCTAGATAGTCCCTAAACGTTGTGTTTTATGAATTTCATTATTTAAGAGATCATGTTTTATGTGTGTAGATTTTCTCGACTTAAACTATGTAAAGGATTATTAGTCTATTTAAAAAAGTTTTAATATAATATAATGGGTAATGAAATTTATATAAATAATATAAAATATAAAGGATATTTTTTTTGTCACAACTATATATTGTGATAATAGTCATAAGGATCAATTCAATTGGTTAAACATTCGTCTGAGGTATGTGGTCGATGGGTAGGTCATGGGTCACATGTTTAATTACAATTGAGTCCCTCAAGGTTACTAGTTGTTATTGTGACTAGCAATTGAGTTGTCATCCATCTGAATATTACATGTTCATTGTTGGCATAGATTACATGTCCAAATCTAGTTGATTCCATCAAGGTTACCAACCAATATTATGGCTAGCAATTGGTTTTTCCTATGGGAGATTGCACGAGGTCTTCCTTGGAAACACACACACATTCATGTATTTTGGGAAAGAGGGGGGGTGGGGGGGCTCTTCCCCAAAATACCTTAATGTGTGTGTGTGTGTGTTGCCAAGGAAGACTTCGTACGATCCCCCATAGGACAACCCAATCGCTAACCACAATAACGGATGACAACCTAAATGTACTCAAGTAGATTTGAACATATAAAACAAACCTTTGACTAATGGTTTCAACCAATTGAACTAAAGACGTTATTGTCCTCCCTTGATGATACTTCTTTCATCCTAAGAAAATTATGGACTTTTGTCAAAGATTTGGGAAGATGTTAGGGATCTAGTCCTCAATGCAGAAGTATTCATATGAATGTTATTGAATCCTAGAATAACTATTGAAATGATGATCAATGATGACAACAACTTGACCAAGACAAGATGCAAACAAGCTCATCATGGAGAGTTCATTTTCCAAGCTATAGTCTTTAAAACACATTCATATGAACCTCTTCGGAATAAACAAAACAAATAGGAATTTAAATAGAGAGCCTTGCTTTAAAATTGTATCCTTGAAAAAACCTTCACACAAACCTCTATAGAACAAATAATTTTGACACAAACGTAAACAAGGATATACACAAACAATGAGAGTGAGGATCTAAAAAATCCATTGTTGTCAAAGAACAATCTTTGAGAGATGACAAAGATGATTACCAAGGCATGTTAAATCTTGCCATGACCAATCATCAAGAAAGTGCTCAAATCTTGCCATGACCAATCATCAATAACATACATAATTAATCCTTTTTTTTTAACAAAAATGTATATTGTATAAAAAACGCCATGGTTTTGAACCAAATCGGAAAAGTACATTGATGGCCAAATTGGCTATGAGCATTTTCAGCTTCGCTTGTTAGAGATCCTGTGGAAACCATTATTGAATGAAAAAGTTTCTGAGAGAGCTTATTATAATTAAATAAAATGAATGGTGCACTGAGAATGCTGTTAATGTTGCTAAAATGAATGTAACAAACTTAAAATGTAAAGAATTCCAAAGGCATAAGATTGACGTTGTGCTTCAAAACTGAAGAAAAAGTCATGCTTCTGCAAGTTGGGTAAAAAGGAAACATTCTGCATTCCAAAAATTGGAGAAGACCGAATCTTGAATTGAAATAGCACTGAGATTGTTTTTGATGGTATTTAAATAAGACTTCCGTTGATCCTAATGATAATGTTGACTCTTGAGTTGAACATTGCATTGAGGATGCTGATAATATAACAGTCCAAAAGTGTGATGAGTATCGAATACACAAGTTTCAGCATCTGTTTAGACCTTGGAAAAAGTAAGACATTTGCGTTGTTGGAATTGGTGGGAACAGTATGCTTTACAGCATTTGAAGAGAAACCAAATCGCAGAGTGAAACTGGAGATATTCTGGAACATGTGTTTTCTCTCATGATCAATTATGAGCCTGCATTCTTAATTGTCTCTTCGAACATGAACTTAATTTTCTATTGGATAGGCGTTACCCTTCATGAACCGGCGTTGCTAACTTCAATCTCAAGTTCGCAAAGACCCTGCATAATAAAAAACGTTTGCTTGTTTTGAAAGCTGCAGCTTGCTCCAACTCGTCCGAGAGATAGCTCATGAGATCTTGCTTAATCTTCTTCATTCCTTCATCATTGACCTTCAGCTTAAATCCGACCTTCTGGATCTCATGCTTGTACACTGGATTAAATCCGACCTTCGTTCCTTCATCATGCTAGTACACTGGATAATTTGATACACTGGATCTCCTTTGTTCCTTCTACTCTGTTCTATGAATGTTTAATGAATTATGTAATGGACATAGTCACTTTGTTTTCCACCCCACCCACAGCTATTGTCACATGTTTATATGCTGGGGTTCATCAGAGTTATGGAATCTGATGAGTTTCGCTGTCCTTGTTGGATAACCTAAAAATCCCTTGGCTGAGATTGGTTCCAGCACTTGCCTCTGCGTCTACTTCATTATTTAGGTTTCTTAAGATTTGGTAAGCTTTGAATTGAATGAACGTGCTCACGATTTGCTGAATACGCTGGATAATTCGATTTAGAGCGAGATTTTCAAGATTTTTGTTAGTATTAATGGCTCTGATGATTATCATGGAGTCACCGAATACCTGTAGATTTTCTATTTTGTGCCCTTTAGCTATTTGGAAACCTTTCAGCATGGTTAGGGTTTCCAGCATGGTTAGGGATTCCGCAATGTTGTTTGAGCTGATTCCCAAACCCCATCTGTACCTCAGTCTTATAGTTCCACTTCTAATCATCAAGACTCCCCCAGCTCCTACTACACCGGGGTTCCTCTTAGAGGCACCATCAAAAAATAAGCTATCCATAGTTTGTTTGTCTTTCCATTTATGAAATTCAATTTTATTTAACCTGATTTGCCAATTAGGAAGAGTTCTCGGTTGAAGGGTAGTGCTCGGGCTGGGAGAGGTGATTCCACTCCAGGTATTTTCTTTCTTGTTGAGCGCTGCATCTGGTTTGTAGTTTAATCTGTTGATACTTTCGATCAAAAGCCCTTTGGCTTTCCCAACTGACTTTAGACTCACATCCCCTCAATCACACCTTCTTTGCAGACTGAATCTAAAGGGGATAGGGCCAATTTCTTCGATAATGGACAGCCCTGTCTGAATCTAAATGGGATAGGGCTGTCCATTATCCCCCTTCCTTGGCCTCCAACTTACTTTAGACTCACATCCCCTCAATCACACCTTCTTTGTGGATGATTCTCTCCTTTTGGGTGGAGCCTCTTCCATCATAGCCCAAAATTTTAAGCACAATCTGACTCAATATTGTATTGCTTCCGAGGGCAAGATCAACTTGCAAAAAAGCACGGTCTACAGCTGGAATCTTACCAGCAACATCACTGCCAAATTAAGCAGAATTCTTGACATAAAGGTCCACACTCAGTGGGACTATTTTAGCTACCTTGGTCTTCCTATCACTCAAGGTCTTTCTAAATCTGGAAACTGGGACAGCATGATAAGCAAAATAAAAAGCAGAATTCGAAGACTGGGAGGGCACTGGCTCGGCAAGGTTGGGAAATTGATACTAATAAAATCCGTTCTTTCAGCTCTACCGATCTACCAATCATCCATCCTTCTAGCTCCAAAAGGAGTCACTGAGCAGATTAGTAAATTAATGAGAGAATTCCTCTGGTATGGTGGGAAAAACATTGGGAAAAAACTCCATTTAGTAAAGTGGGAGACCATAAAGAAGCCTAAAGCAGTGGGAGGCCTTCAAAATTGGGGGAGCCGGAGATGGGAATGTTCCACGCCTTTTCCAGTGTGCTCCAAAAGTTGGCATGATCAAGCCATTGGGGACTGAATCTAAAGGGGATAGGGCCAATTTCTTCGATATCTTGGAAGAATAGCTGTATGAGTTTATGGTCAAGGGCTAGATTAGGCAGAATGCTAGAGATGACGGTATGAGACTCAGACAACAGGCTGCTATGGACAAGGAATCTCTCCAATCTGGCCATGATGTTAGCTTTGCCAATACGCTTGTTGGACCAAGTGTATTTACCTTTTTTGGGTTTGATATCGATGAGATCTCGATTTTGAAGCAGGGATTCAACCTGAGATTTGAAGAAGTCATTACCACTGTTACTGCCCTTTTTTTTAGAATTGGAGAGGGTGATATTCATATCACAATCTAGGATGATATTTTGGGGTTCGTAGGCGTCCAGAAAGCCTTCAAGTAGATTCCAACAGTATTTTTTCTCTGAATAAAGATTGGGTACGTACATGTTAAAGAGTGCAATATGCTTATTTCTTTGGATATGAGTAAGTTCGGTGAAAATCCAGTGCTGTGTGGCAAAGGAGTTGTGCAGATTGAACTTTTCAGAAGACCATAACGTTGCCAGCCCCCCTGAAGCTCCTCTAGCACTGACTGCATAACTAGTGTCTTTCTTCCATTTTTCATTTCCAATGGCTAGGACTGTACTGTCTTCGAGTTTGGTCTCTTGGAGTAGAAGGAGATCAGGCATGCCGATTCTTTGAAGATATTTTACAGCTTCGATCTTGCCGGGATTACCTAAAGCTCTGCAGTTCCAAGAGACCAACTTCATCATTTAGAATTGTAGGTGGAAGGAGTTCCTCCTGCCGTATCAACATTTTTCTTTCCTTCTAATCTTGCTCTAGTGTTTTTGCTGAAGACCATATATATTGTGGCTTGGGAACCTTGAACTTTCTCGCGCTCAGCTTCTTCTTCCCTCAAATCTTTGGTTGATTTCCATCCAAGCTTTTTAGAGGATTTGTCAAAGAGATCTTCCGAGGAGGAGGGGGATATGGGGTTCTCGTTTTAGTGATTTCAGTGTAGGAGAGGGTCTCTTTGCTCAATATAGATCTGGTAGGACTAGGGGCATTCGGTGCAAGGGGATTTAACGATTCCTTGAGGGCAACAGGAGTAACAGGAGAGGCTTGTTGTTCTCGTATTTCTCCTTCTTCTTCAGCTTTTGAGGTGTCCTGGGTCTCAACAATTTCTAAGGATTTGAAGTTGTTCCTGCTATTTGAGGCCGTCGGATCTTTGAGTTGATGATCTGCTTTCTTAGTATTTGGATTTTTTATTAGGATTTCGTTCCCGATTTGATTTTTTTTGGACGATTGTCCACTGATCAGTTTTCCCTTTTGTTTTAGGATGCACATATTTCTTTTTGCAGGATCGAGCGAAGTGGCCATACTCATGGCAAAATCTGCATTTGAAGGAAATTTGTTCATAATCAAGTTCTTGAATATGCGACCAGTCTTCCACAGTGAGATTTATTGCTTCTGGGAGGCCATGTTCCAGATCTACTTCGACACAAATTCTTGCGCATGAATATTGATCTTTCCGCTTGGCTTTATCGATGTATTTGCCGAGGGCATTTCGATTGCTTCAAGAGATTCGGGATTCCAGCAGTGAAGGGGTAGATGCGGGAGTCTCACCCAGACAGGGATAGCTAAAGGGATGTCGAGGGAGGGATCAAAATTTGGCATCCATTTGTTCATATAGAGACCTTGCGGCCCCATAAAGTATGGTCCGTTTCTGAAGATGAGTTCTTGATCTTGTTTGCTCTCGAAAACGAATGTGAAGTAACCTTTGCCCAGGAAGAAAGATTTGACATCTTCCGTGATCAAGGGTCGCCAATTTTTTTGCACCCAAAATTCGGTGGACTTCGGCGAAGGCCATAGACCCATGAACTGGCCGATTAATCCACGCTCTGACATATTAAGGGCAGCTTTGCAGGGAAGATCAACAGGAAGCGCTACCGTCAGTATCTCGTGGATTTTCTTCACAAACTTCTGCTGGGAGGATGAAAGGGGCTTCTTTCCTTGTGCAGCTAATATCTTTAGGAAGTTTGCCAAATCAGAGGGGCTATCTTCTCCCGAAGCCATCAGAGGCAAAGGGAGTGAGCCCAAGAGGGATCCAACCAGCAGCAGCATGATCCAACACTCTGCTGATTAGATCGGCGATGGGAGCCAGCACCGATGCTCCTCCCTTGGCTCAGGTTCGGTGATCAGCCAAAATATTCTGCGCAGAACCCTGATCGATCTGAGCTCTGAATTTGAGAATCAACATACATAATTAATCCTAACAGTGGCTACTATCTGAAATTTTTCCATCCAAGTTTCTTAATTGTCAATTTGCAAGAGTCATGGCAATAAGAATGTTCATACCTAGTTGAATAACGATGTCTCATATCACTATGATTAGTTTTGGTTGATGACGAGGTGTTGGTTCTAATTCCCACAATCCCATAGAAGTATAAACAACATGTTGACTTACATCCCATAATGAAATTTTTGCATATTTATTATGTGTTCCCATCGATCTCATCTTAGGATCAATAAGAGTAATAATACCATGTCAACACTCTCCAAGTCCACCACTCGTATAACTTGTCTAACAAAGTAGGTTAGAAATAATAAATTTGGTATGTTTCTCAAAACAAGGGGAAAACAACTTATGAGTAATCGACAGAGCAATATAACAAGTTAAATCAAAAGAGGGTTGAATATCCTTTCACTTGGTGCCACATACCTCTTTCTTCTCCCTTAATTCATCCATGGGATTTTTAATAGGAAAGATTTAAAGTTCTTTTCTTTTTTCTTGCACAATGTTATGATTAAGGTCAAACATATATTGAATAGACATTTCATTTTTGACTAATTGTTGAAGCAAGGGATCATGATTATTTTCAAATCTTAATGCTCATCAAAGACTCTAGTATTATCACCCTGAAGTAAATTAGTGCTCATGAAGTTGAGTAACAAAATCCTGTAATGTATTGACCTCGTCATGAAGTTGGATATTAGCTTCACACATTTAAACAACCTATTTGTTAATACTTTATTATATCCTTACATAAGAGAAACATGCTCCTAAAGTCTTATATTAACATTCTATCATAGGAATGGGGAATGTATATTTCAATGAAGTAATGAAAGGATTACGAACGACCAAATATTTAGAAATAGTTTCATGGAAAGCCTTATTATCATCCTGGGAGGTATTTCGATGTTGAATGGCCAAAGTTAGTTCATTGGCTTACTTCCTAAGGTTTATCAACTGTTGGAGAGTGAGATGTGTATAGGAAGTCTTTGTAGCTGCTAGTATCATTATCTACATACATGGGAGTAAAATAAGTATGAAAGAGACCAACTAATACCCAACTACCAAAACTAATTCCCAGCAACCATAACTAATGCAATCCTATGTTATATGTTGGTTCATCATTTGACTATCTCATGGCTTGGAGTTGCACTTTGAAAATCAACACAACCTACTCACCTACCAGAACAACAATGTAAGGTTTCGCTACTAGAATGCAACTGCATGAATGCAACACTCCACTACAAGAATTTTGGTAATCATACAGTGTTATCAAATTCATCCTAACTAACAAAATTACAGAAGCCAATTGCCAAAACTACAAAAGGAAAAATACAATAACCAAATCGTTGGACGCCTCATATTCTTGCGATGGATCCACAAATTGTTGATCAGATGTGAAATGGTCGACTTTTGATCCAATTCTTCGTGGGTCCATAAGTGCACTCGAGAAAGCATACAAACCATAGAACCTGTCTTAATTACTAGAAACACAAAGTTCATTTCAAACTACCGAAACAACAAAATCCTGTAGACACGTTTCTTTTGGTTTGACGTAATGAGAAACTTCCATACCTTAGGTCAACATTGGTTGTATGAGATCCACAATACCCCACTAACATGTCGGCTCAACAAATTCTAAAGCCCCAAGCTAAAATATAAACAAGAGCCACGAGGTGGCAATGTCCCCGACATTGTAGTTGAAAAGGATGCTTCTATATTGTGCATTTTGTAATTTGTGATTATGGAAAGCAACTTTTGTTGAAAAGAAGCATTTGAGTTAACTGGAGGAACTAATTGAAAACATGGGGAAGACTTCTCTTAGGTTTACAAAGGGCATTGTATTGTAGGAAATCTTTCAAATGCTTTGTGTGAATTTCATCTTCATAAACTTGAAGAATGTCAATTGTTCTTGGGATGGCCTGGAGCAGTATGAATAGCTTTGGGTATAGACAACAATGAAAGACAAGAAAGGTTGTAATTGCGTGTAGTATGATGGTTTTCAGTATCAGAAATATAAAGTCTAATGCAAAGGCAGAGAATGAATATCACTAAGCTGTAAAGAAGAAGAAAAATTGAAGAAATCTATGTGCAAAGAAGAAAGTTGACCAAGGTTTACAGTTATTGTAAGTGTCCTTCAATATTTTTTAGTAAGTAGCAAATACTTGCAGAAGCCTATGTGCAAAGAAGAAAGCTGACCAAGGTTTGTATCAGAATACAGTTATTGTAAGTGTCCTTCAATATTTTTTAATAAGTAGCAAATACTTGTAGACATGCAACTACTGTAAATGCCGAAGAAAATACATTTGACTACTATATAATATATTTTTAAACAAAATCAATTTGAAGTAACAAATACATAGGTCATTGACATTTATCATACATCAACAGTATCTTAATAGATTGAATTAGTTATTTTAGCATATTATATATTATTGAAGGAAGATTCATATATTTAATGCAGTGAAAGTGATTGAGTCGATGAAACAGAGAAATGATACAATTAAACAAAGATCGGATTATCTTTCAACAAAATCATAAAACTGGGTCTTCTCTTAACTACATGATTTGCACATCAAAACTTGCTGTCATTTTGACAATTGTCTTTTTTGAAAGGAGCATCCACGTCAGAACCCCCGTGCTTTTAGTTGTCATGTTATGCTTTTTCAATTCAATCTATGGCATGTCTCCTTCAAGTTTTAGCGATTAACTTTATGGCCATGGTTTCCAAACATCCAAGAAAAGCAATCAAGTGTAATGAACCTTACAACTTTTTTCAATTCATATATAGCATTTATGACAATGACGATATTAATAAATTCAACTTTGAAAAGTTATTTTGCTTGCCTTCTTATTTGATAAAAGTCAATTTTTTCTTGAATGTTTTTCAAATCCGATAGAACTTTATTGGCCATAGGAAAAATATAATGTGTTCGTAGATGATGGAGCTTAGTAAGGCAGACTAATTTACTAATTGGTAAAAACTGCAACCATGATAATGCATGTATCATGCCAAATATAGGGCATGGCTAATCTACAGGCATTAGTGGTTTCGAATAATTAAAACTATTTTATTAAATTTGAGATGTTAATAAGGGAAGACATGGATCCTCTTATTTGGCATCCTATTTATACTTTACTCTACATCATTGTTTATTGTATTCATATAATTATTGTGACACTCTTATGCAGTATGCTTGAGTTAGATGGTTGCAAGAGATGGTGTTTTGGACTCATCGTCTCTCTATTGGTTCATTGGTGATTATTGATTGTGTTAGACTTATGTTGTTGATGATCAAACTTTGATAATTCCTTGTGATTACTTAATGATGCATATGAACAATAACGCAATTCAAGTTTTATGTGGATGAATGGTACTAATAACACACACACACACACATAGACATATGTGGATGAATGGTACTAATAACTAACACACACAGACACATACACACACAAACTTTGATGATTCCTTGTGATTACTTAATGATGCATATGAACAATAACACAATTCAAGTTTTATGTGGATGAATGGTACTAACACACACACACATTGTTATTGATATTATATGATCCATTATGATGTTACATATGTATTGGATTGTAGTGGACTAACCTAAGATTAGTCTAGGAGCACCATGGCATATATTTTAAATTAAACACGTCATTAAAATTTTCAAATTGTAATATAAAAATATATATTTTATCAAAAAAATGTTTAAATATTTTACAATGCACTTATATATGGGGAGCACAATGGTGAGATTGCTTTCAAAGTTGTGGTGCATTGGGGCATTAATGTTTCACTAAACACAGTAATTATGTTTTTGAAAATTTTAATAGAAATTGTAATTTATAATGTAATGTAGAGTCCATTGTAGGTGTGCTTAATATATAATGTGCATCGAGGCGCGTGACATAGTAATGCACCAATTATTGGTGCATTTATCTTTATTGCACATCAAGGTGTGAATGTTTACATAAACACACCATAGTGTTTTTTTGAAATTTATAATATAAAAAACTATATTATTTGATAATGTGTCCATGTCTTGTGCACTTTATATTTGGAGGACATTAAGGATTGTGTCCAATACAACATCACACTATGGTGTGTTATATGTGGTAGCACAAGGAAACATCAATATTTATGTAAGGAAATTTCAAGTCTATAGTCTATGTGCTTTATATTTCAAGTGCACCAGTTAATATGTCCAATAATGCATCGTATAATGGTGCACCATATATGTAGACGCACCAAGGTATCAACATTTAATTAAATGCATCGTTCATTATTTTAATTATTTAATATAGAAAATATAATTTAGAATTAAATGTTGCATTCATTATTTGGTGCACTTACACATAAAGTGTACTAGTGCATATATGTGTATGTGCACAAGTACATTTTTGTTGATTCAATGTATCATACATGAAACCTCTAGCCATCCACCTATGCTAGTGTTTGAGGAAATTAATCCTAAATCACTAGGGTCAAATCACAAGCATATCAAATCAAGGATAACAAACTCTAATATTATCTTTATCTAGTTAAAGCTGAGAGTTAATTAGCAAGAAAAAATGATGGAAATGTATCTCAGGCTAGATGGCTAGCCTTTTTGATAAAGTGAACTTATCCAAGGTTTACTATTTGTTCCAAGTCACTGCCATTTGAAATGTGCACACAAGACAACAAGAATCACTTTTCTCAAACCGTCCTAACTCATAATTACAACAATTTACTACAAGAATGCTAAATTCATAACTACCTAAATAACTAAGTTTTAGGCTAAGATTGTTCCTCCACAAAAAGCACAAGCCAATGCATACAAAATTAAACTCATATTGTTTATGGAGGGAGATATCTTCTATGTATTAAGAGATAACAACAAATACAAATAATATACATGAGTCTTTGATGCGATTCCTGCTTCACATTACCATGGGTTCCTCCAGCCTATGCCATTAACAAAGAATCGATCTTCAACTATTTTTCCAACTCAAAAGGGAAGAATAATTCAAAGAATTAAAGAAAGATGAAATTTTTGACCAAAAAGGAGATGTTAAAATCCTAAGCATTTGATGCACAATTTGTCCAATGTGATGGTATACTAATGATCTAATATCCCTACCCAACCTTAATGCTTTCATTTATACTTGAAGAGAATGGTTAAGGTGGTTTTTATGGGTCTTAACTATGTCCAAGTGTACAAACAAGAAAAAAACGACTCCAGAGTGCAGAAATGAATCTCTTCTACATGTATGCCATGAATCTACTCTGTAATAATAATAAAGAATGTATTCTCTTGCTTGCAGAAATAAGAATAGTCAAAAAATAGCAAGAGGAACAACAGTAGGAGGAGGTGTGGTAACTATACTAGAGTTAGAGAAACCATAACTACACCTCGCATGCTGTGCAACCGTTTGAAGGCATGAAGCTGTGAAAAAGGCTTATTCTTGATCCTTGTGGGAGAATCAAGGATCAAGAATAAGTCACATTGATTTTGCTAAAGTTCATTTTGTTTTTTTCTTTTGTCTATCAGATATTGTAGGTTGGTTCTTATGATTGGAGGCTGTGCAAAAGACAAAAAAAATTCTTTGACAATGGAGGGGAAGATAATAACTTGGGCATAAAGGCAACTGAGTATAATCTTAGAGAACGATTAAGTCAAACCAAGATGAAATTAAAGATTGGGATTTTTGTTATGAAATATAGATCAGTAATCTAGAACTTTTCCATCAAGTTGATGAATACAATAAGACAAAGACGAGGAAGATTGTAGAAGGTTGTGCTTCAAATATTTTGAGGAAAAGATGAAAGAATCTTTCCAAGACCATTTGTAAAATATATTTAGCTTACGGGAAGTGATTCTAATAGAATGACGAGAAGAATCCATTGGATGCATTGTTCGTATCAAAGCACCACAATTTGACTAATTCCATTGATCATGGTCCTTAAAAAAAATGAATTGTTCAATGTAGCAGAGGGCATGTTAGAGGGCAAGTGACTAGGTATGGGTGGGCTCTCTTGCGTGTTTTATAAAAGCTATGACTGAAAATATACTGAAAACCTTAGTCACCATGCTCAGTTTTGCATCGTAAAAAACATGACCATACCAATATTAAGGGATAATCCCATTTGGGTTGGCCTTATACTTTGGTAAAACCCACGCAAACTTTCCAAACCCTCTCCAAGGGACTGCTCTGCCCCCAGGATAGGAGAATAAAATGACCTCCCTACAGGAGTCTACCTGAAACCAAATACTCATAGAATTAAATCATATAACCAACACTGTAATGACACTTTCAAGAGGCCTTTCAGGAGATGAATCATGACACCTTTCAGTTGGTAGCTGCTGGAGAACAATATCAAGCACTTGAAGAGCTTCCTGAGGTGCATCAGCCTGCCTCCCAGATAAGAATTGGCCTAAATGATGCAAATCAGCTCGGCATGCAAATTGTATAACCACTCTGAACTGTCGTTCCCTTCTGTAAAATCCATAATATAAGATAATAATTCAAGATCTATAGAAATCAATCATACAATTCATACAGATATAAACCCCAACAGCCCCAACAGAATATTTACAAGAAACTTACAGATAAAATATGTAATCAATTGGTATATAAGAAATCAATTTTACGATATCGGTTAATTCATAGATTCAACACCATTGATGTGTAGTTGGTATAATTTTCATTCAGATGTGCCTAGAACTGTCGACTAGTTAGAATACAGATAAGGACAGTACCATCTAAAATGCATCATTCACAAATACATCTGAAAGAGTGACTGGACCTATGTTGCATGGGAGTGCTCCCCTCCCCTCCACCCCTCCGCCCCCACTCTTGAAGCTCGCTTCCGAAGGAAGCATCCAGGAAGCGCTTGGAAAGCGTGCTTCCTAAACGCTCCAGTACGGAAGCGTTTTCAGGAAGCTCGCTTCGTTGCAAAAAAAACACTCCCTCATTTTTTTTTTCAAATTTTCTTAAAAAACAACCAAAAAGTTAAGCGATGGGTGGGGGAGAACTAACCCCCATACTAATGCTATATAAAAGAGGAAAAGCCTACTTCAATAGCAAAAAACCTAACCATAGTAATTATCAGTAGCATTAAATAGTAATATTATATTCTTAAAGTAACTTTTACTTAAAGTTTTAACATTACCATTAATTGTTTCACGATGTTTGAGAGTGGTTCCAACCTCATCAGACTTCAAATGCAAAAAGTAGAATTTTTTATCCCATTCAAAATTCAACATCCTTAACAATTTTTAGGATTTCAGGATTGCAAATTAGAAATTAGACTCCCATTGTTCATAGATCGCGGGAAAAAAAATTAGAAATTTCCTGTGGCAAGAGGAAACATCCATAAAATCTACTTTTCTTGTCTTTTCTTGATTATAGTACTTTCAAGTTTCTGCATTATTGACTCTTTTATATTTATTATGGTATATTTTGTAAACATTAAATGGCAATTCAAGTTTGAAGTTTGAAGTTGAACCTACCTTTGAAGTTTATTATTTTCAACTTTGCATTATTGAGTCATTGATTGCATAAAATCATATTATAATCCTTTGGTAATGAATATGATGCTTAGTGAATTGTTTCAACTTTCATTTCATGGTTATTCTCTGTTATAGACTATAGTTTGGTTACAAGTACAACTTTAGTGATGACAAAATGTTATATATTAAAAATTTGAAGCTTTAAAGTTGATGTTATGGATACTGGACCTATGGTTGACGAATTTTCACTACTTGATGATTAATGATTGATGAATGATGTTATATGGTATTATGGTTTATTTCATTTTTTTATGCTTTCCATAACTAATTCAACATTCTACATGCATTTGTTCACATATATGCATCAAAATATATAAAAAATGCTCCTAAAGCAGAATCTTTTGAAAATTTCGCTTTTTGCTCCCACTCCCGCTTCCTGCTTTCACTCCCGCTCCCAAGTAACCTTGGGCTGGACAGATAAAGAGATTTTATACAAATTTGAAAAATCAATTTTACAGCCAGAGCTGAAACAAAATACTCCTTCATGGATTTAGATTCTTTGAGCTCATTAAACGTTAATGACCCAGACTCCAAAAACAATTCGGTCAAAAACACATTTTAAACAATAGATCAATAATGTGGCATATTTCAAAGCTATACAAGATGTTGCTAACACTGAGATCCTTCAAAAAAACAAAATTCAATTAATGTTGATAATCAGATAGACCTAAAGGCTAAGGGCAATTGTTGGGCATAGACAGTAATCAAGAAACCAATGCAGTCATGAAACCTGTCATGATGATGCCTTTTTCAAAGTCGAAGCCCCAAGTAGTTCTTAAGCTATATCTTTGACCACCAGTTCCATCCTCACCCTCCACAAGCAGTACATCAAAATCTCTACTGATAAAGGGCAACGGCCCAGCCGTGTACAGACTTCTTCGACCATCATAGGCAGGAAGCCTTCTACCCAAATGGGTATCTCTGAATTGGTTGACTAGCTGTTTTATAACAGCTCTGTTGACAACTCGTGAAGTCACCTCAGGCGTCATAGTCACCTACATATCAAGCAATAAAAATAATTTCAGGAAAAAAACCAATAAACCTCAATTATGAACATATCCACTTGGTGAAAGATTGCTTTCATAAGTTATCTTTCATTCCATGCAAACGTTGACACAACCTTCATAGTTCTAAATAGACGTTCAATTGCCAAATTTCCCTTCAAATACTAGCAATGAAGTTAACTGCATGTCCACTTTGAAAACATGCCGCACCATAATGTATTTCTGGATGTCTCTCAGAAAAATAGTTCCAGAGTTGGAAATGCTTTTGTTTTAGCTAACCAAATTGCTTTGGAACAAAATTCTATTTGTCTCGAGTACAGAAATAATCTCACAGCATATCACGGAGAAAATAATACCTCAGATGAGTTGCATTAACACAATTATTGCTACGTATAGCTTGCATATGATCATGAACAGGGTTTGATGAACAAAGTTTCAACCATTTTAGCCCACATCGTAGACATCTGCCAATTTAAACTTCAACAGCAAGTGGAAATTTACCGGAGACAATAATCACAGCCAGCCTTATACATAATTCAACATGCAATGAATTTTTCAATCAATTTGTCAAGCTCATCTCAAATCTAAAAAACAGCACCAATAGCTGCATAATTGAGAATACAATTAGGTTAGGATAACTTAGGTGTTTATCCATAATGGTCTTTTGCTATTCAGATTCCAGAAAGCTTTATTATATTCTGTATGTTTCAGGTGTAGATAGTATTCAACAACTTGTAGTATCTCACAGACTTTTATCTGGTGAATTCATAAAAAATATAGGTCACTGTTAAAAAACCAAGACTGCTGTCTTAAACTATTCTGTGCTTATGAAATGAAAAGTATATAATCTAAAATCTGAAGTGTGTTGTTAATTAGAATGAGAAATGCTTTAATTGCCCATTGACTGACGATGAATACCCAGGCAGAGATGATTTCCATTCCTATTTCCATTCTCAATTTAATTTGCACATGCAAGTTGCAGTAAGTTGCTTTTGGTGTAATGATACTTTGTGGCTGTCCAGGAGGTTTATTCACCTATTCTATTTTTAACTTCATTATAATTAAAGCCCTAAACATATATGAGGTTCCTGTCGGATTATATTCTCTGATAAGTTCCAGAAAAGTGTTGTTTTCTAACACTCTTCTATGGGAGATGCCATAGAAATTTTTCTGTTGAGATTCAGAGAAATTATGTCTCAGATTTCTCCAATTCTGGCATTGGTAATTTTTCTCCAATGCTGGAAAATTGAATATCAAATACAAAACAAAACAGTGAGTCAAAACTGTCAAGTTTGTCTGCAATTTCTTCTGTGGAGTGCTTAACTAGTTTTATAGGAATTAAGCAGCAACTGGCGATAATTTCCCTTTATGGATTTGTTCTCAATTCAATGCCTGTATGCAACTTGCTTTTACTTGTTTAATAATCCTTTGCATCGGTCAGTAGTTGATAGAAATTCTTACATCAGAATCTGATAACAAAAGCCCAGTGGCAATAACAAGATAAGCCCTTAGCTATCTGGGTACCATTCCAACATTTTTTTTTCCCTGCAACTAGCCTTATCTCTGACAACAAAGAGACTACATCACTTATTTGAGGTGCTCTGTACCATGTGATCAATTTGCAGAAATTTTCCTAGACCAAGAAGAAATTTTTCTTCTTGGAACAAATCTCTTTGTGAGTGAAAGAGAGAGGATTCTTCCTCTCTTAAACTTTTTTGTTATTATTGTAATTGAAGGATTCCATTGGATTTTTTTGTCTAAGTTTGAAAACCACCGATACTTACATAAATCCTTTTCATACCAACAATTTTTATAGTATGATTGGACTTCACATTGCCACTAACTATTCCAGTAGACAAAATATCCGAATTACCAGCTTCTGGCATTTTTATATTGGAACCTAAAGCTGAAACTATAGCCACTATGACTATAGAAATATTAGCTATCTGGGTACCATTCCAACAATTTTTTTTGCCTGGAACTAGCCTTATCTCTGACAACAAACAGACTATATCACTTATTTGAGGTGCTCTGTACCATGTATTCAATTTGCAGAAGTTTTCCTAGACCAAGAAGACAACAATTTTCACAATACAAATGCTGCTAAGTACACTGAATGCTGAAAAGCATCCGAAATATAATTTCTCCATGTGAGGTCTAGTGGGATTGATCCAACCAAACATCCTGAAATAGAGGTCCTACTTTAATTTAATGTTAAAATTTAAGTTAACATTAAGAATTAAAGAGGTCCAACCAAACACCCTGAAATGGAGCAAGGTTTCATTTCTGAGGAGAAATTCAACTTCCTATTCCACTGACAGATTCATGACACGGTGACTATAGTGCAAGAATAATTTCATACAATAAAGATGGAAAAAAAGCAAGCAGTTGTGCTTAAGGTTGATTTAGCCAAAGCATATCACAAGATGAGATGGATATGTATATCAGATTTATATTAACGCAAATGAGGATGAATTTGCAACCATAAATTAGATGATGGGAAGCATTCAGTTGGCCTCCTTCATGGTGTTGATCAATGGTTCAACATCTTAGTTATTTAGATCAACATAAGGGATACGATGAGATTGTGCTTTGTCTCCTTTCCTTTTCATACTAGTAGCATAAGGGATCAACTTGTTGATCAAGGAGACAAAAGAGAAGGGGGATTTGAAACGAATTAAAATCTCAAATTCAGGGGTGATTACAAACCTTTTGTTTGTAGATGATATATTGATATTAGGACATGGGGATTCTTGGGAATTGAGAAAGATCAAGTAAACTTTGCAGAAATACCGTAGAGCAACTAGCATGGAGATAAACTTGTCAAAGTCTCCAATCTCCACTAAGGGAATTTTGGAGGAGGAATCATATTTTTGGGGGGAAATGTTTTATTTCTTAGTTAAGTACCTGGAGAAAGGGATTAAATATATTGGCTTTAATATTAAACCAAAACCACTATGATTTTGAATATTGGACTTGGTTATATAAAACAATTGAAGCCAGAGTATCAGTATGGGTCAATAGGTGACTTTCTCGAGGGGATAGGTTGGTTCTAATTAAGTCTGTATTGGAAAGCATCCTAGTATATTGGATGGTCATTGTGAAGGTTCCTAAAGGAAGCCTAACCAAAATTAGGAATAAATGCTTCATTTTAGAAGAGAACAATTTATTCTCAGTGCACCAATCCAATATAATATAATGCTTCAACAGTGCTTTATTCTCTCAAAACCACCCAGATTTTAGAAGGAGGTTCCCTGACTGAAGCCCTAATGCATTACTCCTTAAACCTGGACACCCAACACAAAAAATTTAATCCTGGATTAAAAAGGATCCCTGAACTACTTGAGTTTATTTCTGGATGCTGCACTAACAACCGCAAGGACTCAATTTGTTAAGGATACATTCATTCAGGATTACATGCAGATCACTCTAATGCAGCACCTACAGGGTCCTGTTCTCTGCAAACGATTCATGAAGGAGCTTGAAATTTATAACAAGTTTTTATAAAACTATTCCATGTTGTGGGTTCTTTGTGGTATTTCACATCAGTTTCAGAGGTGTACACTGCACTTAGGCTTTCATATACTTTCAAGAGAGAAGACTCAATATAATTCAAAATTTATAAAACTTATCCAAAATTTGTAAACCGTGACCATGTATGAATAAACAAAGAAGGATGAAAAAGAGAAAAACTGAATAGGAATACAAAACTGACATGCAAATTCTGATTTTTCCACATTCTTATCAAAACAATTTTTATCTTATGCATACTGCTGAATATGGTTTATCCCAAGCCATTGGCTACATTGGCATTAAGCTTTACATTAATACAATATACTAAATTCCCCAAGCTACGACCCAAGGCTTAATGCATATAAAATAGAAGACTAAAGCAATATTGCACAGTCAATGGGCTAGCTAAACACTTTTAATACCACTCCTAGATTAATCTTTAAAGGCTTACAGATCCTGCTAACAAACCTTTCTGTCTCTTATTTTAATCTATTAAAGAGGCTATAAATTACAAGCTAATTTCCAAACAAGGTCATCTTTCCACACAACAGCTACGGAAACTACTAAAGCAAATAATGAAAGATGTAGAAGTCATATCAAGATGTCTAACATAAAATTGAAATAGATCAATCTTGCTACTACTAGTAGTAATAAGTCAAGAGGATAGGGTTACAGCTGACCACAACATGTTCACCCTAAGGGACTAGAATGGTACGGATTTTTCCACCCAACGAAGAGCTAAAACTTGAGCTCACTCTGCTGTTCACTGTTTAGAGCCTTCTTTTCGGAATACAATCTCTCATAGTGAATACACCAAGAAAAATAAAACAAGGAAACCAAGTATGCTACATTTCATTCGAGCATTTCCAAAGCAAAACACATGAACCCCTCCGGAGCCAAACAAGGTAAAAAGACATCCACAAAAATAACAACTCCATCCAGGGCAACAGAGACCAATGTTCCATAGGCAAGTAGAATCTAATTCACCAATGCAATGCAAGCAGTTTTCAGTCAGCTACGGAAGCACAAGCGAGAAAAATCAAAGAGCCCTGGCAAAACAGTTTGCAAAACAACCCCTGATGACATCCCCATTCCCATTCATGTTCATACAAATTATGACACAATCTCCCTTCTCGGAATACAATCTCTCATAGTGAATACACCAAGAAAAATAAAACAAGGAAACCAAGTATGCTACATTTCATTCGAGCATTTCCAAAGCAAAACACATGAACCCCTCCGGAGCCAAACAAGGTAAAAAGACATCCACAAAAATAACAACTCCATCCAGGGCAACAGAGACCAATGTTCCATAGGCAAGTAGAATCTAATTCACCAATGCAATGCAAGCAGTTTTCAGTCAGCTACGGAAGCTACCATGGGCCCAGGCCCCAAACATCTCCTCAGTATGACAAGTATCCTACATTTCCTCTAACCATCTCGTGTACAAGCAAGAAAAATCAAGGAGCCCTGGCAAAACAATTTGCAAAACAACCCTCGATGACATCCCCATTCCCATTCATGTTCTTACAAATTATGACACAATCTCCCTTCTAGTCTATCACATGCAACAAAATATTTATTACATTGTGCTTGCAGCCATATTTCTGTAATTTGGGATGATGCAGACCACCATCGTGCCACCTACTCTTTATTGTACTATCATTCTAATTGTGTAATTAAAAATGAAAGCATTTCTTGACAAAGACAAATTATGAAATAAATGAAATAGCAAGCTGCCTCTTTGCACTACCTTACAAAAACAGAACGGGCAAATCTCCAAACAACATAACAGTCGAGACAATGAACTTCTGGCCTTAACCAAAGTGACATAATAGCTCTTTTTACCAAAATGGAAGAGCATTCATATAACAGAGCACTCTATCTGAAGTTGTAGCGACGCAATACGATATCTGTTTGGGATCATTTTGATGTCCAAGTTACCTTGGCACGTTATAGTGGAAGGTGTGATCCCTCCTGGTTCATATGCCAAAATAAGGTTCCCTGGCTCTACCAAGTTTTAACATCGGCTCATGTGAAACCCTCGGTTCATACTCCGAAGGTTGGTTTCAAGATTCAATTATTTAGTGTGTGCTTTAAATCCAAACCCTCATCTACAAAATACCTCACACAGAACACATTTGAATAGAATATCTTCATTGCAAGGGTTGGTATGGACTAACGAAATACCAGCTAAGACTCAGGAAGGAGGAACTCTGAGGATGCGCGTTTGAGGTTCGAAACCCACAACGCGAAATTCCGTCTGAAGCAGGTAAGAAAACTCTTTTAACCCTAATATTCTCTTTGCATTGAAGTTTATCTCTTATCAGCAGCCGCCACTACTGGACAGACAATGAACCAGCACGAACTTGTTAAAAATAAAACAGCTGAAGCAAAGACGCACCTGTGCAAGCAACCCGTCGTTGAGCTTCCACGAAAGACGCGAGAGACGGCAAACTGGAAATGAACCCGGTGAATGACGACCGCAACAGCAACCAGATCTCCCCAAATGTGCAACGGAAACCGCCGAAAGAGAGTACAGAGCCAAACAAGTTGAAATCGCTATCATAAAAGCACGAACCAGCCACCATGGCCATGGCCATACCGAAATAAAGAAAAATCAGAACGGCCCCTGCCCAGTCTTTGACGAAGCCCTCACGAAACCCACAGAAGCCCATTCCTGTACAAACCCTCTGAAAGACGCGAGAAGAAACCCCTCTTAAAAGACCCCGAGCCCACAAATGTCCAGACAACAGGCGAAAACGCTACTGAAAAGACCCCGAGCCAGCCGTAAACCCTTGTCCGCCATAAGAAAAACCAGGACAAAACCCCATACCTGGAACAGGCGAAAACCATAGGCCTCGAAAAACTGAACACTATAAACCGAGGACAACCCACCATGCCGAAATTTAACACACCATGACGCCATCCCGCCGCCGGCTCCTGGGGCGCAAGAGCCAAGGCAAACGTCACCATGCACGGCGCCAATCAGGCCACAGAAAAATAGCAGCTAAAAAATTTCGAAAATGCCCGATTTTTGCAAAACAAAGGTTTCAACCATAACCAGAGCCTCCATTGACGAACAGTAGCCCTGCTTAATAGCCCCAGTAGCCCTGCTTAATAGCCCCAGATGAAAAACTAGATGTCGGGGACATAACAAGTCGGCTCAACAAGACAAAACCCCATTATGTAATGAACAAGTCGGCTTCAAAATATGAACAATAAAAATGTGCTTTAGTTGGATGCATTTGAAGTGTAGAGGTGATATAAAAAGTGTGTAAGCTCTAAGGCATGAAGAGGAGACAGAAGATGAAGTCAATCGAAGATATCTTTATGTCTCAATGATCTGGGTTTGCTAATTGTTGAGGAAGCAAAGAATATGAGTGCTAAGCAAATGCCGATTGGTGTAATAATTTGGAGAAGCACTGGGAAAAATGAATAAGTGAACATTTCTCAATTTGTTACACTTACATAATTGCCCTCGGGAAACATTTAATATGCAACCCTTGTCTTAATTATTGGTAAATTGGAAACTGACTATCTAAAAAGGGTTGTCAGTTAAGAGTGACCAAATATATAACTTCCTTATACCTAGGCCACCATTTGCAGCACACTGAGAGGTTTAGTCCTTTCCTTGATAATGTATGATTTGGTTTACCACTAACAAAAGACTCAGTCAAGCTTCAAATTTGGATAATCAATCATATATTTGGTGGTACTAGTATTTTTGTATTGATGGAACTAGCATAAAAATTGATGCTAACAAACATCTCCTAAACTATGAAATGAAGGTTGTCATTAGAAAAATTATCTCGGAGACTTGAACATCAGTAGCAGAAAAATGTGTCAATACAAAATATGCAGAATGCAATCAATCACCATTGGCAATACCCTTGACAGTATAAACACAATGAAACTGCACATGATGGAGGAAAATATAACATAATTGAGCCTTGTGCTATGTTGGTATAGGTATTTAAATGCAATCAAACTAACATAACTGATAATTAAATGGTAAACGAAATTATTCAGTGTCTGAAGTGAACCATACCTCAATCAGAACTCTGATCATTTGATCAATATACCATAGTTTACTTAGGGAAAACATGTAGTTACAAGTAGCAATAACTTAATGAGACGAGTAACCACATATAGTTGTGCTAATAAACTCAATAAGTTGACATAACATGTATATTATGCCTCTTTCTAATTTCCTACATCATGAGCAAATTTTCTATTCACTTGGACAACCGATGTTGTGGAGAATGTTCCTACCTTTCCAAACAAAAATATGAGCAAACTGGACTCCAAACTATAAATAAGTTGCTTATAATGGAATATCACTTGCCATATTTATCTCATATGCTCAATCCCTTTGCCTCTCATTTTGCTGACAGAAACACCTATTACAGCTGTTGAAGTAATTTTTAGCTCCTCCAATCAAACCAAAGATATCTCCATTTTCTTATAAAGACATGTCTATTATTAATATACGACCAAGCTTGTGTGCCAAGCAGTCATTGTGATAGGACCATTGCATATTGGAGTAGTTTTCTAGTCTCATTATGAAAAGTGAATATGGATTAAGTTCACTGTGGGTTCAAATTCCTGTTTTGTGTTGTATGGAAACACACTAATTCAAATGCAGGGAGCAAATTCATTGTGGGTTCAACTTACATATGGATTCCCATTTCCACATATGGATTTATTAATGATGAAATCGACTATGTCGTGCTATTATTGGAAGATACGTGTAATTTCATGTCAATAACCCAATCCAAAGCTGAAATGTTTGTAGTGATAGATATACTAGATCCGATTTTTACATAACCCAACTGTATACTACATGGGAAGTTAAAATATTATGTCAACTTATGAGACAACGAGAGGGCTTAGCCTTTGACTGAAACTTCTAAAATGTGAAACAACAATGTTTTAACTTGTATAATTTAGACCTAAGATATTAGAGGGCACTAAATCCATGAATACATTCAGAAATACAATTTGCACACTACAAAATTTGGATTTATTAAAATAAATATTAGATTCCAGTAAAAAATTTGTGGAAAAAATTCTTAAATGTCAAATAACAATGTTTTAACTTGCATAGATCTAAAATATTAGAGGACACTAAATTTAAACAATACAAATAAATCTCAAATTCTAGTAAAACAATTGTGGACAAAATCCTTGAACTTTTAGACTTCTTCCAACCTTTGCACATATCTAGATCTAAACAGACCTTGCAAACCTGCATAGACAAGTATTTGGTCTCTTCAATCTATTTGTACCTTGCTTTGTGAAGGTTTCATTGGAAGAAGCGATGGAGGAAGGAGATTATCATTAGAGAAGTAAAAGAGGGATCGATTCAACCTTGTCTATATGGCTTATTTTTGTTTAGCGGGAAATGCCCACAAACATACCAATTAAGGAAGGAAGAAAATTAACTCACTTGGGGAACACCATAGATCGAGTTGCTTACCAAATTTCCAACACCCCACCTTTGTATTGTTCCAAAGTGTTAGAGCAGTTGGGCATGAGAAAGAGCGTTCTGTAGTTCCAAATATTGACCATACTAGTTTGAATGTTATGCCATGCATCAATGACTCCTTGCCACCTCCTTGTAGGCCTACGCAAATTGAATTGAACATGGAGGAGTTTCATGTTTAATTATTCATCAATTGTTTGATAGTAATATTTTTTTCCCTCTTTGTGTGCACTTATCACTGAATCAAATTGTATTTGAAAGATTCTACTGAGATCCCAAATCTGATAAATCATTTGAAGAATATGCAGAACTTATAGATATGAACAATCCTCCTTCATTCATTAGATAATCTTTTTCATTAAAACCTTGAGGATTGGATGAATCTTGATAAAGATATCTAAAGAAGAATATGAATACAAATGACTTGTGTATTGGATCAAATTTTGTAAACAATTTCAAATTTAGGTTGGATTAACCAATGGTTTACTACGCGAACTCACTCATAACTAGATTCAATAAAAACTAAAAAATCATTGGGTTGAGAGACCTTTAACAATGAAGGAAGATGCTTGCATAAATCATGGAAGGGTTACACACCTGAAAAATCCTTCCATCAAAGGGTTACACACCTGAAGGCCATAACTTCACATTGAGGGGATTTTCCAATAGGGTGCTTTTTGGTACAAAACTAATCAAATATCCAATAATCCTACAGCTATGGATGGCTGGAAATTTAAATTAAACACATGCCATACAAAACTAATCAAATACCCAAAACTAATATCAATTCAATGACGGTAAATCGATGGATCCCATCCCCATCCTTATTGTACATCCTAAAAGAATATTTCATGTATTTGACTGTATGTGACCTATCCGCGCCCTCAGTGGTATGAGCCACTAGCTCCATCATATATGTCTTTCCATCTCCATCCAAATTCACTTCCTGAAAGGTGACCCCGAGCTTTTCCTTTGTTGGCTTCCCACCCATCATCGACAATTATATGTTTCCATCACCATTAGCGTTCAATTTCTTGAACACTTCCTCTAGATCTACAATGCTACTCAACTACATATCGGAAAGTGGACATGATACTTCAACGCCCCCGTCATATGTTTCCTTCCTTCTCACAGAAATCAACCCGGGTTGACCGAATGATTGGGATATGTTGGAAAATATACAAAATACAAATCATGATTGTCCACATGATGGTTTCGGATTTGATTTCTACTTTTGATTGAAAAACTGCGTAAATACCATTACAATATCAATTGTATGGATCAAACCCTTGTGATGCAATTAATAGAATATCTTTGTACACAAAGGTAGAGAAATAAATTAAATATAAAGTGATGGTACAATCGCACCTGTTAGAATTTCTAGGTTTTTACACAGATCACTTAGAACTGATGGAAAGAAGCTGCAAATTGAGGGAAATGGGCCGGTAGAAGACAACTTCAGATTGAACGAAACTTACATACTACCTGTGGTTGAGATATGTGTAGTTCTAATTGTTTTCTAACAACTAAGTTGTTGTTACACATTGAGTAATGCCTATAGACTTTGACAACACTGGTATTGAAAAGGGTAAATAAGAACAGATATTTAAATTAATTTTGGAGAATTAGGTGAGTGACAATGTGCATAGCATGAAATGATAACATCCCTCTAGTGCTTGAGTTAGATGCGGGTTTTAGTGCGCTAATCATATCATTCCTCAATTATGTGATTATAAAGTGTAGTAAAATATATAACTAAGTTATTAATTAACTTTAACTTCCATAGGAAATGAATGATATTCATTCATTTAGAAAATAGAATTCCATTATTTTCCATTGCCATGCCATGTAGCGCATTTTGTAATATTAATCTTGCAATAACTTTATCTTAAAAGTCCTATTATCTTGGGTAATGAAACTAGTTTATTAATCAATTAGAAGGTGTTACAATGGGTGCAAGCTAGTGTCACGATAATTTTTTTGCCAACCCTAAGTGTCCACTACCTAATAAGTGTCTAAAAACCCAGGAACTTGGACTTATGTTAACTTGGACTTATGTTGTACATATACTCAAAATAATCTACAATCAAATATTATAAGCATAACATGATATTATTATTGAATATTATAGAAAGTAAATAAATAAATAGATTATGAATATTAATAAAATCTAAATCATAGAAATTTCATCTTATTATTAGTTTTTTTAATTGGATCAATTTGTTAGCGTAAAAATATTTTAAAACCAAAATATTATATTTATGTTTGGATATATATAAAATTATTTTTACTTTGTTTAGATGAATTGCAATTGACCTTGCCTGTTGCCAATATATTAATATATTATTTAACATACTATTCACTACATACCTTTATTTGTGCGTATTGCATGGGATTTACAGATTCACCATTTAAAATTGTTAATGTATTATTGCATTTGTCTTTTTGTCGATTTCCATTCAATGTAAAAATGTTCCCTATTGGGATTTCCAATGGTGGTACTAGAGCTCAGCTATTTTGAGCCTGTGGTTTGTAGCTCTATGAGATTTTGTCCTTCTGCCTGCTACAACATTTGCTCCTATGTCAGAACTGTCTCCTTTTCTAGTTTTGTTGATTGTTACCTTTTCCAATTCTGTAGCAAACTCTTCATTTGCTCTCGAGCATTCAGAATAAACCGTAAACCTAATTACCTTTTCCTCTAAACCTGATCACCTCTGTATTTGCATTCTAGAACTATTTTTGCATATTTTATCTTCTGTAAGTAGTGGATTAATGGAATGACATCTTCTCATGTTCCCTCTACTTCAAAATTGCATAGTTTTTCATTCATATTTTGATCTACTTTTGGGTTATTAATCATCAACCAGGAAAGAGAAAAAGTTCTATTATGACTCATGATCATAAAAGTGAAAACTATCCATCAGGTTTTTCTCTGTCAATTTACTTTCTTAATCCTCGTCTAACTCCATAAATTTGAATAATATGGCTTATTTTACCTGAGCATGATTTCAATTGGTTTTTGCTTGTTCAATCTGAACTTTTCTTCTATGAATCAAAAGTTACGTGAAATTATTAACAACCTATATGCTTTTCCTTGAGTCATATTTCCTCTATTAATGAGCCATTCAATGGAATGAGGAATCAATGGCGATTTACTTTGCAGGTAAAATATTCATGCCCATTTGTTGTTGTGAGCTTCTTTTGTCTCATTACCCTAAGCCACTACTCCTCCTCCATTTGCAATTTTGTGAACCCTTCTCATATTTGAGCATATCCTATCGAAAGAGTCATGTCCAAGGCTTCTTGATATTATATGCAGGCCGATGAGAAACCATTCGACATTGCTTCAAGGAGAGGTCAAGCAACCACAAGGAAATAGGCATGACTTCAATAGTTGCTTGTTCTCTGTAGTTTATTTAAATGTGGCCAATGGTCATGAATACACTCCATTCATTGTAGAGAGAGTACCATAATAATTGAGGTAGATTACACTCTTTGCAGTGACACTCCAACAATGGTGTTTTGCTTGGGTTTATTTTCCATCCACGATATGTTGTTAAAGAGCATAGCCAACTTCACCACTTAGAGCAGCACCAAAGATTTTAAAAAAAGTATATCATTTTGTTGTGTTAACACTAATTTCCCGAATGCATTGAATGAGACTATTTCCCTAGGGAAACATTTAATATGCAACCCTTGTCTTAATTATTGGTAAATTGGACATTGTCTATCTAA
Organism: Larix kaempferi; assembly: GCA_027924585.1. Taxonomy (NCBI): domain Eukaryota; kingdom Viridiplantae; phylum Streptophyta; class Pinopsida; order Pinales; family Pinaceae; genus Larix; species Larix kaempferi. The sequence goes on from BSBM01001751.1 coordinate 731,786, forward strand.
AAAGGGTTGTCAATTAAGAAATATATAATTTCCTTATACCTAGGCCACCATTTGCAGCACACATGAGGTTTAGTCCTTTCCTTGATAATGTATGATTTGGTTTACCACTAACCAAAGACCTAGTCAAGCTTCAAATTTCGATAATCAATCATATATCTGGCGGGTAGTGGTATTTTTGTATTGATGGAACTAGCAAAAATTTGATGCTAACAAACATCTCCTAAACTATGAAATGAAGGTCGTTGTTAGAAAAAGTATGTCAGAGACTTGAACATCAGTAGCAGAAAAATGTGTCAATACAAAATATGTAGAACACAATCAATCACCACTGGCAATACCCTTGACAATATAAACATAATGAAACTGCATGTGATGGAGGAAATATAACATAATTGAGCCTTGTGCTATGTTGGTATAGGTATTTGAATGCAATCAAACTAACTTAACTGATAATGAAATGGTAAACGAAATTATTCAGTGTCTGAAGTGAACCATACCTCAATCAGAACTCTGATAATTTGATCAATATATACCATAGTTTACTTAGGGAAAACATTTAGTTACAAGTAACAATAACTTAATGAGATGAGTAACCACATATAAGTTGACTTGACATGTATATTATGCCTCTTTCTAATTTCCTACATCATGAGCAAATTTTCTATTCACTTGGACAGTCGATGTTGTGGAGGATGTTCCTACCTTGCTAAACAAAAATATGAGCAAACTGGACTCGAAACTATTAATAGGTTGCTTATAATGGGATATCACTTGCCATATTTATCTCATTTGCTCAATCCCTTTGCCTCTCATTTTCCTGACAGAAACACCTATTACAGCTGTTGAAGTAATTATTAGAGCCTCCAATCAAGCCAAATATATCTCCATTTTCTTATAAAGACATGTCTATTATTAATATACGACCAAGATTGTGTGCCTTTTAGTCATTGTGATAGGACCGTTGCATATTGGAATAGTTTTCTAGTCTCATTATGAAAAGTGAATATGGATTCAGTTCACTGTGGGTTCAAATTCCCGTTTTGTGTTGTATGGAAACACACTAATTCAAATTCAGGGATCAAATTCATTGTGGGTTCAACCTACATATGGATTTATTAATGTTGAAATCGACTATGACGTGTTATTATTGGAAGATACGTGTAATTTAATGTCACTAACCCAATCCAAAGCTGAAATGTTTGTAGTGAAAGATATAACAGATCCGATTTTTACAAAACTCAACTGTATACTACATGGGAAGTTAAAATATTATGTCAACTTATGAGACAACGAGAGGGCTTAGCCTTTGACTAAGACTTCTAAAATGTGAAACAACAGTGTTTTAGCTTGTATAATTTAGATCTGGGATATTAGAGGGCACTAAATCCATGAATACATTCAGAAATACAATTTGCACACTACAAAATTTGTATTTATTAAAATAAATATCAGATTCCAGTAAAAAAATTGTGGACAAAATTCTTAAATGTCAAATAATAATGTTTGAACTTGCATAGATCTAAAATACTATAGGACACTAAATTTGAATAATACAAATAAATGTCAAATTGCAGTAAAAAAAATCGTGGACAAAATCCTTGAACTTTTAGACTTCTTTCAACCTCTGCACATTTCCAGATCTAAACAGACCTTGCAAACCTGCATAGACAAGTATTTGGTCTCTTCAATCTATTTGTACCTTGCTCTGTGAAGGTTTCGTTGGAAGAAGCGAGGGAGGAAGGATACTATCATTGGAGAAGTAAAAGAGGGATTGATTCAACCTTGTCTATATGGCTTATTTTTGTTTAGCGAGCAATGCGTGCAAACAAATCAATTTTAAGGAAGGAAGCATATTCACTCACTTGGGGAACACCATAGATCGAGTTGCTTACCAAATTTCCAACAATTCGCCTTTGTAATGTTTCAAAATGTTATAGAAGTTGGGCATGGGAAGAGCGTTCTGTAGTTCCAAATATAGACCATACTAGTTTAAATGTAGTGCCATGCATTGATGACTCCTTGCAGGCCTACGCAGATTTAATTGAACATGGAGGAGATTCATGTTTAATGATTCATCAGTTGTTTGATAGTAATATATTTTTTTCCTCTCTATGTGCACTTATCACCGAATCAAATTGTATTTGAAAGATTCTATTGAGCTCCCATATATGAGAAATCATTTGAAGAATATGCAGAGCTGACAGATCTGATCAATCCTCCTTCATTCATTAAGTAATATTTTTCATAAAAACCTTGAGGATTGGACGAATCTTGATAATGATATCTAAACCTGAATATGAATACAGATGACTTGTGTATTGGATCAAATTTTGTAAACGATTTCAAATTTAGGTTAGATTAACCAATGGTTTACTATGCGAACTCACTCATAACTAGATTCAATAAAAACTCAAAATGCATTGTGTTAAGAGACCTTTAACAATGAAGGAAGATACCTGCGTAAATCATGGAAGGGTTACACACCTGAAAAATCCTTCCATGGAAGGGTTACACACCCGAAGGTCATAACTTCACATTGAGGGGATTTTCCAATAGGGTGTTTTTTGGTACAAAACTAATCAAATATCCAATAATCTTGCAGATATGGATGGATGGAAATTTAAATTAAACACATGCCATACAAAACTAATAAAATACCCAAAAACAATATCAATTCAATGACAGTAAATCGATGGACCCATCCCCATCCTTATTGTACATCCTAAAAGAATATTTGATGTATTAGATTGTACGTGACCTATCCGCACCCTCAATGGTATGAGCCACTAGCTCCATTAGATATGTGTTCCAATATCCATCCAAATTCACTTCCTAAAAGGTGACCCCAAGCTTTTCCTTTGTTGGGTTCCCATCCATCATGACAATGATACGTTTCCACCACCATTAGCGTTCAATTTCTTGAACACTTACTCTAGATTCACAATGCTACTCAACTATATATTGGAAAGAGGACATGATACTTCAACTCCCCCATCATACGTTTCCTTCCTTCTCACAGAAGTCAACACGGGTTAACCGAATGATTGGGATATGCGAGAAAATATACAAAACACAAATCATGATTGTCCACATGATGGTTTGGGATTTGATTTCTACTTCTGATTGAAAAACTGCGTAAATACCATTACAATATCAATTGTATGGATCAAACCCTTGTGATGCAATTAATAGAATATCTTTGTACGCAAAGGTAGAGAAATAAATTAAATATAAAGTGATGGTAACAATTGCACCTGTTCGAATTTCTAGGTTTTTACACAGATCACTTATAATTGATGGAAATAAGCTGCAAATTGAGGGAAATGGGTTGGTAGAAGACAACTTCAAATTGAACGAAACTTACATACTACATGTGGCTGAGATATATGTAGTTCTAACTATTTTCTAACAACTAAGTTGTTGTTACACATTGAGTAATCCCTGTAGACTTTGACAACACTGGTACATTGAAAAGGGTAAATAATAACAAATATTTAAATTAATTTTGGAGAATTAGGTGAGTGACAATGTGCATAGCATGAAATGATAACATCCCTCTAGTGCTTGAGTTAGATGCAGGTTTTAGTGCACTGATCATATCTTGCCTCAATTCTATGATTATAAAGTGTAGTAAAATATATAAGTAAGCTATTAATTAACTTGAAATTCCACAAGAAATGAATGATATTCATTCATTTAGAAAATAAATTTTCATTATTTTCCATTGCCATGCCATGTAGCGCATGTTGTAATATTCATCTGGCAATAACTTTATCTTAAAAGTCCTATTACCTTGGGTAATGAAACTAGTTTATTAATCAATTAAAAGGTGTTACAATGGGTGCAAGCTAGTGTCACAAGAAAGTTTTTGCCAACCCTAAGTGTCGACTGCCTAATAAGTGTCTAAAAACCTAGGAACTTGGACTTATGTGGTACATATATGGTTACTCAAAATAATCTACAATCAAATATTATAAGCATAACATGATATTATTATTGAATATTATAGAAAGTAAATAAATAAATAGATTATGAATAATAATAAAATCTAAATCATAGAAAGTTCATCTTATTATTAGTTTTTTTAATTGGATCACATTTTTAGCGTAAAAATATTTTAAAACCAAAATATTATATTTATGTTTGGACATATATAAAATTATTTTAACTTTGTTTAAACATATTTTAAAACCAAAATATTATATTTATGTTTGGATATATATAAAATTATTTTAACTTTGTTTAGATGAATTGCAATTGAATTGTCTTATTGCCAATATATTCATATATTATTTAACATACTATTTACTACATACCTTTATTTGTGCATATTGCATGGGATTTACAGATTCACCATTTAAAATGGTTAAAGTATTATTGCATTTGTCTTTTTGTCGATTTCCATTCAATGTAAAAGTGTTTCCTATTGGGCTTTCCAACATTGGTACCAGAGCTCAACTATTTTGAACCTGTGGTTTGTAGCACTATGAGATTATACCCTTCTGCCTGCTACAAAATTTGCTCCTCTGTCAGAACTGTCTCCTCTTCTAGTGTTGTTGATTGTTACCTTTGCATATTCTGTAGAAAAATATCCATTTGCTCCCAAGCATTCAATACCATTTGCTCCCGAGCATTCAATATAAACCCTAAACCTAATTATCTTTTCCTCTAAACTTGCTCACCTTTGTATTTCCATTCTAGAACTATTTTTGCATATTGTATATTCTGTAAGCAGTGGATTAATGAAATGGCATCTTCTCATGTTCCATCTACTTCAAAATTACATAGTTTTTCATTCATATTTTGAGCTACTTTTGGGTGAGTAATCATCGACCAGGAAAGAGCAATAGTTCTATTACGACTCACGATTACAAAATTGAAAACTATCCATCAGGTTTTTTCTCTGTCAATTTACTTTCTTAATCCTCGTCTAACTCCATAAATTTGAATAATATGGCTTATTTTACCTAAGACACGATTTCAATTGGTTTTTGCTTGTTCAATCTGAACTTTTCTTTTATGAATCAAAAGTTACATGAAATTATTAACCACCTATATTCTTTTCCTTGAGTCATATTTCCTCTATTAATGAGACATTCAATGGAATGAGGAATTAATGGTGATTTAATTTGTGGGTAAAATACTCACGCCCATTCGTTGTTGTGAGCTATTTTGTCTCATTACCCTAAGCCACTACTCCTCCTCCATTTTCAATTTTGTGAACCCTTCTCATATTTGAGCATATCCCATAGAAAGAGTCATGTTCAAGGCTTCTTGATATTATATGCAGGCTGATGAGAAACCATTTGACGCTGCTTCAAGGAGAGGTCAAGCAACCACAAGGAAAGAGGCATGACTTCAATAGTTGCTTGTTCTCTGGAGTCAATTTAAAGGTGGGCAATGGTCATGACTACACTCCATTCATGATAGAGAGAGTACCATAAGAATTGGGGTAGATTACACTCTTTGCAGTGACACTCCAACAATGGTGTCTTGCTTGGGTTTATTTTCCATCCGCGATATGTTGTTAAAGAGCATACCCAACTTTACCACTTAGAGTAGCACCAAAGATTTTTAAAAAAGTATATCATTTTGCCGTGTTAGCACTAATTTCCCCAATGCATTGAATGAGACTACTGCCAATCTATTTGTCGGA